>CAOLHI010000390.1:0-666610 GCA_948474755.1 Ctenosaura bakeri
TCAGAAGTAAGTCCTGCTAAGTTCAGTGGGCCTTTTCAGAAGGAAACTGCAAAAATTACAAGCCTTCAAGCCACTATGCCCTACTTTTACTTGTTACAGATCTTAACACCTCCTTGATCATAGATTATTTCCAGAACTGCCAAAGTGAAAATGGAAGAGGGCTCCTACCTTTTAATGATTGTGTAGAAGAGGGAATCTCAGCAAGGGTTGCTGGTGATCTGGTTGTGTGACAAGCAACACCTGTTGAAATTTCCCTGTTCTATGGCCATTTCTGCACTAGCTTGTTATAGTGCTATTATTCCGCTTTCAATATCCTATGGAATCCTAAGGTTTGCAGTTTAGGGAGGGGCCTGGCAAACCCCAGGACTCCGTAGGATGTTGAAAGCAGAATAATAGCACTATAATAGGCTAATATGGAAATGGCCGAGCCAACTCTAATTTTTACCTATTGCATACAAAAATGGAAATGAACCCACCCGGGGTCCAGAGTTGTAGATTCAGGGAATTTTTCACAGTTAAACGAGTACGATTCCACTTTAAACGCCATGTTTATATCCTATGGAGTTCTGGGGTCTGTATTCAGAATTCTGCTAGAGAATTCTGAACTACAAACCCCAGAATTCCATAGGGTGTTGCTATGGCAAGTGAAATGGAATCATATTACTATAATTGTGTAGTGTGAAAAAGCCCTCATCTTCAGTGCCCTATGTGTAAAAGTTCATTCATGAGCTTTCCTTCAAAAGCTATTCAGAGTATTTTTTCTTCTTCCATGCTGTGGGCTTGTCCTAAAAACACCGGATGGACTACTTTACTTCATCACATGGGAGACAGTCTCTCAATTGACCTGACTGTTGGAGTTTTCAGTATTCCTGATGCCGAAATAGATCATAGAAACATAGAGTTGGAAGAGACCACAATGGTCATAGAGTCCAACCCCCTGCCATGTAGGAGCAAACACTGAAAGCACCCCCAGCAAATGGCCATTCAGCCTCTGCTTAAAAACCTCCAAACACTGGATGGCCATTTGCTGGTCTAAAGGCTGGATAACTAAATGTCCCCACTCCTAAATAGACAGCAGGGGGTAATTATTCTTGGGAACCAGAAGCAGGCCCACCATCTCCTCAAGGTGAAGGGAGTGTCTCGCTTTAACAGGGCAAAGGCAGCAGACACTCTGAAACCATTGGGTTATGTGGCAGCTGGTGGCTTCCATATGAGCGGGGTGATCAATTCACTCTGAGTTTCAAGCCATTTCTGCACTACACTGTTATAGTGCTATTATTCCACTTTCAACATTCTGTGAAATTCTGGGGTTTGTAGTTTACTGAGGACAAAGAACTCTCTGGCTGACAAGTCTAAATGACCCTTCCTGAGCTGCAAACACCAGGGCCCTTTCTGCAACTCACCTTTTTGTGGAGCTGGGGTGCTGGGACTGCACGAGCAGCCTCTTGCAAGAGGCTCTCATGTCCCCATTGCTTCAGCTCCACAGCTGCTGCCTGCTCGCGAGCAGGTAGCGTGAGAGCTCCTCCTCTTCCTTCCACAGTGCAGCCTGGGATTTTCCCAGGCTGCGCTGGGGCAGGAAGCATGAGCGCTGCAGCTCCAGAACTCCGCACACACGGCAAGTGCGTGCAGGGCGCCGGAGCGATGCGCGATCGCGCACCATTTTCAGCTCTAAGCCGAAAATGAAATAGTGCACGATTGGCACCTGCCAGCCCCTGCAGCATCGTGCAATTGCGAGTGCGTCATGTGGACTGCTCCTTGCAGTCGCGCAACACTCCAGGGGTCCTTTCGCATGGCAAATGCTGTGCAAAAAGGGCCCCGGATTCCATAGGATGATGAAAGTGCAATAATAGCACTGTAACAGCGTAGTGTGGAAATGGCCTTGGTCTGAATTTTAAAGGAACTATCCAAGGGTGTGAACCCCTATCCCTCAAAATAGAGTCAGCCCTTTATGTAGCTCCTTTGAGGTTTAGGCCAAAGATAGAGCAGAATCAGGACCACCCCTGGTTATAAGAGAGCTAGTTCTCACCCCAGCTGAATCACTCTAAATCTACGTACTATTTTCTTTCAGTGTAATAATGTTCTTCTTGGGTTTTTTCTTCTCCAATGGCTGAAGCTATGTCCTGTCTGAAATAACTATACTGGTGACAGTAACTACAGTAGGGTGGTAGTTTTTCTAACATGGTAAAATATATCTAAAAATATCTCATATAAACCAGCCCATTTTAAATTTTTTTCCCTCCCCAATGATTCCTTTCCAAAGAAAGCAGAAAGGGCCTGTAACTCTCTTCTATATCCAGAGTTCTGTCACCAGGCTCTCAACCACCATTTGAGAAGCGTGTAGATAGTTCCTCCACTGAAATATATTTAGATCTGCCAACTAGTCCTTTTCTCCCCAAAGAGTCCACCTTTCCCGAGTGCCTAGCTTTCCAATTATAGCTCTCAACTAACCTGCCTGTGACCTGCACTCCATGGTCTAACACACATTGCTTCCTGCAAAATCAATTTCCCCAACTAATTATAGCCACTGGCACCTTCAGTAATGGGCCCATAATAGCAGAAGAACCCATTGCTGTAGCTGGTTTTCTCTTGGAAACATCTGCTTCAGTAGAAAATGGGCACATCTTTATAACAGTTGCAACTTTAGAGATCCAACTTTATCATCTAAGTAACCTGAATTTTATGACTGTGTAAAAGACAACCTGCTCATGTGATGGAAATTGTACAAATCTGACAGACCAGATTAGGCAAGTGAAAAAACAATGACTCTTTTGTGACAGAATGGTTACCTTTTATCACCTACATGAATGATAAGAAACCTGTTCAGAGATACACTGTATTGCATGGTAGTTTACTGAGAGAATCAAAACACAATATATAAAATATCTGCTATTTAAAATGTTTTAATCCAGTCATTATATATATTTGCATCAATGTAATAGTTGTTTTGCTTATTTGTTGTGGTGTGTGCCTTCAGATAATTTCTGATTTATGGCAACCCTAAGGTGAAAATATCATGGGGTTTTCTTTGCAGAATCTGTTCAGAGGGGGTTCGCCCTTGCTTTCCCCTGAGGCTGAGAGAGAGTGACTTGCCCAAGATCGCCCAGTGGGTTTCCATGGCTGAGCGGAGATTTAAAACCTGGTCTCCCAGTGTCCTAGTCCAATGCTCAAACCATTACTACACCGTGAAATTTGATTGCCAGTATTTTTCTTTAATTAATAACATTTTTAAACATTATACAAATCATGTGAAACTGTATTTGTTTGCTTAGCCAGCATATTAGCAATAGCATTTATTTCTATACCGCTTATCAACTGAGTGTTACCTAAGCGGTTTACAATGTATTTTAGCTAATTGCCCCCAACAAGCTGGGTACTCATTTTACCGACCTGCAGAAGGATGGAAGGCTGAGTCAAGCTTGGAGCCCGGCAGGATCGAACTCACAACCTTGTGGTTGCAGTACTAGCATTTAACCACTACCTATGCAACTAACAGGCAGTTATTGGATTACAATTCCCAGAATCCCCCAGCCATGCTAACTAAAAGAACTCTGGAACTTACATACAATTAGAACTTCTTTTCTGCTCTCATCCGTTTCGGTATTTACATTTTATCAGGCAACACCCACGTACTTGTCATATTTGCCTGTACATCCTTCAACGGCTGAACTGTTCATTTGTTTATAAGATTCCTTTATTTAAAAAATAATAATTGAGGCATCATAAAGTTTAAAACTAAAGCAGCCACACAATAAAATAATAAGATCTAAAAACACAATACAATACAAAGCCAATAAAAACAGAAAAGCAAATATGGAATCAACATGAAAAAATAACTGATTTTAAAGGTTTTTTTACAAGTCTAAAAACACAATAGAAAAGGAAGCCAATAAAAACAAAAAACAAATACAACATCAATTTGTTTACATGCACGATTCAATCCAGAAAATCCCTTCATGACCAAGCTCTAGATAACTGGTATTTGTGTAGATGGATCAGATAATCCATACACAAACATACAAAGGCCTTTTGAATGAATAGATGTAGAGTGTTTACCCTAATCTCATTCTGCCTAGCACAGAAGCCCTGTTCCCAGTTTTCCTATCTTCGAGTGGCCTTTTTTAGATGAGTCTGAGCAAGAAACAATCATCTTGTCGTCTGTAGGTTGTGTGTACAAATGGTCTTTTTCTAGAAAAGTGGGTTGTTGGTTTTTTTGATCTGTTTCATTCCTGTCTTGATCAAACAAACCCTTTGTAGTGTCCCAGGAGAAACCTGCCAGAGTGTGAAACAGTTCCTAAGGCAGCATTCCATTGCTGTTTAAACTGAAGTCATTGTGTTTCCACCAGATAACGCCAATGACATCTCTTAGCAATTCACTCTGCATTTCAAGATTGTTTTCCCCTTTGCCTTCCCCCACTTAAAATCCCTCTCTCCTTTGACAAAATGGATGTTCCACTCATACCATGCCCTTCAAAGCTAGAGGATATATTTCAGGTGCAGATTAGCTTCCTATAAGGAAAAAAACAAAACAAAACAGAACTTTCCCCTTTTAGCAGAGTTTAATTCCTCCATCTGTCCAGCGATGATGGGGCCATTTCCACACTACACTGGCCACTGGGGTTTGCAGTTTAGGGCCCCTCTGGCCAGCCCTTCCCTAAACTGCAAACTCCAGGATTCCATAGGATGTTGAAAGTGGACTAATCGCGCTATAAGAGTGTAGTGTAGAAATGACCACTGTTACAGTGCTATTATTCCACTTTCAACACCCTGTGGAATTCTGGGGCTTGTAGTTTACTGAGGCCAACCCTAAACTGCAATTCCCAGGATTCCATAGGTTGTTGAAAGTAGAATAATAGCACTGTAACAGTGTAGTGAGTAATGGCCTTGTCTCTTCTGCAACTGAAGGAGACATTCCCTTTGTTTCCAGAATTATTCTCTTACTTCAGCCTCTGTAGCTGAGCAGTTAATTCCTTTAATATAACATTTCAAATAGTTTAAATTATGTTCTAGATTGCTCAAATTGTTAAAAATTGTTTGGATTTCTTTCAGTGACTGCATTCTGCCATGAGGAAGGAAGTGGACTCTGACTTGTATCACCCGGAGAAATAATCTAGGTTTTTCTGAACATTGCCTGTATGTATGTGTGTGTGTGTGAGACAGCACACACCATAATATGGGGTTGCTTTGTGGGAATCAGATGTGGGATCTGCTACCTTATAGCAGTGCCATCTCTTGTTTGTTACAAATAATTGTTTACTTATTTATAAATCATTTTTTCTAATTTTGGTCTCCCGGGTCTGAGTGCCATTGCTTATGAATCCAACATTGCACAGTACACACAAAAGGGCAGTTTGGTTTGGGGAGTCAGTTCACTTATCATTTGTGCCACAGCAAAAATATTTTGCACCCACATCCTGTGGAGTATCATGCACACATCAAGCCATAGCAATGCCAAATAAATCCATTTCAATTCCAGGTTGTAACATAATAAAATGCAAAAAAAATAAATAAATGTTGAGGCAGGGTGAATCGTTCTGCAAGGGATAGTACAAAAAAAAAGGAAGATGGGGATGACCATACACAACCAGCCATGTACAATCTTCAGTCCAGAGGCACAGATGGTACCCCAAAAAAGGGAGATGACACTCTAAATCTGCTTTCATTTTTTACTCCATGTCTTCCTTCTATGACTTAAAAGGAGCTTACTTACACTGATCCTTCCACCATTGGACAGCTTAAGAAGCATGGGTTGTTGTGGGTTTTCCAGACTTTGAGACCGTGTTCTATTAGTATTTGCTCTACACCTATGGATTCTGGCCATGAAAGCCTTCGACTTTACATTAAGAAGCATGATTTTAAAACATACTTCTATGAAAATGTTATTGACAAGAGTCTTAAAAACTTTTATCAATCCTCTTATATACAGACTGGTATGTAAAAGCTTATACTTTGCAAATTAATTTTTTTTAAAACCTGGTCTCCCAGAAGCTATCTTGTTGCAAGGACAACCTAAGTTGTGTCAATTCATTTCTCTATATTGCAGCCTTTTATGGAACTTTTCTTAATACACACTGAATTTAATCTGCTGAAATCTGAGACATGTAACTCCTCCAGGAAAATTATAGATTGCAGTTTTAATTGGAAAAGACTGGCTATAAACTGATCTCTAGAATTATGATGACTAATTACATTTCTCTCTTCATAATTAACAAACTTTGAAGTAGTTTAGATATTAGATGTTTGCCCTCAGCTTTTGCAGGGTAGAAGAAAATAGTTTTTTTTTCTGGTGAGAAAGGGGAAAGATTGTGAAGCGGTTCCAATCTATTCTGATATCTACAATCCAGTCCAGTGCAGTGTTAGGTACACAGAAAGAGTTAAGTATGCCAGAGTTTAAGATAGCTCTCATTAATCTGCTGGCCCGCAGAAATGTTGGACTTCATTTCCCATAATCGCCAACCAGCAAGGGCACTTCCACACTGGAGGAGTCTTGTTACTTCGGCCCAGGCCTACCCGGTGATAGCACTAGATATCTCTTTTTGATATCAAATCCATTCGGCCATGTTTGCGAGGCCTCCAGACAAGCACATACACAGGCGCGGCCAGTAATTGTTGGACATTCCATTCTCCACCTAGGCAGGCAGAACAGAGCCACTCCGTTGCGTCAGGGACCTCCCTGCAAACGCCTCTTGCTTAAGCGCGACTCTAAACAAAGCTGCCCGGCCTCGAGCCGATAGTCTTACAAAGCCAAGCTAAGCACCTTGCATTTGCATACTGGCTATACTATTGTTACATCTGCGCTAAGCCCATCATGTTAAACTTGACCTTTTCCAAAGCTTTGTCCTGCTCCAAACTCGCATTGTTCTCACCGAGTATGGCATGGCCTGCAGGCACAATTCACCCTATAAAAGCCCCCCGATTTGAAGAGCACCTCAGATCGCTCCGGACTTCTATCCTGCCTTGCTGCCACTTTGTCTGGCGAGCTCCCCTCGGCCTCCACGCTGAGTTTCTTCCCTACCATCTTCAGCTTCTTCAGGACTACGAGAAAAGGTGTCGTATCACCCATTCCCCCGAAGCCTCTTATTTCTAATTTCTTAGTTAGCTGTGCGTGTTTGTGGTGTCTTTGCTGTTTGTTTGTCTTTGAATAAAAACATCATTTTTACTATTTTAAAACTGTCTGACTGCTTAACTGACCTGACCCCGTAGACATTGGGTTACAAGATCCCTGCTAAGTTACCTGCTTCTCGCTAGCTTAAGAAAGTGCTCCAGTTAATTTCCCCAACTTTGTGTCTGTGTTCGGTTATTTGGGCGCCCCTCCCGGGACCCCCAGAGAACAGGGTAACAGACTGACTTTGGCATAGTGGTACTGGATCGGAGTCCAGTATTAATCTAGCAATATTAATAGTTCTATTAGATGAATCCCCCTTTCCTACTATAACTGCCCCCCTCACACCAGGTTGCCAGACAGAAAACTAGAGGGCTCCTGCATCTTTAATGGTTGTGGAAAAATGGAATTTCAGTCAGTGTTGCTTATGACCACATCGGGCCAGAATCCTCCAGGTCAGAGACGACCCTGAACTGGTGACCATAATTAATATATCTGCATAATTATTTAACTTTCAGACCAACAAGATCTAAACACTGTTACAAGCAGTGATTTATTAATGTAGGCGATTAAGGTTGCAGGCAGACTCACAGATTCATAGATGGCTTGAACATTCCTGTTTCCTCTGGGCTGCTGGAAAGACTCCATTGGTCATATGACTCTCTGGGGCTGAGTTGCCTTGTCCTACGGGACAGACTTACAGCATGGAGAGTATAGTTGGGGAAAGCAAGGCTGAGAAGATGGGAGGTGGAATGAGGAGATAGACTGCCATGAAGGACTTTGATAACACTGAGAAGGAAAGAAAAGTTTTTCTGTGAAACAGTTTATAGACAGCTGGCTCAGGAAAAATGCATCCCAGGCCCTTATATCTACTGGATCAGCCCCTTTTAAAGGTGCATCAAGACCAGGTTCCCTAAAAGAAAAGATCAACATTGTGTGTGCGTGTGTGTATGTGGAGAGGACTGCGTTTCAGTTACAGGACCCTTGGTCCCTGGATCAGACCTTTTTAAATACATATTTTTGTCAGACATTTTCACTGTTGTTTTGGCTCAGCTCTAACATTTTCAAGGATCTCTTTTATTTATGGCTGCCTAACAGGGTCATCCCAGATCCTGAGATTTCTGGGCTAAAACATGAGACTACAGCCATTTCCGCACAAGCCTGTTATAGCGCCATGATTCCACTTTCAACATCCTCTGGAATCCTGGGGGCTTGCAGTTTCGGGCCCCTCCCGAAACTGCAAACCCCAGGATTCCAGAGGATGTTGAAAGTGGAATCATGGCGCTATAACAGGCTAGTGTGGAAATGGCCTTAGGGATGGGTCCTGGTGCTGTTATCGGGTGGATCATGATGATGTCGTGGGGTAGGCCCTAGTGATGTCACAGAGGAGAAAGGATGAAGCTTAGCTAACTAAGTAAACCTACAGCCTCCCGCCCCCCCCCCGAATTTTTGCAAGTTGCAAGAACTTGATTGAAATCAATTAAGTTTTGCAAATTGAAGTAAGCTGCATGGTAAGCTGGAAGAATACAGTAAATAAAAGAAAAAAGGAAGAATAAACACAGATAAATGTCCTGCAGACAGCTCACGGCTGAATGTTTGCATGCAACTCACACCTCTTGTCTGGAGTTGACTACACAAAAACAGGAGGCTTGAGCTAACATCTTGAAATCTGGCAAACCTGCATGACAATTTTTTTCTTCCAATAGCTGGATTGGTGATTGCTATTTCTAGTTATTTTATTGAATAAAAACAAACGACAACACTACAAAACAATATAAAAAACTATAAACTTACAAAAATTAATACAATACAAATTAAAAAACAATACATAACAAAGCTACAAATATCTATCAAAGCTACAACTAACTTAAAAAAAACCCTACAAATACCTAGAAATTAGTTTCCATTCTTGTTGTGAACAGCACATGTTAATCAAGCAATTACACCTAACTGTTAAAGTCTAAATTTATATGAGAAATTAGTATTGTTGCTAATCACTCTTATCGTCCTAACTATATAACTATAAAACTAGTTAGTAAAAATCACTTTTAATCAGTTGTAATCACTAACCAACTTATTCTATATAGTAAATTAGTTTAAACTGAGGAAACAACATTTTAAAGCAACAAAGGGAATAAAACTACTAATTCCAGTTATATTTCTCATGTAGCAGTACAGAGTAATCTAAAACCAGCATGTTTTTAAAAAATCTGTCATCATCAACATCAGATCACCCTCATTCCCTTCCAAATAATCAATATTAATAAGTCCATTTTTTTCTCAGCACCCTGGGCTTTTCTCCTAATTCTTGCAAATCTCTTTCTTAACCAAAATAAGTTTGTTTGTTTGTTTGTTTGTTTGTTTGTTTGTTTGTTTGTTTGTTTCTTTCTTTCTTTCTTTCTTTTCTTTCTTTCTTTCTTTCCAGAAACAAAGTCATTTTTACATATTCTAAAAGGCCATTTGTCAGATTAGACCTATGTCTTGAAGTCAGTCAGTGATTGCTATTTCCAGATTACAATGGGTGCTCACTATCTGCTATGGTTTGGTTCCAAGATGCCACATGGATACCAAAATTCATGGATACTCAAGTCCCATTATGTACAAGGGCCATTTCCACACGGGGTGAGGGAATCACCCCGTGCCACTACTTACCGGATCTTCTGGCTCCCTGGTCTGGTCCAGGCTGCTCCGGAGCAGTGCTTGGTCATAGATCCACACTGCTCCGGCATCCAAAATGGCGCCTTCCGGTTGGTCGTGGGTCCTGACCAACTGCTGAAGCTCACCAGCCTAAAGCCTGCCCTCCACAGATCACAGGTTTGCTTTGGTGTGAGCCTGCAAATCTGCACCGGAGAGCAGGCACGCAGTGGTGCGCTCTGGGCTTTTGAAAGACCAGAAAAATCAGGTCTTTCAAAAGCACACTGGAGGACCACTTGGGGTCGTTCCGGAGCAGACTGAGGTGTGGATCTACACTAAGTAGTCCGGACCCAGTCCGCTCCAAGGTGCAGAGGTCCTCCATGGAGGACACATTGCTTTTTTTTTTACCCCGTGTGGAAATGGCCAAAGTTGTAGTAAAATGGCATCCCTTATATAAAATGGCAAAATCAAAGGACACTTAAAGGACAACAGTGTCAACCACTGTAACCTTTGCCATTTTCTACAGTTTCTTTTAAAACATTGGAAAAATTCACTGAACAAGAAATATACTCCATTTTGAAAAGCCCGCTAATAATAATGTAAAGTGAATTAGGCTTCTGGACCTATAAATGAAATCTTATCAAAGTAGGCTTTTTGTACGAATGGTCCAAGTTCAGGAAAAGAAGGAAGTTCCATCACGGATGTAGACAAAGATGGGGAACTACTTAATTAATCCAATCCCATATTGCCCTCTCTTTTAACTTTTGTGTCATATCTTAATTAGATTGTAAACTTGAGGACAGGGAACTGTTTTGTTGTTATTTTATTTGTAAAGCATCATATACAGTTATGGCACTATATCAATACATAGATTATGATTATGATACTTCCAGCCTGATAGTCAAAATCGGTTTTAGATAATTTCTCAGGGGCTTCATTCCAGTGGTAGGCAGGACCAAAAACAAAGGGGGTGGGAGCGAAAGGAATAATTCTAGATGCACTTAGTTCTTTGCCATGGAAGTCATAGAGATTTAAAAAATTTTAACATTAGAGAGATAATGCTAGACCACCCTGTGCATATAGCTGTGTGTACTGTCAATTGCTGATTGTAGCATTTGTCCTTATTTTAACCCAAGCATGTGGGCTGGTAAGCTGTTGAGTAAAGAGTGAGACAAAATGCTAGTGGAACATAGAAATGGTGAAAAAGCACCATTGGGGGTTTTTACCATGATGCCTGTTGGATAATTGGCAGAGCTATAGCTCAGCAGTAAAGCATATGCTTTGCAGGTAGAAGGTTCCAGATTTGATCCCATGAAGGGCATTCCCAATCAGCGTGGACATTACAAAATCAGATGATCCAGGGATCTGTCTCATAAAACGTATGGCAACACAAAGTAAACATATTTTCTGGTGGTGGAAAGAACAAGAAACTAACCAGGAGATCTAGAATCTTCTAATAACTATCATAATAAAAGAAAAGGCACTGAATTGCCTTTGAAATATGCTCTTATAGTAGCAGGAATAACTGAGCAAAAATGTCTGTAGATGTAGCTAAAATAACATTTGTGAAAATGTGTTGGAGGAATATATACATCCATAAATTTGTAAACATGCTTTTGTTACAGCTCTCTCTGGACTCTATTTTTCATGTTGCTGGAAAGCAGAGGAATACGAAAACCATGCATAATCTCTCCCTTCTCTTGTTGAATACTGTTTGTGCACATATTTTGCCATGGCCATCTATATGGCACTCAAGGGGAACAGGCACAATGCTCAGAGCTTCTGATAAACCCTCGTCCTCATAGCAGAAGACTACGCTTATATGGAAAGAAGGCATAACCTGAAAATCCATAATACTGTTCCTTAAATTATGCTTGTTTATGTCTCATAAAGCATGACTTGATCATCATTATGGATGGTGAAGTATATTGTGAGGCCTACCAAGAGCCACTCAAAGGTGAATGGAGGAAAACAACCCCCACCCTGATATATTATTAAAAGGATCGGCAGGCATAGATTGGATAATGAAGAACACTATTTGATGAGGATATTGCAGAACAAGGTCAATAAGCAGAGAGACCCTATTTATTACCAACTGAAATATGAAAGTAGTGAGAGATGTCAACATGCCACTCTTAATAAAGCAATAATAGCAGTCCCAAGCTCCCAGTGAGTCCTAGCAACAGGACAGATTGGCAAGTTGGAGGATATATTGACAAAATGTGTTATGGAGGATGGGGACATGTTTTTGCCAATGAACACTGTATTTTAACACCTGTGCTTATTCCAATGAGTCTCTTCTCATTCTTGACCTGTTTCTCCTCTCACATCACTTATCACTCTCATTATCCCACCTCCAGGTGGTAGCAACTGATAGGCCTTTTGTAAATTTCAAAAACAACCGACTAAGGGATCTTCTTAAATGATGTAAATTGCAGAGATTTTGATAGAAAAAAAAAGGCCATCTTCCCATTTTCTTAGTGAAATACACTGATCATATTCTTTTGTATTTTAAATAAAATGAGTCAATACACATGTACAAAAATGTAGTGTTTGCATTAGAAATGAGGACAGGCATCAGCTCCTAACATCTTATTTCTGCTGAACTTTCCTAGGCCAAATATGTATCCAGCCCAATTTGTACATGTCTGTAGATGTTCCTCTGTTTACACACCTGAGACATTAACAAAAGAAAGTGTTCAATCATATACAAAAATAGGAGCAATAATATGAAAAACAGCCACATGGAATGGCTGGAATCCTGTAGGTGACATATGCAGGCATAAATCCACCATTCATCTCCATATGTTGTTCTTGGTGGTGTTCTCTTCCACCTTCTGCAATGACCAAAGTCCCCCGCTCCCTAACCTCCCGTCTCACTATTTAGCCACTGCAGCTGTCCCAAAGCCATTCTGTTGCTTACTGAGAATGAAGGGGATGAGAGACACATCTGGCTATGTTCCTGTAGCCCAGAGCTTTCCTAACTTTTCATGTTGGTGATGCACTTTTTTAGACATGCATCATTTTGTGACACAGTAATTCAGTTTTACTAACAGATTGGAAGTTAAACTAACCCCTTATAAGAGATACAGACACATACATAAATTGTAATAACAAAATGTATGGGGACACAACATATCTCATGAAAACCTTTCATATATTTTTAAAAATATATGGTTTAGAAATAACAACATACATTTCCAAGCTTGAAGGCGACACACCTACACACTTCAGGCGACACACTAATGTGTTGTGGCACACCATTTGGAAAGCCCTGCTGTAGCCAAACTCAGACTGATAACATCATCTGCTGAGACCTCTGGAGAACCCCAGTGGATCTTGGTTAAACATGTCCTTGGCCTGCATCTGACTATGGGGACATAACCAAATGTTTCTCTAATTCCACACCACACTCTCCACTAGATACAGAATGGTTGGAGGAGGTGCAAAGCTAAATGTTTTGTCTAGGTGTGTGTAACACCAGAGACATAACAGAATTCCACATATGGAACTCTTTATACTGGAGCAAACAGTGCTTCCTCAGAACTTGTAGAATGCTTTGCCTCCAATTCTGCATAGCTAAAAATCTACACCTCTTGAATACTATGTACTGTTTTCTTGGAGTGCAGCTGATGCCAAATTTTATTCATCTCATTTCTGGAATGATCTCCATGGTGAGACCATTGCTCCTGGCAGGAAGCACTTGGCCTGGCGCATGCATTACCTTACTCTTGAGTGATGAATTATCTGATGCAAGCAGTACTCCTACACACACACACACACACACACCAGTAAATGTTGTGAGAAAGAGGGCAATGACTAAGGAATTTACCTCATTTAAGGGGCAAAGTCAAGATGGGAAAAGTACATTTTTATATGATTGATAATATTTGAATAGTTATCTGGTACCTTCAACAAATTTCAAGCATTCATTTTTCAAGGTTCAATTTGTTCTTTACCAACTATAATCTCCACACACTATACCACCCCAAAAATGTTTCCCTACAATAACTTAGATCCTAATACTATCACCCACAGCCAACAGAATATTCATAATCTGTTCTTGTACAGAAGTTTTAATATCAGTATTCACTCCAGCCTTTGAAATCGCCACCAGTTTATTTTTTTCCATTAGTAGAGCACATTCTCAAAATCTTACAAAGTTCATTTTGACCTTATTTTTCTTTTTAACCATCCATCCATCATACTGTGCAATAAATAATCATAACAAACATATAATAAACATTTGATAAAATCCATAAAAAGAGGTTTCCAGCAGATTAAAATGCCCAGCTAAACAAGCATGCTTTTGCCTGGTGCTGAACATATTACAGAGGTGGAACCAGCTGAACTTTGTTGCTTCAGGTTTTTTACATCTCACATTATAATAGGGTTTCTACTTGCTTCAGGGATTAATGGATCCCACTAGATAAACAATTATACTCAAACTATTGATTCAGCTTGTGTTATGTGGGGTCATGTTGCCCCTAAAAATGGACTTCTGCATCTTGAGTGTATTCTTAGACTCAAGGCTAAGTCTGGAAACACAGGTTTTGGCAGGGGCCAAGAGTGCATCCTCACACTGAGGCTTGTTCAGCAGCGATGCTTATTCCTTGAGATGTCACAGTGACACATGCCACAGTTAAATCCCCTTTGAATTACTTGTAATGTGTTCCATGTGGGGCTGACTTTGGAGAGTGTTTGGAAACCTTGTTGCAACAGTTTCACTGGGTGATAATCTGTTTCTGGCCAAAATTCAAAATGCAAATTATAACCTATAAAGCCACATATTGCTGAGGTCTAGGTTATCTGAAGGACCATACTTTGAGATCTTGTGGCCAGGCCCTTCTGTTTGTCTCACCACCCTCAACAGGTACATCTGGTGGGAACACAATGTTACTGCACTGCACAGTCCTCACGATTGGCATAGTTTAATTGGCAAATTTTATTTAATTGGTGTTATATAAATTGGCATTGATATAAGCAATACCTGAGGTAACAAAAATGTCATGCTGGAAGACGCAAATTATTGACCGTATACATAAAATTGCAAGGCATATGTCAGTCACACCCACTTCTTAGGCAGGAAACAAGTCATTGTCAGGCTAATAGCACAGCCACTCTCAAGACTTTTTCTATCGAGCGGGACTCCTCAGAATTATGTGGGGAAATCCCCACCAAATTGTGATTATTTCAACCCTGGTTCCCACACAGGTGGATGTTTCCCTATTGTTCCCCTACCTCTCCACAACTTGTCACCTAAATGCTAAATCCGTTAGCTCTGTCTGGACTTCATTGTTGGTGTTGCAACTCCCTTTGTCCACTTGGCTGGGAGAGCGGTTCACACCTATAACCACAGGATATTTTTTGGGTATAAGAAAGCCTGATTTCAGCCTGCCCAGGGCAGTCTCTCACCATTCTGAATACCATGCTGTCCATCCAGTTCCTGAATGAGACCTGTCCTTAGGTGCCTACCTAAGCCACATCACCACTCTTCGCTACTCTCCAGACTGGTAAATATCACCCAAATCCCTCAATGTCCTCTATCCCAACTTTCCTCCCTTTCCTTTGGTTAGCCCTTGTGTGGGTCCATGAGTGTTTGAGTTTTTGCATGCATATTGAATCAGGTTAATAAAAACACATTTTCAGTCTACATTTTAAATATTTGGCTCATTCTTTCCTTCATGACCCCATAAACATTGATAGAAAAGATCTCATTAAGTTGCCCCCCCCCGCAATCCTCCTCTTTTGAGCTAATTATTCCCCACTTCTGAACAGAGGTACTGACATTGTTGGTGGGCTCTTGTGGTGCCCGTGTTTCACGGTAACAACAAGAAAGGGCCTTATCAGTGGCTGCCCCCAGCCTCTGGAACGTTCTTCCTAAAGAGATTAGACTGGTACATTCTTTGCTGTCCTTTCACAGGCAGGCAAAGACCTTTCTTAGCCATCTAGCCATTAAATGCTGGCTTTTCAGGGGAAAGAGCCTTTCATGTGCTGTGTTGTATATATTTATTGTTCTTCTTGTTAATAGTTTATTTTAACTGCTTCTAATTTTATCAATAGTTTAATTCTATTTTTAACTTCTGGACAGTGTTAATTTTTAGTTGTATCAGTTTTCACTTTATAAACCATCTTGAGTCCCAGACTGAGAAGAAGGTGGGATAATAATAATAGTTGAGCCTTGGAAAAGGAAGGTTCCATTTTAATCAAGGTGGGGGGATCATCCATCCTTGGGGATATAGGATGTAGCACAGTTATGTTTGAGATACACAGTTGGCATTGTCATTTTTGCATAATATGTATGGCTATGCTGGATAGTCATTGCTTTAAATGAGAAGAATGAGTTAGTGATGAGAGAACAAAATCAGGAGGAAGGAAGGAACTCCTATATTCTGAACATATCTTTTCTGAACAGGTGCAAAGTAATTTTGTCCTGATCTTTGTTTCTACTTCTACAAAACAGAGATAATTACTTACCCCACAGGATTATTTATTGAGCCTCTTAAAATACTTTACAAATGGGGAAAAGTCAGCTCAATATCAGAGTATTATTCTAATAAAGGCAGCATTGGATTTATGGTGCCTCATAGTAATTTATGGAACTAATTAAAAATTGAGTAGGTTATGCAGATTTTTAAATGCTTAATCTGTTACTTGAGGACCACCTACCTCTGACAAAGAGGCACGCTCCACATGGTAACATCTACCAAAAATGTATGATTAAAATAGCAAAAGCCATGAAACAGCATATCATCCTGATGTTAAATTCCCAAGGTGAAACAGTTGGCTGAAAGTAATAATGAGAGCATATTATTTGACTGAACTTTTAAAATTGCAAGCTGTTTGTTGTCTCTTTGCATTGACTATCTAGGAAGCGCTTTTGGTGCGCGGCCCAAGAATATAAGAAGTAAACTCTAGCCATGATGTTACCGTATTTGAACTGCGGGCAGTATCTCTTAGACATACTGGCTCAGCTTGCCTGTGCCTAGGTGAAAACTGAACTTCAGAAGTTCCTAAAAGGATGCCACAAAGACAAAATGCTATATAGGGTGGAACTTTCTCCTCTTTGCTATACACTTTTGCTTTTCCCACCATCGCCACTTGTAGGTAAGAAAATGAAAAGGTAGAAGTGGTACTTTGAAGGCCTCAGATGACTTTAAATGTAAAACAAATTTTGAAAAAGATATCACATTTTAAAATTAGATGTTAAGGTTAACATAATGCATGCTTTTGATAATGCAACAAGGGTTCTTAATTTGGACAGGGTCTTAGTATGTCTTAATCAGGGGTGTAACTACAAGGGGAGACAAAATGAGGCCCCTGCCCCCAATAAGAATTCTACCTCCTCACTTTTAGTCCCCCCATTTCTTGCATCACATTGGTTTATAACTGAAATCAAGCATTTAGGAAAATTATTTTTGCATCCAAAGAAAAGGAGCAGACAGTTCCCAAGGGAATGCAAACACAGCAAATGCAAGAGTGTGAACTGTTTTTGGTGTCTTGCTCTTTGCAATTTGCAATTTGGAGAAGGAAGGAGAATTTTGTTTAGGTGAGAGAATTCTTATGGTGGCAGGGGATGCCCTTCTTTAGCCTCTCCTCTGTAACTATGCCCCTGAATCTGGTCGTAGGGAACCTGGTGGGAGGAAGGTTTCATTTTCAAACTCTTGAAGTTGGCTCAGGGGGGAAAAAGGCTGGTTTAGTTCTGATTTTGAGGATGGGTGGGAGAAAGCACTTCATTTCAGCATCAATTCCAGGAATGCTTGGGTAGTGATTATTTTTTTTCTACTATGTATATAAAAAGGAATAAGTCATGGGTGGGCAGACTCAAGGAGAAAAAGTACAGAGACAAACAAGCTCCCTGGAACAGTTTCTAAGGGGCAGGGAAGCCCAGCTTTGCAAAGCCAGTTATTATTAATTTTGAGAGCAAAATACCTTTTTTCATTCATTTTCATTCAGACAATCTTAAACATGAAGACTCTTTATAAGCACAATGTGCACTTAGAAAATCACCCTCCAACTGTTTGATGTAACATGCTTTCCAGTAGGTGGGCACAGACTAGATTGCAGGCAGCCTTTATTTCTGGAAGAACTCAAAGACAGTAACTACTTTCATATTTCTTAGTGCTTGACCATTTCACACACTTCTGATCGATAATTCCTGGGAACACTGAACTACGCTGGAGTCTTGGTGGTCTTGTTTTGACAGATCATTTCTGGAGGGGCTCAGCCTCCCCCTACCATCTAGTCTCAAAAGTGGTATTAAGCCCACTCACCCATCCTGTTCTGGGGACCATGGAGACAAGGTCTCCTGTTACGCACCCATGTGCTGCTGTGGAAAGAGAGAGGGACTGGAGAACCATTCACATTTAGCTGTAAAGCTAGTTGCAAAGCTTTGTGTAACACAGCCACAGAATACTGTGAGGGTCTACTTTTGTGTTTATGATTCACCAAATCTGACTTTTCTAAAAGTACTTAGATTGTTAATGCTATATGTGAGACAAATTTCAACTTTCTGCATGTTGTGGATATTGATGAGCCTATCAATGAGTAACTGAAGCTCAAAAACATTTCTGAGCCTTTCACTGCGGGAGGCAATTTGGAAAGGTAAGAAAATTCTGACCTTTCTCTGTAAATTTCAATAACTATGAAATACCATTTGTTAAAGACCATATTTCATTCTCACTTTCATCACTACAGGCCAAAAATGCCAAAACAGGCAAATATTTCAGTATATTTCAGAGCTAACATGATGGCATGGTACAAACAGTATAATCCAATATATGCTTAGTCAGAAGGAAGCCCATCTGGGTTCAGTGAGGTTTACTTTTTGTAAAACACATAGGATTGCCATCCAATTTTACCTAAAGATAACAGCTGCCAGGGCTATAAGTGACAGATTATTAGACTGGCAGTTGCAGGGATCTGCCACATGCTTGGAACAAGAACCAGGTATTGTTGATAGGCATTCTTCCATATTTCCTAAGTGAGATGATGGAGATTTAGCTCTGGCAGTGAAAATCATTTGCCTGTGAATGCAAAGTCCTCTTTTTTCACTCTACCATACTTTGCTAGATTATACTGTCACAGGTGTTGTTGGATTATAACACCCCACTTAACCCTAGTCACCACAGCCAGTGGTGAGGCCTGGTAGGAGTTGCAGCCATCCAACAACAACTGGAGCAGTCCATGTTCCTCCCTCTTGTTCTAGTTGCAGATTTTTGATTTACTGCTTACAGACAACAGTACAGAAATCTGGAGGTGACAGTGATGTGATCAAGCACAACACCAAACCTTGTAACATGCAAAAGGTTACCTATCCACCTATGGGTACCTATACTAATCTTTGTGCAGGCATAGCAGGAAAGATGGATATGTATGAAATCCTATATCCATCTTTATGCAAATAAAAGCACAACAGCCTGATAGAGCTGAGGCAGGGACTGAAAGCTATTGCTTTGGTAAGTCCCAGGTCCTGATACTGGTCTTTGAAAAGAGTTACAAGCTGACAAGGTGATTTGGCACTGGCTATCAGATGAAAATGGCATAAAAGGTAATTAAAGGAAGCAGTAGTTGAAAAATTGGGACAATTGGGGGTAAATACTAAATGACACTAAACTAATCTGATCTCTTTTTTTGACAGAATTACAAGCTTGGTGGATGAAGGGAATGCTGTGGATGTAGTGTATCTTGATTTCAGGTCCCCCATGATATTCTTGCAAACAAGGTAGTAAAATGTGGGTTAGACAGTGATACTGTTATGTGGATTTGTAATTGGCTGACCGGCCAATTACAGGTGTTCACCAATGGCTCCTCTTCATCCTGGAAAGATGCCACAGGGTTCTGTCCTGGGCCCAGTGCTATTCAGCATCTTCATCAATGACTTGGATGAAGGAGTCGAGGACATGCTGATCAAATTTGTGGAGGACACCATATTAGAAGGGATAGCTAATACCCCAGAGGACAGGATCAGAATTAAAATGATCTTGATAGATTAGAGAGCTAGGCCAAAATTAACAAAATGAATTTTAACAGGGAGAAATGTAGGGTACTACACTTAGGAAGAAAGACTGAGATGCACAAATATATGACGGGTGACACCTGGCTTGAAAACAATACAAGTGAAAGGGATCTAGGAGATTTAGTGGACCACAAGCTGCACATGAGTCAACAGTGTGATGTGGCAACTAAAAAAAATGCGATTCTAGGCTGCATCAATAGGAGTATAGTGTCAAGATCAAGGGAAGTAATAATACCGCTCTATTCCGCTTTGGTTAGACCTCACCTGGAATACTGTGTCCAGTTCTGAGCACCACAATTCAAGAAGGATATCGACAAGCTGGAACGTGTCCAGAGGAAGGCAAGCAAAATGGTGAAGGGTCTGGAAACCATGCCCTATGAGGAGTGGCTTAGGAAGCTAGGTATGTTTAACCTGATGAAAAGAAGGTTAAAAGGTGACATGATAGCAGTGTTTAAATATCTGAAGGGATGTCATGTTGAAGATGGAGCAAGCTTGTTTTCTGCGGCCCCAGAGACTAGGACACAGAGCAATGGATTCAAACAACAGGAAAAGAGATTTCAGGAAGAACTTCCTGACAATAAGAACCATTCAAGAGTAGAATATGCTGCCTTGGACTGTGGTGGAGTCATCTTCATTAGAGGTTTTTAAAGAGAGGCTATATGGCTATTCACTGGGGGTGCTTTGAGTGTGTGTTCCTGCATGGCAGGGGGTTGGACTCAATGGCTGTTGTAATCTTTTCCAGTTCTATGATTCTGTGATCCCACTATGATAGGTATTGGCTGAGCCGTGGCTGTGGGAATCCTGTGTAACTCCAGGAACCTTAGAAATTTGCCTTCTAACAACAAATATGAATTTACTCTGTACCTTATGTATGGTACTTTTGTGCTCACAGCTCATCTTGTGATTTTCCAGATACAGATCCAAATATGGAGGACAGCTCACAGATGGAAGCTTTGGGTTATTTGTGTTGCCTTGGATTTACTGTCTTTCAGAAAAACAAAGTCCTAGTATCTCATTGTTAGAGAAATTAAGAATATGGGCGAGAATCAAAATACAACTTTAAATAATTTTTGTGGGTTTTTGATAAGCTAATGAAATTTTCAAATGTTGCTTTCCAGGTTGGCATGTTCATAACTATGCAGTTGGCACGCACAGCTATATAATTAATCTTTTTTTTTTTTTGCACCTTTTCTGGTCCAACTCCCTCCTCCTAATAATAATGTTTATGCAAACTAAGGCAGGTTCCAGGAAGCATTTTGAGCAGATTCCACAGGCTCACCTGTCATTTACTAGCTTTCTCTTTCCCCTGCCTCCAAAACCATCAAAAGGTACATCGCACTGAGTAAGGAATTAGTAATCATCTTGCAATGAAAACTCATGCCAGGAGAATTATCTGTTCTTATGGAGTATCAACTTTAAAACCAGTTTAAATCTAAAAAAGAGCTTAAAGAAAAACTATAGGACTGCAATTTTCTTCTTCTTTTTTTTATGTGCAAAAACACAATGCAGTGGTGGTGGGGGAACTCTGGAATAATGGTGAATGTGCTATGATTGTTTGATGCTTGGTAAAATATAGTTAAACAATAATAATAACAACAACACTTAATATGTTTGTTTTTCAGGGTGCTCCAAGCCTAAGCTGAGAGTTTATTGTTAGCCTGGAATTACTGAGCTCAGAGACTCATTCCATTTCCCCTGCTACTTTCAAGTATTTTCTTCCCAAATAACATGAGAAATCTGAACAGTGTGTTAAATCATCCTGCTGGAAGGAAATCAACAGGGTAATGTCAGTCATATTAATTACTTGCAGAAGGAAGGTAAGCGGAAGAGTGAATTAAAAACAACAGGTTTTATATTCTTTCCCCCTCTATCCCACCCCCACCCACAAGAAACCTAAGAGAGAATAGTTACAATTTCATTTGCTTTTAAAGTGCAGCACTTGGTAATAAACATCCCCTGCAAATGTGCTGAGCAAACACCTTAGCATTCATCAATATGCGGGAGCTGTTTATTGCCTCATAAACTTGGAAGCAAGTGATATTGTCTCTTAAATCAATGACTGCCTGGACATCCTTGGCACTGGAGAAGAACAGTACATCCAGACAACGCTGATACTTAAATTAATGACTCTAGTAATGACTGAAAGGTGCTTAGTCACCGATGGAAAAATTAGGCACAGATCTGAAGTGTTCAGCATACTTAATATATGCACTGCATATATGGAATGGATGAGGATGGATGTGTGCCTCTCACTTCAGTGACCATGATCAATGTTAAGCAATACTGTACCTAGTTGGTGAATGGGGGGGAAGTTAAAATTTGCCCTAATCTGTTGCTGAAAAGAGACAGTTGAAAATTAACATGACAATATTCAATGGCTGGTTGGGAGGAATGCACATTGAATTAGCTCATACCATTTACAGATTTTTAAGAGCACTTAGGATCATAGAAGCATAGAGTTGGAAGAGACCATGGCGACCACTGAGTCCAATCCCCTGCCATGTAGGAACACACACTCCAAAGAAGGTGACTCCACCATACTCTGAGGCAGCATATTCTACTGTTGAACAGCTCTTGCCATCAGGAAGTTCTTCCCGACGTTTAGGTGAAAGCTCTTTTGCTGTAGTTTGAATCCATTACTCTGTGTCCTAGGCCATTTCCTTGCAACATTCTCATAGTGCTATTATTCCACTTTCAACATCCTATGGAATCCTGGGGTTTGCAATTTAGGGAGGGGCATTTAGAATTATCAGCCAGAGAGCTCTTTGGCCGCAGTAGACTACAAACCCCAGAATTCCACAGGATGTTGACAGTGGAGTAATAGCACTATAACAGTGTCATGAGGAAATGGTCCTTAGTATCTGGAACAGCAGAAAACAAGCTTGCTCCATCTTTTACATTACATCCCTTTGGGTATTTAACTATGGCTGTCATATCACCTCTTGATCTCAGGGTAAAAACAGATTGATGTATTTATTGAAATACTTATAAATTGGTTTCTACATTATTGGAACGAGAAGATTCAAAATAAAATTAATCCAATCTTTTGAGTATAATATAGTATTTGGAATAATGGATAAAGTTTGTTTGCCTGTCCATCTGTATATCAGGGATGGGATCTGTGTGGCCCTCCAGATGATGTCTGAGCCAGTGTGTTGTAGTGGTTTGAGTGTTGGACTAAAACTCTGAGAGACCAGGATTCGAATCCCTGCTTAGCCATGGAAATCCACTGGGTGACCTTGGCAAATCATATTCTCTTAGGCCCTTTTCACATCTTACCTGGTGCCACTGGCATCATGCGGGGATCACGCGAAAAGCTTCATCCGGGACGCACTCATGTCCCTTCCGTTTCCCCTCCACACCAGCTCCATGGTGGCTGGAAGGAAACGTGAGTGCTCCACCCCTTCCTTCCTCAGTGCAGTTGGATACTTTCCCAAGCTGCGCTGGGGGAGGAAGCGTGATGGCCTGGAGCCTCCATACACAAGGTAAGTGTGTGTGCGGCACAAGAGGGATGCGCGATTGCACATCATTTTCGGCAACGAGCCAAAAATGATATAATGCGCGATCGCCACCTAATGGCCTTGGGAGTGTTGCACAATTGTGAGGACATCATGTGGAACAGTCCTCGCAATCACGCGACGCTCCCGAGGCCATTTGCAACAGGACTGGCATGCGAAAAGAGCCTAGGCCTCAGAGGAAGGGAAAGACAAACTCCCTCTGAATAAATCTTGCCAAGTAAAGCCCGTAATAGATTCACCATAGATTGGGTCACCATAAGTCTGAAATGAGTTGAAGACACACCACAACTACAGCAACAAGATATTCTTGATCTGCAACTCCCAGAGATCTTCATTACCATAGCAAGTGGTGAAGAATGCTGAAAGCTGTAGTCCAACAACATCTGGAGGGCTTCATGATTCCCACACCTACTGCGTATCATTTTTAAAACAATTTAAATTTATATATATGTATTGTGTTTCCAGCTAAATGCTGTTGCTGATCACTATGGTTAAGATCACCAGAAATGTAGAACAGATTAGAGAAACCAGAAAAACTTGCTTAGCATTTGAAAAAAAAAATCCAGAGTTTTTTTCTCTTTAGTGTTGCTTACTTTATTTCATCTTGACCATTAATGAGGAAACTGTGGCAACAAGATTGCAGTTTGTCTTTTAAATATTAGGATTTTCATTGAAATGTTTCAAAAAATTAAAGTGTACCATTGTAGCAAAGCCCTTAATTTTGGATGGTTATGCTGACAACGATATGAGCAAAACCTGAAATTAAAAAGTGTTTGCCAGGCAGTGCATTAGCCCAAATAGCTGTATTGACACATTTGAGAGTTGGAGAGGAGGGGAGTTGGGGCTGTGTGTGAGAAATTGTCTCTACATTTGAGAAATTAAAACAGCGTGATGGATGGCTCAAAAAAGAAACCACTGAGAGTTTGGAAATGTCCTGAGATGTCTTTAAAGGGATAGATAAATTGTTCTATCGAGTTTACCATAGAATGTTGGTCACTTAACAAAAAAAGAGAAGATATGGTACTGAGACCAAGGAAACATCTGCCCAAGGTATGACCTGATTAAACCAAACACTCCACCAACCCTGTAGACAACTCAGCAAGGGTTGAATATTTTTTTTGTTTTTGCTAACACAAGGTGCAGAAGAAACTGAGCAATGGCTGGGAAGTGTTACCCTGATTTCTGGGGTCCCTTGGGGGACACCTTAATGTGCTCCAAATAATGGGGAATGGGAATTAGCCGGAGCACAAGCTATAGCAATGCAAGAGGCAGGGCAACTTGGCGAGATCTTGGACCCAATGTTTACGGGGTCAGACCAAGTAAAAAACCAAGCAAAAGTAAATTATAATTGTTTGCTTTATTTAAAAAGACAGTCAATGCGCACATATGCACTCACTCACAGAGACCTAAGAATATAAAGGTAGGAGATTCGATAGAAGATTTTGAGAGAGATTTTTCAGGGGAGATACTACATTTGATCCTGTAGCCCGGGTAGTCAGACGAAAGTCAGTTGGAGCAGAGATTCTCAGCATGTGGAAGCTGAGGGGAAGGCTTGGCAAACGGAGCGACAGCAAGACGGGATAGAAGCCAGGAGCGATCCGAAGAAGCGCTTAAAACCAGGGGTTCTTATGGGGGAAATGTGCCTGTAGGGTAGTCTGTTCCCGGGGAAAACAACGGGTTTCGGATTGGAGACAAAGCCTCCGAAAGGTCAGTACTTAGAATGATTGGATTTTGATGGAGTTTGTCAATAGCGCAGACAGTATGCAAATAGGAACGCTTGACAGTTGGCTATTTGGAAGTGCTAATCTTGTCAAGCTGGCGGTTCGGGGCAGAGAATCTTTTGTATGCTTGATGCATAAAAGTAAATTTGCCTGGAGGTCTCCTGAAGCTGCGTGCCGGAAAATTACTGGCCCGCCTGGATTTGTCTTGTATTTTACAGCTGGTTCAGCCATGTCCGTGTGCGTGCTTGTCCAGGGGCCTCGCAAGCATGTGGAGAGGAACAGTTTGGAATGGCCAATCTTTAGGTATCAAATTATATTTAGTAGACCTTGGGCCCGGACTATAAACCACAGTAACAGAAGGCACAAAACAATGCAGGGCTGATCACAAATTATGCGGGGTTGTCTAGGTTCCTTGTAATTTTTCATGTTCTCCAAGAGATAATCTGAGAACAGATAGCATCTATACCAGCAAAACCTGAAACTGAAATTGTACTGACCTCATGTCAGTACAATGACTTGGAGCTCTTGGAACTCTAGAGGCTTTGTGAACTACTTTGGTTCTAGACCTGGAAATAGGGTTGCTGTTGGCTTAGAATGATCAAGAATGAAGCTCTAGCTCCAGAAGAATTGTCACCACTCCAAGTCTGGCTGGGGATTAACCTTGATCTCCAAGAACTTCTTGAGGCCAGTAACAGAGATGTGACGAGCCACCATTGTGGTCCTATATTGGCCTGGACTGTCATCTCAAGAGACCTAAACAGGAATGTGCAAGAGATATGGGGTGGTGATAACACTAAAGAGAGGAAAGGAAACTCATAGAAAACAGTCCTAGGTAAAAAGTTGCAAAATCAAGCTAGGAGACTGGCAGAGATGTGGCGACAGCCAGGAATGATTAAGCAGAGGAACTCTATAGTCAAGAAATTTCCCAGTGTTTCTCTTTAGCTAAATGTATTCTTGCCTGCCAAGCCAGGTATAGGCCTCCCTGAACTATACTGATGAGTCATGTGATTTTTTTCCCCTTAAATTTAAGCTAAAAATTCAAATCATGACAAACATAGTGGTGGTGCTGATGCTGGTGCTGCTGCTAGTGATGAAGGCCCTTTAGACAGTGATGTCAGTGAAGGACCTAGACTCTTAAAAAATAGAAGGTGTTTGTGTAGTTTGAATGTTCAAAGATGCTAGGAATATACATTCAAAAATTGGCTTCACCAAGTTAACAGAGCTACAGCAGAATGCATTCCATCCTGTCAAGAGTTTTCAGTTAAAAAATGAGGAAAGAAAAGCAGTGTTGAAGCCGAGCTAAAAGTATAAAACACTGGGAGTTAAGAGAACCAACAGAAACAAATGTCAAAATGTGTCAATTTTTTTACCAAAAGAGTTTCATTCCAAGAAAATCACATGACAAAGAGTTAAAATAGGGTAGGTTTACAACAGTATTTCTCATCATTTCAGTTACACAAGCCTAGATTACACAAACAAAATTCTTTCAGAAATATCTAATCTGAAATTTCCCAAATCAAGAGCAACAACATAACAGAAAATGTAGAACTTTTGCACAAGGAATTGGATAATCCGTAGTAGATTTCCCCCCTATATGGTCCTGATGCCTCCAACAAGCAACACAGCATAGTCTTCCCATTCACTGTATGTTACTTTTCTGTGACAGAGAGTATCAAGCATGGCGTATATGATTTTACAAAGATAATGATAATGCTAGAGATAATGATGAAACGAATAAAGCAATTGCATCCTGGCCCTTCAATTACGGACCAATCTACAGAAGAGTGGGTTCAGCAATAACAGTATGTCTTCTAATATGACTGATAATGCAGCTGTTCAGTTTGAAAAACATAAGTCAATGTATTAAGAATTAATTAAAATAACTTAATAAATACCTGATACAAATGGAATGCAAGTGTCATATAATCTGAAATTCCCTCAAAAATGGAATGAAGTCCTTAAACTGTGATGGTGAGCTATTTATCTTCAGGGTATACAGTGAGTTTATCATCTTGGCCAAGAAGGCAGAATCTCTTTTGTTCTTTTTTTTGCATTTGTTAAAATGGAATCGATTAATAGCTTCAGCACATACCAACAAGACAACTGTTACTTCTGTCTGCTGTTGAACATATATTATGGCATTGGCCTACACTGTTTTCAGAGGAAGAGGAGGGATTTTTTTTTTCAATGGGGGAAGAAGATTGAGTGGACACTTTTCAGTGAGGAAGAGCACAAATCCCTCTTTACTTTTTTTGCACAATCAGAAGGAGAATTTTCAAGATGCTGTGAAGAAAGTGAAATGCACCAGTATCAGCTCCACAGACCTCTGTGGTGTCATGGAAAACCTCCATTCAAAACTGAAGAGAAGAAGAGATGACAAATTTTGTGGAAGATCAGCCCAAGTCATTTTGGAAAATATGTCCTCATCTGGCAGAAAAAAATAAATAGAGAGAAATCCTGTAAGGGATTGACACAGTGCACTGAATACCTGGAAAATTATATGATGTAGAACCATCATTTAAAAAAACAAAACAAATGCCAGTGTTCTCTCTTCATGATGATGTGAAATGGGCAGATTTTACAGTTTCTTTTGAGACAGACACTGATAAGCTGTATGATGACAATAAATAAGGGCAGAGGTTGTCTCCAAGGAACAGAACCTACATTGGAAATGGATAGAAGCTTTCAGACAAATGTCAGGTGGCAGTGGCACCCAAATTATGAAACCAGTTTCTTTCACATTTTCCATTTCTGGGTCTAATGCCTACTGTAAGAGGGTTTTCAGGTGTCAGGGTTGTTTTTACAAGTTGTAGGTAAGACTGAACATTGATGGGTTCTGTGCGGTTTCCAGATTTCTTTTGAAAAGAACCTGCATCTCCTAAAAACTGAAGATGCAAACTTGAATATAAATTTAAAAAGAACAGAGCTGCAGACAAACCAATCTAGCTTTAAGGTTAAAAATATCACATTATATTTTTAGTGTTTTAGTACAAAGGTCTCATGTTGACCAGAAAACTCCAGAGAATGAGGGCAGAACAAACTGATGGTAACTGTTCTGTTTAAGGCTAGCAGATACCCAGGTGAGCACACCTATAGTTAACAGGGAAAACCAGGCCAACCCTGGGGCTTACACAGGGTTACAAGCAGAAACATGGTCTAGGGAGTCCAAGGTTCATGCAAAGACTGAAGGTATGAAAGAAGTTGCCAGGATGATTAGTCAAATGGCACATGTCGAAGGTCAGACATCCATGAAGCCACAGATGTCAGACAGGGTTGAACAGAGGTTTTGGAGCTGTTGTCCACAACAATGCAATGACCTGGCCTGACTTAGGGCCTTTCTGCACTACACTGTTCTAGTGCTATTATTCCATTTTCAACATCCTGTGGAATTCTGGGGCTTGTAGTTTACTGAGACCAAAGAGCTCTCTGGCTGAGAATTCTAAACGCCCCTCCCTAAACTGCAAACTCCAGGATTCCATAGGATGTTGAAAGTGGAATAATAGCACTAGAACAGTATAGTACAGAAATGGCCTTGATTTATAGCTAGCAATTAATCACCCCAGCTGGCTTCATTAGCTAAGATTCCTGCATTTAAAGTGGAGCATGGCATTGCCTGATCTTTTACTCTTGAAGCTTTAGTTTATGCTGCTGAACAGGGTGAAGTGCCTCTGCTTCCTCTCTCTCTGATCTGCAGCTGCTGCCTGGGATGGACCAAGCTCTGCCTCTGCCAATGCCATAACAAGATTGCCAGCCTCCTCCAGCTGCAACTGGGGCCTGTCGTCTTGGCACTCTTCTTCCCGTTCTTTGTCCAAGGAGGCCTGTTTCAGGCAGCATATGATAGTAACAGAAATGGCAACTTCTAGTGGTTGTCTTGGATATTTTCTCTGGAGTCCACTTTTAATTTTCCTTTTAAATATAGCCTGCCATCCTATTAGTCATACACACAGGAATAACTAAAAGCTGTGCCGTCATATGACATATGACATATGTCATAGGGATGGAGGAATTCCACATCTCCACCTGCAGTGACCCTCGCTTATTGTTCTTCAGCTAAGTCACACCTCAATGGCCATTTAGTGGGTAGGGTGGCCAGGCAACATTCAGCTGTGTTACTGCAGCTGAGTGCATGATGAAACAGGCATCCTCTTGAGGGTTCTCAGAGGACCTCTTTGGGAAATCCAGGACAGTGGTGTCACACCTGTGTACCCAGTTCAAGAACACAGAGAGATACTCTCTGCCTGTCTTCTTCATTCTCCCTTGCCGACTAAATCATTGTGGTGGGTACAACCCTGCCGAAGAAGATTAAGTGAAGAGAATGGAGAGGGGGAGAAAGGGGTGTTACACCCAGAGGAACTTTTATGTTCCACCATAATGATGCAGGTGATACTTTTCATTTTAAAGGTTTTTCATAGTTTGAATCCTGTTGCTGACCTGTGCACGTGTAACTTGTGAGAGTTCACAGATGACCACTCAAAGAACTCCAGTTACAGGTAAGCAACTTGTCCATTCATTAGCACTTCAGCATCCAAACAACCTCCAAGCATTTAGGAATTTAGAATTTAGGGGGGCGAAGTGACATAGAAGTTCAGTTTAATTGCGGGGGGGGGGAACTCTCCAGGAATTTCTTCAGCCAGAGTTCACAGTCCTACCAGGAACTTTTTCTTTACCAGTAACAATGAAAAAACCCTAGAAGAGATACCAAAATAGCTCTAAACATGGCTTGCATACATGCTGGTTATGGATCACAATAACTCTGTCCTGGAACTATTCCACTCTGACACACATAGGCGTGGTAAAGACGTTTGCTGAAACTGAGGGGGGGTTTTCATCAATATCACACCTCCTGAGACTTAATATGTAACAAAATAGACCTTGCTTCAAACAGCCATACATTTGAAGCCTGAAGTTGTTTTGGAGAAACAAAATGCACACAAAATCATGCATGTTTTTTCAGGGATCATACAGGTATGAACAGAGATAGAAATTAACTATTTAATAGCAATTCAGTTATCAACTAAGTTGGGATTTTTCTAATATAAGGGGTAACTTAATTATATTTTCTAACATAATTGATTGACACCTTATCTTAATTCCAGAATTAAGTGAGTAAATAAGTACATAAGCAAGCAAGAGCCAAAAATTTTTACATTTTCCAGCTGGCTCTTTAACTGAAACATAGTTCTCTGGAATTTTTACACAACAACCTCTTGATTTTTATTAGTCCCTCAGGGTGGGGGCGTTGTAATGTTTAGGTCTCAGGATCCAAACTGATTAATTTTGTTCATGATTAGAGTATGACAGTATAGTTAATTCCAGGATTAAAAACCAAGTTAAACCAACAAGTAGTAAGGGCAGTTTAGAAGGACAGCTCTGTGCATCCAGATACCACTCCTATGTTTTACAAAAGACATCACATAAAGTTTAATCATCTTTCCCAGGATCCCTGGGACTTTAGCTGAGATCCTAAGTAAACTACAAAAAGGCAGGGGTAGGAGATAAGACTATAAAGAAAGAAAAAAGGAAAGCAAGGGATGAAGGGAGTGTGGTACTGTTACTATGGTTCAGGCCTACCCGGTGATAGCACTAGATATCTCTTTCTGATATCAAATCCATTTGGCCTTCCTCTGCCACCCCGCTCCATGTGTTTGCGAGGCCTCCAGACAAGCACGTACACAGGCACGGCCAGTAAGTGTTGGACATTCCATTCTCCACCTAGGCAGGCAGAACAGAGCCACTCCGTTGCTTCAGGGACCTCCCTGCAAACACCTCTTGCTTAAGCGTGACTCTAAACAAAGACACCCGACCTTGAACCGATAGTCTGACAATGCCAAGTTATTTGCATACTGGCTATACTATTGTTAAACCTGCGCTAAGCCCATCATGTTAAACTTGACCTTTTCCAAAGCTTTGTCCCACTCCCAACTCGCATTGTTCTCACCGAGTATGGCATGGCCTGTAGGCACAATCCACCCTATAAAAATTCCCCGATTCTGAGACCACCTCGGATCACCCCGGACTTCCATTCTGCCTTGCTGCTGTTCTGTCTGACGAGCTCCCCTCAGCGAACCACGCTGAGCTTTCTTCCCCACCATCTTCCAGCTCCTTCAGGACTACAAGAAAAGGTGTCGTATCACCCATTCCCCCTGAAACTCTCATTTCTGATTCCTTAAGTTAGCTGCGTGTGTTTGTGGTGTCTCTTCTGTTTGTTTGTCCTTTAATAAAGATATCATTTTTACTATTTTAAAACTGTCTGACTGCTTGACTGACCTGACCCCGTAAACATTGGGTTACAAGATCCCTGCTAAGTTATCCTGCTTAATTAATTAATTAATTAGCTTAAGAGAGTGCTCCAGTTAATTTCCCCAACTTTGTGTTTGTGTTTTGGTTGTTTGGCGCCCCTCCCGGGACCCCCAGAGAACAGGGTAACAGTACGATAGATGGGAAATGGAGTTTTCAAAATTTCATCGAGCTGTTTCTTTCTTTGCCAAGCTCAGAAAGAGGGATGGAAGGAGGTTAAAATCATCAAAGCCATTTATAAACCCTTTTCCAGTAAGTATTTACTACAAGTATTTAACCTAAATTTAAATGACATTTTAGCATAATCTGAAAAGTTTTTCCTTTTTTTAAAAAAACAACAACAACCTAATGTTCATATCTCTGGGTGAGATAAATTGCTACAAGGGTATAACTTTTTATAACTCTTCTTCTAACAAAGCAGGTATGTTTTGGTATTTCTTCTTTCACAGAAAATTTGGTACCAAAAGCAGAAATAACATGGGAAGAATAGGGATAAGTTCCTGTAACACAAAAAAGAAAAGTGGTTCAATATGTTTCAGGGCCTTTTTATACAGAACTAATATGTATGTGTGCAGTGAAAGAACCAGGCCATGTAAGCCTTGAATAAAGAGACAAAAGCATTTTGAACTCTCTAAAGATCATTTGAAAGCTTCTTACAAAATAGTTCCACGGATTATTATTTTTCTTTCATCAGCACCCACTTTCTTATGATTTCTATTTTGGTGGCATATGGTTTTCATAGAAGGGCCCCTATGCTTTCCCCACCTGCCTTTTAAGCACTGCCTGGAAGAGCACTGCAGTCTTCACACATGTGTGAGTGAGCAGAAATGTGAATTTTCAGAATTCATATTTATGGTTGCTAACAACCAAACATTACCTCAAAAACCTCACCTTATAAGCAGGGCAGCACCCAAACTGAAGGGTTTCTGAGGTGCTGCTGATCAGGGTGCTGGGAAATGATCTCTCCAGCTGCCTGGAAGAACATTGCAGTCTTCACTTCCTAGAGCCCTGCCTTGGAAGCCCTTCAGTCAGGGTCCTGGCTTAAGAGGTAGTGTTTTTTTTGGAGGGGGGGAATGGAATCAGGAGAAGTTGTTGTAACAATGGATCTCCATCATCATAGCTATATCTGATGATACAGGATTTTAGCCACAGAGTTTTTCACATCTTTGTTTACACATGTGCACACATACAAATATCTGTACATCACAACAATGCTTGAAAAGCATATGGGAGGGGATGGGGGTCCTCTCAAGAAAACCATAAGCCCCACAGACCCCATCCTCTCAATCTCTTCCCCTGCTTCCAGATCCAAGTCACTGTCCTGCAGCCTTCTAAAAACTATTTGAGAGGGCATTAGACAAGATGAAGAAGCCAGACATACTTTGTACCTCTGTACACCCTCCCCCCGCCATTCCAGCTGGTTAAACACTGTTCCAGTCTTTTTGACATCTTCCTAGAGATCGGGCTTTGTACTGTTAGGCTAATTTGCATTCTGCTTCCTCTCTTGTTTTCCTCTGTCAAGCTAACCTCTCTCCTATTTATGCTCTAAAATCTGTGCATCGTGCAAACACAAACAGACTTGCTTTCATTATCTGAGAACCAGTAATGGCTGAGTTCCTTGTCAGTGACAAACACACCTGCTCCAGAAATCTGAACCCCTCTTGACTGTTCAGAAGCTTGCATGTCAACTATACAGTTTTTTAAAAGGCAGGTGCTTGTGTCTTTCAAAATCCTTCCTGTCTGTATAAATGTTAAACTAGTTTGGCTTTGCAGAGTTGTCAAAGGTGCTTTGGCAGATTTTCAGCCAAGGTTAATGAAACTCGAATAAATGAGAGTGTGCTGTTGTGCTCAGATACTTAATCATTCCATTATACGTCTTATTGTATTGAGGTAGTTTGCCAGGAACAATTCAGCCTATGGAGCTTCCTGACTTCGTAAATGCCACTCAAGGAATTATGCCCTATAATCCCTATTGCAAATGTTAGACCGCTGGTTTCAATATATTTGCAAAATGTGACATGTTGCCAACTGAGGTTACAATCCCAGGGGCACGTACTTAACCTGCTATAAAGTTTACTGAAATCAACTGTACTTTCTTCCTGGTTCATAGTACCATTCATAATACTGTTCATATGTTCATAGTACTGAAGAGGAAGGAAGGAAGGAAGGAAGGAAGGGAGGGAGGGAGGGAGGGAGGGAGGGAGGGAGGGAGGGAGGGAGGGAGGAACTCCTTCCTTGATTCCTCCCAGTTTGTCCCTTGACTGGCAAGTTAGAGAACCCATTACCATTTAGCACATCAAGGGATTACACATTCTCTTTTTGTTACTACATTTGTATCCTGTCAAGAGGTATATTCTCAAAGTACATTAATGAACTCCCTCATGTTCTGAGTATATAGGCCTATAAGGGATGTTTTGACCTTGGCAGTAGAACATTTTGGGTGGATGGTATCCAATAACTCCCATCTCCGCAAAGCTATCTGAACAGGCATTTTATTGAATCAAACACAGGAATCAAAACACATACAGTGACAGTACTAGAGAATAACAGGTACTATCAAGAAGAACTTCATAAATGGTAAATAATAAATGGACAACACAAATAACTAAGAGAATAGAGCTACTTCAGAATGATGATAACTCAGATAAGCAGACTCTCAAGGCTAAAGGGGTTTCAAGATGCAGGCAGGCGTTGGAGGTGCTACAGAACACTGAGTTCAAAATGCGATGAAGGTGGAAGGAGTTTGAGAGTAGGCAATTTAGACTTTAGAACAGCGGTTCTCAACCTGTGGGTCGCGACCCCTTTGGGGGTCGAATGACCCTTTCACAGGGGTTGCCTAAGACCATCGGAAAACACATATTTCCGATAGTCTTAGGAATCAAGACACCGCTCAGGGTGGGAGGGGAGCCGGGGCTCAGCTGCGAGGAGGAGAGCGGGAGTCCCGGGGGGAGAGCTCAGCTCGGCCAGCTCATGGGACCTCTCCTCGAAAAGACGCTGGCCTTGAAAGGGGTCCCGGGGAGGCTCTCCAGGAGTTCGTGTCATGAGCCAGGCTGAGCGTGCTGCCGATTCAGACTGGGACTCCGAGTTAGACTTGGACTCCCAGCCGGGGGAGGATCCCTTGGAGGGGCCTTCAGGAGAGGGGGCTCCTTTAGAGTCTGCCAGCAACCCCACAGCTGTCCCGAGCACAGATCTCGAGCCGGTACCTGCAGCAGATGTCTGTGCTCCGGAGGCAGAAGCCAGTGCCTCCGGCTCAACAGAGGCTGACTCCAGCCTGGAGTTTGCAGCAGACCCTCCCCCCACATTCCTCCAGAGGCGGCTGGAGAAGGGGGCAGTTCGGAGATCGCAGAGGCTGCGAGAGAAGCATCTGATGAATCAGTCCTGAAGTCTTGAGGGGCTCCAGCTGTGAGCTGGGCCAACGGACACTTGATTAGCCCCAGCTGGGCTAAAGACTGTGTATTTAAGACAGACACTGTGGGAGTTGGGCATGGGGCAACAACCGTCTACCAACTGGGAATCTGTGTCCTGGGCTTTCTGCTCCAGGCTAATCCTTGCTGTCTGAGTTTGCCGCCTCTGGGACTCGCATGTTTGTTTTGGTGACGTAACCTCTTGATTACTTTATTACTAAAGCTATAAACTCAGCTCCTGCCTCTGTGTCTGCTTAAGCTGCACCTGACATTGACAGATCGCCCCTCAAGCAGCCTGGGGTGAACATAACCAGATGAGTCTGGCTGCCAAAAACGAACCTGCGGGAGGGGAGGGGAGGGGAGGGGGGTGTCAGGCCAGGTGCCTCTTGGGGAGCCCCAAGGGAGACAGGGGCAGACAGCGGACCTTTGGGGGAAAGGGGTGCCAAAGGAGAGGGAAAGGAGACTTCACCCCACTCCCCAGTTTCCCCCCTTGAAGAGAGAGAGAGAGAGAGAGAGATCAGGCCTCTTTCCCCACTCCAGCCCCCTCCTTCCCTCCGCTGCCCCGCCCATCCCCCCTGCACCTTTGGCCCTTCAGCTTCGGGGCACCCAACTCTCTTTCTGACTGAGGCTCGACTCAAGTCCCTGCAAGGCCCGGCATGGAGGGACGGAACCCTGGAATGCTCCAGGGGGAAGAGACCCCCCCAGGGCCAAATCCAGTCCACCCCCTCCTGCCCTGCGGGGAGAGATGGTGTGAGCCCCCCCTTGGAGAGATGGCCCTCTAGCCTCCCTCGAGAAAGGGAAGGCAAGCATCTTCCCAACCTTCCACAGAGGCAGCAGCGACGTCCACCGTCCCGCCCCTCCTTCCGTCAGGAAGGCCCTGCCAGGGTTTGGGTGGAAACTCATTTCGTGGAGTCTGAAGGGAAACATGGGGGGGCTCTGCTCTCCTTCGGACAAACCCGCCCCACAGTAGCTCCGCTCTTGGCAGCAGAGGGGCTGAGAGATGTGAGAGAGGAGGGAGAGGAGGAGCAGTCACCAGATTTGCCCATCGGGTTCCCAGTAACTGAACGAGGCCATCCTGGCAGGTGGAGCGTATGGGCTGTGCCCCCGGAGCCCTGGTACGGCCTTAATATGGGCGCTGGGGAGCCCGCGGCCCCTCCTTGAGCACCAAGGGGCCCTGGTCCACCCCCACCGCTGCCTTCTCCAGGTGCCAGGAGGGAGGGGGGCAGTGTTCCCAACCGCAGGAGCAAAATCCACATGCCGGCTGGTCCCACAGGCAAGATCCCTCCCCCGGGCTGCCAAAGCCTGGCATCAGCTGGGCCAGGGCTGCTGCTGGGTGAGTTGCTCCCCAGGCACGCAAGTCCAGCCGTCAGGTGGGTGCCAGGCAGAGACTGGGCATCAGCACCCGAGGCCACGCAGTCGCTGCCACATGCTGGTCCAGCAACACACCCACTGGCAAGCCCGGGCAAAGGGAAGTCACGCTGAACGGGAAGGTCGGGTGAGCAGGGCACAGGTTCCTTCCCAAGCCTGACCCCCCTTGGACTTCAACACCCAGAATCTTGAGCCAGGAGCCCAGTCGCCTGGGAGTCCTGGAAGTTGGGGGCCCACCGTGGAGAGGGGTACCCCTGCAAAAACCTTTCCTGGGCAACTCAGCCCACTACCTGGGTGTACCTGGGACGCCACTCCCAAGGAAGGGGCTCAGAAGCCAGTCCAGAAGGAGGGCAAGAGTCGCAGGGAGAAGGCCGCCCCTCACGGTGGCGGTTTCACCAGAGGGGTAAGGGAGGAAAACGGGTCCTACGTGGGGGGCTTTGGGAGCCCTTTCCCTCACGAAATGGGCTGGGAAAGAAGAGGGATGGTGGCAAGCGCACCCGCACCCACCTGCCTCACAGCCCGGTCCTAAGAGTGTTTACTCAGCAGTAAGTCTCCAGGGCAGCTTCCTTGCTGGGCAGCGTGCATAGGATTGCAGCCTTAAGCCGTCAGCTTATTGTCTGTAGTGTGTCCGCTCCAACGAACTGAAGAGCGGGGAGCCTTTTAGTTTGGATTCCTCTGATTTTTTTTTTCCTCGGTGAAAAGATGCACGTAGGAAGAGGATCGAGCGTTTTCCAGAGGGATGTGTGCGACTGTAGCCATTTCCACACTGGATTGTTATAGTATTGCTATTCCACTTTCAACATCCTATGGAATCCTGGGTTTGCAGTTTACGGAAGGGCCTCTGCAAACCCCAGGATTTCATAGGATGTTGAAAGTGGAATAAAAGCACTATAACAGTCCAGTGCGGAAATGGCCCGTGTTGTGTATTTTGGGACGTTGGGGTAGAAGCATCAGTGAGTCAGACAGAGGTCACTTCACCACATGTGTCGTGGGCTACAGGTAGCACAATAGGTTGGTTCAGCCAGTGCCGTGAGCCTGAAGGTGGGCTGCCTCGCTCCTCACAAGAAAGTTTGAATGGTAGGAGTCATTTTCACTTGGCCGCAGCCTCTAAAATTTCAACTGTGTTGAAAGCAGCAGTATTGGAGGTAAAACGACACTTCATGAATTATAATTACTGGGTAAATGTAAAATCATGTACTGTAAAATCATCAACTACTGCAAAAAAAAAGTCTGTACCATGGGAACTTAATCTGGATGCTGATCAGTCTTTGCATATCAGATATTTACATTACGATTCATAACAGTAGCAAAATTACAGTTATGAAGTAGCAACGGAAATAATTTTATGGTTGGGGGTCACCACAACATGAGGAACTGTATTAAAGGGTCGCGGCATTAGGAAGGTTGAGAACCACTGCTTTAGAAGGTACTAACAAGAGAAGGGGAAAAGAAAGATGGGGAAGATCGTCTAAATATTTCACTAAGCCCCCCCCCCACTCTCTCATTCTCTCTCTCTCTCTCTCTCTCTCTCTCTCTCTCCACACACACACACACACACACATATATGGGTATCAGGTTCAGAGCATTACAGTCTCTAGGCATGCAGGGCCAAACCTTAATCTAGGGACACTCCTAGTGATGTTACAGATGATTCATTCTGATTATTCTACAAGGAATGACCCTGATGATGTCAGAGGAGTCAGGCCCTGGTGAAGTCATTCAGCATGATACATTAAGCCTCAACTACAGTTGTTCAGAGTGTATCATTCAAATAAAAAGCAGCAAGTCTACCAAATAAGAATATATCTCTGATTGGAAATTTAGTACTCTCAAATTCTGCATTGAACAGAAAATAACAAACTTTTCCCAGTTAAATGAACTAGCTGTGGATTCTGAGATCCTTTGATGTCTTTTTTTGGAAGAGGAAGAAAGACCCTTAAGCTTTGCTAAACTCCATCAAGATTGCAAATTTCACAGTATTTCACTGTTTCAAGATCTTCCATCATTTTTCTGACTTGGGCTATTTCCACACTACATGTTATAGTGCTCTTATTCCACTTTCAACATCCTGTGGAATTCTGGGGTTGGTAATTTAATGAGGCCAAAGAGCTCCCTGAGAAGTCTAAAGGCCACTCCCTAAACTGCAAACCCCAGAATTCCACAGGATGTTGAAAGTGGAATAATAGCACTAAAACAGCATAGTGCGGAAGTGGCCTAAGACTTTACTGATTGAGATGGGAGAGACCATGGCTGTGTTTTGACTAACAAAGGAGAAATATGTTGAGCTGATCACCCTTGTCCCATCAGACCTTCATGAACCCATGATAGGTTCTCCTTAGAGTAACCATAAGTTGGAAGTGAAGGTAAACAACAACAACACGTTTCTGACACTCAGGGCTTTTTCGCACTTTGGGGGGAAAACAGGGCGTTCTGATACTTACTGGGCTGGCACGCTCCCTCCGCTGATCCAGGCTGATCCGGAGCAGTGTGTGGCTGCGCTACACACTGCTCCGGGGATGAAAATGGTGCTTTCTGGTTGGTGGAGGCTCTCCACCAACCGGAGAAGCTCACCAGCTGGAAGTCCGCCCCCAGAAGATTTGCAGCCTCATGCTGGTGCGAGCCTGCAAATCTACACATTAGCACAGCGACGGACTGGGGCGTGCTGTGCTATTGAAAGACCTCTTTTAAGCGGTCTTTCAATAGCACAGCAAACCACCAGTTCTCGGCGTTCTGGAGAGGGCTGAAGTCCGGACATACATAAAGTAGTCTGGACCCAGTCTGCCCCTAAGTGCAAACATCCTCGCCGGAGGACAGTCTGCCCCATCGCTAAATCAAAGTGCAGAAAAGGCCTCAGTTGGTGTTAGTTGATGGAGCCATTCTTTATCCATTTATGGTTGTTGGCTCAGTTTGGCTTGAGACCCCTTCTTAGCTAACCTTTCTATGTCCTGGGTGAGACAGAGTCAAAGACTTCCATGCAGAACAAATGTGTACACATAGAAGTCTCACAGAGATGTTGTTCAGACACAATCACCTTATTGATGTATGGGCATCTTGGCAACAATCTTCCAAGTTGTTTAGATTGTCATATGCATGTTTTATCCCCTTTTATCCTTACAGTAGCACTGTGAGGTAGGTTAGGCCATTGAGTTTAATGTCTGAGCAGAGATTCTAACCCAGATGTCCCCACCAACCTGCCATAATGTCCAATGCATTATTCCAAGGGTTGGCAGTAGATGTTCTCCCCCATGAAGCCCTCAGACTAGTTTCAAAAGCTTTTAGCAAATAATCAGGTCAAAGCTATCTCTATCTTAGAAAGTGCAGAGGAAGGAAGATGGCAAGCAGATGCCATTCAGTTCAGGTACTCCACACACCGTTGACTCCAGTCCTACCTACCACTGGAACATGTTCATCTCTTTCCCTGCAATTATTTCTGAGTAAATGACGTTGCTGACCAAAAAAATAAAAGTTCTCTGGCCTTTTTAACCACAGCATGCTCGCTCGATATCAGTGGCTAAAAGGGGAAGTGATAATGAAACAAACTGTTGACTTGCTATTGGCTCAGGCTTTAAAATGCTACCCTTTCTCAGTCAGACACACGTCCATGTAAACAGCATCTTAAGTTACATTTTGACCAGTGCAAAATCCACATTTGATTTCTATGAATCAAAAATGTTGTTTCCTCTGGCCTGTGGAGGCAGCAAGAGTCACTGGGCAGTTAGATAGATAAGAATATTGGAATACCACTTTAGTCTTTCCCCACTGAAATAACCATTCAACCTGACCGGGATGCAAGCAGGATGACAACATTCCAATCCGCAGATAAATCCACCAGCTTCTCTTATCCCATCACAAGGAGTGCAAAATGCATTTAGCTGTCATCTGTTATTTCTGTATCCATTCTAATTCTTCCTGCCTTGTTATTCTGTCAGTTGCTTAATCTATTTACATTGACTTTATTTTTAGTATGTCTATGGCGACAGCAAATGCTAGAATTGCCTTCGGTGTTGTCTGAAAACGGCCATTATCAAATCATAATGCCTAGCCTGATGAAGTCCTGTAAGGGCCCAAGGCAATCACTAGGCATCCTCAACAGCTGCCTGCATTTCAGTCCCTGCATATCAATTCCCACCTTGGAGGGGGCCTTGCGGTATTATCAGGAGTGGAGGAGGAGGAAGAGGGGGGTAAGTGTATTTATTAAAATTTGGATTACAGCTCGGCAAAGTGCTCCTTACTTTATTTATGAAAGATTTTTACTTTGCACATTAATAAAGCTACTATCTCAATCTTTTATTGGTAAACTGTGTAAAATGCAAATGATCTGGAATCCAATTAATTTCTAGAAGGTTGCAGCTGTTTGGAGGCCTATTCACAAAGACATGTGTGTGGATGTGTATGGATGTGCCTGTATTTGATTGCTAAGAAAATCAGGCCTTATTATTGAAGTCCTGACTTTCAAAATTTTGACTATTGTTCATCAGTCGTGCTTAATGCAAACTGATAATATCCAAATTGTATTGCTCATTATTAAAAGTGGGGTGTGTGTGTGTAAAAATGTAGCTAATTCCAGGCCAAATCAAAGTATGGAAGCCGCAAAGAAAATGCATAAAAGTTATGTTCGTTTGAACAAAAACGGCTTTTTATCTGATGTCTTTTTGGCATTTTTTGCCAAGAGATACAAGTAAAAACAACTGAGGTTTTATTTATTGAAGTTGCCATTTGGCTGTGTTTCATTTCAAGCTGAGTCAAAAATACCCCTCCCTCTTTCACAGAAACATTAATCCTCCATCAACCATGGAAACCCACTGGGCGTGTCACACCCTCTCAGCCTCAGAGGAAGGCAGTGACAAAATATCTTTGCCAAGAAAAAATTCTGATAGGATTGCTGTAAATTGGAGCTAATTGGTAGACACATAACAACAACAAAGAAGAGGGGATATTTGCCAGAATCATACTGGTCCGCTAAGGCCGTTTAAGACTGCCAGCACAGGGAATAGCAACAGGAGGAAGAGCGCTGACGGATGGAAGGTTGTAGAAAATAAAGCTGGTCAGAGTCTGCAGGTTTTGTCTCCTTCCCTTACTACCCTGGAAAAAGTGAAACCACTGCTGTTAACAAGTTAGCTGTGGAATCTGGCCACAGCTGGATTTCAAGGGACACACACAACATTCTCAGAATGTTTCAGGCAATGGAGAAGCAGGGCTTATAAACATAAAATGGCACGGGGCTGTTTCTTCCTCTGCTTGTTTCCTTCCTCCCCCTTTACCTCAGCCCCTTCCCATCATAACAAAGCATTCTGTACCAGGGCTGCTTCAGACAGCCAATCTAGCACCTGAAGTATCCTAAATAAAGGACCGAAGACAGAAGAAATTAAACCCTCAATAATCTCATATTTAAAAGGGGTGGCCTAAATCCAACTTTTAGTAGAGAGGGGCCCTCCCTAAACTGCAAACTCCAGGATTCCATAGGATGTGGAAAGTGGAATCATAGCACTATAACAGTCTAGTGCGGAAATGGCCCTAGGCTCGGGAGCAGCAGAAAATAAGCTTCCTCCATCTTCAATAAGACATTCCTTCAAATATCTAAACATAATTATCATGTTGCCTCTTAACCTTCTCTTCTCCATGCTAAACATATCCAGCTTCCTAAGCTGTTCCTCATAGGGCATGTTTTCCAGGCCTTCTACCGTTTTTGTCACTCTCCTCTGGACACATTCCAGCTTGTCAGTATCCTTCCTAAACTGTGGTGCCCAGAACTGGACACAATATTCCAGTCAGGGAATGACCAAAGCAGAATAAAGTGGTACTATCACTTCTGTTGACCTAGGCAGTTATCTCAGGCCATTTCCGCACGGGTTAAAAAAAAATGGTGCAGTGTGTCCTCCACGGAGGATGTCTGCACCTTGGAGCGGACTGGGTCCGGACTACTTAGCGTAGATCTGCACCTCAGTCCACTCCAGAGCGACTCCAAATGGTCCTCCAGCGTGTTTTTTAAAAACCTGATTTTTCAGGTTTTTCAAAATGCCAGCGCGTGCCATTGTGTGCCTGCTCTCCAATGCAGATTCGCAGGCTCGCACCAATGCGAGCCTGCGATCTGCGGAGGGCAGGCTTTAGGCTGGCAAGCTTCAGCGGTTGGTCATGAACTATGACCAACTGGAAGCCACCATTTTGGATGCTGGAGCAGTGTGGCTCTGCGATCATGCACTGTTCCTCCTCGCCCCGGATCGGACCGGACCCAAAGAAGATCCAGCGAGTAGCAGCACGGAGTGATTCCCTCACCGCATGCAGAAATGGCCTCAGATTGCCTCATTGCAGAATCAGTAGCACGAGCAGTTGTGCAGCCTCTTGGTCTATATCTTATCCAACTGCTTGTGCAACCTCTTTCATCTAGCCTGCTCTTGAGCAACCACTTGAGCAACAAAAAATATACTAGATACCCACCTTTGCCCCAATTCTGCAAGTGCAAATTGTTACTGCAATAGACCTTGCCTTAGCATAACAACATGTTTCAAGGCAGGCCTAAGACTTCTCAATTCCCCAAATTTGTGTTAATTCACCCTCACCGCACATAACGTTTCAGTTTTCAGGAGTATTTTTAGCCTGTCACATCCACAAAATGCTGGGGAAGGTATACTAAATAGTTAACTGAGAGATTGAGTGAGTGTGATCATAGCTGGAGGAAGAACTTCCTGATGGTAAGAGCAGTGTGACAGTGGAATGCGCTGCTTCAGAGTGTGGCGGAGTCTCCTTCTTTGAAAGTTTTTAAACAGAGGCTGAATAGCCACCTATTGGGAATACTTTGATGGTGTATTCCTGCATGGCAGGGGTTTGGACTGAATGGTCCTTGTGGTCTCTTCTGACTGTGATGCTATGGCCATTTCCACAAGACAGTGCCCTCCAGGCATGGGAACATGAGAGGAGTGAGACCGCAACAATGCTTTTGCATGATATTGTTGTGGTACCGCCTTTCTCACGTTCCCAACCAGCGTGATCGCATTGACAAAAAACTCTTTCAATGGCCCCTGATTGTGTGAGGCTTCCATTGCTGTTGGCCATACAGAAGGGCCAGATGGACGATCATGTGCTTTCCCCCCACTGCGGCATGGGAAGAAAGCTAGCTGCAGTGTAGAAGGAAGGAGCATGTCCCTTGCACTCCTTTCCACAGGTAGCCAGGCAGATGCGGAGGGGAGCATTGTGGACACATTCCCATGCCAGCAGAAGTGCTGCCAGCATTGTGCCAGGAGGACACAGGAGAGCATCATTGTGTGGAAATGGCCTATGATTCTGTGAGGGTTATGATTGCAAATACCAGGCGAGTGCAAGGTCAATGTCAGAGTCCAACTCCCTGCCTGTGATTCCCTGCCAGCAAGGGAGGGGAGGCGAAGGTACTTGCCCAAGAGGAGGAGGAGGAGGAGGAGGAGGTGGCAGCAGGGAATGTCCAATACAAACAACAAGTGGAAACGCTGAGCTGAGCCAAGTCAAGGTCAAATCCAAAAGGTCCAGAAAGCTGAAGGTCCATCCAGAGGGGTCGTGAGGGCTTTCACAGCAATTTGTTACAAGCGAACAGCAATCCACTCTGACCCTTAAATAGCTATTGAAAACAGGTGTTATTCGTCATTGTTCTGTTTCCTTAACCTAGCCAAAGCGGCTTCCCTCTGAGCTGTTCATTTCAGTCTCTTCCATGATTGGGCGCTCAGGGGCACAGGGGACCGTAATTCCTCCAAATCACTGCTGGTTCCCTCGCCCTCTGGAGCTGGCTGGGGCAACTCTGCCTCCACTTGTCTTTCAATTGACAGGGATGTTTGCAAGCTGGTTTGGTCAATCACCGGCTCTGTTCCTGGCACAATCAGTTGCTCATCGATCTCAGAGCCATCATCTATCACAGTCAATACTACATCCATTCACCAGTATCCTAGACTGGCTACTTAGTTACATCGGGCCACCTGGCCTGTCCCACTCCCAGCTCACCTTAAGAACCAGCAACCTGATCAAGCAAAGGAGGTCTGTTCACAGCTGGAACAGTTACATCTGCCAAAGCTTCCCAAAGGAGACCACATAGGAACACTGTGATGAAAAAAATTTTGACAAGGGAGAAGCACTCAACCGTTCTACTAACTGATGCTATTTAGGTGGAATTTGATGGACTTATGAGCCTTTACGGCATTTAATACACTCAAACCAATTCTCTCTCTCCCTTCTTTCAAAAGCTTCTGAGCTTAAGCCAATTTTTTCCTTTTTTTTTTTTTTGGCTTTATTTTGAGTGTTTCAAAACAACTAGATTAAGTTTGTGCTTCAAGACAATTTTGTTAAAATACTAAGGAAAAAGAAATTACTTTAAATTATTGCAACAGGGCCTAAAATTCATTATGTGGTATATTTGATATTTACCACAGAATGAGATGTTTATAGATCAGTCATTAAATCTCTCTCTCTCTCTCTCTTTCTCTTTCTCTTTTTTACACACACACACACACATGTAGCACACACGACCCTCCCTGGATTGGGTGGCTGTGCAAGGTTCGAAGTGCAAGATGCTGGAAGATAAGAACCAAACCAGTTCTGGTCTTTGAGGATGCAGTTTAAAAAGAAAAAACAAAAGGCACACAAGCATACATACACTCAGACTCCGTCGGAAAGGCAAGTCAGGCAACGGAACAGGATTCTCTTTTTTCAACAGATTATATAGGCTTTTCGTACGCGAGTGGCAAAACAGGCTGCCAATCCATCAATCCACAGTGTCGAAAGGGGCGGGGAGGGCTATCCCACCTCGGACGCCAAATACTGAGACACCCACGGGCCAGGTGCATGATAGGCTCGTAGCCAAATCTCATTACCTGCCCAAAACGGCAGCAGACGGTCTCTAATCAGGCTTTGCTCCCCCCTCACTGTACCGGACGGCGTGGGGAGTGAAGCACCCATCGTTAACATTCCTTGGCTATTCTCACAGGACTGCAGCATACAGGGCAGCCTGACCTAGCAACGCAACAGCATGAACTAACCCCCCAAATATGTTCATTGGTGTGAAAGCAGGCTGAATTGAAATGTGTGAGTGTGCAACACAGGGCCCACCCAGAGGGCCTCGGGCTCAACAACACACACACACACACACACACACACCTCTTCCTTTAAAGAGAACAGGAATATAGTATACATGTGTGGGAGTTGTTTTGGCCCTCTTATCTTCACCTCTGTCCAATTGGATATGTATGATGTAATAGGCCCAGTGGTGTTCATAAGCTTCATAACTATTTTGTGGATGAGCAGATGAAGTATTTCCTTTGTGTGAAAGTTGAACAGTTTTTCCTCAAACATAAAATTAAGTTCATCTGAATCAGACAAATATTTTAGGGATATTTGCTTATTTAACCATTTTTAACTGATGTTTTGAGTTATGTTATAACAGGGAGAGGCAGGTGAGATGATGGTGATGATGATGATTTTAGGGGATAAATAAGAGAAAGCGAAGCATTCTGTGTCTTACATTTCTTACTACTGAATGTGATGGCAGCCCTTGAGACAACCAATCACCATCATAACAGTCATTATTACTGATATGTTTACTATTTTACTGTAATACTTTAATTATACATTTAGCATCATAGCAGCACATCAAGGCAGCTGAACAACAGCTTATTTGTCATACTGCTTGAACCTCACATTTTGAGCATTTATTAAATACCTCACATAAAAAGTGTGGTAATTCAGTTTACCTTGCTCAGAAAGGAATTTGGAGATGATGATGTGTTATTTGCAGTGAGTCTGTTAAAAAAGAAAGGAAAGAAAACCCCAATGGATGTGCTAGCTATTTCCAGGACTGCAATTTGTTTGCCATTTTGTCCAGAATTTAGAATGTGATAATAGAATAATTTCACCCTCAGTGAACTGGTAAAGGCATACTTGTCGAGTTTAAAATCAGGATAGAAGAGTATTTCCGAAAGAAGAAAAAAAGAGCGTTATTATTCTTTTGATCTTGTCACTTATGACATTAAATGGAAACCATTTTAAACATTGTCATTTTATTAAAATAATCTATGTGGTCAGATGGGGCTCACACTGTTGCGCTGAGAAGATAGGAAATGAAAAGACCCATGATGAATGTAACTGGCCCAGTTCCAGCTCCCAGCACCTGATTAGTAGTATGTTCCTTCAGTCACCAGGGTCATCTCTGGATTGTAATAATCCCACCCCACCTCACCAAGCACAAAGCCATTTGCAGGTCTCCGGTCTATTTTCCAGTTACTTTCTCTCTACTCTGCTTTGTAAATCGTTCCTAAACCAAGCGGTGTGTCACAAGAGAGTCAGAGAAAGATAGATTTTTTTCCCCATTGGTGATTGCCAGAGTTAAATATCTTCTTTCTGACACTATTAGAGTAGATTAAATTAGGACAGAATAGCTGGCCTAGTAGTATTTACTCAATATAAAACAGCTTCCTATCAATTCCTGTAAGGAGCCCTAGTGGCATAGTAGTTTGAATGCTGGACTAGGACTCTTAGGGATGAGGGTTTAAATCCCCACTCATCCATAGGAATCCCCTGGGTGACCCTGGGCAAGTCACACTCTCTCAGCCTCAGATGAAGGCAGTGGCAAACCTCTGAATACCTCTTGCCAAGAAAATCCTATGATAGGGGTGCGGCAATTCAGAATCAGTTTGAAGGCACATAGCAACAATATCCCCAGTCTGCATACTTAGCCAAAAAAAAAAAAAAAGGAAACAATTGTATCCTGTGTTTGGATAGGATATCCATAAAAGATCACCTAAGACCGTAAGGCTATCCATTATTGATCATCTACGACTAACACATTTCTAACCTGTGGGTGTTGCTGTTTTGGTGTGCAGCAAGAATAAGGGATCTGGCAGCCAATTCAGTTATTTTCTTTGCACTCAATATTTATTTATTTATTCTTTTTACTGTATATTTTTCCCTATGGAGGGAAAATAGAACTTTCTGCTTTTTTCCCCCTCACTGTGCAGCTGTAGACTTCCTCTGAGACAAAAAGCTTCTTTCCCTGTCCTCTTCTGTGACAGGTGAATTTCATGGCACAATAAAGAAATTCACCAATCAAAGATCCAGAATTAGAAGGGAAATAGAATTCTCATTCTGAGTTATAGGACTGTTACGACCTCCCACATTACTCCTGGTTCACTTGCAATCAGCTTTTTCATTATCTTTCAGCTACAGCGGTCCAGAATTACGTTAATTGCCCATTAACTACAGCTGAGTGATTCATTTATTCTTTTAATTTAGAGTATCGATAATGGATCTCACCTCTATTTTGCTTTTAAAACTTTTTTGATACATTCTGTGCTGTCAGTGTGTTGACAGGGAAAACGCAATGTCAATACCATCACAGCTTTGATCCTGTCATCTTTGTGACTAGCACTGCATCCTGTATCTCCTTAGACAGCTTTAAGTGAAGCTTGTAAAAACTGTAAAAGAAAAAAAAAGGAGGGGAGACACTTTCTCTCCCAATTTGCTCTTATTTTATGTTTTAAGATACCTTTCAGCAGAACTGTTGCCAGAAATATTTCTGAGTTGCACTCTGTTCTTCGAGCCCAGCCTTTCTCAACCTACCCACCCCAAAAGAACTCTTGAAATATTTTGAGGTCTTAGGAAACCTCTGCATAAAAATTATTGTACTTTCTGCAAGAAAAGGGGGCTCCCCAGTCATGATCTCTCAGAGAACCCTTAGTGACCTCTCTAGGAGGTTCCTAGGAGGTCTGTTCAAGAAACTATGCTCTAGCCAGTACACAACATCCTTGGGCCATTAGTTTTCAACAGGGTGTGCTATGGACAGCTTGGGAATGTTGTTCCTTTTCAGAACTGCATATATAGTTTCTTGAAGCAAATATGATTTGAGAAAATGTTACTGAGCTAGAACTGGAAGCTCAGCTGACCCTTTGAATAAACGAGACATGGACTTTTGGAAGGGAGTGCATTTGAAAGCCAAAAAGACCATATTTTTGAGATCTGTTTACAACAGGAAAGTGTATTGTAGCTTAAAATGATTTGTAATGTGGTAGAATTGTACAAAATTAAAAAGCAATGTTCTGTTTTATTTTTTTCCATGCATCAAGAAGCAGATTTCCACAACCAAAAAGCTTACTTTTTCCTTTTGTACTTTTCTTTCTTATATTGTCAATACCTCACCCATTAAAGATCCCAAACATTTTTACACATGTGTATTCCACTCAAAATACTGAATCATGGAATATTTATTTATGTATATGGGCCATGCTCTTGTGCATACACACTTCACTCTGGTCTGGCACAAATGGTTTAAAAATATTTTTCTAAATAGAGTTGGTTTATCAGAAAAGTTAGCATACTCTGAAGATATAAATTATTTGGCACTGAATACAGATTTCAGAAGAATGCATAACATTCATCTGAACAAATTCATGAGAGCCAGTGTGATATAGTGGTTTGAGCTTTGGACTACGGTCCTGGAGACCAGGGTTTCATTCCTGGCTCAGCCATGGAAACCCACTGAGTGACCTTCAGTGCATCACACTCTTTCAGCCCTAGAAAACCCTGTGGTAGGTTTGCCTTAGGGTCACCATAAGTCAGAGGCCCTTTCCTCAATGCACCTTTTCACAGAGCTGGGGTGTGGGGATTGCGCAAGCAGCCTCCAGTGAGAAGCTCTCATGTCCCTGCTGCTTCAGCTCTCCACGAGCTACCTGCTCCCAAGCAGGCAGTGCGAGAGCCCCGCCTCTTCCTTCCTTCCGCAGTGCAGCCTGGGAGCTTCCCAGGCTGCGCTGGGGCAGGAAGCTTGACCGCCATGGCTCCAGACGCTCGGCATGCATGGCAAGTGCATGCGGGGCCCTGGAGCAATGTGCAATCACACACCATTTTCGGCTGAAAGCCAAAAATGAAAAAGTGCATGAGCAGCCCCTGCCCTACCCTGGAGCGTCGCGCGATTGTGAGTATGTCATGCAGATCACTCTTCACAATCGTGTGATGCTCCAGGTGCCCTTTTGCATGGCAAATACCATGCGAAAAAGGCCAGAAACAACTTGAAGGCACATAACAACAACAATGAGCAAAGCTACTAAAATGATTCACCAGAACTGAGGTGAACAAAGTATGGCCTTCCCAAATTTGGTTTTGTAACCCTGTTCCTGGATGCCTTGGTGATCTTTCCCAATGAGAAGTTTGTGAAAATTGGACCATTTCCATGAGCAGCCATTTTATATTAAAGCAATGTACTGGTTTGCCAAGCTTGTGAGACTTGTATCAATCTAAACATGGTATGTTTATGCTTTCATGCATGCACACACTTATGCAGATACACAGAAATATACATAAAACCATTCACCAAAATTTATACCCAAGGAAAAGCAGAGGTCATGAGGGGTGAGCCATTAGAGTAGCTAGTTAGACATAACACTTTCTGCTAATTACCAAGTAGATCTAGAAATGGAGATTAAATATTCTTATACTTTCCCAGACAATCTTAATCTTTGAAACCATTTTTTTCTTTTAACAGCTAGATCAAACAGATCATCAGTCCATTTTTTCCATGGTTAGGTATGTGCAGAAATACACAACTAAAGCACTCTGAAGAGACGGGCATCAAACTCCTGTTTAAAGACTTCTAAAGAAAGAGAGCAGTCGTGTAGGGACAGAGGGAGCAATGGAGGGGTCTGTCCTGGGCAGCAATGTTTTTGGGGCATCCTGGCCTGTAGCCATGCCCCTGTGTGCCATGGCCACACTTCCGTGTGCCACGGCCATGCTTCCTCCTGCCTCCCTCCACACACTCCAAGCTCTGTCACTGAAAGAGAGTCTACCAGTCTCTGATGCAATCTATTCCACTTTTCAACACCTCTTACTGTCAAGAAGTTCTTCCTAATATTTAGGGGGAATCTCTTTTCTTGTAAGTTGAATCTGCTGAGTTTGAGTTTGAGCAGCAGAAAAGAAGCTTGCTCCATCTACTACATGACATCCTATTTAAAAATGGCTATGATATCACTTCTTATTCTGGCTACAGGGCCTGGCAATAGGGAATACAAACAGTTCCACTGGCTTCTGGTTTGTTTCTGGGCACAATTTAGAGTGCTGGTTATTATTTACAAAGCTCTGTAGGGCTCAGATCCAGGTTATCTGAAGGATCTTATCTCTTCTCTGCATATAAGCCTGATTGTGTTTTGATATCTTCTGGGGAATCCTTTCTCCCACCACTCTCACAGCTATACCCCTTTCATGTGCTGTGTTGTTTATATTTGCTGTCCTTTGTTAATGGTTTGTTTTTAACTGCTGTAAGTATATGTGTAAGGATAAGTGGTGCTAGAGGAGACTTCTGTGGATACCGTTGGCTGCCAGAAAGACAAATAAATGGGTCCTAGAGCAAATAAAGCCTGAATTTTCCCTAGAAGCTAAGATGACTAAACTGAGACTGTCATACTTCAAACATATCATGGAAAAGACATGACTCACTAGAAAAGACACTGATGGTTGGCAAGGTAGAAGACAGTAGGAAAAGAGGAAGACAGCACTACGGGTGGACAGACTCTACTGAGGAAACCATGGCTTTGAGTCTGCAAGATCTGAGCAGAGTTCTTGTAACAGGGTGATTTGGAGGCCTTGTTGCCCCCTTGGTAAACCCTGTCCTGGGGTCTACAACTTTGATATAAAATTAATCTAACCCACCAGAGAGGTCACCCGGATGAGCACGTAGGCAACAACAGTCATATGATCGAAAGAACAAGGTCAGGCCAATAAACTCCCCAGTCAAGTAGACACAGGAGACCTCAAGCTGTACTAACCCATGGTGGACAAAAGATCCTCAGCCGTTAAGGAGCCAACTTGAAGGGATTAAGAGTTTCCCCACAAAGTTGGGCACTAGAAGCAATAAAATCTTATCAGGCAAAATCCATCTACATAAACTCACACTGCAACCCAAAGTGGCAGAAGATCCTGATACTTGGGCAATACCTTGTTATCTTCCAATATCGAAGAAGGTGTCGGTGTGAAGGTGTTTTCCGTTGCTGTCCCCTTTGTTCTCCCCAGGAGAGGATTTGCGCTCAAGGTAAATTTTTCCTACAAATAGTCCCTGTTTTTGACTAGTTCTTTGGCTACCTCCCAGTCATACCAACTGACCATTCCCCCACCTCCCGATAGCCATGTGATCCCCTCAGAGCCTCTTCACTGAGTTGCTTTTGTTTCGCTGCTTTATGGACCAAGGACTTCAGGAAAAGGTGCAGTATCACCCGAACTACGAATCCTTCAACAATCCCTCTATCTTATTTCCACTCTTTATTTCTCGTTAGCCCTTGGATGTTTGTGTGAGTGTTTGCATCAATAAGTGCTATTACTGTTTGATAAAGTCATTCATTGGATCTTTTTGTGTGATTTCTGACTGGACCTAACCCTGTAAAAACTGGGTAAAAGATCTCGCTAGGTTACCCTGCCTCTTGCATTGCTATTGCTTGTACTCCATTGAGTTTACTTTCCCCATCACTTGGAGCATATCAAGGTATCCCTCTGGGACACCCAGATTTTCAGGGTAACAGCCTGCCATTTATACAGTGGCCATAAGCCAAAGTTGATTTGAAGGCAGTTAACAACAGGAGGTATACAGTCAGTCTCCCACATTTGCAGGTTTCCCTTGCACAGATTTGATTATTATTTGATTATTCTTCAACCCCTGCCTTCCCCTACCTCAAGTGCTTCTTTTCTAGGGGAACCTTTCATCTCAGTGGCTCCAATCAGGCCATGCAGCCCTTTAAAAACCTGCCTCTAGTCCCATTCCTCCTCCACCAGTCATTGTCTGGCCAGCTAAGGATAGCTCACAGCCCAACTTCTTAGCACCACAAACCCTCCTGATACTGCCTCCCCCACAAACCCATGGAAGGAGAATGGCAAGAGAGTGGAAATATAGTGTCATCATGCCGACCCACCCCTTTTCCTTCTCTTTTCCCTGACCAGGATTTGAATCCTACCATGCTGTGACCACCGTTACACACACACACACACACACACACACACACTTTTTGATATTTGCAGTTTTTCTACCTTTCTGGGGTTTCAGTGCCTCTAACCCTAGCTAATGTGGAAGGTCAACTGTATTTTTAACCTTGTATGATATATTTTTTAAAATTTTAACTTTGATAAGCTAATTCATGTCCCAGACTGTGGAAAAGGCAGGATTAACAACAACAATTGTTATTCTCCAGACTAAATGTACCCAGCTCCTAAAGTCATTCCTCATAAGGCTTGGTCTCCAGACCTTTGCTCGTTTTGGGCATCTTCCCCTGGACATGATCCAACTTGTCAATATCCTTCTGCAGTGTGATGCCCAGAACTGAGCACAGTATTCTAGATGAGGTCTGACCAAAGCAGAACAGAGTGGCATTGTTACTTCTTTCAGTCTGGAGACTGTAATCCTTTTGATGCAACTTAGAATTACATTGGCTTTTAGAATTACACCGCCGCATCACACTATTGACTCATGTTTAGCTTGTTGTCTACAAACACCTCCAAATCCTTTTCACATGCACTGTTGTCAGCCAGGTGTCACCCATCCTATATTTGTGCATTTCATTTTTCCTGCCTAAATCTCAATCCAACCCTATATTTGCACAGATTAGAACGAAGATTAGAAATTCAAGGAAAATGTTAGAACCTACTGACAACAGATCATATTTCATTAATGACAACAGATTGTAACCACGGTCACATTAATACTGAGGCACTTATCAGCATTCAAGTTTATATCAATTAGTTTTGAAAGAACCATTGTCATAACTCCTGGTAGTGGTGGTTATTACTACTACTAACATTAATATCTACAACACTGCTGTTTACATCACCACATCTTACAAACAGACATCAAAAGCCATTGACAATTAAATTAACAAAATATGTAATTTAGATTCAGTTCCAGAGCTGCTACTATTAGAACTGAGTCTATGGTTCATGCTGCGTTTTTTCTATGTCAGAGATTCTTAACCTGGGGTCCAGGGACCCCGGGGGTCCACGGAGTCATCTCAGGGAGTCTGCAAAGCCCTACTGCTGTACACCAATAGCAGCAACAGGGATGCAGCAGTGGTGTGTGTGTGTGTGCAGATGCCAAAACTGCTCCTTTGTTTGCAAATGAGGAAGCAGTTTGGGCATAGGCACGCACATACATACATGCTGCTGTGTTCATGACTAAAAGGAAAAGTGATAGGAGTATGTGCATGCCCAAACTGTGACTCTGGAAACTAGGGTTTGAATCCCCACGCAGCCATGGAAACCCACTGAGTGACTGCAGGCAAGTCACATTCTCTCAGACTCAAGCCATTTCCGCACTAGACTGTTATAGCATTATTATTCCACTTGCAACATCCTATGGATTCCTGGGGTTTGCAGTTTTGGGAGGGGCCAGTTGGCCTCTCCCAAAACTGCAAACCCCAGGATTCCATAGGATGTTGCAGATGGAATGATAGCGCTATAACAGTCTAGTGTGGAAATGGCCTCAGAGAAGAGCAAAGGCAACAAATCTTGCTGTGTAACCCCCATGATAGCTTTGCCTTAGGGTCATCATAAATCAGTTTTCAAAGGGGAGAGAGAGAATGGCTAGAAGGAACCTCTCTCTGTCAGTGGCACTTTGTTGCTGTGTGCCTTCAAGTCACTTCTGATTTAGGGCAACCCTAAGGTTGGAGGGTTTTGGCCAACGGTTGTTCAGAGGATGTTTACTTTTGCCTTCCCCTGAGGCTGAGAGAATGTGACTTGCCTAAGGTCACCCGATGTCTGAGTAGGGCTTTGAATCCTTGTTTATAGAAGCTATAAATAAATAAAAATTTGAATATTTAAATCTAAATTTAAATATTTAAATCTTTAATTAAGTGTTGAGGGTCTCGGGCAACAAATTATGTTTACAGGGGGCCCCTGGTAAAGAAAAGGTTAAGAACCACTGTTCTGTGTGATATCAGATGCTAGAATGATTACATGGAGAAAACTAAATCTTAGTTTCTATCTGACTTGCCCTCTCTCTCTAAATCCCCCTAGCTTTGCCTTCATTGCTACCACCTTGTTCTTTATCCTAGTCCCCACAGCTTGCAAAAGTTACTTTTTTGAATATTACTTCCCGACATCCCCTATCCATAACTAGAGCCTCTTCTCCAGCAAAGGGATAAATTTACAAGAACCAAATGGTGGCAGAGAATAAGTTTAGAATCCTGATCAGGAGGACCATTTTATTAAAGAAATTCATTCTTCAGATAGAGACAGCCTGATCCTTTCTAAACTACTGTAAAAGAGATCAGAATAGCAGGCAAACATTACAGTGTGTCCTCCTTTATGAAGAGGAAAATAACAGAACAGGCCAGAAAAACAAGATCGAGTGAGTTAACCTGGATTAATTCTTTTTCTTCATAAAAGTGGGCAGTCATTTAAATAACCCTGGCTGAACTAGATGGTATAATCTGCACATAATGCTTTGGTTCAAGTAGCTGACAGAGGAAACAAGCAGGCAGGAAAAGAAAGTCAAGTTCCTAATTTCTCTCTGTCTATTTTATCCTTAGTGGACAAGATAGCAGTGAGAACAAGTACAGAAGCTGTTGTATCTTCCAACAAAAATAAGAAGCTAAACGAATGTTAGAAAAGCAGCAGTTATCTGGAAAGTAGCCTTTCTCATTTGCTGCTAGCACACAGAAGAGGGCCATTCAAGCCATTAATGAAATGACTTGATGGATAAATGAAGTAGAAGTTATCTGCTAAGCGTTATACTTTCATTTAGGTAGAAACTGTGTTAGATGAATTGGCCAGGTTTGCACAGTCTGTTTTCCTTTCTTTAAAAAATGTTGAAATCAAGAATGCATTCTCCAGATCTCTTAGCAGTTAAGGCATAACTATTCTAAGTGTTCCTGAGTATATACTCTAGTTTAACAGCACCTCGTAGGACTCTACAGAGCAAAATCCTACCTTCTGTTTGGGGTGGTTCAAGGAACACAAAATATTTTACTTCCCCTTTTGTGGCAATCTGAGGGGGATAAAAGTTGATCTCTGTAGCTGAATTGTTGTGTGTACAGGTAGTGAAGGAAACTATTTTGTCACATAAGTGAGCCAGAGAGCCAATCAGCACTTTTTTCAAGAGGCTTATACTATCTCCATTACATTACAAGAGAGCTGGCTGGTTTTGGTTAATTGGCCGATGATGATGATGATGATGATGATGATGATGATGATGATGATGATTGACTGGAATCTTCTATCACATAACTTTACATATACTTAGCTATATTGCAGAGGCACTGAGAAACCCCGTTAGTGAATTGTGAAGACGTGTAATAGGACACCAACAAGAGTTTCCTGATGGGCATTGGGCTGTTCCTAGTTTGTGTCCCAATGCAAATCATCCCCCAAAACATGGCAGAATTGTCCTCATATGCCCCAAAGTGTTGGGGCATTTTGGACAAAAACATTTGAAAAAAAATAATAAAAATTTGGGGGACTCTTGTGTGCTTGCAATTCATGGGCTACACCCTTCTCCACTGGTCTAGGATGACATAAAAGGCAATGCAAGGCAATGAATATCATTCAGTCTAACTCTGCACTGGTATGGAATTAATTGTCCCTAGGAAATTCTATACTAAACTGTACTATTTTTGTTGTGTGTCTTCAAGTTGTTCCCAGCTTATGGCGACCCTAACATGAACCTGTCAGGGGTGTGTGTGGAAAAGATTTGTTCAGAGGAGGTTTGCCTTTGCCTTCCTCTGAGGCTCAGAGAGTGTGAGTTGCCCAGTGTCAGCTGGTGAGTTTCTATGGCATAGTGGGGATTTGAACCCTGGAGTCCAAAATCATAGTCCAACACTCAAACTGCTACACCACACTGGCTTTCAAAGCCTTGTACAGAAATCTTGTACTAACAATGTGGCATGTTATGCCCATGTTGCATTGACTTTTCACTGGTATAAATCACTAGGCAAGAATCTGAGGCATAGACTCAGATCCTCTAAGTCCAAGACTGTCTAAAATTGGTAGCTTAAATCCTGACTGGTTCTCAGTCAATGACTCGGATCAATGTCAATCACTTCTTTGGTCATATCAGTGCCTGAATCCCATCAGTCAATAGTATTGGATCAAATCAATGTCTTGGATTCTGAATTGTCCATCAATTGCAAATTGTACATCCTTAGACATAATTTATGGAAGGAAACACTGATTCAGTGGAGGTTCCTCCTGGCAGAACAAGGAAAGGAAAGCAGTTTTTCCCTATTCCTTCTTCACCTTACTGCATCTCCTGTTCTAGAGAGACTAAAATTCCCATGTGTTGGTAAAAGCAGTACTTACAATGTAAAAAAATTCCAACCAAATAAGCATTTTCTTATTACTTAGACTTATGAAATTTTTAAAAATTTGAATGACATGCTCAAAGCAACTGTGGTTGCTGTCAGCAGGGCCTACCACTGTGATGTCGCTCTTACAACATCACTGGGATCACACACACACATTTGTGCCATCAGCAGGAGTTGTTCCTTAGCATCCTGATATTCTCCCTGAAATAGCAGGACCCAGGATGCTCCTGATCTGTCAACCCTAAATGTGGAGATCTTTTCATAGAAATATGAGCAATGAATTTAATTTCCAAGTATGTATACTTGGGAATGCACTATATAAGCAGATAGCATATGCATAGCATTTACATACATGTGATGTAATAAAATGAAGATGTTATACAGAAAAAAATTAGGTGATATATAACTAAATATCCTTTGGCATATTTATTAAATTCTATCTATCTATCTATCTATCTATCTATCTATCTATCTATCTATCTATTTCTATTAAAATATTTATATATTTTAGAAGATCTTGGGGTGGCATAGAATGAAATTAATTCAAACAATTTAAAAACAATTTAAAACAGTAAAAGAAAACTTAAACAGTCTAGAATTGTAGAATCATGGAGTTGGAAGAGACCACAAGAGCCATCGAGTCCAACCCCCTGCCATGCAGGAATGCATCATCAAAACATCCCTGACAGATGGCCATCCAGCCTCTGTTTAAACACTTCCAAAGAATGAGACTCGGCCACACTCCAAGGCAACTCATTCCACTGATGAACAGCTCTTACTGTCAGGAAGTTCTTCCTAATGTTTAGATGGAATCTCTTTTCCCAGATTTTGAATCCGTTGCTCACGGTCCTAGTCTGTGGAGCAGCAGAAAACAAGTTTGTTGCATCTTCCGTGTGACATCCCTTCAAATATTTAAACATAGCTATCATATCACCTCCTAACTTCTCTTCTCCACGCTAAACATAATCCAGCTCCCTAAACCACTCCTTATATGGCATTGTTTTCAGGCCTTCTACCATTTGGGTCGAAAACAAATATGATTTAAAATAGGTTAAAGAGTTTAAAACCAGGTATATGTATGAACTGGATAAAATTATGTCTCCCAAAGACTGTTTTAAAAATCCATGTTTTTGTGTGGTGCCTAAATGAAGCCAACATCAGTATCAACCAGGCTTCCAAAAGAAGACAGTCCACAACCACAGTGCCACAGCAGAAAAGACCATCTCAGATGTCCAGCCAACAGTGTATTGCTCCCACCAACGAGACACAGAGATGCAGTTCCAACATTTCATAGATGAAAACTAGGACACAAGAGTCCAAGCAACATCTGAGTGTGATCAAGATGGGGAAACTTATTAATGTGAAAGAGCAGACAAGGTAGAAAAGGTTGCGGCAGTCTGCTTTTCCTGAGTTTACTGAGATGGGCAAGACTCTGTCCCCTCCTCATCTCTCTTACCACTGAGTTAACTGGGTGAAAACTACTTTGTACTTTGAACTCAGTTTGGAGCAATTGAAGGAAGCTGAGGACAAGGCAGAAAACTGGAGAAGGAGACAGAAACTGGGACACTTGAAAAAGTGGAATGAGAGATGATATCCCAATTTATGTCAAACTGGGATAGTTGAAGGGTATGCAGAGAGTGCCCTCCCAGCATACTGCAGTCCTTGAGAAGACGACATATAATATCCTTCTTCAGCTAAGTCCCAAACCAGAGAGGGCTTTAATCACCAGTGCTTTGATTATATGCCCAGCTTCCTAACCTGGCAACTTGCAGATTTGTTGGCCTATAATTCCCAACATCGCCGGATATTCACCATGCTTGTTGAGAATTATTTTATTTATTGAATTTATATCCTATCTTTCTCTCAAGATGAGATTCAAAGGTGCTTACAATAATTTTTAAAAGATTAAGCTCAAACATTGGTTTACAAAAGTTAGATAAGGAATTAAATAACAATATTATGATTAAAACGGGTAAAAACATTTAAAACCCATTTAAAACCCAATCTCCAGTGAAAGACTGAAAAAACAGCATACCACTTCACACATACACCGCTGCTCCATAATTAAAATTCAAAGTCCTGCCTGAATAAAAACGTCTTCATTTTTATACTATAACAAACAAAACCCAAAATCATAACCATTGGGCAACAATTAACTGATTGTGTTTTATATATTCTCCTGTGACAATCTACTCAGTGGTGCTTTGAGAATTTCCAGATGTATAGCCCTGTTAGTCTATTGGAGCACAAAAAAGCATCTTCAGGACCATAAAGACTAACAAATCAAAATTGCTTTTGTTTTAACATCTATTGTGAGCCACCTCAGATCCCATACTGGGAGAAAGGCAAGATATAAATGTAATTAATTAATTTAAAAAACATAACATGTAGCATTACGAGATTTCAGAGACTGGAGTCAATCAGATAATGAAGTAATAGAATCCATGAAGCTCATGTCATAGTAAATGCAGTAGACTTTAACAGTAACACAGAACTCTTTATTACTGATATTGTTAGTGCACTTTTGCAGCTTTTCACTTCAGAATATAATATGTTAAATAGTATTCATTTCCTGAATCATGTCTTGCACTTTAGGACAGGGCATTATAGATGATATGGCCCATTTGTCTGGTCTCAGCGTTATTATAAGCTACATCTACGTCTGTCAGAGACTGCAAAAGGCAGTTCGGCTGAGTTTACTTTTTTGGCTTTAAAGCATGCTTAGGCCTCCCTCTGCTGGGTACAAAGAGCATTACTATGTGTTTTCTGGAAAATATTTTCCATCCCCTCTAGTTTTAACTTCGGGGACTCCTGGCGCTTTCTGAGTTCCCAGACATTTGTTATTGGCTTCATTGTTGCATAATGCTGACTAGTTTGGAAAATGCAGGGTTTTTTAAAAAGAAAAGAGAGAAAGAAAATAGTATTCAAAACAAATAATGCTAGCAGATCTCATGAAATATTGGCAAAGCTGTCAGTACTGATGCATTAGAAATGGTTTGAATTTATGTCTCAGAACATCTGGCTGCATTCCGTAATTTCTCAGGCTAATACAAGTTCATTTGGCATATGGAATCATATGGGCAGGATGGTCATAGTGTGGTTAACGGGATATGAACCAAGCAGGTATCTTGTCACTTGATAATATGTGTCTACTCAGGATCACCCCTAGATAATTTGCCACATGGCGGGGAGCATCAGGTAGCACTTCCCTGCCACGCTATCACACTCATCAAGTTGCTTATTACCCCTGAAAGTTAGCATAAAAAAATATTTTATTTTAGATTAGTAGACAGAACAAACACAACCCACACTGCTATGCCACCTGCTTTTTCTTCTTGTAGGCTGCAGATATTGGCTCCCAAAACCCAAAGAACTAAGGCAAGGATGGAGGTTAATATTTACTACAAGCCATCAGTGCTTCTCAGGCTATCGAATGTGGACAACCAGTACCATATTTATTACCATCGTCGCAAGCCCACTTAAAAGTCCTCTTAAAATCCCACTCTTTAAAAACCCTCTTATTAAAAGCCTGTTGGAATAAAAAAGTCTCTGCCTGTCAACTGAAGGACAGCATAAATTTTCTTGGCAAGATTTATTCAGAGGAAGTTTGCCATTGCGTTCCTCTGAGAGGGTATGACTTGCCCTAGGTCACCCAGTGGATTACCACAACTGAGTAGGGATTTGAACTCTGAACTTCCAGAGTCTTAGTCCAATGTTCAAACCATTTCACCATCCTGATTCACCTTTTGTTGCATTTGCCCTTGAGTATTTAGCTGCACAGCCTTACTTTGCCCATGTTGTGGAGGCTCAGGAACAAAACCTGGGGCAGCAGATATCTCCTGCCTCATCCTAGGTAGGCCCAGGCAGTCATATAACAGTATCTCTCTAGATATATTTTGTCCTCAAGCACATGGGTGTGTGGCAGGTATTTCTTGCCATAAATTGAGAATTTTGCCATCAACTGGCTAGCCTCTCTATAAGACATTCATGCATCTGTATGAAAAGGCTTGAGTTGTAGCTAGTAGGACATGTCTGAGAATGAATTACTTGCGAGGGTGGAGCAAGGGCAGGGGGAAATGATATTTACTATCCATTTTAACTATAGTGCTTAGATACCTATAAGGAAATATGATACATTACGTAGTTATTTGTAAATTAATAAACAGCAATTGAATCCTTTTCTCTCTCAATGAATATTTTTCTTTCCAAAGAAAATGACCACTGGAGTTATGCACAATGGATATAGCATGCAAATTTAATTCCACCTACCTTGACTGACTAACTGCTTTGGCATAGATTAATGTCACCCATAAAATTCACCATCTCTAGTTCATGTTTTTTATATAAGGTAACATGCTTTAGTCACAGTTTGACTGCAAAGAATTGAATCTGGCTCAGGGACACTGTACAGAGGTGTAATTTATATATTGAAGGAATTCAAAGAAAGTGCAATTTATGTAATTCTAGTCTCCCTAAAGGAAAAGTTCAGCGGGATTGACTAGAAAATTAAGTTTCAAATAGGCTTCTTGATGTGTCCTATATAATATAACTTATATGCACCCTGGCTGCAGGATGATTAAAAGTATTGCAAAGGTTATATTCCTAAATTCAGTCCCAAATACTTCAGTTGGAAGTTAATTCCACTGAAATCAATGAGGCTTAACATGTGCATAATATCTTTAGGTTCAGCGTTATCAGTGTTCTTATAGTTTTTCCAGAGATATTCTTAGCTTAACATTTTTTAAAAGAAAAGGTTTTTTTCCGCCAGAAATGTCTCTGAGGCACAAATCCTAGATGGTTCATCATGTAACATACCATTGTTACTCATGGAATTTAATTCAATGGCTTAATGTGAAAGAACTTACATTCTTCTTCTCCTTGGGGTCACCTCTTCACTCTTTTTCCAGAAGGCCCATCGGAAGCAGATAGGGTGGGGAGTACAAAGAGCTACAATGGGAAGGCAAATCACACTCTCCCCATTACCCTGATAGGTACCTTCTGTCAGCAAGGAGATACTTGAGGCTGGATTTAGGTGGCTGGGGTCTTGGAGCAGGTGGAAAATAAACTTGTCTTTGTGTGCAACTTCTAGGCATAGTGGCATAGAAATTAAATATATAAATGAATAGATATGAAATGAAATACAGAGGATGACAGACCACAGCACACAAACATTCATATGCCAATGCATCTTTGAGACTTAACAACCTGATCCTGTCTTTTTTTAAAAAAAATTACTCACCAATAACACCCAACATATTAATCATACCAGAAGGATTGGGACAGTCACGGAGGAGGAAGAGGAAAGACGCAAGACGCAGCTCCTTTTTACTTCAGCACTGAGCCTCAGGCCAGTGAGGGCCTGCTGGAGCAATTGTATTAGTTGAACCATTGGTAATCTGGCCCTGGAGAAAATGGTTGGATTTCATCTATTGACTCTAGTGTGGGTTGTTTTACTAAGAAAAAGCCATACTGTTGAAGCTATGGAACCACATGATTGACATTTTAATCTTAAGCATGTGCTTAGAAATAAGTTACTTTGAGTCCAAAATTATTTCCATTTACTTGTCATTTGGAGAGACAGCATGAAGTAGTGATTTGAGTGTTGGACTACGATAATGGTGACTGGGGTTTGAATAACCACTTGGGTATGGAAACTCACTTTGGACAAGTTACACTTTCTCAGCCTCAAAAGAAGGCAAATCTTGCCAATAAAACCAAATGATAGGGTCACCATAAGTTGTAAATTACTTAAACAGTAGTGGAAATTGGGGTTTGTGGAGGGGGGTAGGGGGGTTATGGCATGAAGGGTGTGGCCACTGTGCATGGAGGCGTGGTTGTGGTGCATATGGGTGTGGCCACAGCACATGGGGCATGGCCAGGGTGTGCGAGGGAGTGGCCAGAACACGCGGAGGTGTGGCTACGGGCCAGGATGCCCCCAAAACATTGTCGCCCAGGGCGAATTGCCCCCCCCCACTCTGCCTTATCTACGTGACTGGACTTGAAAGCACACAACAACAACAACAACAACAATGTGACATTTAGTTATCAATAGGCCTTTGTGCCATGACCTAAATCATACTTTGTACAGGTGATAGTCAGTCTGTCCGCTCTTCTATAGCCTGTGAAGGTGCCTTGCAAGAGTTTCCATGAACTGTACAACAACAAATGTTACTGTACTTCTGACTAATAGGTCTGTTACTGTAGTTTCTAGCCCGGACTTGTGGGATATTAGATATCATTTGATATCAATAATTTGGCCTTCTTTACCCCTTCCTCTCCACATGCTCGCAAGGCCCCCAGACAAGCACGCATACAAACACAGCCACTAATAGCTGAAATATTCCAAACAAATCCAGGCAGGCCAGAAATAGCCAAACTGCCACTTTAGGAGACCTCAAGACAAGTACCATATTATGTATGCACGCTACTTACAAAGGACTCCCTGCCCCGAGCAGGCAGCTTGACGAGCCGAATACTCAACTGTCAAGCACTCTGCGTTTGCATACTGTCTATTCTATTGACATCTCTGTCATAATTCAATCATGCAAAATACTGAGCTTTCAGAGGCTTTGTCTCCAGCCCCAAACTCATTGTTATCCCTGGGAACGGACTAGCCTGTGGCCACATTTTCCCCTATAAGAATCCCTGATTTTGAGCGCTTCCTCGGATCGCTCTTGGTTTCCATCCCGCCTTGCTGTTGCTTCGTTCGACAAACCTTCCCCTCAGCTCCTTGTGCTGAGAATCTCCTCTGCTACGAACCTTTTTCTTCAAACTACCCGGGCTTCAGGACAGGTGTAGTATTTCCCATACAAAACCTCCTCTGAAAATCCCTCTATCCCACTCCTACCTTTATTTCCATAGATCTCTGTGTGAGTGTGGTGCATACACGTGTTTGACTGTATATCAATAAAACAACAATTATTATTTACTTCTGTTTGCTCCTTGACTCGGCCTGACCCCTTAGACATTGGGGATCTCGCTACGTTGCCCTGCCTCTCGTAGTGCTAGCTTGTGCTCTTTACTAATTCCCAACTTTATAATATTTGGAGCGCACTTAGGTATCCCTCACGGGACCTCCAGAAATCAGGGTAACAGGTCTTTTAATATGTTGGTATCCCCCAAATGTTTGCATTCTGGCTTGTTTTCTTAAACTATTTGTACCCCAATTTCTTTCTTAAAACATTTGTTTGTCAACTTTCATTAATGCAGGGCCCCTGAGATAGCTAACGGGCAGAAAATTAAAAAAGATTAAAATACTACGATAGAATTACAAATACATGGGTAAAACCTGCTTCGGCTGGTGGAAAGTTTTCACCCACAATCAGTAGCCTTTGCCTTTCAATGTTTCCTTCCTTTCAACACACTCCATAGCTCACCCCATGTTGCAGAATTTTCTGAGCCTTTGATTGCAAGGTGCAGGAATGGGTACTTATGGAGAATGAGGCATGTAAGCCCCTTTTCACTAGACCAGTTGTACCCATGTATATCTGGATCTAACTCAACATCTTTAAAACATCCAGAGGGCTCTGAAGCAGCGATAAATAGGATATTACTATTTTGACTTTGAAATCACATTAACCTAGCAACTCTTATAGTAACTATGAAGTAGGGGAAAAATGATAGAAAGAGCTTTTTTTGCCCATTTCGCTTTGACCTCTTTTTTTAAAGGTATGAATTCATGTGAACCCAAACTAAAGACAAGATCCAGACAAAGCACTATGCATTATGTCTAATTCCCGAGAGAAACAGTCAGTTCCTTTACTTGTTGTTCAGATGTTCCTGCTGCTGTCTTTTCAAAGGCTTTAGGTTCTTTTGAACTTATCAGGCTCTTGGCTAATAAATGCCAGTCCTTCTTTTTTTCCAAAATGAACAGCAAAGAGCAGCAAAATAGAAAAGTTTGAGTTATAGTTTCGCAAAGCCTAGATATAACTGATAATTTCAAAGCCTTTTAGTTCACTCTTCTAACTGAAAAAGAAAAGAAACGCAAAAAGGAAATTGTAAAAGTGTATTTAGCAGAAGGTGATGTAGATTCTCTGGTCCTCAGACTGAAGGTGAATGAAGGAGATGCATACACAAGGCAATGTTTGGATAACCCAACTGCATAGGCCAATGACCAGGGAAGAAAAACAGAAGAGTGAGTGCAAGCTGCATGGGACAGAAGAGCATAATGAGCCCCCATCTGTATTGTTTGGTAACTTAAATGTTACAATAACAACAAAATGAGGGAGGCAAGGTAGCAAAACCACGAAAGTACAGCAATCTTTTTATGATAAAGGATGTACTTCCAAACATATCAAGCCAATAAAATCATGCTAAGGTCCTTTTGAAAATTTGACTTCTCTGCCTGTTATTCATTGAAATATTGCCTCAGTTGTGTTGAGGCCACTCATAGACACAAAAATAATTTCTTAATATCATCAAATATTTGGAACATCACAATGTAGCTCTGATTTTCCTACAGGCATAGAAAGTGCTCATATTTCTTGGAGAGATTGGACTTTGGTGAAAATTGTATTTAGGCAATAAATACCAAATATCTTTCTCAAAAAGCCCAGATTGTGGTAAATGGCAACACAACAACATGGATTAAAATACAAAAAGGAATGAGACAAGTTTGGTACCTCACACCTTTGTTGTTCATTTTGACATTGGAGACTTGCGAGATATCAAACAAGATGACAGAATAAGCAGAGTGAAGATAAAAAAAAGAACAGCATAAGCTGAGGGCTTATATGAATTATCTTGGGATAATGACTCAAAATTCATTAGACTCATTGAAGGTTCTTTTGGAAAAAATAAGATATTTGAGTTATGTTCCAGGATTAACATGAACTGTGATAAAGCAAAACTCTTGACTAAAAATATGACTTCAAATGAAGAACATGAATTAACTGTTTTTCCCAACTTTAAAGTAGAAAAAAAGGAGGATTAAATATCTGGGAGTTGTAGTTATGAAGAATAATAGTTTACTGTTTCAAAGAAATTAAAAGAGATTTAGGCTCTTTCCGCAGCTTACCTGATTCCGGCATGGGCGCGTGGGGATCACACTCACGTCCCCTCTGCTTCTTCTCCACAGCAGCTCTCTGCTGGTTGGCAGGAAGTGTGAGGGCTCCACCTCTTCCTTCTGCAGTGCAGTCGGGTACTTTCCCAGGCTGTGCTGGGGGAGGAAGTGCGAGGACCGTGTCTCCAGAGGCTCCACACAGAAGGTAAGTGAGTGTGGGGCCTGGGAACAACGTGCGATTGCACATCATTTTCGGCAAGAAGCTGAAAATGATATATTACATGATTGCCACCTACTGGCCCCAGCAGCATCATGCGATTGTGAGGACATCATGTGAAATGGTCCTCACAATAGCGCAACACTCCAGAGGTCCTTTCGCATGAGACATGGAATGCGAAAAGGGCCTTAGAAAAATGAGGGAAATTAAACGTATCCCTTTGAGGAAGAATTGCAGTAATAAAAGCTAATATTTTGTCAGAACTTTTATTTTACTTCCAGATGATCCCCATTGTAAGAAACAGAATGTACAATGGCAAAAATAAATTTCCAGATTTGTATGGCAGGCAAGAAAACCGAGGATAAAACTTAAAACATTGCTTGATGGTAAAGAGAGAGGTGGTTTGGGAATGCTTAATATTAAACTGTATTATGAGGTTTTTGTTTGGTTGAAGGAATGGACAATGCTTAGAGATGAAAGAGTCTTGGAACCTGAAAGTCATGATTTAAGACTTGGGTGGCATGCTTATTTTTGGCATGATAAAGTTAAAGGTCCATGCTGAATTTAAAAATCATTGTATCAGAAAGGTTTTTTTGTCAGTGTGATTCTAAATATAGACAGAGGCTTTTTCATAAGATAATAGTAGCCACTTTGTTACCCTGATTTCTGGGGTCCCATGGAGGACGCCTAAATGTGCTCCACATGATAGGGAATGAGAGTTAGCCACAGCACAAGCAATAGCGATGCGAGAGGCAGGGTAACCTCGCGGGGTCTTTTTACCCAGTTTTTATGGGGTCAGGCCAAGCCAAAAAACAAACGAAAATGTCTGATAAATGATTTTATTGAATGAAAGTCTCACACACCAATGCAATCACTCACACATTCACTCAAGACCTCTTAAGAAGCAAAAGAGAGGAAACCAGATAGGGAAAATATTGAAGGGATTGTAGCTGGGGTAATACTGCACCTTTTCCTGAAGTCCTTGGTCCGGGAAAAACAGCGAAGAAGTAGAGCTCAGCACGGAGAGGGCTAACAGAATTACTCGACGGATGGAGAAACAGTCTGCTGATGTGACCGGAAGTGATCCAAAGAAAGGCTCAAAAACTGGAACTATTTGTAGGGGAAAAAGTACCTTGAGAGCAAATCCTCTCGCGGGGAGAACAAAGGGTGTTGCAATGGAAAAGAAGCTCCACAATGGCAACTCCTTTTGCATGATGAGATTACAAAGTGTTGCCAAAGTTTCAGGATCTTCAGTTACTTTGGGTTGTGGTGTGAATTTATGTAGATAGTCCTTGCCTGATAGGATTTTATTGCTATCAGTGCTCAACTTGGGGGAAAACACAATAATCCCCTCAAGTTGGCTTCTCAGAGGCTGAGGACCCTTTGTCTACTGTGGGTTTACACAGTTTGAGGTCTCCTGGGACTACGTGATGAGGGATTGTACAGGCCTGACCTGGTTTTTGATCATTCAACTATTGCTGCCTATGTGCTCATCCGAGTGACCTCTCAGGCACGTTGAATCATATTTTAATATCATAATTGTAGACCTTGGGACAGGGTTTACCAGTGAGGTAACAACCTCACTGCAGGAAGTTTTTTTTTCCAGGAAAGAATGGGTTAAAAACCAGATGGCTGCCTTGTATTTTGATTTCTTGAATTTTGAACAAAATAATAGAATTTCTTGTATTTTGAACAAAATAATAATTCCCACACAGGCCATTTCTGCACTAGATTGTTATAGCACTATGATTCCACTTTCAACATCCTATGGAATCCTGGGGTTTGCAGTTTCAGGAGGGGCCACCTGGCCCATCCCTAAACTGCAAACCCCAGGATACCATACAATGTTCAAAGTGGAATCATAGTACTATAACAGTCTAGTGCGGAAATGGCCACAGTTAGTGTAATGAAATCTGACCAAACCAAATCAAATTCAGATTGTGTACAATATAGACTTATACCCCAGTTCATTTAATCAAAATCTCTAGAGGAGGCATTATTTTCTGTTTAAATCACACTGTAGGTGAGAACCTATATCCCCTCGTGTTCAGGTCTATGCAGTTCTGCTGGACTGCCTCTTCTCCCCCCTCCAAAAGGCAGCTTGCCAGCTCATGCCCACATAACCATTTAGTAACCAGGGAAGTATACAGGGCACCCAAATAGAGTCTGGCTGCACTTTTGCAACCAGTAGAAAAGAGCTGCTGTTTCTCTTTTGGATCTCAAGCAAGTACACTAGAGATCTGGGAGTATGAGAGCTGCTCTTTTCACCCATCTCTCTGAATTCTGGCCAAGTGCTCCATATCCTCTTCTAATGGTGAAAGAATATGTCTGCTCTCTGATGAAGCTTTGCTGGTGAGGGAGAAATACTGCACAGGAAAGCAGAAAACAAACGTAAATGTGCACATAATCCCAGGTTGCACATGTGTGCATTGCCAAAAGCATTCCAGCCCCAGTTGGACAGAACAACAGGACAGCTGTTGGTTCTTTACTTCATAAAAGGAAGACAAAAGTGACACTATTCATATTGTAACATTGGAATGGAACATAGATATGCATAATGGAGTGTATAATGGCATTAGAGAGCCAGTGTGGTGTGGTGGTTTGCACATAAGACTATGGCTCTGGAGATCAGGATTTGATTCCCTGCTTGGCCATGGAAACCCACTGGGTCACCTTGGGTCTGTCGCATACTCTCAGCCCCAGAAAACCCTATGATAGTTTCACCTTAAGGTCACCATAGGTTGGAAACAACTTGAAGTCACACAACAACATAATGGAGTTACATTATATAAAAGATGGGCAATAGTTTGGGCCCCAGGAATTGCATGCAATGGACTTAACATTCACGTACAAACATGTACACATTTCTCAGCATGCAGGGATGGGGAGATTTAAATCTTGTTCCCCTGACTGTTGTGATAGGGGAATAGGAAGGTGAAGGATGATGTTTCAGATCACTATATCCTCACTGTTATTCGCGGCAGAGAACTTATCAGGGTTGTGGGTGGGTGAAGATATTAATACAGACTGCTGTTTGCTTCCTGTTAATAGCAGTGAAAAAGCAGAGATCTGTATGAGGATTTTTGGAGCAGAGGGTTGGGTTCAAACCTCTCTATCCTCCCAGTAATCCAGATACAGACTGTGGTTTCTCTGCTGCCATTTTCCCCCTTGTTCTCTCACCAGCTGATGGCTGACCAACTGGGAAGACACGAATGGATTGGACATTCTCAGATTCTCATGGGATATACTTGCAGGGGCCACAGGATAGCTGCCTCTTTTTTTTGGCCTAGAAAATAATAATATTCTTCTCGCATCCCTCATTCAGTTTCTCATTAATTAGTTGACTCTACTTTGAAGTCACCCCAAGCACAGCATGATATAACATGTAAGAAAGGGCTTTCTCTGCTGTGGCTCATGGGTTGTGGAATATCCTCCTCTTGGACACCCAATTGGCACTGATCTTGGCATCATTGTGGCAATAAGTTGAAACTAGACTCTTTGTCAAAGTTGTTGAGTTATAGGTATCATGGCCTGGCCAGGTTGTGCAGTTCATTTACAGTATACACAAAGTAAAATTGTTAAAACAATTTTAAAATGTTTTAAATAACTTTAATGATTCATTTAAATTATTGTGCTGTTTTTGCTGTGTAGCTTCAAGTTGTTTTTGACTTATGGCAACCCTAACTTAAATCCATCACAGTTTTTTTTTTTTTTTTACAAGATTTAGTCAGAGGGGGTTTGCCTTTGCCTTCCTCTGAGGCTGAGAGACAGTGACTTGTCCAAGGTTTGTCCACATTTTGAATGGCTAAGCAGGGATTCAAAATCTGGTCTCCAGAATCAAAATGTAAGCTCAGCCCACTACACCACCTTGGCTCTTTGTGTTATATGCCACCTTTCTCCAGTTCAGGACTCAAGGTGCCTAACAAAAGTTAAAACAAATACAGCTAAAAATTCACCTTATACAAAAGTTAAATGTAGTTAAACTATCAAGAAAACAATTTATTGATGCTTTCAATAAATAATTAAATATTAAAATAAAAATAAAATAACATGGCATGAGTGGCCTAGAAACAACTACAAGAGAAAATTTACTAAGCAAACATGTTAGAAGAAGCAATCTATTGCCTGAAATGTAGCTGAGCTGTAAGATCTAGGTTTTCTTTCCTCTCCCCTAATGACCACATTTTTTAGAAATGACATGGCTAGATGGAATCAGTCTATTTATTATGCCCTTTTTCTCTGCCAAGTCAATTGCAGTCTGCCAAAAATTGTGCAAGTCCAAAAATTCACAGACCATTTAATAAAGCTCTTTACAGTTTAATCAAGATAATATTTACTTCATCACTTATGTCTGGGCTCAGGACATGATATACAGGAGGATTTTAGGATTTAAAACTGCTTTTCCTATTGCTTCCGTTTTGATACCTGCGTTTTGTTAGCTGTAATGCTCTCTCATAAATTAAGGTTGCATCCTGTGGTGTTAACGCTGGAGATGGCAGAGTGAAGCAGAGTTTGAGAAAAGTTACTTTTTCAGATGACATCTCCTATGCTGGCTGAGATACCTTGGACTTAACTTTCCAAGTTCTGATATAACATAAAGAAATAAATGCTTCGGATGAATAATCACAAATGATCTGAAACACAAAGAGAAGAGAAGAGAAGAGGGTGGCTTAATGCCTCCAGCCTCCCTATATACACATGTATTGTTGTGTCTCCTGTCTTCATTGGTTAAGTTTCTGCAAACAAGTGAGTAAAGGCCCCATTTGCCAAATGTTTTTTTCAATTGCGATCCTAAAATCAACAGGCTACTTTTCTAAGTAAAGGAGTTTAGGGCCATTTCTGCACTACACTCTTATAGCGCAATCATTCCACTTTCAACATCCTATGGAATCCTGGGGTTTGCAGTTTTGGGAGGGGCCAGCCGGCCCCTCCCAAAACTGCAAACCCCAGGATTCCATAGGATGTTGAAAGTGGAATGATTGCGCTATAAGAGTGTAGTGCGGAAATGGCCTAGGACTGTGATGTGAAAATGTTAGGAACTTTCTCTGGAATTACTCAAGAAGAGACTAGTTAGTCACATTTCTAGGGTGGTTTTGATCTGCTGCTGTTGTTACATGCTTCCAGGTGATTTCTGACCTATGACAACCCAATATTTCTTCAGAAGAGGTGTCATGCCCCTGCCCCAGGACTCAGACAGAACCCTTTCCAAAATCCACATCCTAGAGACATGAGAGGAACAGTACTTATGACAGCCAGTGCAGGTGGAAAAGGGAGAGTGCAGGCTTCTGGCAGTGTTTATATAGGAAGAGCTTGTTAATTAGGCCACAACTGGGTAGGATGTGGAGACTATATAACCAGAGGTCAGGAAAACAGAAAGTTGCTAGAGCCTACTGATTCCATTGGTGGTGACAGTCTTGCTGGTTCCTGTATTCCTTGCTCAGCATCTTCAGACTTTGGATCTTTGCCCAAACTATAGATTCTGCTCTTGGACATTCCCTCCCTGGACTCTTGGAAAATTCAGACTTATTCTAAGCTTGCCACAAACCTCAACTGATCAGAAAAATTGTTTGCTAGCTACTGCTATTGGCCTGATTATAGAGCTGGGAAGCCTTGGCAGGCTGCCAGCACAGGACAGCAGGTTTGCCTTTGCCTTCCTCTGAGGCTGAGAGGGTGTGACTTGCCCAAGGCTTCTGTGACCGAGCAGGAATTTGAACCCTGAGGTCCTAGAATCCCAGTCCATCTTATACTGAAGATTTTGCTAAACAACGGAGAAGTTCTTTGAATTCTATTCTTCACAAGCCACAGGAAGGTGAATTAAGAACAGTGGTTGCCACATCTGCATCATGTGCCTTCAGCCTCTTGGAGCACATATATATATATCAGTTGCAGTTTTCTTCTATTTTTGTATGTGAAGCTGTTCTGTAAAAGGACATTAAGTATGGTCATTTCTGCATTCTACTCTTATAGTGCTATTATTTCACTTTCAACATACTGTAGAATCCTGGGGTTTGCAGTTTAGGGAGGGGCCTTTAGAATTCTCAGCCAGAGAGCTCTTTGGCCTCAGGAAACTACAATCCCCAGAATCCCACAGGAGGTTGAAAGTAGAACGATACCACTATAACAGTGTAGTGCAGAAATGGCCTATGTGTTGGAGTTAGGGCTTCTTGTAAAGTTATTAGGATCATACAGAACCTTATGCTCTTCATATTAGAAACAGTGATGAGGATTCTGCATCACAGACATAGTTCGCAGTGGTTAAATGCCAGTACTGCAAGACACAAGGTTGTGAGTTTGATTCTGCCCGGCTCCAAGGTTGACTCAGCCTTCCATCCTTTCGCAGGTCGGTAAAATGAGTACCCAGCTTGTTGGGGGCATGTATAGAAATGTTTCGAAATACATGCTATTTGTAAGTTGTTCACCGCCTCGATCCATATGGAGAGGCAGGATACAAATAAATAAAATAACAACGACAACAACAACAACAGCTGGCAGACACATTGAATAACAGAGGTTTGTTCTGCTGGTAATTGGGGCTCTTCAGCATGACATTTCCAGCCCTCTCCTGCCAGTGAGCTGCAGTGGAACAAGGAATTGCTTCTTATTGTTGAACTACAGATAGTTACTAGGAGGATCCTGGAAGAGTAATTGTCAGCAGCACAGACCTCTATCATTTAGTCTGACTTCTGGGTGTTAAGGTAGATTTCAGGGAGCCATGCAATCATGGTAATAGTGCCATGGTCATAAACATGAAAACAGAATAGTTACCCTACAATTATGTACACCCAGCTTACCCATTTGTTAGTGCACAATAGGATGCCAACCATCATTTAATTCAGACCTTGGGAAAGTTGCTTTTTTTGGACTATAACTCTCAGAATCCTAGGAAGAGCTACATTTTTGATAGCAAATTTGTCTCAGAAAAAAAAACTTTTTTCTCAATCCATAGTTGAGCAATCTGGATTATGTAGGTTTCAGTAGACTAAAGCATCCCAGATATGAGGAATCCAAGATCAGCAGTGTTCGAGTGATATATTCAAATCTCTTTCATTTTAATTGTGTAACAATGCCAAAGCCATTCCATGGGAATGGGGAAAGTATAAAGATGGCTATGAAGTACCACCACTTTAGAGGGGAGATAATTGTCATTGTTAACTGTTGCAAGAAGAAACGCCCTTCAAATTTTAATCGTGACGCTATATACTCAGATACAGCATTCCAATGACTATGGCACTTCAGAATGCAAGTCTAAATCCAAACACTTAACCTTAATTTAAACTGTTTATGCCAGGCCTCATTGGAGATCATCATCCTTCCTGAAGAAATCTGGATGCTTCCAAAGCACTCAGCTTTTTGTTTGCCAAACAACATCCTCTCGTTCCTTGATTAATGTTATTACTTTGAAGAAACAGATTACACAGGAAACTGTAATTGTTTTCATAGAATGATTCATTTTTCTTTGCAGATACAGTTTTGCGTCCCATTGGTAGCTGTGCACATCATGTCCTTCAAACACCAGAAGGATATTGTCTCTGCATTAACGACATGATTGTTGTTAATTGCTGTTTCCCTGCAATTACATCTACAGCAATTGCAACTGCTTAACATGGAAAAGTAGTACTGGGAAAGAACTGTGGGTACATTTGTCTTCATTAATGGAATCCAGTATTTGGAAATAAGGAGGAACAACCGTGCTGTGTTCAGATGTCTCTTGGGGGCATGCAGACATCTGCTCACCATGCTGTCCTATGGAGACTGTTAATTCTATCACAATTTCTGTGGTGTTATGGTGGCAGGAAAATGCAGCCCTTAAATGACTGAAGTTATTTCTTCTCACTCTTCAAGCAAGAAGAAGCCTGGTGCATTATAGTTCATTATGGTTTCAGAAAACAGAAAACAAAACAAACGTTGTCTGATTGTATCTGCTGAATAGTTGTAATATGTTCTTGAAGGGTAGGAAGAGTTGAAACACAGAAGACATAGAACTGGATCCACTATCTCCCTTATCTCACCCCCTCACTTCATGGCAACTTGCCCTGTTTAGCTGGGTTTCCTGAGGCTACCAGCTGCAGGAAGAGGGAAGAACTGCCAGGGGGAGGATAAGGAAGAGAAATCTTCTTCTGACAACCCAGTTGCGTTCACCTAAATCTTAATCCAAATTGAAGTCAAAAACAGAACAGTGGAGAATACATCTGTTAGTGGTCTCAAAATTAAAAATAAAATTTAAAAGTAGCATGGCTGCCAGATCTAAGGGTCTGGCCCTTCTTCTCTGGTCCTCAGGGAAAGGGGGAAGAATCTTGGGGTGAGAACACTGCCTTGATAGATATGAGTATATATATTCTGCATTTGTTAGATCTGATATTCTCTGTGCAGCTTTGGTTGATGCTTAATGTATCATGTTTAGTGACACTGCCAGGGCCCACCTCCTGTGACATCACAAGGGATCATCTCTAGGTTTCAGGTTCTGGCCTTGAAATTTTTGAGCCTAGGACAGTTGTGACTTGATTATTTTGCATTTGTTTAATATAGATAGATAGATGATAGATAGATAGATAGATAGATAGATAGATAGATAGATAGATAGATAGATAGATAGAATCGTAGAGTTGGAGGAGACCAGAGGGGCCATCGAGTCCAACCCCCTGCTATGCAGGAACATCCATCAAAGCATTCCCAACAGATGGCCATCCAGCCTCTGCTTAAAAACCTACAAAGAAGGAGACTCCATCACACTCCGAGGCAGCGTATTCCACTGCCGGACAGCTCTGACAGTCAGGAAGTTCTTTCTGAGGTTCAGGTGGAATCTCCTCTCCTGTAGTTTGAATCCATTGCTCCTTGTCCTAGTCTCTGGAGCAGCAGAAAACAAGCCTGCTCCCTCTTCGACATGACATCCCTTCAAATATTTAATCATGGCTATCATGTCCCCTCTTAACTTTCTCTTCTGCAGACTAAACATATCCAGCTCCCTAAGCTGTTCCTTATAGGGCATGGCTTCCAGACCCTTTACCATTTTTGTCACCCTCCTCTGGACACACTCCAGTTTATAACAATACATGATACAAAAATTATTTTAAAATCATTATATAGACAACCATGTTAAAAACTTTTAAACGGTTTAAAATACATTGTTATTGTATGCCTTCAGATCATTTCTAACTTACAGCAACCCTAAGATGAACTTAATATGATATTTTCTTTGCCAGAGTTGTTTAGCTATTGCCTTCCTCTGAGACCGAGAGAGTGTGACATGGCCAAGGTCACCCAGTGGGTTTCCATGGCTAAGCGGGAATTCAAACACTGGTCTCCCAGATTCCTAGCATAACATTTTAATAGAATGTGCTGTACTTTAATGTTTTATTAACATTAATAAAATTAATGTTAAAATACACATAAAACAAAGGTACAGCACAAAAAATTAAAAGACCTTTCTGCCACACTGAACTAAAGACTGAAGACTTGCCAAACTAAAAAGGTCTTTGCCTGCTCACAATAAAAGATCACAGAAGAGCCAACCTAGGCTCCTATGGGAAAGAGTTCTACCATGTGTGAGCAAACACCAAGAGGGCCCTCTCTGGTGCGCCCATCAATTGTACCTGAGATGGTGGTGCGACAGATAGAAAGCCCTCCTCTGAAGATCATAATGTTTGAGCATGCCTGTATGGAGAGACATAGAATTTCAGACAGTCTAGATTCAAGCTGTATAGGGCTTTGTAGGTCATGACTAGCACTTTAAATTGTGCCCAGAAAAGAACTGGTGACCAGTGAGGTCCCTGTAACTAACTTCACAGCCTCCTGTAACTAATGCCACAGCATTTTGGACCTGCTGATGTTTCCAGTTCCCAAAAGCAGACCCACATAGAATGTGATAAAGTCATCAAAACAGGATTCTAATCAAGGCAGGGGTTACCGTGGTCAGATCTAACATCTCCAGGAACAGACAGTAGTTTAAGTTATGCAGATGGACTCCTGGCCACTGCTGAAACCTGGGCATCCAGACTCATGGTTGAATCCAGAAGTATACTAAATTTACATAACTGAGATTTCACAGGGAGTGTAACTCTGTACAACACAGCTTGAATCTTTATTCCCTGATTTGACTTTCAAGTCACCAAGAGCCCCTCTATCTAATCTGGACTAAGCTTCCTTCACCCTCATCTAGTTCATCATGACAGCAGGCATTGGTTTAGCACTGAAAGAAATCTCTTGGAATTAGGGAGAAAGGAGAGATAAAGGTCGATGTGCATCAGCATTTTGGTGACACTGGTCCCCAAAACTCTAGATAGCTTTTCTCAGCAGCAGTGTGGTGTGTGTGTGGTGTGTGTGTGTTTGTTTGTTTATGGGACAGAACTGAACCCTGATGTCCCATGGACAAATGCCCATGGAATCTAACAAGCATCCCCAAGCACCACCTTCTCCATTTGTCCCTCAAAAAAGGAGACTAAAACAACTTTAAAATGATAATGCCAAGTCCCTTTCCAAAAAGGTGACCCAGAAAGATATCATGGCTGATAGTATAGAAAACTGCTGAGAGGTCCAAGAGAACCATCAAGGACACACTGTCCCTGCCCAATTCCCAGCATAGATCATTAGCCAAGATGACCAAAACTGTCTCCATCCCTAGTCAAGCTTTAAGCCAGATTGAAATGGATCTAAACAGATCCATTTCATGCAGAAAACCCAGAGCTGGGACAGCCATCACATGTTGTCGAACTTTGCCCAAGAAAGGGATAGTGGAGACTGGCCCATAATTCTCTAGTAAGATGAGGTTCAATCAGTGTTGTTTTTTTTTCTTTTTCCCAGTGATGGCCTCATCATAGCATCTTTTAGGCAGGATGGAAAGCTGCCTTGTTACCCTGAAGCACTCACTATTGCCCTTACTCATTTGCCCAGTTCTCCTCTGGCTGTTTTAAGAGCCAGGAAGGGCACAGGGCCAGTAAACATACAGTAGCTTTCACCTCTCCAAGGATCTTGGCTACAGCTTCAGGCTACACAAATTAAAATGTGTCCAGTGACATAGGCCAAACAGGAACCAAGATTAGATCCACTGAGCCTCTATAAACTATAGTATTCAGGTTAGATGGGGTCAGAGCAATTTTGTCATCAGAGTGGGCTGTTGAGTGGCCTACATTCTCTTCTTGTGGGGCAGAATGTAGACAGTGCCTAACCATTCAAGACAGTCCCACTGGATAATGTTGTGCAAATGCAGAGAAGTGTGATTTCTTTGCTCCCGCAAAGTATGTCTTCCAATGGGTTCTTCCCATGTTCAGTTGGACCCGTTATGAGTTTTCTACCATCTGCCTTCCTCAGTTGGTTTGTTATGTTGGGAGTCATCAGTAATCATGCTGAGACAACTCTGTTGGAGGAGGTTAAGACTTCATGTTCATGATGACCATGGCGTGCCTGCTACTGCAAAGAGAACCCAGGTGGACAAAGGTGGGAGAGGTTAGCGCACACATACACCCAGCTTCATCCAGATAGTCTCCGTAATATAAGCCAGATTGGCATGTTCATCCAGTATCAGGTTCTGGATATTGTGGTACTATGTCAACATGGTTACCCCTGTAATTTTTTTAATGTTACTAAAGTTTATATGAAATAATTTATTATCAGTCAGATCATAAACCTCAGACTGAAAAGCTCAACATAACCTCAGTTGAAATTTTAATCAATGATAACATTACTTTTTATGATGATAAAGACAGATTGAACCAAAGTGGCTTATTGATGCCAGATTGCTGATTCCTTAGGCCTGTTGTCAATGACAGAAATAAACATGAGCTTAAGTTTCTCCTATCAAGCATCTTCCAACCAAACTTAAATCTTAATAACAATGACATCTTCTGCATACTTATCTGGGAGCTCCTATCACGGAAAATAGTAGGACTTACTCCTGAGTAAGTATAGCAATATGCTTCATGCTGAATAAGAGAGAATATCAATGAGATTTAAATGTGATTAGAGTGGACTGAATTGGCCCTGGGATTCTTAACCTCATCCAGAATCCATGACTGAGTAGACAAAATATTTGATCCAGATTCAGGGATGTTCCACTGGGCTGATGGATTATGCTGCCCCCTCTTTCCCATTGTAGCTCTTCCTATCACCTAAAAATGCTTTAAAGAGGATCAGGGACTCCTAATGAATGAGGTAATTTGTAGTACAGAGAGAGAGGGAATTGCTGAAAATTGTGCACCTTTCTTGAATGGACCCCTTCTGTTTGCAGAAGACAGATCATGAATCCAATCAACTTTATTAACTCTAAAATATAAGTATAGTATAGAGTGTGATGCTTTACTAAGGAAACTCACTCCAACACCTTGTTTCATCCTAAACATATGGGCAGGGAAAATCTAAGCATGTGCAAATCTTACAGAGTATTTTCGGAAAGGCAATATTAGCACATTAGCAGTAGCAGTCCTTAATGATATTCTTTAAACCTAGCTGTCTCACAGCGGATATCTCATAACCTTATGAAAACAAGCCAGTTGGACTTAGTCCTAGTTGATAATTAATGTGCAATGGTATCCAGCCAAGATTAATTCTGTGCTAGAATAAAACATATGGAGTCATTCTTAAGCTTACATCAAAGTCAAATATTGAATATATCAGGACACGTTATCTTTTCTCTTTCTAGAGTATATTATGTTCTATTAAGATCTGATGTGGGCTGAATTCGTGCCTACGCTTCACTGAGAATTTGCAACGGCTCACAAATATGTTCCCCAGTGCTTTCCTCTGTAGCATCTTTACAATGCCGCTTCAAGTTCTTTTTCACATGAAGCATTAACACTCATTATCTGTCTGAGAAATCTGAGAAATCAGTCCCAAAATAGACTGTTTTAAAAGGCGTCCTTATGGGAGGACAACTAGAATATTACCAGCTGGAAAAGGCTTCAAAGCAGAGTTTGAAAATCCACACTATTATTCCATGCTGATGTGGACAATAAAAGAATGTACTGGGATTTTAATTTGTGTGTTTGTGCAGAGGGATGCTTTTGAAGCTGCTGCCTGAAGTGAACACAACCTTAACCATTATAAAATATTCAAAACCTCATACATATCAAATAAACTAAAGTACAGTGACTAGGGCAGTCTCTTACCTATCAGTTAAACAAATAGCTGGGCTCAAGAAGCTTTCTCTAATTTCAAAAGTAGATCACTCACAGCACCTCTCAGGCAGATGGATTATTTGCTCAGGTGCAGTTGGTTTTAGTGTGACTGGTGTAAGAGCAGAGGGTGTCAGCTAAGGTCCAATTTATTTAGCACACAGAGTGTTTGTTTTGTTTTCCTTTGATTTTCATCCTAGTCCTAGTAAGGAGAACTAAGCTGTAGCCAGATCTGGGGTCCATTCACAGAACATAATTATAGCACTATGAGTCTACTTCAGCGGCCATGGCAACATCCTGTGGAATCCTGGGGTTTGTAGTTTGTTGAGGCAACAGAGAAGTTATCTGACTGGGAATTCTAAGTACCTGTCCCCAAAGTGCAGTTTTCAGGACACTGTAGAATTGTTGCCATGGCATATACAGTTGAAACATACTGTAACTGTGTAGTGTGAAAGAATCCCCTGGAGCAAGTCAGGGTGGGCACCTGTGCAGGCGGTGGGGGGCCACTTCACTTGCACACACAACCAGTGAATTGCATTACCATGCTGTAGGATGCCCAAAGTGATGCGACAACATTTCTGGATACCATTTGGGCCAAATTTTGGCTGATTTTTGTTTGTTTGGTTGGTTGGTTTTTTGTTTGGGGTTTGTTCGTTTTTTAAACTTCAGGCACTTGGGGGGAGATAGGGAGAAGCAAACTGCCATGATTTCTGGTTGGTTCGGTAGCTTTGGGGCAAAAAAAATAAGAAGGAATAAAATGACTCCAATTTAATTTGGGGGGGGATCTGAGGGCTTGGGAAGATTGAGAGGGCCACACTTTGCCTCATTTTTCCCAGCCCTGGAGTAAACCAGACTACTAAAATAAAGTATCTCATCTTCCAGCTCCATTGGTTTGATTAATGCATGGGTAAGCACTGTGCAGGCATGTGTAGCCCCAAGACAGTCTTTGTGACTTTCAAAACTGGCTTGCTGGAATTTGGTGGCAAAACAGGGGAAGCAAAGAAGAGAAAGTCATTCAAAACAAGTAAAATATGCTTACTCTAAAGGCGGGCTTCTGGTTTGCGACTAACATATGGTAGTGTGTTTGCTGCTACATGTCAGTGGAGAGGCATCATGGCCCGTGTTGGGTGGATGGGAGGTTTGGCCTTCAGACTTGCCAAAGTTTCCTGTCACTGGATTAATGGAACTCTTATAGGTTGCATCTGGATCTACTTTAGAAAAATTAGTGTATCTATGGCACTTTTCACACGCAATTTCTGAAGCGAAAGGGCCTCTTGAGCGTTGTGTAAATGTGAGGAGCGGTCTGTAAGATGCACTCACATTGCAACGCTCAAGGGCCTGACGTGGACCGTGCATGGATTTTTTCATTTTCGGCTTAAAGCTGAAAATGCTGCGCAGTCGTGCATCGCTCCGGTGCCCTGCGTGCACTTACCTGGTGCGCGGAGCCTCGGGAGCCAGGCTGGTCACGCGTCCTCTCCTCAGTGCAGCCTGCAAGGTCCCAGGCTGCACTGCGAACGGAAGAGGCGGGGCAATCGCACAACGAGGAAGGAGCTGCGGAGCCGAAGCAGGAGGGATGCAACAGCGTTCCTCCCAAGCCTTCGTGCGCAAGCCGAGCAGCCCAGCACCAGGAAAAGGTAAGGTGCAAAAAGGGCCTATGTCTGCACATCTGTATTGCACCTGCGCATGACCCTGCAGAGAAATACCATTTAGAAACTGCAGGGATGTGAGGAAAGTGCAGAGAGACGTAGGCATATTTTCAGTTCTCTCCTGCAGCATTTAGATTCCAGACTGCTCCGGTTAGGGTGCTTCTAAAATCCATATTAGGACACATTAGAATGATAGCAAGTTAAGGGAAATACAGGTTGAGCCACCTTTACCTGAAATGCTTAAGGCCACAAGTGTTCAGTATTTTGGATTGTTTGTTTGTTTGTTTGTTTGGAATACAGTATCTTTTTGGAATAGTTTCATCTCTTGATCATTCATTACTTATGTTGTGTATGAGACACAAGGCTGGAGTGAAATGGCGGACATTCAAGTATAATGCTTGGTGCAAATCCATGCCTCCTGTCATTTAACAGATCTTCAGTCTCTCTCTTTTTGCCAACAGATGCCCGCTTCTGCCTTCAAGGTGGTGGCTGTATCAGGAGTGCCACCCCTTCCCTCTCCTGGAAGGTGGAAGTAGGCAGCTGGTGGGAGAAAAACTGAGAAACTCCATGGACAAATGAGCAGAAATGTCACTGCCTCTGCCTTGAAAGCGGAAGTGGACGGCTGGTGGTAAAAAAGAGAGACTGGAGAACTGGGGATGAATGAGCAGGAGCGCTGCAGCCGCCACCACTGCCTTAAAGGTGGAAGCAAGCAGCTGGCAGCAAAAACTTTTGCTTTTTGGGTGCTTTCAGATTTTAGATTTCCAGATAAGCAAGACTCAACTTGTACTAAGTAGCAATCACCACTGGTTTGGCATGGCAGCTGCCTCATGGGGAAAACCCCACAATATGCATCCCCTTTAGGGAAACAGACTTCAAAACACTACTAGTATTTGCAGGCTGCCACATTTTTTTCAGAGAATTATGACCTTCTATTAGGAATAAAAAGATTTTAAAAATCCCATAGGAGCCATATATTTGCCAAATTGCTTTTAGAAACAAAGTTAAAACATGTGGTTCAATTACTGTGATCTTTTGCCACCATGTGATTGTGTGGGAGGCTTTAAAGGTTTGATGGGGTTTTAAAAATATGTATTTCTCTGAAAAGTTCTACAAATAATCCTGTGATCAGAAAGATTAATTATAGCCATCAAATGTAGAAATAATTGCTGCAGTCTTAAGATCCAGTGACAGTCCTCAAGCTACTTACTTCAAAATAACCCCTTTGCAGTTAGTAAGATTATTTCAGAGTAAATGGTTTGATGGCTGTGGCATCATGGCAACAATGGCCTGCCTTCTTATCTGGATCTGTCACATGCAGGAAGCTGTATCTATTTCCTCTCTTCCAAGAGCTAAATAACAAAATCTCAGATTTCTTCTCCTCTCATCCCATTTGCAGATACACATATTTTCCCTCTTGTAACTGAGCAGCACTACAAATTCCCTCCAAAAATTGGAACATGTGTAACCAAGCAACATCGCAGCATGATCAAGATGGCAGAAGTCATTAACGAGGGGTTGATTTTTCATTGGAAAAATGGTGTGAGAGGGAAGATTAAGAAACTCCCTGCTACTTTCCCCACCACCATCCTTGTGGTGCTGGCTTTCTTCTCCAAAGTGCAATCTCAATGACCTGCATTAAAAAAATGGAACAGAACCACAGAATTAAACATGGTGTTTTATTTTCAGAAGTAGCTCTCTTCATCCTGTTACTCAAGAGCCTTTTTCCTGGAAATGCCGATATGTGAACTTAGGCCATTTCCACACTAGCCTGTTATAGCAGGATGATTCCACTTTCAACATCCTCTGGAATCCTGGAGTTTGCAGTTTCGTGAGGGGCCACCTGGCCCCTTCCAAAACCGCAAACCCTGGATTCCAGAGGATGTTGAAAGTGGAATCATCCCACTATAACAGGCTAGTGCGGAAATGGCCTGTTTCTTTTTTACCATATAGGTACATGCTTTGCCACCGCTCTATAGCCCCTTTCTATGCTGAGTATGTGTACTGAGCTATGTTTCTTCCTTCCCATTAAACTTTTGTGACACTGCATTGGGTTAGTGTGAGAGCTTGAATTATTCATTCTTACGGCTTTTCTTCATTTCCGACTGTATGTGGAACACATCAGCGTGGAAAGAGAACAAACGGCCCAGTTAGAATTTAATGAATTGACCTGTTCTCTATTTAGCAAAAAACCCCACATGACAGTGACACTGAACCAAGAAAATGACTTGAGGTTTGCATGCATGGAAAAATCAGTGTAAACAACATTTTCTTGGGTGTTCATTTTCCTCTGCTTAACACATAAAAAGGCTTTTTGTATACTCGTTCACAGTTTCATCATTTAAAATGGCTCCAATATATAAAGATATTTAAATCTCTCCTAATGTTTCTATAAGCACACAGTCAGGAGAACAACTTGTTCTAGCTTTCTAGAGTTCAAAATGAATTGACTAGATTGCATTTGTGAATACAATGTGTGGTTTGCTTGGTTCCTTTCAAAGGTTGTGAAAAAGTCTTCCTATAATAGGATGATTATAACTCTTACAGTGCAAGCCTACTCATATGGAAGCCCCACTGTGTACTATGTGCATTTACTATCAAGTATATAGCTCTAGCTTTGCAGGCAAAGACTTGAATCCTATGAGTGACATATGTGCACATAAGTGGGGTTTACATGTGCATGTGTCTCTTTTTGCACAGAGCAGCAAATGCTTTTTCTATATCCTTCTGCACCGTGGCTGAAACCTCACCCACAGTTGTCAACCACAGGTGTGCATATGTACTTTTGCTGTTGCTTGCCACTGGGGAAAAGAGCAAAGGGGAGGCCGCTCAGATGATGAAACTCTGAGTTGAAGGAGTAGGAAGGTGCACTCTTTCTGGGAGTGCACTCCTATTTCCTTTCCCCTCAGAGCCAAGACAAGATCTGACTTGCCTCTCTATTACTTCCCCTCCTCTCTGGTAAGTAGTAGCATCAGGTGCCTTTCTTGGGGCTTGACAGCTGGAGGAGGAGGTCTTCGGCAGGACACAAAGGGCTAGAGGGCAGCTCTTTGCACCTTTCCCCGAAAGAGACATACACTGGAAAGGGGCAGTAACTGTATGGGTTGATTGTAATGCTACATCTCCCTGACGTAGGAGCTCAGCCTTAATGTTTCTGGAGATGTAAGATTCGTTTTTTTAACTTAATAACAGTAAAGGGTGAGGATGAAAATTGTTGCCATTCCTATTCTCTCACCACCGGAAACAGCCCTGTCATGTTCTACTGTAATTGACAACATTAGTCCTTAAACTCACAACCACTAATTTAACAGTGGAGGGCGCCAAGCAAAAACAACAGCTGCAACCTCTGCCCTTCCATCATAAGAATACTTAAGTGCTAAAATTCCTCCTGGAATCTTGTATCAGCTACTTAGTGAAATATATTCTCCTAGCCCAACCCACCCAAACCCTCATGGAAATGTCATTCCCCATGCCCCAATAGCTGATAGAATGGATGTCTTTTTCCTCTTGCAGGTAATGCCCAGTTGGGGCAGAGTTACAATCATGGAAATAGACTAAGTAGCAATTGTGAATACAAAACAATTAGAGATGAGTACATCTAGGCAACTTTCATATTCACAATAGTGGCATGCATATGTGCCTTCAAGTCGTCTGTTGACTTATGGCAACCTCATGAATTTCATAGGATTTTCTTAGGCAAGAAATACTCAGAGGTGGTTTTGCTAGTTCCTTCCTCAGAAATATAGTTTACACCACCTGGTATTCATTGGCAGTCTCCCATCCAAGTACTGACCAGGACTGGCCCTGTTCAGCTTCCAAGATCAGACAAGATCTGGTGTCTTTAGAGTATTTATCACTCCTAAATCACAATTGTGGCACTACTGCCATGATCGTAACACCTTTCCAAACCCACTCCACTGGAATCAGATGTATGGGGAGAAAGAGATTCATTCTACCAAGTGATTACAGTGTGGGTGAATGTCACCTCCATCAGGTTTGGAGAGGATTGGATTAGGACAGGGTACTTAGTTAAGTAGTTAAGTATACTTAGTAGCTGATACAGGATTTTAGCCAACCATTTTGCCTAGATGACAGCATATAAATGGTATAAATTTAAAACAGTATTTTTAGAACCACAGTTTAAAATGCCCATAGTGTTGTTGACTCATACTGCTATCTCAGTTGACATTCATCCATATGCCTACAGGGGATACTTAAGTAGACACATGAAAAACAAGAGACTGGTAAAGTTACTTGTTTGAACAACAACTTCCAGAATCTCCCAGTCTGCATAATTAATGGGGGATTTTGAAAACTGTAGCTCAAAAATGTACTGTTTCTGAATTCTGGTAAAAATGAAAACCAGTCTAGTTCATATCTTCACCGCACATCCATGAAATATTACTGTACAAGTTACTATCTGGCTTCTAACAGAAACACAGCATACAATCTTCCTAAGTCTATCATTTCTGCATGTACCAGGAGAAATCCAAGTGATGGAAGGCTTCTGTCAACAAAATGGGGAGGGACATGGTTTTCAGTAAATTCCCCACCTTCTGTAGCCCCCAAATCTACTCTTGAGGACTAGAACAACCCATTAGAACAGATGTGGAGCACGGTGAGTTCCTGAAAAACATCTGTTTGTTCCACTGACAAAACTCTTTTAACAGAGGGAAAACTATACAAGTTCCCCTACCATTGCCTATAGAGGTCAGTTCTATTTCCTTTAAGGAGCTCTAAAGCACAGACTTGTTATTTTTGCTATTTGAAACCGTTGTCTACCCTAGGACTCACTCTACAAGGAGGTCTTTTACAAGCCATTTCTCATATTTTACTGATCACCCTAGATTCTTCCCCTTCACCATGTATTAAGAGTCCAGGAAGAACTACATTCTTTATCTCCATTTCTGCTCGTCTTTGGCTCAGTGTTCATGTGTGGTATCTTGTGCACTTTGTGACAGGCAGTAGACAAAGCAGGGTGCCATTCCTAATCTCTACAATCCAGGACAATGTAAAAGAGATTTTCTCTCTCTAAATTCTGCTGTGCCAGAGAGCAAGGATGGGCAACCACAGAGGTTTTTAATCTTTGAGCTTCCCACAGACACCAGAGTGGCATTCTGATGCAAGCAGTAGAATCATAGGTTTGGAAGGGACTGCAAGGGCCATCTAGTCTAACCCTCTGACATGCAGGAATGCACAATAAAAGCACTCCCAGGATGCCCAGACCTGGAAAGAAAGAGAGTCCTCTGTCTTCTGAAACAACCTATTCCACTGTTCAAAAGTTCTTACAGTCAAGAAGTTATTCCTAATATTTAGGAATCTCTTGTAATTTGAATTCATCAGTTCATGTTCTAGTTTCTGAAGAAGCATAAAACAAGCTTTCCCCATCTTCCACATGACATCCATTCAAATACTTAAAGATGGCTATCATATTGCCTCATATTCTTCTCTTCTCCAGGCTAAATATATATTTAGCTGTTCCTCCTAGGGCTTAGTTTCCAATCCTTTTGTCATCTTGGTCATTGTTTTCTAGACACGTTCCTCGTTCTTCAGTTTTGGTGCCCAGAACTGGATGCAGTGCTCCAGTTGAAGTCAGACCACAGCTAAACAGAGGGGTATTCTTACTTCCCTTGATCAGCCTAGAATCACACTGGCTTTTTTTAACCACATCACACTGTTGATTCATGTTTAGCTTGCGGTCTACTAACATGCCAAGATCCTTTTCACATGCACTGTTGTCAAGCAAGGTATCACCCATCCTATATCTGTGCATTTTGTTTTCACAGAATAATAGAGCTGGAAGAGACCACAAGGGCGATCAAGTGCAACCCCATGCCATGCAGGAAGAGACAATCAAAGCATTCCCTACAGATGCCTAATCTCATCTTATCTTTGTCCCTCTTGAAATCCATTTTGTTACTTTTAGCTCAGCAATCCAATCTATTAAGGGCACTTTGAACCCTGATTCTGTGTTCAGGATATTAGCAATCTCACCTCCACCCCACCCCACCCCACTTTAGAGTTATCTGCAAAATTGATAAGCATGCTGTCTATTTTGTCATCCAAGTTATTTATAAAGATGCTGAAAAACAGTCGGTCAAAGACACAATCCCGTGGCACCCCTACTAGTCATCTCTCACCAGGATGAACCATAGGTCACCATCATAAGTGGTTTCTCATCATTTTGGAAAGGTCTTTTTTTTTTTTTTTGCTATATGGGGAGCACAGGGTAAGCCTAGGGAGGCAGTGGGGAAAAACTGGCACTTCTGGTGATAGTTTTGAACCCTTTTAGGAGAAAAAAGTAACCTTGGGAGATCTGGGGCTTCAGGGACCTCACAATGGGGTCCCACAGACTGAATATCACCTACGTGCCATGCTGTGTTCACCCCATCTTAAACTAGATCAAAGATCCACAGGAGCATGTTCTCTCTTCTTCTTTGGCTGCTGGTCCCAGAGTCAGAAATGAAGGATGCCAGTGCAAACTACCATATTGCTCCTTTGTTGCAATGGCAATGGAAAAAGCTCTAAAATGTGCCAGCTTTAAATAAGCACTGCTAATTCAGTGGGTAGAGACTGACATTTGGTATTTTTGGTACTGCACTGTGTCAGAGAGCAGAACAAGCGGGTGCCATTATTCATCTGCCACCTGTGGCAACAGCTCTGCACTTTAGCTGAATATCACCCCAGGACTGGATGGCCCCTGTGGTCTCTTCCAACTCTACATTTCTATGATTCTATGATTTACATTGGAATTTATTATTACTACTGATGCTTACCACTATTTGTCTCTTGGTTTTATTGATAAATATCAAACTCACTTCATACACATTTTTCACCCACATTTTTGGCTTTATCAAAATGTACGATCCCGTGAGGTAGCAGCAATAATCCAACAGTCAGTTTTAGTCTAGCCTGGCAAATGAAGGCCCAACTGTGTTGTGAACAAATGATTGTGATTAGGTTATCTTCTTTCTTCCTCATATTTTGTGGGGTGACATTTCTATACATATTTAACTCTTCCAGAATTTTAAAAGGCTCAAAATTCTTCCATGTGCCATTCACTTGGATTTCAGAATGTCCTCCCATTCAACAGGCTGTGCTGCTTTTTTAGGAATCGTTGGAAATACCAACTGAATTTTGTTCCGAAATTCATCCATCTACAAAAGAGAGTAAAGAAATAAAATTTACTACCATCACATCAGAGTTAGAGTCACACTGTAACCTGGGGTTAATCAAATAAATATTTTTTCCTTCTGAAGCAAAGAAGAGAAACTTTGAAACACATAAGAAATCAAGGTTTTCTGATTATAGCTGTTTTATTTTACTGTATTTCTATTGTTATTCCCAAGAATGAAAAAAATAACATAAATACTATACTGTTTTCCAGACTGTGATAGCAGAAATAATCCAACTATAAGTTTTATTCTTCTCTAATAAAATAAGGGCAGACTACGCTGTGGACAAGTGACTGCGATGGGTTTATCTTCTTTCTCCCACATTCCTTCAAGGGTGACATTTCTGTGTATTTAACTCCTCTACAATTTTTAAAAATTTAAATTCCTCCATGTGCTTTTCCAATGAATTCAAAATATCTTTCCATACAACAGGATGTGTTGTATTTCCTCTAACCACTCTACAACATTGCATCTGCTTTCAGACTAACTGTCATTCCTGAGATGAAAATTCAAAATCAGAGCTTGAATTAGTTTTATAAATCCTGGTTATAGGGAAATTTGATTAGCATTGGCCATGGGAACTGTAGCCTAAGAAGAAGTTAAGAGGAAACTTACTCTGAATAAATCTTGCCAAGAAAATTCTGTGATGGGGTCACCAAAAGTCTATTTTTGGTCTATTTGAAGGCACATAGCAACAAAAATGGTAACTGTAAATACAGATTACCATGGTTAAGCAAACCTTGACAGAAATGTTCACAAGACAAAAGGGAGGGAAGAAAAGCACAAGCTGTTACCATAATTACCATAACTCTTATTTAAAGGTAATGAAAACAGTGAATTTTTAGTCTTAAAGAGCTTTTCAAGAGGCAAGGGTTTGACAGGCTATCTGACAGACCAGCTAGGGCAGGAATGGGCCAATCTGGTCTGTGGTCCACTTGAGGCCCCTTGCAAGGCCATTCTTCTGCCCTCTAGGTCACTCCAGTGGTTAAAAAAAAGGAAGTAAATAATGATCTAATATTAGTAAAAAGTAAATATTTGTTTCATTTTGCCCCTTGCCAAAAGCCTCTTATGGACTTCCAAAAAAAAAAAAAAGGTCATAGTTGGTATTCCTTAGGCTCCTCCTGTATTTAATGATAATCTCTTTTACTGTCAGCCTATACAATAGGCCATTTCTCTCTTCCTTTAATGCAGGGGTGGGGAACCTGTAGCCCTTGAGAGTTTGTTGGACTACAACTCTGATCCCCCACCGGATAAGTAGGGCTGATGAAGGAATGAAGTCCAACAGGATCCAAAAAGCCACAAATTCTCCACCCTGCATTAGTATGAGAGAACCTATCTGGACGTAGCCTGTGCTCGTTCTAGATTTTAAGAGAGCTCTTTGGCCTGGCCGAATCAATAGGTGCTCTTTACCTTGGTGCCATCACCTCCCATCTTCCAGGCCCAATTCACACAGCTTCCAAGAGGGAGAGAATGAGGTGAATGTGAGCTGCTGCTTCTCCTCATTTCAGTCTCTGCTCACTCACAGTGACAGCCAGAAGGGTAGGGGGGCTCATGTGACTGGCACTGCCCTCCACAACATATTCCTCAGCTTTTGTTGTTGTTAACTGCTATCAAGTCAACTTCAAATAATGGTGACCCTATGGATGAGAACCTCTGGGTTACCCTACCATCAGCAGCCCTAATCAGGTCTTGCAAACTCAGGGCTGCAGTTTCCTTGACTGAGTCCATCCATCTGTAATGAGGTCTTCCTCTTTTCCTGTTGCTTTCTAACCTGCGAAGCATGATTGTCTTTTCTAATGAGTCATGTCTTCTCATGATATGTCTACAGTACTACAGTCTCAGTTAAGTTATCTTGGCTGTTATGGAAAGTTCAGGCTTAAATTGCTCTAAGACCCACATATTGGGCTTTTTTAGCACTCCATGGTATCAGCAGAACTCTCCTCCAGCTCCACATTTCAAACAAGTTGATTCCCTTCCTATCAGCTTTCTTCACTAAGCCTGGAATATACTATTTGTAATACACAGCACTTGACTTTGCATCTGATCAAATTTGACCCCTGAAAGAGACTCTCTATAGTTTTTATTTTACTTTAATCACACAGCCTAAAGGAGGAAAAGACTAGCCTTGTGCTTTTTTTTGGAGGGGGGATAAAGTGATGGTGAAGCACTTGCACTAAAATAGCAACCGCTCCTCTTCAGCCTGTCAGTCATTTTGCCCTCAAAATGTATCAGCAGTCCTTACAATGTCAAATAATCTATAATTGTTAAAGAGCATAGTTATTTTCTCATCTTAACCTAATGATCCAACATCTGCAGGCAAAAATAATGGGCCCTAAAAACATATTTCATTCCACATGGCATTTTAAATGTACATCACTGACAACAGACACACGGAGAGATGAGATGGTCTGTTGCAGAGCAGTTGTACATCTATTTCAACTAACCCAGTTACTGGAATGTTAAAAGTTCTCTGTACACACAAACACAAAAATGTGCCCTTTAGCCTGTAAATTTATATCGAAGAGTCTTAGTTCTTCCAGTTCATTTTTTGAAATGAATTATTTCAGTTTCTATTCCCTAGAATCTGAAGTAGACAGTACCAATTAAAAATGTGAGGGTTTAAATGATAAAAACTGAACAAAATATTGACTGAAATTAATTTTAAGTGGATCCCACATTTGGTTAACCCAAGTTGTTGAACTGCCAGCCCTAAAGGGAAACTTTTCTATCTTAAGACTTTTATTAGTCTCTAGGACAGGAATGGCAACTATTGGAGAGGGCATGCAGTGGGGATTCTGAATTTAACACAGGTTGTTTTATTTTTTAATAGGGTAAGGTTTGGGGGCCTAAAAATGGCAGGGGCTATATATGGCTCATGGGCTGTGTTTTCCCCAGCCCTGCTCTGGGAGAATCTCATTGAGAATACACTTCTGTTTAAACATGGCACATGTATGGTACACAAAATGCCAAGAAAATTCCCTCAACAAATATTAAAATTGATGTTGAAACCTATGAGAGATATCTGGGACTAAACAGATTTTTTTAAAAAGGTACTTTGAAATATTTCTGGAACTCACAGGAATACCTCAGTTAATGAAATCTCTAGAACGAAACCACACAAATTTACAGTTCAGAACAGATTAAATCTCTCCTGGAGAGAGAGAGAGAGAGAGAGACCATTTCCGCACTAGACTGTTATAGCGCTATTATTCCAATTTCAACATCCTATGGAATGCTGGGGTTTGCAGTTTAGGGAGGGGCATTTAGAATTCTCTTCTGGAGAGCTCTCTGGCCTCAGTAAACTACAAGCCACAGAATTCCACAGGATATTGAAAGTGAATAGCACTATAACAGTGTAGTATGGAAAGACCCACAGAGTGAGTCACTGGCACAGACAAAGGCCCTTTTCATACACCATTTCCCATGTGAAATGGCCATGGGAGCGATGCAGGATTGCGAGGACGGCTCCACATTACACTCTTGTGATCACACGTCACTCGCGTAGCAATCTCGCGGCAATCACGCAGTATATCATTTTCAGCTCTTTGTCAAAAATGATGCACGATTGTGCATCCCTCCCGCACTTACCTTGTGTGCAGAACGCCAGGAAGCGTGGCCATTGCGCTACCTCCCCCAGCGCAGCCTGGGAAAGTACCCGGCTGCACTGTGGAAGGAAGAGGCGGAGCTATTGCGCTTCCTTCCATCCAGCACGGAGCTGGTGCAGAGGGAAGAGCAGGGGGACGCAATTCCTTCCTGGAAGAGGCTTTTCATGCAATCCCTGTGTGACACCAGCAGCACCAGGTAACGTGCGAAAAGGGCCAGACTCAGAGACTGGAAGCAACTGCAGAGGATTCCTAAAACTCCTTCCCAACTCAGCAGGGTGTAGCTTAACCTTTCTGTTCAAGTTCTTGGTGACTCAGGCTCAATCCTTCAACAGAAGCCTTGGAGAACTGCACTCTTTTAGACTGCTACAGTGAGATGCAAAGTGGACATCCCTACATTTTGGGAAGCCTTTAAGATGTCTACTGTTGTTGCTTTGTGCCTTCAAGTCATTTTAACCTATGGCAACGCTAAAGCAACCCTGTCACAGGGTTTTTGTGGCAAGATTTGTTCAGAGGGGGCTGAGAGAGAGAGCATGGTTTGCCTAAAGTCACTCAGTGGGATTCTGTGGCTTGAATGGGGATTTGAATCTTGGCCTCTAGAGTTGTAGTCCAATGCTCAAACCATTATATCATACTAGCTCTCTCAAGAGATCTACAGAAGCTTTCAAATGTTTGCTTACTTATGCAGGGCTCACCTGACCTGGTTATTTAATTTCAAATGTGCACGTTGATGGTTTTGAATAAAAAGTTTACTGAAACACATTAAACATCTCTTCTTTTCTGTGATTCAAGAACCCATCCCTATTCTTTCCATGTTATTTCTGCTTCTGGTATCAAATCTTCTGATAAAAAAGTAACAGCCAAGAATACATCTCCTTTGTTAACTGAGGTATATCTATATTGAGCAATAAGCACAAATTCTGGATTGCCAACATGATGTGCCAGTGCAACATGCTTGGGACACTAAGAACAGCTTCCATTTTTGTTTCCCTGTGAGAAGAGAGTAGATATTTGGAACCAGGCTCCTGTCTGCTAAAAACAGACAACGAGCTTTTCTTTTTCTGTATTACATAAAGTTGAGAGAGGGAGCTCTCTGCTAAATTTGCACACCTTGGATTTGATGAAAGGATCACAAGGAAATGTTGTTGATTATATATTCCCAATGTGTCCTCCACTCCTGAAAATGTCAGATGTGATCACTATTATTTCAACTATCAGAGCATGCAGAAATACCAACTTAACATTATGAAACAAGCTATCTTTAATGGCCCCCAAAGAAAAGCTTTATTCTAGATATTAGTCTAAGTGCTAAGTAACTAGGTGACAAACTAGCTATGATGAGGTAACCATGTGTACTTTACACACATATATCTATTTTGTTTGCAGGGGTTGAGGAGGTTTTGTTTTTCAAACATGAAAAGAGTGCAAAAGAAGAGAATAAACCATGTCCTGCCTCATTGCTTTCTCTTGCTTCAAGCCATTTTCTCTCTGCCTGAGACAAATGCAATACCACAGATGGGTTGAGAGAAAACAGCTTCTAGAAGACACAGGGCACAAAGAATTCGGCACAGCTGGGGACGTATGGGCCTCTAGATGTGGGACTGCAACTCCCAACAGCCCCAGTCAGCACAGCTGGGGAAGAGTTCTCGGAACTGCAGTCAAGCAACACCTGGCTGTTTATACCTGGTATAAGGTTTATTAAAATTACTTATTTAAGTTACATCCTGGCTTCCTCCGCAAAAGAAGGGACTAAAGGTAGGTAAAAGGGGATCTGACATACCCAAAGAAAATAAGTCTACTGATCTCAGGTCCAGGCTATCTAGCAGATCATATCTCCCTATGTGAGCCTGTCTGGGTTCTGATATCCACAGGAAAGGCCTTCTCTCAATCCCACCACCATCACAAGCACAGTTGGTGGGGATGTGAGAGAAGGCCTTCTTGGTGGCTGCCCCTAGACTCTGAAACTCCCTTCCCAGGAAAGCCCTTGCTGTCCCCCCGCTGACAGACAAAGACCTTTTTATTCTGGCAGGCTATTAAAATTGAACATTTAAGAATGGGCTGAGGGATCGGTATTGTTTTTAGGCTGTTTTAGTTGTCCTTTATCTTTTAATAATACTTTATTTTTTAAGTGTAGTTTTAAATCATTTTAATATTGTCAGCAGTTTAATCCCATTTTAACATTTGTTCCCTAAGTTTTTAGCTGTATTGTTTTTTCAATTGTAAGCCATTTTCACTCTCAATTTTGGGGGAAACGCAGGATGAATATAAATATGATCACCATCACCACCATCTGGTTATTATGGCTTAAGGAAACTTTCTGGTTTAGAAGTACCATACCCCATTCTCAGTTAGTTTGACCCATGACCAAATGCATTTTCTCACCAGATCAAATTCTTAACATTTGCATTCAAATACATTTCAAAAATGGTGATGTTTTGTTGTTTTCTGCATTGATTTTCTGTTTGTTTCTCTAAAAACTGGTGATTTGGCTCTGAGAGCAAGGGTGGCATATGATTTTAGTGCTGGAGTATGACTGGAGACGAGAAGTTCAAATCCTTGCTCAGCCATGGCAACCTATTGGGTAACCTTGAGCAAGCCACATTCTCTCAGCCTCAGAACAAAGCAAACACAAACTCTTTCTGAAGAAATCTTGCCTATAAAGATAGGTTCACCTCAGGATTGCTGTAAGTCAGAAACAACCTAAAGACACATAACAACAAATTTTGCTATAGTTTTACCAAGCTGGGCAGGAAAATAAATATTCTAAATAAATAAACAAACTTAAATTATTACCCTCAATTTTAATTATACATAAAGAAAGCATACAATGATGTCTTATTCTTAGCTTTTTAAAAGGTTAGGAATTTTCCCATGAAGATGATGAATTATAAGGTTACAGAATCCCTGCCCACAGTCTTTGGGGGTGGGAAGTGGGATGGGAATGCATTTACCAGCTGGATATGCAACTCTAAGAACAATTTCTGACTGTTTTTTTCTTTAAAGTACAAATGTTTTATGACTCATCCCTGCTCTGAAACAAGAGACAGAATCTGCTTTGTGAAGTGATAACATTTTTGATTTATGGAGGACACCCTGAGCAAAAAAGGATTTTTTTTTACTTAGTTCATGCTGCCTGTTAATTTCTATGGATTATTGTAAAATTATGAAAGCTTTGTTCTTGTTTTTCCTCCTTTTAAAAAACAAGCAAAATCATTAGCATCAAAGAGGCAAAGTTATGTTTCCATGGCTAGGAAATGTTGTAACTGCAGCTTTATGTTTAATTAAAGATCCATTTCCTATTTCCTCTGGCTAACAATACATTGCCACAATTTTGCTATAACTGTTAGAAAACTATTACTACACATTTCTGTCAAGAGCTTTTTCTGTTGACATAATAGAGCTATTATCATTTGTATGGCAACTGGAATTAAAACTGGCGCAGATGTTGTGATCATTAGAGAGATTCCTTTGAAATAACTTTTTGTTTTTGAGGATATTTTTCAATTATCTTACAATTTTTGTGGGGGGCAGAGGTTCAGGACAAAATACTTTCCTTCATCTGCTGACTCAAGACACAAGAACTATTATGTAGCGCACTTCTCTCCCTCCCTTTCTTTCTTTATAAAATGTGTTCTTTGTTGAACCTAATAGCCCTGCCCAAAATATTATCAGATGAATATCTGAACAGAGTAAATGGCTCTATCAGACAAATTTTAAACAGGACAAAGTGACAGCATGCCAGAGGGAAAATTTCAGATTACACAGTGGCTACAATTCTGATATCAGACCTTAACATAATGATCCTTTTTTTCTCTTAATCAAAAAAGTCTATTCTGCTGTATTAGAGTTGAACAGGGTTGAAAAGGAGCCTGGATGTGTGGATATTGCTTAAGTATCTCACCTCCCTTCTTTCTACATGAGCATCAATGCTAGCACCTGGAGGCTAAGGGAGAAGAACATAAGTGATAACAATCCAAGAGAATTGGCATGCAGCCATTTTACATCCTTCCGGATGACAATGAAACTTTGTGCATAACACAGTGAACTATTGCATCCTTCCCATGCATATATTTATATGTTACGCATAGCAGAAAACATATCCTTTCTACGTTCACATACTGCAATTTTAGGAGTACATGCAAATAGTCCTGTTTATCACCTCCTAAATACTGTTGGCAAAAGAGACACCATACTATGTTGGAAAAAAAGCTGCAACTAGAGACAGTGAATTTGATATCTACTACAAATTAAGTTTATAGAAATTTGAACTATCGTAACAGTTCATCACCTTTCCTGTTCACATCAAAGAAAAAAAATGCACCACAAAAGAAAGAAAAATTTAAATTTCTGAAAAACATGTAAAGGGCGACTTATTTCTTCTCTCACCAGCAGATGGTGCTGTGACGTAACAAAGGCCTTTCCAAGACTTCCAATTACATCTATGGATGGCATTGCCTTAAACGTGTTCCCACACCATTCCCTTGCTTTTATTATGTCAAGAATTCTCTTCCTAAAAATAAACATGTATGCAATTAAATATACTGAATGACCACAGAATATTGCTTGTATAGATGTAGTTTTTGTTTCTATAAACTCAGGCCTGTGCCAAGGAAAGGCTTCCTTTTATTACTATACTATAATAGCTACTTCTTTGACACAGAGCTAGCAACCTGCGATTGCCTTCCTCCTGAAGTCTTAGGCCATTTCTGCACTAGCCTGTTATAGTGCTATTGTTCCATTTTCAACATCCTATGCAATCCTGGGGTTTGCAGTTTAGAGAGGGGCTTCTGAGGCCCTTCCCTAAACTGCAAACCCCAGGATTCCATAGGATGTTGAAAGTGGAATAAGAGCACTATAACAAGCTAGTGTGGAAATGGTCTTAGATGTGACATTGGAAGTACTATGGAGTCCATCAGAGTTACATATTAATTAGATTTTTAACCCACCTTAACTACCAGTAAAAGCATTAGACACAGACATATTAAAATACAAATTAAATTAGTCATGCTATATAAAACACAAATTAAGCTGAAACAGTTTTAAATGTCCTTATAACAATAAATACAACTAAAACATTTTTTAAAAATATGGGTCATCCATTTAAAAGCCCTGCATGTATCAATCACAGAAGTTCTGAAAGCTTGCTTGCTTTATAGGGTTGCCAGACTGAAAACCGGACCAGCCTCTTGTAATGTACTAATCTGGTTGTCTTGCCCATGAAGTTCCACAGACTGGAGTAGCCACCAAGAAGTCCCTCTCTCATGTTGTCACCAAATTTGCCTGTGAGGCAAAGATCAAGATAAGATGCTCAGCTGTAGATCTCAAAAGCCCAAACAGAGCTGTGCAGGAAAACTCAGTCTTTCAAATAACCTAGGCCCAAGTTTTAAAGGGCTTTACAGTTCATAACCAACACTTTGGATTGTGTCTGGAAACAAACCAGTAAATATGGAAGCTGTTTTAATAAGGGCATTATATGCTCACTGGAGCCAGCCTCAGTTAACATTTTGGTTGCAGCATTCTGGATCAGTTGTAGTTTATGAACACTCTTCAAAGGCAGCTGAAAATAGAGCATGTTGCAGTCATGCAAACAAGATGTACCTAAGGTATATGTTACTACAGATAGGATCAGACCTCTTCAGGAACAGGCCCAGCTTGTATGCTAGCATAAACTGTGCAAAGACACTCCTGGCCATCACTGGAGCAGGGAATCACAAATTCTGAGATAAATCCTGGAATATCCAAACTGCAAATATTACCCCACTCAGCATAAGCTGAATCCCTATTCTGGATCTGCTTTTCAGCCAACAAGGAGCACTTCTGTCTTCCGTAGATTAAGCTTCAATGTGTCCACAGCTATTCAGTTTGTTACTTACACCAAACATTGGTTTAGCATTGAAATACCTTCCTTAATTTAGAGGGGGGAAAGAGACAGAGTTGCATGTCATTATCATATTGGTGGCATTAGATCCCAAATCTCTAGACAAGCTTTCCAGCAGTTTCAAGTAAATATTGAATAGCATGTGGGACATGATGGAGCCCCAAAAGATGTCACAGGCCAATCCCCAAGACACTGAGCAAGAAACTGCCAGCACAGCATTCTGAACATGTCATTCCAAGAAGGACCAGAGCCACAGTAGAATAGTAGCTGAAATCCCACCTCAGAACACAGGGCCAGAAAAATACCATTGTTGATGGTATCTCCATCTCATAAACAGGCCAGAAGTCAGACTGAAATGGATTTAGATAACATGTTTTCTTCAGAAACCCCTGGAGCTGAGCAGCCACTATAAAATCTAGGATTTTTCCTAAAAATGAAATTTTCGAAACCAACTGGTGATTATACAGTACAATTGGATTCAGGGTGGATAGTTTCAGGGGACTGAATCACATTTTATCCGCTTAGGCTGAGATACCAGCTAACTATGGGACAGAGAGAACTTGGTGACACTTACATATGCTCTGGTAACCTCTTTGCTGAGTTACTGCAGGGAGCTCTATATGAAGCTACTTTTGAAAGTACTCAGAAACTTAAATCAATTCAAAAACAGAGCTGGCAGGATAATAATTGGAATGGGTTGCTATGATTATGAGATACCAGTGGTTCATCAGGAACACAAAAATCCAATCAACCTGTCCAGACTGGACAAGTTGGAGCCAGAGGCCCTTTCTGCAACTTACCTGCTGCCGAATCCATTCCGTGGGGGATCTGGGAAAAGCCTCTCCTGGGAGGAGAGCACGGCAGAAGCGCTCCCCTCTGCACTGGCTGCCTGCTGGACGGGAGGAAGCGTAATGGCTCCATTCCTCCCTTCTGCAGTGCAGCCCGACAGTTTCCCAGGCTGTACTTGGGGGAGGAAGCGCAGCCATTGCTCTTCCTGCTGTTCTGCACAACAGGTAAGTGTAGGTGGGAGGCAGGAGGACCCAGCAATCGCGTGTCATTGTCGAGAGAAACCAGACAATGATTTTAATCCACAACTGCAAAGTGATGACCATGGGATCGCCAAGGGATCATGGCAACATCACACAGAACCGTCATCCCAATCCTGTGACAATCCTGTGGCCATTGCGGGTTGGGGGTGGTGTGCAAAAAGGGTCAGAGTATCTCGAAGAATATCTCCTTCCATATGTACTTGCCTAAATCTTTAGGTTATTTATAGGTGCTCCACTGAAGGTAGTTAGATACATAACTACAAGCAAGGAAGTTTTCTCAATTGCAGAATACTCTTCTCATGGAGGCTGCTCTGGAACTCACACTGTTGCCCTTTCAGCACCAGCAGAATAGACTTTCCTACTTTCCAGCCATTTCAGATCTTTAGCATGTTTATCTAGATACGTTTTATTTTCTGTAATCCATCCAGAGAACTTGTTTTGGGGGACAAATAAAAAAAATAAAATATAGAATAGTAAATCCCTTGTTAACTTGATCACTTTCATTCCTCCCCTCCCTTTGCCTCTGTTACGTTTGCCTGCCCTTCTCTCCTCTTATCTTTTCTACTAATAATACACAGACAGTACATTTCTAGGAGCTGGAAGCTAACTTTATTTGCATGTTACTGAGCCCACTTCCGCACTAGCCTGTTCTAGCGTTATGATTCCACTTTTGACATCCTATGGAATCCTGGGGTTTGCAGCTTCGGGAGAGGCCTTATATGCTTTCTGGAATTTCTAAAATGCCATAATTTGTGAAGTAAAGTCACGGTACTTACACTGTGAACACCCAAAGCCTTCCAGACAGCAAAACTGATGAGTCCTACTCCACACCAAGCATAAAGTGAACCCCATCCTAAGGCACGCAAGGCAAGGGACGAACCACTCTCTGGCAAGGCGGCTGTGGCCACCACACCCTAGAAGAGTTGTTCATTTAATAAACATGAATAGACATAAATATAAACACAGGCATGCACTTAACAGGGAAAATCACAGTATCACAAAAACACTCACAGTTTACCAAATGCTTGTGTTGTTAAAGGAAGAACACTTCCTGGTGAAAAGCCTGAAATGCATGTTTGACTTCCTTTCTGAGGTACATTTGAGGAAGGGGAATCATGTGGCCTCCCAGATGTTCACCATCTGCTAGTGCCAGCAGCCCTAGGCAGTAAAACCAATGGTGAAGAATGCTCAAAGCTGCAGTTCAACGCCATCTGAAGGGGCACCTGATTCTTACTCTAGCATATAGACTTTTTAACCACATCTATGAATACACGCGTGCAAATTAGGGGATTTATGCATTTAATCTGTAGAGTCTTGTGGCACTCAAAGGCTAACAAGATTTATTTGGCATAAGATTTTGTGGACTCCAGCCCACTTATATCAGATATATTGGATGTGCCACAAGACTCTTTTTCTGACTATTGCTGCAGCAAGCTCATACAGCTCGCCACCCTTCCAAACATTTAAACTGCTTTAAATAGTCACAGCTTTCTCTTAAGGAATGTTGATCAACTGTAATTATGTTAGGGTGGCAAGGGCTTCTGAAAGGTCATTCACTGGACACTACAACCCAGAATTTCTCAGGACAGCTGTAAAAAAAATGAACACTTAAAACAGTATAAAAGTAGTCTGTATATTTGTACTAGGATGAGACTTTAAAAAAAAAAAAAAACAGACATCTTTCACAGTTCTACAATCCATGAATGGATCTTGATTGGTATTTGAAAACTGTGGAATTCTCTCCCACAAGATGTTTGGCTGGTCCCAAGTCTACTGTCTGCCAGCAAAGACCTTTTGACTTAAGTCATTTCCACACTACACTGCTATAATGCTATTAATCCACTTTCAACATCCTGTGGAATTCTGGGATTGTGGCTTACTGAGACCAAAGAGCTCTCTAGTTAAGAATTCTAAATGCTCCTCCATGGCAGAAAGATCTTTTTCATGGGGAGCACTAAGCTTTTCATTTTTACTATGTTTCAATGTGTTTTTAACTGTTCTAACTTAAGTGTTTGTAATACAATTATTACTATTATTATTATTATGGACTCAAGGTGGCTAACACCAGACTTAAAGCAATACAAATTAAGAACTATACAAAAGCATTAATAAAAGTATAAATATAAGAGTTATTTAAAAACAGATTAAACAATTTATAAAGTTAAAACACTAGATGTTAAAATATTAAAATTCATTAAAAGACTATACACAAACCTTAAAAAAAAAGCACCACAGAGCATTGAAAGGCCAACTCTAGTCAGTTTGTAAAAGCCTGTCGGCATAAAACCTTTCTGACTTGCTGACAGAAGGAGAATAAGGACAGGGCCTCCAAAGGGTGGCAAGAGTTTCAAAGCCTGGGAGCAGCCATCAAGAAGGCCCTCTCCCTTGTTCCTACTCAATGAACCTGGGAAGCTGGTGGGACAGAGAGAAGGGCCTCTGCAGATGATGGTAGAGCTCTACTGGGCTCATAAAGGGAGATACAGTCCTTCAAATAATCTGGAACCAAGTCATATAGGGCTTTATGTTGTATTGTACCTGGAAATGGACGGGCAGCCAGTGCAGATGTTGCAACAAGGGAGTTGTGCAGTTAACAGCCTGGCTGCAGCTCTTTGGATCAACCAAATCATAGAATCATAGAAATGTAGAGTTGGAAGAGACCACATGGACCATCCAGTCCAACCCCCTGCCATGCAGGAACACCCTCAAAGCACTCCCGACAGATGGCCATCCAGCCTCTGCTTAAAAATCTCCAGTTTCTGAGCACTTTTCAAAGGCAACCCCACATAGAATTCATTATAGTAATCCAAATGAGATGTAACCAAGTCATGAACCATCTTGGTTAAGTTCAATTTATTTATTTAATTTTTAAAAATCGTTTGTATCAAATAAGTTGTTAGTGTACTTTATTTTTTAACTTTGCTTCTTTGTGGCAGGAAAAAGGTGGGATAAAAACAAAACAAGAATACTCAAGGAAACTAGCAGCTACACTGGACCTTTAAACAATTCTTTAAGAATTCCAACATGGATAGGTAGGTTTAGGAGTACAGTCAAGGCAGTGACCAGATTAACACAAACCACCTGACTGGTTTGCTGTCATAATCTATTATGTTCATGTTATATTTAAACCTCTAAAGATCTTGGCCGAAACCCAGTGTTGTGGGAGAGAGACTCCTTCAGTACACTGGGACTTTCTGCCCCATTTGCACCCTTGCCCACCTTCCATGCTACCCAGTAAGGTTCCAGAGGGTCTCCCAGTTCTTTAGAGCAGATTATGAGAGCCTGCCAAGAATTTTATGGGGCAAGTGACGTTGTCCTCTTGCACTTCCATTGACAGAAACTGTTTTATCTGCAGAATAAGACAATCACATCCTTGACCTTATAATTTGTGTGATCTCTTATCAGTCTTCAAATTTATACTAAAAACATCCATGGTTCATTTTGCTACATAAAAGAAGCCAAGGAGAACACATGCAGTTAAGATTCTTTTTTACTTTGTATTGTGGTATGAAAAGACACTGTGTGTTTTTAGGGAGATATACAATGGGCATTTTTGTTCAAAATGTTGCGTAAAAAATGAACACTTCAATAAGCAATAACTGAAGAGATGATTTGGGTTTATTAGTTCAAAAGTGTTGGCACATGAGATAATTCCTCAGGGGTATACAATACTTAGATATACTGTTGTTTACAGGAAAATGCATCATATGATTTGTGCAAAAACTATTTAAACCCTCAAGTGATGAACAAATCACTAGAAGCACATTCTGGAGTTTCCCCAGTTCCTCAGTGCAGAAGAAAAGAACTCATTGATAAATGGAAAAGGAAGTTACTATTTTAGAGAAGAGATTTTAGTCATATGTTACTTGCTGTCTCTATATAGCAGGATTTCTTTTATTAACTTAAGGCCCTTGTGTCTATTTAAATAACAATAAAATTCATAACAGAACATCTAAGGTAGAGAACAGAAAACTGTCCTATTTTCTCAATCATAACACCATGCCTACTTATATTAAATTCAGAATCCATTTTCAAACTAGGTTATTCATTATAATTGATTTTTTAAAAATTAAAATCTCTTTTTAACTTTTAAAAAAATCAGATAACACATTGATTTTAACCTACCCTGCTCAACCCTCACTTTGTAATTATGGCCATTTTATTTCATTAAAAGAAATTCTCTTTTCTCCAAGAAATGTCTCCTTATCAGCAAGCAGAGAATAACACTATTATGCAGCAACATCTTTTAAAACTAGAAGTTTAAAATATTTTAAACTAACCTTATTGAACCAGTTGGGGTTTTTCTTTTTTGCCAGGGCAAGTGTTGTACCAAAACCTGCTAGAATTCCTGCAGTAGCAACTGTGGTAAGAAAAATGCCACCTGCCAATATGGAGAAAACGGTAAGTTTCAAACAAATCACACACCTTTTATTGTAGTGAAAAGAAATCAAGCAGCTTATGGGCTGAAGGGTGGACCAAGCACAATTGCTTCATTATTTGAAATTAAGGATTGTCAGTGTCCTCATATGCCAAAAAAAAAAAAAAAGGAATGGGAAACAGCCACTATCAGTTGTAGGTTACAGCTTCTTAATATCACACCTGAAATTTCTGAATTGCTTTATATACTCTATCATTTGACTGTCCAAAGTTTGACCAGAGTATAACCAAATTCTGGACAGGAGCATGGGAAGTGCCCGGTCCTTTACAATTTGTGATTGATCAAGGCAACCTGCACACACAACCATTCCTCCCTTCTGAAAGAAGGCACAATTTTATTTTACACAGCATTAAATACTGCAAGCTGTCATCAGAACTTGTGCTCGTATTTGAAAATGCCATGCTAGAGACTTGGATCTCTAGCTTTGCCCCCTTTATGTCTGTCAGACCACCTTTCTAAATCCTTTCAACTCCACAGTACAGCTCTAATTTGGTGAACCAAGTGTTCCAAGTGTATCCAACCTCCCATATTTGACATAGACAGTTGTGTTAATCAGTATAAATGCTGATCTCTCACAGATTCATTTGCTGTTTATTGCTACCACGTCAACTTTGACTTACAGCAACCCTATGAATAAGAGACCGGCAAGTTGTCCTGTCAGCAACAACTCTGCTCAGGACATGCAAAACTCAGGTTGCGACTTCCTTGATTGAGTCTATCCACTTGCATTGGGCTCTTCCTCTTTTCCTACTGCATTCTCCCTTGCTAAGCATTATTGTCTTTTCTATTGGTTCATACAGCAAATGAATCATAGCACCAAAAGAATCATAAGTGAACTCAACATGGCAGATTTCCTGCTCAGAACACACAAATATCCAAAGAGGAGCTATACTGAGCCTTGAAGCTTCAACATAAGAGTGCAAAAACTATCCCTAGAAAAGAGCAGTATAGTTCCCTCTTGGATATTTCTGTGTTCAGAGCAGGAAATCTGCCATGTTTGGTTACATATAAGACAAAATTTCTATACAATTATAGCTTGCAGGAAAAAAGAGATTGTGTTTTGTCACATCTCTTTCCAATGAAAGATCGAATCAGTATTTCCACTTTTTATCTCTCTTCCCTCCAACAATGCAGAAAGGGAGGATTTTGGGGCTGAAGTCTAGGGCTTCACAGCCCAGTGTCCTGCCCTGAAAACAGCAGATTATGAGAACACAAAGAGACCCAGCATCTGCCCCTTGGCTGCTATGGCTATCCAAAGGCTCAGTCTGACTACTGCTGCTTGTTGATTCTTCCTTCCTTTCTAGAATCATGAACAGGCAACTGCATATGCATGCACTTACAGATGCCCATTTTGCTATTTGTATTTTACAAACACTGTATAAAATCCTTTTTCACAGGGTGCAGCTGCATGGTCTAACTGGAGCCACTGAGAAGGAAAGTTCCCTTTAAAAAGAAGCAAATACAAACTTATTTGATTCCCAAATAAGTTTAGCATCAGGACAACAGAGAACAACTCCGCTTCTGTAACCTTCATTTAAGTAAGTTTAAAATGCAAAATTGAATATGCTCAGAAAAGTTCTTTTCTTTCTCACTCTTTCCTTTTCTTTCTGCTCTTCGTTATTAGCTGTGTTTGCAAACAACTGTTCTTTTTGCTCTAATATATCAAGAATGTTGAAGGGCAGAGAAGAAAAATGTTAGCTGTGTGCTTCACAACAAGTCTAAAGCTTCCTCAGAGCATATATAAAACTAGTAGGTCCAGGATCTAAAATTATACCACTTCTCTAATCCTGCCTTCCTCTTCTTCTGTCATTTCCCCTGTGTACGACCGTAAGCCTCTTCAGGCAGGACTCTATCCTCTTGGAGATGAGACAGTGCCATGTACACTAATGGTGCAGTATATCTTAATCACTTAAATTAAATCCTACACATACTATTTTTGTCTACAGTAATATTTAAACTATTTTAACCTATTAATTAACTGCATGCTGAAGCTTTGCATAGAAGCAATGATCTTAAAGGCATAAAATATACACGCCAAATGGGCTTTCATTCATAGTTCTATCCAGGGCCACATTAAGGTTTCATAGGCCTTAAGGTACTCTTGTATTCAATTTTCCGCCTTGACCTGCCACGAGGCATGTTTCTGTAGGCTCTAAAATCCTGTTGTCATAGGCCATAAAATTTTCCTAGGCCCTGGGCACTGTCCTAAAGTGCCAAATGGATAAGATGGCTCTGCTTCTATATCCACTTTAAGATTATCAGACTTTCAAAATATAGTCAGCCCTCCACATTTGTGGGTTTCACTTTCATAGATTTGATTATCTGTGAGTTTTTCCAACCTCTGCCTCTCCGTCTCAAGTGCTTCTTTTTAAAGGGAACCTTCCTTCCCGGTGGCTCCAATTAGGCCATGCAGCCCTTTTAAAACCTGTCTCTGAGATAATGAGAAACAGGGAATATTTCTTTTTACTGTTTGTGTGAAGAATTTAAGGTTATTGATAATGTAAATATTGTAATTTGTTAAGATGTTTGTAATTTGTTGTTAACCTTAATATATATATATATATATATATATATATATATATATATAAATAAATAAAAACCTGACTCTGTCCCTGCCTCCAGTCACAGGCCATTTCTGCACTGGACAGTTATAGCACAATGATTCCACTTGCAACATCCTATGGAATCCTGGGGTTTGCAGTTTCGGGAGGGGCCATGCAGCCCCTCCCGAAACTGCAAACCCCAGGATTCCATAGGATGTTGCAAGTGGAATCATCGCGCTGTAACAGTCCAGTGCGGAAATAATCACAGTCTGGCCAGCTAAGAACAGATCACAGCCTGATTTCATAGCACCACAAATGTTCTCCTGATGCTGCTGACACAGCCAGGGAAGGAGATGGGCGAGAGAGAGGAAGTATATAGCCACCATACTGGCCCATCCCATTTTTCTCTCCTTTCTCTGACTTGGTTTGGACCCTGGGTGTCTGCTCTCCCCACCATGCCTCAGCCCCCTTCCCACAGACACACACACGTATTTTGATATTTGTAGTTTTTCTGCATTTGCAGGGGTCCTGAGTCCTAACCATAGCTAATGTGGAGGACTGACAGTAACAATGACAGCTGAGACTGGCTAGATACGTGAGGCCATCTAAATAGATGGCCTACCTCAGGTCTCATGAAAAGAGGGCCTCTCTTGAGATTTCCAGGCTCCTGTGAGATCTCAGATCTTGTAGGAATGCTGAAACCCCTGGAAATCTGAAAACCTGGAAATGGGAGGAATTTTATTGCCATCAGCCTGGAATGCAAAAAGCAGAACAGAATTCTCCATCTTCTTGGGTTTTAATTTGCATCAAGATTGAGCTCTAGATTCTATTTTTAGGCTTAGCTCTAGGATAGGAATGACTCTCCCAAGGTATGTTGGACAACAACTGCTTTAAATCCTGCCCTGGAGCAGCTGGTGACTCCTACGTCATTGGGATGGCAAATCCACACCAGGTTTTAATCCAAGCTTTAAAAGAACTCTCCAAAGTGCTGAGCTCTATTCCTACACAGGCCCAGCATCTTGGGTAACTCTTCACAGGAAGGCAAAACCTGGGGCCCTTTTACACTACCCAATTATAGCACTATGGTTGCACTGCCATGTCAACACTGTATGGAAGCCTGGGGTTTGCAATTAGGGGAGTGTTAGATCTCTCTGGCAGAGAATTCTAAGCTGTTGATCTGCACCTTTAATTTATTTCTGACTTATGGTGACCCTAAGGTGAACTGATCATGGGGGTTTCTTGGCAGAATTTGTTCAGAGGACAGTTGCTCTTGCCTTCCTCTGAGGCGAAGGGCTTCATCACATGCTGGGTTTGTTGCACAATTGCACTGACATAGTTCCTCATTTGATCTCTCCTTATCACATGATGTCATCGTTCTCCTGTTGTTGGACCCATTGTTATTGGGTTGTCTCTTTTCATTCACGAGAAATACCCATTAATGGTTCCAATAACACTGCTTGTCCACTGTTGCCTATTTGTGAGATCCTTTCATTCCACTGCAGTTCTGATATTGCGGCAATCATGTGGTGTCAGTGGCTGTTTCCCCCTCATCCCCAAGCAGGGTGAACAGGTAAACAACGTTGCTTTTACTCTGATCCCTGGTTTTTTGTTTGTTTGTCTTTTATTTTTGGTGTAATTGTAATTCCAGGAGTGCAAAATACAGAAATGGCGGTAGGACAGCAAAACTATGATTCCGGAAGAATGAAATGCTGAATGAAATGAAATTCCATGAAATTGGAAAAACAACACTGAAATAATGGATGTTTCACAATGTGCCAAAATTGCACAATTGTGCAGTTTTGGCAAAAAAAAAAAAAAATATAGGACATGCACTAGGTAGCACAGACACAGGAAGAGAGGTTGGGTCAGTGGGGTGATAAGGAAGACTGATTGTCCAAACATATATCACCAAACCAGCCGCACAGAGTTATTGAAAAGATGTTGTGCTAGCAATTGTTTCTATACCAGTACCCTTCCCATTTCATTAAACAACACGATTGCTGCGAGGTGACAGGTTGGTGTGATAAAGCTCTGAGAGAGTGTGGCTTGCCCAAGGTCACCCTGCAGGTTTCCATGGCTGAGTGGGGATTCAAGCCCTGGTCGCCTGGTGTCTTTGTCCAGCACGCCACAGGCACTATCCCTCCCTAATCTGCAAATCCCACAATTCCCTAGTCTGGAACCCTTGAAGTGGAGTTGTTGCGCTATAATCGTACCGTGTGAACAGGCCCTGAATCCATTTGCTGTCTTGCTGACATGGAAGACACTAGTACATGCTCTATGGCCATTTCTGCTCTACACTGTTATAGGTCATTTCCGCACTAGACTGTCAATAGCGCGATGATTCCACTTTCAACCTCCTATGGAATCCTGGGGTTTGCACTTTCGGGAGGGGCCAGTCGGTGCAAACCCCAGGATTCCATAGGAGGTTGAAAGTGGAATCCTCGCGCTATTAACAGTCTAGTGCGGAAATGGCCCTAGTGCTATTATTCTGCTTTCCACATCCTGTGGAATTCTGGGGTTTGTAGTTTCCTGTGGCCAAAGAGCTCTCTGGCTGAGAATTCTAAAGGCCCCTCCCCAAACTACAAACCCCAGGATTCCATAGCATATTGGAAGTAGAATAATAATAGCAGGATAACAGCGTAGTGCGGAAATGACCAAAGTAAACGAAATTGTGGAAGAACAAAGCGGTACTACAGACAACACACTCAATGCGTCGGGTCCTTACTGAGTGACTACAAAGGCAAACCGTCCCCCGCCCCCGCTCTACGACGGAACACACCTGGGGCCTTCCCAAACTAAGGCCATTCAGGTCCCGCCAAACACTTTGAGCCCCGGGATCCTCCCCCTTTCCCTCTTTCTTTCTTCCAAAGTTTATTCGCTGGCTGCCCCCTCCCGCCCAAAGACGACAGGGACTCTGAACCTTTAATTAAGAAGCGCTGCCGCTCTGCTTTCTCAGCCGGGGCTTCGGCAGGCTCCGATCTCCCCGGGACGGCATCCCGCTCGCCGGCATCGGGGGCGGCAGGATCCATGCTTCCAACTGAGCCCGCCTTGGAGGAGCCAGGGCGACACCCGCTTCTCCGCCAACCGGATGGAGACGCCGCGGGAGGCGGACTCGCTCCTTGTGCTGCCGGGAGCAGGGGCGGGGACCCACCCAAGCCTGGCCCGGCCTCGTCCTCCGACGACGCTGGCCGGGGGTTCTTGCCCTCCGTCCGCACTAGACTGTTATAGCGCTATGATTCCACTTTCCACATCCTATGGAATCCTGGGGTTTGCAGTTTCGGGAGGGGCCTCGGAACTGCAAACCCCTGAATTCCATAGGATGTGGGAAGTGGAACAATAGCGCAATCACAGTCTAGTGCGGAAATGGCCTTGGTTTGGGCGTCGTTTGCTCCTCAGCCCTCGAACCTTTGCGAAGGCTGCACGATTTGACTTCCTGCTGGCTGCACCTGGGTGAAATGGATCCCTCATTTTAACACCGGCTTGATTTTCCAGCTCGCGCCAGCAAAAGGGAAGGGCTTCAATGACGCCGTAAACACGTGGTTGAAGTAATGCCCTTTTACTGGCAACGGGGCAAAGCATGCTGGGCAGGTTTCACTTCCTTAAAAGAGTTTTATGCCCCGCGTTTGTTTTTGTCCTGTACCTTCAGGTCGCTTTCGACTTATGGAGACTCTAAGGCGAATCTGTCCTGGGGGTTTTGAAGCCGAGCTACTGGGTTAAAAAGAGGCGACAGAAAGGATCGCAATTATAAATATTAAGTTATTTTTGAAAGCCCTTTCTCAGTTTCTTATTTCAAGTGAAGGTAAAAAAAAAATTGTCACTTGGAGGACAATTGACATCCTAGGCATATATTTTACTCAGAAGCAAGTACTAGTGAGTTCAACAGGACTTGTAGATAAGTGGGCCATTTCTGCGCTATTATAATGCCATTATTCCTCTTTCAGCATCCTATGGAATCCTGGGGTTTTCAGTTTAGGGGGCCCCTTCCAAAACTGCAAACCCCAGGATTCCATAGGATGTTGAAAGTGGAATAATAGCACTATAACAGTCTAGTGTGGAAACGACCTAGGAAAAGGCTTGTTATCCTAAATGTACTGAATGTTTATTTTTGACATGAATAATTTCCCTCTATGGTATAAAAATACTAAAGTGTATCAAAGGATCCTCTGATAATTATGATTCCTCTGGTTTAGGATAGTCAGATAACATGCGGGCAGCAAGCTGCTCGTGGAATGTGATTTTCAAGCCTCTCTTCCCCCTTCAGTTTCCTCTGATCTCTGATGGACCTTTCCTTGGGATTGGCTTATAGTGAGGAAGGTGAGAGGGATGTTACTGTTACTGCTGTTCTGTTATATTAGTTTTACTGGAAATGGCTTCAGCTGAGTGCCAAAGTGTTCAGTATCATCCTTTTGTTTCTGTCACAATATTCAGAATTGAGATAGGATGTTAGAGGGCCAAAATAATAATAATGCTATAGTTTTGTATTAAATGGCAAATGCTCTGATTCAATAGGCGTTTCCTAGTTAGGACTGGCAGATGGATGTAGGCCTCTGTATTTCTGAATTGCTTTGAATTGTTATATCTCTATGTCCAGCTACTGTAAAAATGCTGTTTGAATGTTTTATGTTAAGAGTATGTTTTATTTTGTCCAATAAAACAGATGCTCTTGAGAACTGTGCTTGCTGAATATTTCTTGAAAAACCTAGATAGCAGTTGATAATCATGTCAATTACAATAATAAGCAGAAAATCAGTAAATTAGTTTTTCTTGGAGAATATCCTTTTTTACTTTTATCTGTAGCTGATAATCATGAATATGATTTTATGCTAACTGAAATACCGGTAATATGGTTTAAAAACATTCTTTACATTAAGAGAAACCAGATTCTTGATTATCAAGTACAGCCAGATTCTTGATTATCAAGTACAGATAACATAAAATACACAGTGAATTCCTTTAGCATCTTCCAAAACATCCCAAGTTTGCATTTCTCTTGAAAAGTAAGACATATAAGAAAGACATTTTATGCAGAAAAGAATAAGAACTTCATGTTCTGAATAAGGTAACGTTCTCTTGCATCCAAGGCTTCAGCATGAAATGGAGAATTTTCTCATGGGCTGAGGGCTTTGGAAAAGCAAAGGAACAACAGAAGAAATTTGTATTGCGGCTTCTCTGTGCTGCACTTTGTGGTACAAATAAATTGCTGACAATCTATAAAGGTTACACAACCTAGAAATTTTGGGGGAAAAATTAGAAGAAACAGAGTATGGACATACGACCCAAACAGCAGTGATGTAGACTCGAACTGATAGACTCAAGTCGGACTTAAGTTGCTTCAATGACTTGACTTGGACTTGACTCGGCCATAAATGATGCACTGACTTGACTTGACTTGAGACTTGTATATTTTTAATGACTAACTTGATGCTCTTGGTTCAGTAACATAACTCATTCATCCAGAAATCTTACGACTTTGAGCTATGTCTCCATCCCTTTTTGCCTACTAGTCACATGACAATCTCTCTCAAGCCCAAAGTGTGGGTGCATTTCTCAGAGGGGAACAGCAAACAGATTAGGCAATGGGCTTGAGGCCAGCTTGAGGTCTCCTCAGCAGCCTGCCCCTGCTTCTTATTGGAGGAGCCTTCTAAAACATTTCCTAAGAGCAAAAGACAAAACTGGCCCCAGAGTGCAGGGTGCATTTCTCAGAGGGAAGCAGCAAAAGTGTTAGGCTTGAGGAAGAAGGATCCTTCCTTCTAAATCTTTTGAATCTTCAGCAATGGGGAGTAAGATAGGATCCTATTCCCCACTTTCAAAGCTGTAGGTGGCAAAACTGCAAATGTGGAGAGCCGACTCTGCTCAAAATGGTTAAAACTGAATTTATTTCACTCTATTCAATAATTCTGGAATCTTGGTTGGGATAAAAAGTTGGCTTCCAGACTTGAGACTTGAAGGTAGAGACTTGAGACTTGACTTGAGACTTGGAGTAAAAGACTTAAACACATCACTGCCAAATAGTTAAAGATACTTCTTTGCTAGCTCAAGCATTTAAGAACCTCGATGTCAACAAAAGTTAAATGTTAGTCCTGTAATAATTTGGAGCAGGGGGTACTTTTGTGTTTGCCTGTTCCTTCTGCAGATGCTTTGTCCAACAGAGCTGAGATCCCATAAATAAGGATGAGAATCTCTCTTTACAGCTTTAGTGTTTTTCTGACTATTAGACACTTCTGAGGTAAATGCACTGTTTCTTGCAGTCAGCAGTTCACTGATAATCAATTTCAATAGCTTTCTTCAAGTGATTGATGAGTTGCTGTGAAGCCCAACAAAGGAATAAATCCTTTAGTTGCAATTGTGTCACACAGATAACCACATTAACAACACTGGTTGAAAGTATGACCATTCAAAATCCCGACTAAATGTCCTTCAGAAGTGCCACCACATTTTTTTTATAACTAGGGGATGAATACAATTGTAATCTAGAAGATGTGTAAAAATTCAATTTTGCTTATTGAACACAAAACAGCATTCAGTGCATGTATACTCAGCAGACAACTTTGTTTATATTTCAATTTGTTAACTAGAAAAACGATATTTATGGTTCCCAATACATTAAACACTACAAGAACAGAACAGACAGTATGATGCTAAAGAATGCTGTGAAGAGTTTCTGCGCAGTAACAGCTTGAGTGTAAATGGATCACTTAGCTGTAGAGCAGAAATAGGCCTTCTGTTTGTTCCTGGATTGCATTTCTCATCAGCCCAATCCTGCATAGCCAATGGTGAAGAATGTTGGAAGATGCATTTTTAACACAAAATCTGAAGGACTATAGTTCCCCTCCCTCACATGCACACAGAAAACCAGAAATATTATTAGATAGGACATGTTGTATATCTCCCACTTGGATAGTGGATTACAAGTGGTTCAGATCTGTCAGATAGTAGGCTTGTGCCAAGGAGGTTGTTGGAAGAGCACTAGCAACTTCCCAGTTATGAATTTAAGAGTTCAAATGAATATTCCTATGAATAGTACTTCCAGCATCTAAGGAGATCAAAAGGCCATGCAAAAAGTACATCAGTGTTAGAAGCAATCACAACAGCAGGATCCTTTTCTCCATGAGTCTATCATACTCTCCAACTGTCCTAATTTGAAAGGGACAGCTCTGATTAATCCTCTGTCATCCCTATACAACTGCTTTTAACATATCTTAGTTGCTCTCTCCTCCTGCTTTCTCCATTGTCCTCTGCTTACCTGTGATCTGAGATCAAGGTACAAAAGTAGTTTGCACTCAATTAACACTGCAAGACAGGGGAGATGAAGGGGGCAAATCTTGCAAATTGTTGTAGCCTAGCTTGTGTGTTCTTTCTCTTCAGTAGTTTTTGCCATCTTGACCATGCTGTGTGGTTGCTTGGCCACACAGGTCATGGTTTTCTTCTATGGAACGTTGGAGAGTATGATCTAATATGGACAGGGGTTGGAAGCTTTCTGAAAAATAAAAAGTGGTGTGAGCCCCAATCATAAGTTTTCAATATATCATTAAGGTAACATCTATCTTGAATTTACACATAAGACGACGACAACGACAATGATCTTTATTTATACACCATTTCCCCCCAAAACTGGGGCTTAAGATGCTCTTTATGTGGGCAAAATATTACATTTGTGTTGCATACAACTGACACTAATTTTAAACCATTTTAGAGATAATAAAGATGGAACAAAAGTATAACGAGCTGATTCCATATTATGATTTATGGATACATTGCAGTGTGCAGATTCTTAAGACTACAATCCTACACACACTTGCAGGGGAATAAACCCCACCAAACAGTGAAACTGCTGGGTAAACATGCATAGGATTTTGCTGTTAAGACGCATTGCAATTTCACTTGTATATGAACAAATAAATAATTATGATCCAAAGCTTCTAATATTTCTTGAGATGGCTACCTTTTCTGAGCATGATGTCATTTAACCACTATTATTACTGCAGTTATACATTAAATGTCATAGGAGCTAATGCAGAAATTAGACCTTTTGGAATCCAGTTATGACACAACTGAGAAAGACAGCTTTGCTACTTTGTAAAAGGAAAAATTGCAATAGCAGCAACACCACCAGGCAAAGGAGCACAAACTTTTGTGGCACATTTACAATTCTGAAAATGGGAAACAATATACATTAGAGAAATCTGAATAAAATATACGGTTAGAAAATAGTTTTTTGTTGCTGTTGCTTTCTCTTCTGATGAGTGGGGGCTGTTTTCTATCAGTCTGAGGGAAAGGCAAACATAGGTAGCCATTCTGCTTGAAATTACCTGAAAGAAGCACTGTTGAATACAATGAAAACAACAGGGAAAGTGGTGGCACCATAAAAATTAATCCCTAAACTCACATTAGAGCAATAGTTTATTAGACCAACTCAAAAAGGCCACCAGAAAAAAAACCTATTTTTCAAAGCCAGAAGTGAACTTCTATCCTCATGTCCTTCCTAGAGGCAGAATATTGGCCTCTGGGCCTGTCAAAATACCCCTTGAGATTCTTGAGATATATCAATTTGGATTTGATTCTGCACTTTCATACGAAATTCCCTGAGTAATCTGTGTAATTCCTTCTGGTATTCATCTGTAGGATGATTAAACAGGCTTCTGTAAAATGTATTGTTGGATAGGTGCCTCTTAGCCTTCTGTGTGTAGTCAGGTTTGTCCATGATGACTACAGCTCCTCCTTTGTCAGCCTCTTTGATGGCAATGTTAGAATTGTTCCTGAGAGTGCATGTAGTGGCTGATCCTCGTAGCTGAGATTATGTGGTAAATTATATCTCTTATTCATTACTTCTGTCTGGGCATTGTGATAGAAGCATTCTGTGTAGAAGTCCAGTTCTGTGCACTGACCATCAGGAGGAGTCTATGTGGAGTTCTTATTTAGGATCACAGTATCATAGAGTTGGAAGAGACCCCAGGGGCCATCCAGTCCAATCCCTTGCTATACAAAAACACACATCAAAGCATTCCCAACAGATGGTCATCCAGCCTCTGCTTAAAAACTTCCAAAGAAGGAGATTGGCATATTCCACTGCCAGACAGCTCTAACTATCAGGAAGTTCTTCTTGAGGTTCAAGTGGAATCTCCTTTCCTGCAACTTGAATCCATTGCTCCTTGTCCTAGTCTCTGGAGCAGCAGAAAACAAGCACTCTCCTTCTTCTACATGGCATCCCTTCAAATATTTAAACATGGCTATCATGTCCTCTCTTAACTTTCTCTTCAGCAGACTAAACATACCCAGCTCCCTAAGCTGCTCCTCATAGGGCATGGCTTCCAGACCCTTCACCATTTTGTCACCCTCCTCTGCACACATTCCAGCTTATCGATATCCTTCTTGAATTGAAGTGCCCAAAACTGGACACAGTATTCCAAATGAGGCCTAACCAATGCAGAATAGAGTGGTACCATTACCTCCCTCAATCTAGTCACCATACTCCTATTGATGCAACCAAGAATCACGTTGGCTTTCTTGGCTGCCACATCACACTGCTGACTCATGTTCAGCTTGTGATCTACCAAGATTCCTAGATCCCTTCAGCACGTACTGCTATCCAGCCACGCATCCCCCATCCTATATTTGTGGATTCCATTTTTTTCTGCCTAAGTGTAGGATCTTACATTTCTCTCTGTTGAAATGCATTTTGTTAGCTTTGGCCCAGCTCTCCAATTTGTCAAGGTCATTTTGAAATTTGATCCTGTCCTCTGTGGTATTAGCAACCCCTCCCAATTTGGTGTCATTTGCAAATTTGATCAGCATGCCCTCTACTCCTTCATCCAAGTTACTGATGAAGCTGTTGAATAGCACTGGGCCCAGGACATAACCCTGTGGCACCTCACTAGTCACTTCTCTCTAGGATGAAAAGCAGTTTGGTTGATCAACCAATTACAAATCCACCTAACAGTAGCTCTGTCTAGCCTGCATTTTATAAGCTTATTTGCAAGAATGTCATGGGGAACTTTGTCAAAGGCCTTACTGAAGTCAAGATATGCTACATTTACAGCATTCACTTCATCAATCAAGCTTGTAACCCTATCGTAAAAAGAGATAAGATTAGTCTGGCATGACTTATTTCTGAGAAATCCACGTTGACTTTTAGTGATTATGGCATTGCTTTCTAAGTAATTACAAACTGACTGTTTAATGATCTGCTCTAGGATCTTTCCTGGTATTGATGTCAGGCTGACCAGGCAATAATTATTTGGATTCCCCTTTTTGAAGATGGGGATAACATTTGCCCTCCTCCAGTCTGCTGGGACTTCTCCTGTTCTCCAAGAGTTCTCAAAGATTATTACGAATGGTTCAGAAATGACTTCTGCCAGTTCTTTTAATATCCTTGGATATTAACATTTATATGGCTTTGAGAGGTATTGTGTGTAGTGTCTATTGTTGTATTGTGGAGATGGAGGTGATCCTTGTGAGTTGTTCTCCTGACGGGTGTCATTGGCCCTTTTCGCACCATACCTTAATTGCATGGTGTTCCGGTGTCATCACAGAATTGCCAGTTGCAGATTGGGCCTGGTATGCAGCCCTTTTTTTCTGCAGGCACCTGGGCATTCGCAGGACAGCACTGGCATTGCACCTGGTGTATGTTCTGCAGCTCTTCTTCCTTGGCCACTCCCAGGTCTCACTCTATCCCTACCCCACTGCTCCTGATTGGTCTATTTTTTAAAAAAAATTGCCAGCAGCCGTGCTAATGTTAGCACGATAGATAATGGTAACAGTTTGTTGGGTCTGCCCCAAAGGAAGTTCAGCAACAGAACTTTGGCCTCCTCCAAAATGGCAATGGGGCTGGGGGAAGAAAGGTAATCCTTGTGATAGCTCCCAGCCATTTCCTTTGTGGAGTTAGGCTGCCTGACACCCACAAGCACACGTTGGCAGGTGCTATAGTGCTAACGTGCTAACAGTGGTGCCAGCTTTAAAACAAAAAAACTTTTGAAATTCAGCTGGATCCTGGGGACTGGTGTTGTTGCAGGGCTTGGTGGTGACATTGCCCCCAGGGTGGCCTTCCTGGCTGACATCTCCTCTTGTGTTTGCCGGTGCAACAAGGACAGCAGCTGGCCTGCTGCTGGGTGGAGCTTCCCCAGGGAGTTGCTGAGTGAGGGACAGGCAGGGACTGCCCACATTCGCTCATGCCCAACTCGTTCATGGAAGGACACCGGATAGAGGCTCCGCATTGGCCCAATTATTGTGATTGCTGTGGGAAAGGCAGGTTGTTGTCAAGTTTTCCCTGAAAATGAAAAATAGTGGGATTAGCACTGCCTGCAGCCAGGATAGCACCTGATTATCGATGATGTCATGTGATAAGGCAGCTCCTCAAGTGGGAGCAAAGCATGGCTGATGCAAATTTAAGACGCCATGTGAAAAGGTCCATTGTCTTTGAATTATTCCTTGAGGTATAGGACATGGAAGAAGGCAGAAGGATAAGCCCTGTGACAGAACATAACTCAAGATGTGGCTTGATAGTTATGGGTATCTACTCACTTTGGTTTTAGCCAACATCTTTCCTCATGCCTTTGTCCCACAAACACCATTGTTGAAACTGAACTTTTTCTCTCATCACCATACTCACGAGTTTTGCATTTCAACTGCTATTCACACATACAACCTGTTTGTTCACAGTTATAAAAGTCTGTTCCTAGGCACTTCAGTCCATGCATCTGATGAAGTAGACTTAAATCTATGGAAGTTTACATTGCAAACTTCCTTCCCAGGAAATGTTCCTTGGTTATACAAATTTATGAGTTTTGCACTTGCTTACATCCAGTACAAGAGAGGAAACACAAGGGTGGCTTTCATAAATTCAGTTTAGTGAGACAATTAAAAAAAAACACGATCAGATGTAAGTCTCACAGGTGTTATTTAGACATTTTTAATGCTGTGTCTAAGCAGTTATAATGAACTTCATTAAGATCTGCCTTAAGTTGCTCTTTGGAAGTTTCAGATGGTACACAATATGTCTCCTGATATGAATATTTTAAGCCAGTGGTAGGCAGCTTTAGGAAGTTCTAGGAGTCAGTTTCATCCCCTGGAACTCACTGTTATCATTGCTGAAACTCAGTGGTATGTTCATGACAACGACAACAGTAACAACAGCAGGAACAAGAAACATCCAACTTCTGTTTTTAAAGACAATACATGGGAAACATGCACCTTGTTTTAAAGGAAAATCACACTTTGGAGATGGGTGTTGAAGCAATTTGTCTTTATAAGAAGGCAAAACTCATTGTGTCCCTTGCATTAGAAAAAAGAGTAAGATTCTTCTTCTTTTTTTTTTTAATTCCTGCATTCACACTCCCTGACCCAGTTGCAAGCAACTGGCATCAAAAAGCAATTTTATTTTATTTGTATCCCACCTTTATCCCTGCACATGGATTCAAGGTAGAGATGGCTGCATATCACTCATGGGTAATATGCAACCCATCTCTGTTTTAAACCAAAGCTGTTGTGTTTGCATTGACTTCTTATTTTCTTCAGGGAAAAATCAAAGATATTAGTTGTGACTTATTAAACCCTAAACCAGATGTTCTCAAGTTGTGGTTTATTAGATCCATTCTAGCAGTATACAGGAAGTGTGTGGGAAAGTGGCGATACATTGTCAGGCGGACTAAGAAATGCCTGCTCTGGGGACCCAGATTTTCATACTATGGTGCTGGTGCAGTCTACTAATTTCTCCCTTAATAATGTCCCTTTATAATTTCTCCCTTTAAAAATTTCTCCCTTTCACTTTTCCACCTTCTCACTTTCCATTGGCTAATGGAAACCATGCGACTGTCAGAGCCACTCTGGTCTCTCCTCCATGATCCTTTGCTCAAATCCCCTGAGTTAATCCTTTCTATAGCCTGGCCCCAGTGGTCCTGGAGGGTCATTATATAAGCCAACAAGATGATTAAAAAACGTGCCAGTTTTTTAAGCTCGCTGGGCTTCTTCATCAGCAAAGACTATAGAAAAACTAATGTAGGGGAAATAAATGTGACATTGTTGAAGTCATAAGCTTGCAGATCTGCATCTCATGGTTTTAGACATTAAATTGAGAGTGTTCATGAAGGCAGGAAGCTCAATTTTCACCCACACCTCAAATAAAGAGAGGTAGAGGGACACCAGGGATTAAGACTGTAAACACATTAAAAGTTAAGATTGAAATAATAACCTGTCTGTAGAAAAACCATATAAAACTTTAATTTGAAAGCATCAATTAAAAACATAAGACCACCATTAGATAGCAACATTTTGGTTTCATGAAAGCATTTGTCTTTTTTACGATCATGAACTTTTAACACTGTCAGATTCATGAAGTTAACATCTGTGTACCAGGTCTAGATACACAGGATAAAATACAAAAGGCAGACAAAGATTAGATGTTCTCAGAGGTGTATGGAATGGCTTTAACTTGGACATTTGCCTGAGTGGACTACTTCCAAAAGTACTGCAAGTTAGCACTTATCCAATAATGATTCAAGGCAGTTTGCTTAAAGCATTACTATAAAGTGTAGACTCAAAAAGAAGAAATTATGGGTGTATGGTATCTGGTAAAGATTTTTTTCCCTCAAACGGGCCTTTCATAATATCTGAACTGGGAAATAATTTACCTGAAAGTAACATTTAGCATCTGTAAAATAATTATATAAATAGTAAATATTTTTGGAAACATGTGGTGAAATGGCAGAAGGATGGATGCAACTCTAGAAACACTGGAAGCAAGTAATTTTGGCCCCAAAGTGCTGTTGTTGATTTTTAAGTCCAGATTTTGGGGTGTGGATATCAAACTTTGTTTTGAATGAAAACTTACTTTTTGGCTTTTTAAGGATAATAATTTCTGGATCTGAACTTCAGAACTGTAAGATTGGTAGAAATAATTTTGGCTTGCAGTTTTATACCTTTCTGTGCAACAGAAATACTGTATTCATTTCATTTAAATATTTTATTTTATTTTCCCGTAATGACTTATTTAATTGTTTAGTTTATTTAAATAGTCAATTTTTTAAAATACATGTTTATTGTAATAAATGAATTATGTCCTAAAACTTTATTATACCATCTTAATAAAAAATATAAAACTGTAAAAAAGAAAGGAAATTAATACTTATGTGTCTAATTTTAATTTGACATTTTATATACGCTTTTCTAACTTATTGTTATTCAGCCAAGCCTTTGGGATATGAAAGGAGCTAAAATTTATTGTTGAAATATACAAGTAAATAAATTATGCAGTAATCCTTTCTATCAGCCTTATCTTTTCTAATGCAGAAGCTATTACATGAACCTGCCTCTCCTTGGTGAGACTATCTTTAGCTTCCCAGAATTGTTCCTGTTTTCTCGACTAAAGATTCTAATAAACATTTAATGCTGGCACTGATCATTCACTTTATAGCATCATAAATATACATAGTGCTTTACACAATTAAAAGATAAACCTCCTTCAGTAGTGACTTGACTACAGATCGCTTCATGCTATAGGCACAGATGAGGATATCTTACTCTTGTTTTTTTTTTTAGCCTGGCATGAAAAGAAGTTAAAGGTACACAAACACAGATAAATAATTTAAAATTATGGGTATTTTTTAATATACAACTGGTGAATCAAGAGATGTATTCATTTATTCAGATATTAATTCACAGGAAGACATCTGTGGTGCCTTTAGACTAACTAATTAGCCATAATTTGGCTTTATTTTTATTTTTCTTTATAGCATCCATACATTGCTGTTCAGCTGGAGAGGCTCTATTTTTATTAACAAAGCAATAAAAACAAGACAAGAAAAACCCTGCCATTGGGTTTATAGTCTGTGGAGACATAAAAGGAAAAGAGAATGGGAGGAAAAAGGAAGGAAAGGAAACTGTCACACTCACTGGCGTAGGGACAGGAGGGCGATGGAGACAGTGCGCCCCCGGCAGCAATTTTTGGGGGACACCGTGACTCCTTGCTTGTCCTCCCCCATGTGCCGTAGCTCCACCCCCATGTGCCGTAGCCCCACCCTATCCATTGTAGCCCTGCCCCACCTCCACACACTGTAACCCTGCCCCATCCACCGTAGCCCTCCCCCTGTGCACCACAGCCCCACCCTGTGTACTGTAGCCACACCCCTGCCCCTCCACCTGCCCCTGCCTCCACATGCTCCAAGCTCCGCCACTGGTCAGACTAATTAATTCAAAACTTTTTGTGGCTATTATAACAGCAAGCTATAACCTAGCTGGAAGTTGTTGGTCTTCTTATTGTAACCACAGGAGGAGTCAAAAGTAGGATGTGTTTTTGTAGGACCAATCCTGCTTCCTATTTCATCCTTTCTTGTAATCTACTAGAACAGCTGGTGAATTACTGTTGTCAGAGAAACAATGCTTAATAAAGCTGGCTTCTCTGTTTTGCTGATGCTGAAGTCTGAACACAGCAACTGTGGTCCTTTGGGCCCTTTTGCACTACATGGTTATAGTACTTTGATTCCACTTTAACTGCTCTTTGGTTGCATCCTATGGAATCCTGGGAATTATAGTTTGGAGATACATTAGTGCCATGATTCCCAAACTCTAGTTCTCTATGGGTTTTAGACACATCCCAGCTGCTTTGGCCAATGATCAGTGATTCTGTACACTGAAGTCCAAAACAACCGGAAGACCAGAGTTTGGAAAATGCTGCATTTGAGCTATTTGGCAGAGAATTCTAAATGAAACTGCAACTCCCAGGATAGCATAGGATGGAGCCATGGCAATTACAGTGGAATCAAAATTGTTTAGTGTGAAAGGGGCCTGAATTACTTGTCTTGTCAAAGAACACTAGGGCATGAGTCTGCTTAATCAAGCAGGCCTGAACTAGCAGAAAGTGCTGAGGATCAAATGAAAATATTTTATTTCAATCTGTGTTTTGTGCATCTTCAAGTCATTCCTGACTTATGACAATCTTAAGGTGAACCAGTCATAAGATTTTCTTGGTAAGATTAGTTCAGAGTGGGTTTCCCATTGCCTTCCTGTGAGACTGAGAAAGTGTGATGTGCCCAAAGTCACCCAGTGTGTATTTATTTATTTATTAAATCTATACCCTTCCTTTCTCCCAAGATGGGACTCAGGGCAGCTTACAATAATTAAAAAACAAAAACAAAAATTAAACATTAGTTCACAAGAGTTTTTTAAAAAACATATTTTTTTTTAAATAGGCAAGCAGGAATCAAACACTGATCTCTCAGAATCATAGTCCAAATCTCAGAAAAACCAAGCCTAGATAATTTTTATGGAAGTTCCATCTTGCTGACCTTCTTTATTGTCCCAGCAAAGAAAGCTGTGTTTCTAAGTAGGCATACTACTTTTAGGGCCCTGCATCTGGGTCTGATAATGATATGGTTTGAATGGGCACCATATCTAATTAGCATCATATTTAATTGGCAACACACATTAATTGGCACTGATATCAAAATCAAACCTGAAAGTGACTGGGAGGTCAAACCTACTGAGGGAGAATTCTGACTGTGAATGTGAGAAAGAAAGGCAGGTCAACCTAAGATGCCCTCCAGTTAAGACTAGGTCATTTGTCAGGCAAATAAATGCTGTTCCTGTGGATAATAAGCTTAAGTGGAAGCTGGAGTTTTCCCAGAGAATACAATGGCTAGAAGCCCACCAGGATGCTGATTGACTCAAACCCATTCCCCGTGCACCTGGATTTCCTCCTCTTTTCCTCTAGCACCCACAATAGACAGTTATTATAACACCCATTACGTCTTTGTCACCCAAGCACTATGAACATTAGTAAGTTGATAGTTCACTATATGTATCGCAACTCCCATTGTTCCACACCTGGGACTGCAGGCATCAGTCGAGCCCGCAGGCTATTTTTCAGGTACAGATACCTCTGATTTCAGACTGTCCAGTGCAGTCTTTCACAGATTTGAACACCACTCTGTCTGTCCATCTCCTGACTGAGAATTGTCCGTAGGTTCTTTACCTAAGCCATGCTGCTGCTTTTCTCTGCTTCTCTCCGGACATGGTAATTATTGCCAGATTCCCTCGTAGTCTCTATCCCACTTGCCTCCCTTCTCTTTGGTTATTGTCCTTGTGTGTTTGTGTGCATGCTTGAACTGTTGCATGTGCGAATGAATTTATTTTTTTAAAAACACACCTTTTAGTTAACACTTTTTGGTCTTTGGCTACTGTTTTCCTGTGTGAGCCTGTAGACGTTGGTAGGAAATGTCTTGCTAAGTTGCCCCCTTCTCACAAGCCTCCTAAACTTTAAGCTAATTCATTCCCTACTTTTGCAAGGAGGTATTGACATTGCACGGTGGATCCCTGAATACCCCACATTTTGGGGTAACACTACCAGCCTAGGTTCACTAAAATCTTCTACAAAGTACCAGCTCAAATACAATTAGGACTCAAGCCTATTACGTTGCATTCTGGGCAAGACTGAGTGCTTTCCAGAACAATCTTGAGGTGCACTGGCAGCGCTGTGTCATGAAAAACCAGACACCTACAGCTGCCCTTATTGGAGGGTCTGGGAAGATACAGAGGACCTGCAGTTGCTGTGAGTGTTAATCCAATTTTTTATTAAAGAAGAATGCCATCCACAGACCCCTAGAGTGAATTTGGGAGCATTCTGGAGTAAAAGGTTTTCTGTAAAAAAAAAAAAAAAAGTAAGAAAAATATTTTTGACCCCAGGCTTGGGAGTCAAAAAAATGACCTGGGGTGGGCCACAGGCAGCCTGCAGGCTACACTTTGTCCACACCCAATATACAGGGATAGGTCCTTCAGAGAAGCTGAACCTAAGCTGCACAGGGCTTTATAGGTCATAACCAGTGTTACTGCAGTTTCTAGCCCAGACTTGTGAGATACTAGATATCATTTTGATATCAATAATTTGGCCTACTATACCTCTTTTTCCTCCATGTGCTTGCGAGGCCCCCGGACAAGCTCGCATACAGGCACAGCCACTAATCGCTGTAATATTCCAAACAAATACAGGCAGCCAGAAATAGCCGTACCGCCGCTTCAGGAGACCTCAAGGCAAGTACCCTATTATGTATGCACGCTACTTACAAAGAACTCCCTGCCCCGAGCAGGCAGCTTGACGAGCCGAATACTCATCTGCCAAGCACTCCGCATTTGCATACTGGCTACTCTATTGACAATTCGTTCTTAACTCAATCATGTAAAATTCTGACCTTTTGGAGGTTTTGTCTCCAGCCCGAAACTCATTGTTATTCCCGAGAACGGACTAGCCTACAGCCACAATTTCCCCTATAAGAACCCCTGACTTTGAGCACTTCCTCGGATCGCTCCTGGTTTCCATCCCACCTTGCTGTCGCTCTATTTGGCGAGCCTTCCCCTCAGTTCCACGTGCTGAGAAACTCCATTTCCACGAACTTCTTCTTCTGACTACCCGGACTTCAGGACAGGTGTAGTATTTCCCATACCAAAACCTCCTCTCAAAATCCTTCTATCCGACTCCAACCTTTATTTCTATAGTTCTCTGTCTGAGTGTGTTGCATACACTTGTTTGGCTGTATTTTAATAAAAACAAAAATTATTATTTTGCTTCTGTTTGCTCCTTGACTCAGCCTGACCCCGTAGACATTGGGTAAAAGATCTCTCTCCGTTGCCCTGCCTCTCGTATTGCTAGCTTGTGCTCTTTTGACTAATTCCCAACTTTGTAATTTGGAGTGCACTTAGGTGTCGCTCACGGGACTCCCAGAAATCAGGACAACACCAGTACCTTGAATTGTTACTAAGGTGCTAGATTTATAGATGCATATTGCATAGCCTGTTCACTGAAATCTCAGATCCTGAACTTAAAAAAAAAAAAAAAAGGATCATCCATACATGCTTCATACTGCTCTGATATATTCAAATCTATATGTAATTGGAATTAATATAGTTGATTATGCTACTGACAACACAAACTTGTCTGCTTGTGGAAGAGAGAAAATCAAGAATCTCTGGGAAGGATTAGGAAAGAACCCTTTCTGAAGCCCTGCTACCATACTGAGCTAGTAGACCAATGGGTCTCACTAAATATATAAGGCAGCTTCCTTTGTCTATAACAAACAACACATGATACAGCCTCAGATGATACAAATTCAGTCTTTTTTGATTTGGCAATGTCTACACCATTTATTTATTGTGGCTAGTATTACTGTGGAAAAAAGTGCTGAAAGACATGAGTGTCAAGTGTCTGTTTCAACCTGAGAGACAGCAACTGCTTTTTGCATGTAGATGGCATTGAACTGCTCCTGCTACATAAATTAATATTGTGATTGGAATAGTGTAGTTCTGACTTCCCAACATTAATAAAATCTCTGGCAGCATTCGGTTTCATACTGGAATTTTAATTTACAAGGTGCAATCTAAATCACTTTTTTTTTTGTTAGCACATACAGTTTCTTAATGAGTTTAATAACCAGTGTGGTGCCATATTCTACACAGTTGGAATAGCTTCAATTCACTAGGATATAAAAGTAATATGTAGTAAGACATAATGCCTGCATAAGTCTCCTTGACAGAAACTCGGAATAAAAGCTAGAACATAAGACAAATGAGGAGCTGATCATAAATCATCCCTTTAGGGAGAGAGATAGGAAGCAGCAGAACAGGTGGGAAGAACTGGGGTAGGGGTTTGCTAAAATTACTTTTCCTTTTTGTTGCCTTCCATAACTGTTGCAAGTGGGTCTTACAAGAAAATGTTGTTCAGGTGTAATATGTTTAGAGGGGGGCTAGTACAAATTGCACAAAATTGCATATAATATTAAGAAAAAGTTTGTGAACCCTAATAGTCATTATGAAAATTCCACAATTTAACCACAATAATGCATGCATCAAAACTATACTTTTTTTTATATATCCTGTAGAATTTATATTAACCATTTTTTTGTCTTATGAAATATAACAATAAATAAATTGGGCAATAGCATATCAGAGTCACAGGATGTGCAAAAGTAAGTGAACCTCATCAGCTCATTTAAAGGATTTTTTAAATTTAAGAAATTAGATACATCTACAGATGTGAATTTGGGAGACCCTACCTTATAAAAAGATCAGAAATAGTTTGGTCTTTACCACATTATTGCCTGGAAATAGATCACATTGTGATCAAAAGACATCTCTGAGGACCTCAGGAAAGCAGTGATTGCTGTTCATCAGTTTACATGGGGTTACAAAGTAATTTTTAAGGATGTGGGACTCCATCTGTCCACTATTAGAAAGAAAGTTTACACGCAAAAAGAGACTATAGACACTTCACACAGGAGTGGTCACTCTCCCAAAATATCTCCTAGATCAAACTGGTTCATCATCCAGGAAGTCAAAGTCAGACTAACATCCAAGAATTTGCATGCTACGCTTCCCTTGACAAGCAAGTGTTCCTGATCCCAAAGATCAGGAAAAGACTGAACAACAATTGTGTTCATGGAAGGATAGCTGGGAGGAAACCACTGTTCTCTAAAAATAACTTTAAAGTCCATCTGTAGTTTGCTAATGATCACACAGATGCCCTCTTCTGGAACCATGTATTCTTGGCAGACAAATCTTTTTGCACGGTGTTTTTGAAGCGAAAGGGCTCCTTGAGCATCGCGTAAATGTGAGGAGTGGTCTGCATGATGCACTCACATTTATGCAACGCTCAAGGGCCTGACGTGGAGTGTGCATGCACCTTTTCATTTTTGGCTCAAAGCTGAAAATGGTGCGCGGCCGCACATCGTTCTGGGGCCCTGCGCGAACTTACCTGGCGTGCGGTGCCTCGGGAGCTGGGCCGGTCGCACTTCCGCTCCTCAGTGCAGCCTGCGAGGTCCCAGGCTGCACTGTGAATGGAAGAGGAGGGGAGGAAGGAGCTGCGGAGCTGAAGCAGCAGGGATGTGGCAGCATTCCTTCCAAGCCTTCTCACGCGAGGACCCCAAGCCAGCAGCACAAAAAGGTAAGGTGTGAAAAGGGTAAGACAGAACTTTTTAGCCTTCATAAAAAAACATTGTGTGAAAAACAAACCCTAAGTTCAGAACTTTATCCCAACCATGAAGAATGGTTGTAGAAATGTGATCTTTGGGCTGGCTTTGCTGCTTCAGGACCTGAATGGCTTGCTATCATTAAAACAATTCTGCAGCATATCAGAAGATTCTAGGGGAGAATTTTAGGTTCTCTTTGAAAACTGAGGTTGAATTGAAAGTAGGTAGTGTAACATAATGGTGAACCTAACTGTCCACACAGATCTACTGGATATTGATTCTAAAAGTTAACATACGGTTTCACGCATGGATTTTGACTGTTGAATCAGCTGTGGGTAAATAAATGTGAGCAGTGCATATGTCTATAATTTGTTTATTCTGATCACCTATTGTTTCATCTATTATTACTGCATTAAGTAATTAAGGCCATTTCTGCACCACACTGTTCTAGTGCTATTATTCCACTGTCAACATCCTGTAGAATTCTGGGGTTTGTAGTTTACTGAGGCCAAAGAGTTCTCTGACTGGGAATTCTAAATGCTCCTCCCTAAACTGCAAACCCCAGGATTCCTTAAGATGTTGAAAGTGGAATAATAGCACTGTAAGAGTCAGAGATCCAATAAAATTATTGGTTGGAAATACATGACAATCCTAAGGGGCTGACCATTTTTTCCTTGGCATTGTAGGTGACCTCTCAACCGTACTATGATTAATTCCATCTTGGAGATGGAAGTCTTGCCACCAACACTGTTTCTCAATGTCTTTGGGACCTAGCACAGCTCCTAGGGCCTTTCGTCATTACACTGTTATAGTGCTATCATTCCACCTGCAACATCCTATGGAATCCTAGGGTTTGCAGTTTAGGGAGAGGTATTTGAAATTCTCAGCCAGCTAACTCTTTGGCCTCAGTAAACTACAAGCCCCAGAATTCCACAGGATCTTGAAAGTAGAATAATAGCATTATAACAATGCAGTGCGGAAAGGCTCGTAGGGATTGCTCCAGCAAATCTCATATGTTATGAACAAAAGGTAAATAGAGAATATGCTTCCATTACTTTCCTCAACCATGATAGGGTTCTGTAGAAGGGATAGGGAACCTCTACTAGATGGCTGGATAGAGCCCTGGACTTCCCTAGTGAGTTACTGATTCTTCCCCTTATTTAATCCCCAAGCAGTAGTAGGATATAATAGATAGGTTCATGGTATCATACACACCCTGATTTAATTCTATGTTGCGTAGAATTTAGCTATGCATTTTGCAGTTTGTCATATACAACTGACGCATACATTTTGCAGGCATTTTGCAAGCTGTTGAACAAAGTGCAATTATGATTCTGCAGGCTATGTGCATTGTGTGCTTGGTGGAAAAATGCCTAGATAGGTAGGGATTATCCCTTTACTCTGGGATCTGCTTAGCCCTGGCTACAGCTAGAGTACACCATTGAAAAGCTTTTCAAACTGGAATGTGCCCCAGAGTCAAACTCCCAAAACATTGGTATTGGCAATCTAAGTTGGAGTGTTCTTGGTCTCTAGGAAGTTCTGTTGACTGAACCAGCCTTCCTTTGATTTTACGGTTTCCTTTAAAAACTTACACCAAATATACAATCATTGCTGGCAACTGATTTAAGATCCTTTTGTTATTTCGGTTATTTTTGCATTTTAGTTGCTGACAAAGCTTGAGAAAGTTAATTTTTTAGGATTATACCTTCCATCTGGCCTTGGCCTCTGGGGAACCTCAGAATTGTTGTCTAGAAAATAATTTTCCAAGTTCTATTTCTCTTTATACTACAGGGTTCATACAAATATAGAGACATTTTCCCTTTGCTTCTCAAACGACTTTGTTTTGGCTCAAGTCCTCTTGGCTCTTAATCACCCGAATTCACAGAAAGAAGAAATGAGATCAAAGATGGACCAAGGTACAGATCTATTTAATATGCAGTTTGTTGTTTCTTGGGAGATTCATTATCATTAGTGGATCATGGAAGGATGACACCTGTTTTTTAAATCCACTACTTCTCCCTTGCTTCAGCAAACAAGCATCTACTAAACCTGAGCATTTGCTGTAATCCAACCACATTTTATTCATCTTGTTCTGAACCACACTGACCTGAATTATGAAAATTTATTCCAGACACATAGGCAGGGGGTGATTTGTTGGTGCAGAGTATGTGCCATTGTTTTTCTAATGCAATCTGTTGGAAGATTAAAAGAGCCTTTTAGACTGTAAATAGCCAGTTCCTTAGTTGAGTGGGGGAAAATTGCTTACATTCAGGGGAAATGTAATAAAATGGCAGACACCTCACTTTTCTAAGAGATAAGGGTGTTTGTCTTACTTGAGGTCACCTGGGCCTCATATGATTGCTACTGATATATTTGGGCAGATAGATTGACAAATAGGCTAGGGTTGTTTTTGTTTGTTTGTTTTGCTTTGTTTTTTGGTTGAATTATTTACAAGGCTGCTGTGTTGATAGTGTAAGATCACATAGAAGAAAAGTTTGGAATCTTTTTTCCTTTCCAAGCATTTAGAATCCATTGAATATCATTTTTATTTTCCTAAACTAGCATAAAAATGCCAACAGTAGCACAGTGACACAGTATGTCCCCACATCTGTTGCTCAGATCCAGCTCTACTTTCTTCTTTTGTATTCATACTATAGTAGATGCAATGGGCTTCCCCAGAAATTAAAGATGGACATGGTTTATATGTAAAATAGTAATCAATATGAGTTGGATCCAGATTTAGTTGTACTTACATTAAATACATTGCAGAGTGATTGATTTCAAAAGATCTGTTTTAAATATAACTGAGTCCATTTCTACCTCAATGGGATTCATTAATCAACAGCCTTGCTCAGGTTTTGCAAACTTGCAAACCCTTCTCAGTTGCTAGAAACTGTGGAGTCCTATTGGATGATTGCCTATCTCTGCACCCCTTTACTGGGGCAACAGCAACAGCAAAGGCATGTAATTCCCATCTTTTGAACATCCACAGGATCTGGAGATTCCTGACAATTGAGAGTGCCCATCTGCTTGTCCAAGCCTTGATTATGTCACAGCTGGATTATTGTAATAGCTTACTGGCAGGTTTGCATTACTGCTCCCTTCTTCCTCTGGTTTTAATTCATAACAATACCATCCGGGTTGCTTTAAATCCCCCTAAATATTCACCTATCTCTTCTTCCATAGATCCCTTCACTGGCTACCAGTTTGGGCCAGGGCATGTTTCAAACTGTTGGTTCTGGTTTTCCAGGCTTTGCATTCTAAACCATCCTCAGTACCTTGTAGCTCAGCTAGTATAGTAGGTATCATTCAGGAATTTAAGGTCTACTGGCAAAGGATTGCTATTTGTTCCCCCAACATGCACAATTCTGTCAAGGCTGTGAAACTTTCAAGATTTGGCTCCACATTTGTGTAACAATCTTCTTTTGTACCTCCACCAGGAGGAGGATCTCACTCGTTTTCATAAATGTCTGAAGACCTTCCTTTTTGATTCACTGTCTTAAGCCACAAGTTGTGTTTGAGGCGCTGAGATGGTTAGTGACTGGTGGGGTGTTGGGGATTTCATTCCATGTGTTGCTATAGTGTTATGTTTATTGTCTTTGTCCCTGACTGTATATGTTGATGTTCCACCCTTTAGTGAAAAGGGCATTATAAATAAACAATATTACTATTATTACTATTGTTGTTGTTGTTATTTTTATGGGTAATGGCTGAGTCAGTTTGCCTGTTATGTGGTCCTCTTTTCCTGCTACCTTCAGCTTTACTGAGCCTTTTAACCTTTTCCAATGAGTCATGTTGTCATAACCTCAGTTTAGTCATCTGGCTTCTAGTGAGAGTTTAGGATTAAATTACTTTCAGAACCATTTATTTGGCTTTTGGGCAATCCCTGTTATCCATAGAACTTTCCTCCAGCACCACACTTCAAATAAGTTGATTTTCCTCCTGTCAGCTTTCATAATTGTCCAGTTTTCATAATCATGTATAGAAGGCTAATATATTATGGCATGGATTGGAGCTAACATGTTGTAGTCTGAGTGTTGGCTGTGACATTGGAGAACAGGGTTCAAATTCCTAATCAGTCATGGAAATCCACTGGATGATCTGGGCAAGTCACACTTTCTCAGCCTCAGAGAAAGGCAGTTGCACTTCCCATCTGAATAAATCTTGTCAAGAAAACCTTGTGAGAGAGTCACCCTTGTTACCAGGCCATGCAACCCCACTTTGATATGTTTGAATTGGTGAAATATGATGCAATTGACAAGATATATTAATTGGCATTGACATGAAATGTACCCTGATATGACATTACAGAGCTATCACAATGTCCATTAATTTTTTATCACCTAATGCTAAGATCATTAGTTCATTCCAGACCACATTGTTCAGTCTGCAAACCCCATAGTTTACTCAACTTTAGAGCCATTTGCACCCATGCCCTCCAGGTAGTTATTGTATATATATAAAAAAAAACAGTTTTGATCAGCTAGCTCTCAGTACACTGATTGCTGGTAGCCACTCTGTCACTCTGATTCCCAATCGTGTACTGTCATTAGATGCAAGTCTAAGCCACATCACTGCTTCTTCGCTGCTCTTCTGGATCAGTAAATATCACTCACTCCCTGAAGTCTATCAACCTTTTTCCCCTTTACCTTCGGTTAGCCTTGTGTGACTGTTCAGATCTTGTGTGTGAGTGATTGAATTTCCCTCAATAAAATACATTTCAGCTTACTTTTGAATCTCTGGCTGGTTCTTCCCTGCATGAGACCCTGTAAACATTGGTAGAAATATCTCACTAGGTTGCCCCCTTCTTGGAGGCCTCCTAACTTGAGCTAAAAATTCCCTACCTTTGAATGGACACCTGGGTCACCCATGCTTTGGAGTAACACCTTAGGGTCACCATAATTACTTAGCAGAAATGACTTGAAGGACACAATAACAAAAACAACAATGGCATGGATTATGGATTTGAGGATTCTATCTAATTCCTTTATTAGATACTCTTTAAAGTCTTAGTCTGATTTACTGACTAGTTTCCATTTTGAGTGATGACTGAGCAAAGATATTGTAAATCTTTAACAGTTACAATGTCTTCATCATCCACTTTTAAGTTGTGGAAACTTCTGTGGTCATTATTTTTGTTTCCTTCATATTCAGCTATAACCCTACTGTTGCACATTCTTCAACATTCATCAGTAGTCATTCATATTATGTTGGATAGAATTATATCCCTCATCTATCTGCAGCATCTGTTACCATAGAGACTAAACTATCTTTATATAAACTAAGGATACAAAAAGTATTGCAGTTAATTTTATTACCACAAGAACTGACATTGACTAATGGCAAGATAGTACAGGTATTTCCAACCTACTTAACATTTACTGAATGTTTTCTTACTTCACTAGGGCCAATTTGAACTGAACCCAAAAATTCAAATGATTTAAACCCTCTCTCAATCTCTTTCTTAAAATTGACACATTTAAGTGAAAACATTTTTGTACTGAAAACAAGCCATTTTATTTCAAAACTATTAGTTTGTATGGAGCTAATGCTCCATGCTATATGGCTTTCCAAATAGTATTAAAATGCAAATTGAAATTGTTGCTTTATGTCTCCCCTCACATATATCTCTTCCCTTTGTTCTTGAAGTACCTGCTGCAATAAAATCAATACAATGAGAATATACTAGCACATTAGTATATTTAAAGGATCTGTGACTAATCATGTGAGTATGATCTCATACTTGCAGTGAGACCTAGGGTTTTCAAAAAGCATAAAGGAAATTATGCAGGAGTTCCCACCCTTTACAATGATGACACCACTTAAGCTATAATTACACTAAAAAGTTGGTATATTAAGGCTGAGAGGTTCAGTTTCTGTCATTTTCATATTTCTCCTTTCTGCCTGCTCCCTGCTAACTCACTCCTCCTTTTTCTCTTCTTCACCTTACTTCATACCTCTGAAAATCCCCAGCTTTGAGCCCCGATTATGTTGCCACTGCCAGTCAAGTGCATAGCAGAGAGGCTAGCATGCCCATGAAGTGTCCATAACACATTTAATGTCCACTAGATAATAGCAATAAACACAGTGTGCCAGGTACTTGGAGAGGAGAACTCCTTTTCTCTTTTTTCCTTGGGCAGAGTGCTGAATAAAGCCTGCAAGATAACTTAAAGAGATGCAGGGGGTGGGGGGAGAGGGAGTTTCAGTAGGGTGGCCATTTTAAAACCAGAAGAGGGCAATACAGACCGATTTGCATAAAATAGCATATGCTGATTTATACATGCAGAGGCAAAAGCAGAAACCAATTTTTATAGGTATTCATAAAAATATTAATATCCTGCCCAATATCATAAGATCTCTATGCAGTTTACAAGTTTCATCATTTGAACAGAATTACAATACATCTCATCCACATGGAGAAGACAATGACCAGGTAGACCTGTGAACTTGCTGATGTTGCCTAGGTGTTGTGGATGAACAATTTCAACTGGTTTCTCTCCATCCAGAAGAAATTTGCTATAAGGAACTTACAATCAATGATATATTGAAGTGAAGTTTCCTTGTAATCAGCAAAGCTGGCTAGGAGTGCTGGGCGTTGCATTCCAACAACCTCTGGAAGGCTGCATAATTTCCTCCTTTGTTCTAGATGTTCTTAGATCTTGGGTAATGTTATTTTACAGCATCCATGAGGGTATATGCTGTCTCTTTTTATCTCACAGGATTTGTCTTCATTGATGATCTGTTTTAGTTCAGAATTAAATTGATGAGGAACCAAGGCAACAATAATTTGGATGCATCTTTTCAAGCAGAAAAAGAACACATTATTAGTTTCAGTAAGCATTAGGAAATGTTTTATTGACACCAATGATTACGTTAATCCTTGTTTAGAATACATCTTTGACTGCTGTGTTTTCTCACTCTTCCCTATCTAACTGATATCATTTTTTTCATAGGTAAAAGCCCCCCTGCTCACAAATTGCTTACATTTTATTATACTTCACTTTAATGGTGCTATCAATTTGCATTGGATAAACAAAACTATTTGTTCCACAAAGTCATTTTTGTCATATTACCAATCAGGAGACAACTGAAAGCAGAATAATTATAAGAAACAAACAAAACTGCAGTGATGTTTTATGTTAATTGGATATTTCTCATGTTCATTCTTTTGCTAATATTCAGTGCCAGCATATATGCCCACCTGTTAACAAACTCTGTTAGAAATGATAGGAATAATATCTTACTCCTATCTAACAATGTGATTTGTATATATGTGGTGTGTTCTTTTCCACTGGTAGTGTCACAAATATTACCTCAGTACTTCCCAACTAGAGCTTCCACTAGTATTTCACCATGTGAATCACTGCTATTAACAAGGAAATAAGTGCTACACTAGAGCCATGTCAGCTGCCTTTAATGTGGCATTGTGTGGAGACTTTCTGTTCACACCACATGCTTCTTGGAGATGTTTAAATTGTTTGCTAAAAGTCACAACACAGGTGTAATAAAATGCAGGCTTTTATTTAACATGTATTATTGGATTCTTTTTTTTTAATCTTTAAGTTGGCTATTTGTCCTACCGGTCACTATAGTTTACAGCACTCTCATCATGTTTCATTTACGTTTTGTCCCTTACTGCCCCAGTACTAATTCTTGGCAGGGGAGGGGGTTGTGTGTGTGTGTGTGTGTGTGTGTGTGAATGTAATGGAATTATGGCTGAACAATTTTTATTTTTCATAATAAGTACTAAATCTGCATAATATGATTCCTGATACATTACTTGGCAATTTTAAAAAAGTTTATACTTGTATACTGCATAATAAAACAGATTACATATAAACCATAGCTAAAACATAAAAACTGGGTAAAAGGAAATTATAATCAGTTATACAAGTAAAGGAAAAGTTGTGCAAACAGATAAATTTCCAGAAGGGATTTAAATTTCTCCACATTTTCTGACTTCCCCTCAATCACACATGAAAGGGCCTCCCAGAGAAGGAGTACCCACTGCGCACCCTAACTGCTGCACTTGAGAGCTGCAGCTCTTGAAGAGGGTAGCCTCACATTGCCCAAACTTGTCAGACAGAGCCTTTAGAGCTGTAGTATTAATTAGTGATGGGGTCATGGTGGATTTTTTTTTAAAGTTTGTTGGAAAATGTGTAAGTGCCCTGTGGATCAAAATGCAGAACAAAAATATAATAAACAGTAATTCCAGGAGCCAGCAGGGTGTAGTGGTTTGAACACTGGACTATGATGGAGACCAAGCTCTGAATCCCCGCTCAGCCATGGAAACTCACTGGGTGACCTTGGGGAAGCCACACTCTTTCAGCCTCAGAGGAGGGCAAAGGCACCCCCCCCAGAACAAATCTTGCCAAGAAAACCCTGTGATAGGTTTTGCCTTAATTCAGAATACACTTGAATGCACACAAAAATTCCGGATTGCAGGTGGGTCTTGCCATCTAAAGGAAAAAGGAGAGGTTGTCCTAGGCCATTTCCGCACTAGCCTGTTATACATCCTCTGGAATCCTGGGGTTTGCCGTTTCGGGAGGGGCCGAAGGAGGGAGAGGGCTTTTTTCCCACTGCTCCAGAGACCAGGACAAGGAGCAATGGATTCAAGCTACAGGAAAGGAGATTCCACCTGAACCTCAGGAAGAACCTGACAGTCAGGGCTGTCTGGCAGTGGAATGTGCTGCCTCGGAGTGTAGTGGAGTCTCCTTCCTTGGAGGTTTTTAAGCAGAGGCTGGGTGGCCATCTGTCGGGAGTGCTTTGAGGGTGTTCCTGCATGGCAGGGGGTTGGACTGGATGGCCTCTGTGGTCTCTTCCAACTCTACATTTCTATGATTCTATGAATGGCCCTAGACAGCGACATAGGAAACATTATGGCAGGAACGATGGTGGGTGAGCAGATGACAATGCTGGACATCCTATTTATTTGTCCTAGAGTTGGATCTATTCAGTCAAACGTTGAGTCAACGATGAGTCAACTCGCTAATAAGTTGCCTGAATAGGTCTCCTGTAGTCAGGACTAACAGGAGGAGGATATAGGCCACTGAGTGAAAAGGGGGGGGGAATCAGAAGGGACAGGGGATAAGCAACTTATGAAATATTTTCTCACTAGAACGAAACCGAATTAAATACAAAATAGAGTTTAAATCAGCTAAGCCATTGATTCAGTCCAAGTAAAGCTAATACATTAAAAAAAAAAACCCTGGGCATTTTTAAGTTGCAAATTGTTGGCAGATTCTTCCCAAGATGTTATCGCAGCCTTTAGAGGTTCAAACTCTTAAGATCATCTTCATAGTTAGCGACAACATATCATCAGGTTAGGGAGTAACCCCAACTCCTTCTTTCCCTCCTTTAATTGCTCATCTCTCGCCTGTCCTGCTCTCCCTCACCCTGAGGACCTACATTTCCAGGCCATCGAACATGGTGGGAAAGAGGACGCTCTGGGATTTGTAGTCCTGCTCCCTTTCCTCCTCCGCTAACCTCACTTCCCCTTATCGAAGTACCCTCTCTCCTTTCAAATGGTTATGGACCTACACGCGAAAGGAAGCCACGGACTACATTTCCCAGAAGGCCAAGAGAGCGAGTGTCTCTGGATTCAGGGAAGGGTAGAGACTAGACTGAAAGGAAAGCGGGCCTACGGGTCGTTTTCTGAGGGCGGCTAACGCGGGAGGGCGGCGGAGCCTCGTCTTCAGCCTCCCCAGCGGGAGAGAGCGAGCCAGGCTCGGTGGGGCGGAAGGAAAAGGAACGGGAAGGGAAGGAAGCCGTAACAGGCCGCGGTTCTGTTTGCTGCCGCTTGGGGTTGTCAGGAGACGTTGCCGCCGCCGGCTGTTGCTTCTGCTGGGGAAAGCGGCTCGGAGAGCGACTCGACGTCCGCTGTCGCTTGGCGTGAGAGGCGAGAGAGGGACGAGGCGGGAGAGGGAGAGACGGGCAAGAAAGGGCTGAAGAGGAAATACATCCAACGAAGGCCGACCGCTTTGTCTGGGGAAGAAGGGTCGGGGAGGCGCCCGACCTCTGGCAGGCAGGCAGGCAGGCAGGCAGGGCGAGCGAGCGAGCGAGCGCCGCGGCCGAGAGAAGCGCCGTGAGGCGGCGGAGAGGGAGCGGAGCCGGGGAAGAGGCGGGGTTGCCGCCGCTTTCGCCGCCGCCGCCGCTTCCCTCCAGGCACCTGACGATGAAACCGAAAGGCAGGTCCCGAGGAGGCGGCGGAGGCTGGCGCCGCTTCTGCCGGCACGGGTCGTCTTCCTGACCTCCCCTCCCTTGGCGGAGCTTCTCTCACGGGCGGTTGGAGGAGAGGCCTCTCCCCTCCTTCTAAACCGGTGTCGTAAGGAAGTGACTCGCCCCGCTTCCCCTCCGTTAAAAGGCGAGGCGAGCGGAGAAGAAACGAGAGGGCGCCTGTGAGGGCGACGGCTCCATAATCGTGCGAGCGGCCGGTCGACACCTTCCCTCCTCCCTCCCTCGCTGCCGCCCTTTTCTTCCCCCAACCGCCTCCGTCGCCCTCGGCTGCGCGTGGAAGGCGAGGCGCGCGGCTGAGGGAGAGGCGGCCGCTCTTGGCCGCCGCGGGGTGTTTCGCGGTTGCGGTTCGGACCGTTTCCTCTCCCGCGCGCTGCTCTCGGGGATGAGAAGGAAGCGGTGGCGGCTTTCGCTCGGGCTGCCAGCCGGGGATAGACCCAGATAAAGAAACGGACCGAGCGCCGCCGCCGCCTTTTCCCCGACTCCTGGTTCTCTCCTCAGCGAAGAAAGTCACGCTAGGACCGAGGAGGGGGTGGTGGTGGTGGTGCTGTGACAGCTTTTGGGGGGCCAGCAGTTCGGACGGTTGAGCGAAGGGGGCTGGGATGCGAACCGCTGCCTTCTGGGCGACAAGACGGATCCCGGGTCAGAAGGCTGACGGATGAGACCTCCTCCCTCTCGGCTAGAATGTATATCAATGAGAGAGTCCTTTATGTGGCTCACTCAGAGGTCTGGAAGCCTTTTCGCTAGAAAGAACAGTACCAGAAGCGTCGGGGCTGCGTAATACGGAGTGGTTGGAATACAGCTTCCTTGCTTCTTTGTCCCCTGAAATCGACTCCTTTCCTGAAAGAAATAAGCAGGATATTTCTCAACATAAGGAAGAAAAAAAAATAGCTGCAGCCCTGTTCTCAACTATTTTTTTCCTAGGGATGGGTATTGACCATGTTTCTTTTATGCCTGGGAAGACTTGGCTTGTATAGTGAGAGAAAATAAGAAATAATCTGTGTTGTCCATAACAACATCAGCAACAACTCCCCCGCCCCCAGTTCACATTGAATTACAGAATCTAGGGGAAATATTGATACTATGGATTGTTTCTCAGCTGTTGTTGACTCTGGATTGCATGCTGGAAAAAAGAACAGGATTTTGTTTTCCTAAATTTTTGTAAAATGGCCTCTGTAAAAGTTCTTATCAACCGTTTGTGACATGAATGGACTGGGTTACACAATTGTTGGCCTCAGTCTTGACCAAAACATCCTTAAAAGAAGTGGATGTGGAACAAAAATCAAGTTGCTTGCTAAACAAAAGGCACAGTGCTTCAAAACCCTTTTAAAGTTTTATGATTAATTTGCCATATATTCATATTTTGGCTTTTGTAATTCCTCTGTTATTGTATGATTATGCGCTTCTAAAGAACTGTTTTGATTTTTTTTTTAATTCAGTTGAGAAGAAGGGAAAGACTACAGACGATTTCCGGAATGACACCTTCGGACTCTTAAGAGTTAACTTGGTATTTTATGATGCCCTGATAAACTTGTTTTAATAAAATAACTAATAGTGGCTTCTAGGAAACATTTTTGTCAAGAATTATTGCTGTGAGGGGTGTTCCCCTCTTTATTTTCTCTTGATGACACCTGGAGGTGGTGGCGGAGGACCCATGAAAGACTGTGAATACAGTCAGATCAGTACTCACAGCTCCTCTTCTCCCATGGAGTCTCCCCATAAGAAGAAAAAAGTAACTGCCAAGAGAAAATGGGAGGTTTTCCCTGGAAGAAACAAATTCTTTTGCAATGGAAGAATCATGATGGCTCGCCAAACAGGAGTCTTCTACCTGACACTTGTTCTTATCTTGGTTACGAGTGGACTCTTCTTCGCATTTGAGTAAGTGACACTGAAGTTTTTCTGTTGTTTTTTTTACCTCTTTCCAGTAATGAAAGAGAATTTTGTAATCACTTTCTTCAATACCTAGGTTTGTTGTAGAAACTGAGTAATACTAAGACATGATTGATTCTGTAATATTTTAAAATATGTTGGAGACCTGGAGTTTGAATAATTTAATTTCTAATTGAATTGCAGTTTAGCATAAACTCTCTTATCTGTGCCAAGGTGTCCAGTTCAGCATGCACAGAGACTAACTATTATCTATTCTGGTTTCTCAAGAACTGTTGTTTCGTAGGACCTTCTTCACATAATCTGAACCAAGCTGAGCACAAGAAAAATATCCCTTTCCACTGAATTTTTAAAAGGCGGAAAATCATCATGTGTTCAGTCCATTAAAAAAATATTTCATGAATTCAACAGTCCCCAGTAGTGTATTCAAGAACTAATTATTTACACTTAGGTCTGACAGTTGTTTCATATCAGCAGGCAAGCTAAATTTTCCTCACCTTTGACCAAATACTCTATATCTTGCGGTTTTTGCCTAAAAGTAGACGAATCAGTGGGAGGGGTGTTATGCAGTTTTTGTGTCTTTGTGTGGTCTGCTCAGTACAGCTACTTTCTGGTAAATTTGCATGACAGTTAGTACTTTATTTCTCTTTGACTAGGAAGATAATTGAATCACACCATTCAGTCCATCTATCCCAGGAATGTTCACTCTGACTGGTGGGAGATTTCCAGGGTTCCAGGCAGTATTGTATCCTAGTTCTGTTTGGAATCATAGAACTGTAGAGTTAGAAAGCACTCCAAAGGCCATTTAAGTCCAGCCCCTACCAGAACCTGATAACTTCTGGATACAAAGCATGTGTTTTACCACAGAGTTATGACTCCTCCTCTAGGCTAGGCTAAAGCAAACTATGTTCAACAAACATTTCACAGTGCACCATTATTCCAGCTTGTTTTGAGTTAGAATCTTTTTCCTTAAGAAAAATGTATGTGTTGTGTACATTTACCTTTTCATTGTAAATGCCATCTTTTTCTTTTGGAGAGGAGAACAGGAATGTTTCTGCCTTTCTCCAACGTTGGGTACTTTAAATGAGCCACAAGATCTTTCCTTTCCTTTCCACACCCTAGTCCTACCTTTACAATATCTGGGTATGAGCAAGTATATGGAATTTGAAGTGTGTAAAATTCCATACTCTTAAGGATCTATTGCTCAAGATTTTTTAAAGAAAAATATGGGGTATGTATAATGTGCCTGTGAAGATGAAATCTGTTAATGGCACCAGTGTGTTGCACAACATTCCCTTTCCTGTTTCTTCTATACCTCATCTATGGGCCTAAAGTTATGATGATGAAAGAGTACTAGCATGGGAATAATGTCTTGTAAATTTGTTTTGCAGTAGTTTCAGTATTCATATATGATGCAATAAAATGTAGATTTTTTTTTCAGAATATGCACATAAACATCTGTTTTCAAAAGAGAGATATAGTTTGGATCTTTGAGGAAGGAAATTGCATTAACTATAATTCCTGCTAGTTCAATGGGACAGTGATTTGATAACCAGTCTGGTGCATAAGATTATATGAAATGAGGAATACATTGTGGAGCAGTAGGTAGGAAAAGGATGAAAATGTTTTGAGAAAGAAATATGCATGTTTCAGAGAGGTTTGAATTGAACAAGTGAACATTTGTTCATGTTGATGTTGTGGTACTTTCCTTCTCTTGTGCCATGATTGTTCCTTATCTCAATTTATATAGCTCTTTTTATATAAATTAGCAGCAAATAAAGTTAATAATACTGTCTTAAACACAGTTACAGGTGAGAAAGCCTCATTTGGACAGTGGGACCTACTTTTACAGTGCAATTCCATGCTTATTTAATAAGTCAAAAATGTTTGTGGACAGGTTTTTTTCCACAGAAGGTTTTTTTTTTTTTTTTGGTGAAGTCACTTTACTCCCCCCAGTTTTATAAGCTATACAGAAATTAAAGGATATCAATTAGATTTTGTAGGAGTAGGAGGTTCTTGGCAAATTTAGTCACATCAAGTGATCACATAAACGGTAGATAGTTGATAGGTAAAAGATTTGTTAGCCCTGGGAGATCTCTTTTTCCAGGCATCTATATCTGGTGGTGTGTACATGTGGGGAACTTAATAAAAAAAAAATCCTTTCATTTGTGTATTAAAAATGCAGTGTGTGATGTATACATGGAAATGGTCATTCAAATAGTTTATCAGGAGATCATGTTGGTGCCATACAGAGTAGGAAGGTAAATATCACATGCAGTATTTTCAGCATTTATTTTCTGGGAGGTAATGCCCTAGTTGTCTTTTGTTCATCCTATACTTATCCTTATTTTTGCCCCATTTTTCGCACAAGGGTGGGACTCAACTTGACTTATGAAAATTTGACACAGATAAGGTAAAAACACATATAGTTTTAAAAAATGCAAAATGTTATTTTTAAATGTAACTAAATTATATATAGCATTAAAGACCATTTAAAAAGTAGCACCTGAAAGATAAGTCAGAACAGTACAGCATACTGATAAGAGCCTTATAGGTCTTCTGCTGATAGAAGGATGACAGTCGAGCTTCCCTAGGTATGGAGTTGCGCAGTCTAAGAGCAGCAATCAGAAGGTCCATATTCTCCTCAAATGTGTCCCTGAAAAACTGATGGAATTTATAGAAGGGGTTCCCCTGAAGCTCTCAAATTACAGGCAAGCTGTGTTTCTCCAGATAGCCTGGGCCCAAGCCAGTTAGTGCTTTATAGGTCATGTAACTTTGAACTGTGCCCAGAAAGAGAGCAGTAGCCAATGGAATTGTTATAAGAGGGGAATTGTGTGCTTCTTGTAACCAGCCCCAATAAACAATCTTGCTGCAGCTTTCTTGGCCAACTGAAATTTCTAAACATTCTGAAAAGGGAGACCCAAAGGGAATGCAAACATGGAATGCAAACAGGGAACATTTAAGGTATCTGTCACTAAGCCAGATCAAGAATCTCCAGGAGCAGGTGCAATGGCACACTTGCTTCAACTATGCAGATGTACTCTTGGCCACTACAGAAACGTGACATCCAGGCTCAAGGCAGAGCACACAAGAGTATACCTAAATTGCAAACCTGGTTTTTTAGGGTGAATGTAACTCTATCCAAACCCGCTGAATCTCTGTTCTATGATCTGCCTTTGATCTGACCAGACATACCTTCTTACCTGGATTCAGCTTCAGTTTGTTCACCCTCTTCCAGTCTATTAGTGACACAGGCATTGATTTAAACTGAAACAGCTTCTTTGGATTTATAGGTGGCTCTCCATATTCACAGGTTTAACTTTCACAGATTTGATTATTTGCAAGTTTCTCCAACCTCCAACCTCAAGCACTTCTTTCCTGGGCTGAACTGTTCCTCTTGGCTGCTCCAGTCAGGCTGTTCAGCCCATTAAAAACTCTTCTCTGTTCCTCTTCCTCTTGCACCTGCTGTTTTCTAGCCACCCCCTTTCCCTGACCTAGTTTGGACTCTGTGTACTTGCCCTTCCCACCATGCCTCAGCCCCCTTCCCTGTGGCTTTGATATTTGTGAGTCCCCCACTTTTGTAGGAGTCTTGCACCCCTAACCCTAGCAAATGTGGAGGGCTGCCTGTAAATGGAAAGGTGAAATGGAAATCTTGCTTTGTCACTATTGATGTTGCTTTTTTTTGTATAATTTTAAATATTCTAGTGTACTACTTAGAGAGAAAAATAGATTTTTCAGTATAGCTGCTTATTTCATGGAGGAACAGAAGGTTTTTTCGTAGAGAAAGCAATAGCCACTTACTTTTTCATGAATACACTATAAAGTTTGCCGGTGTACTGGAACATGGTACATCTTTGGGATTCACTTGAAAAGTTATAAAGCAAAACATTGGATGTTGTCCTAATCATTCAGTTGATATGAATGCTCTGGTAATGAGGTAGATTTCAAGTTCTCTGCATAACTGTAAAATAGTAACCTTGCTTGTTTCTCTCTGAGGGCTAAAGGCCTGAACAGATGCATGTTTTGAGATAGTGAAGTCATCAGTCTGTTACTTTATTACTGATCTCCATCTAGGGGTCATTTTTCTAAAATGCTGTGTATATATATATATAAAAGTTTGTATTGTTGTTAGGAGAACACAGCAAAATTCATAGTCAGGCAATACAGGGCTACTGTCAGGTGGATCTGTAACTGGTTTACTGACATTTCCCAAAGGGTGCTTTTCATCCTGGAGAGAAGTGCTGCTTTTCATCCTGGAGAGAAGCGACTAGCAGAGTGCCACAGGGTTCTGTCCTGGGCCCAGTGTTGTTCAATATCTTTATCAATGACTTGGATGAAGGAATAGAGGGCATGCTCATCAAATTTGCAGATGGCACCAAATTGGGAGGGGTTGTTAATACGCCGGAGGACAGGATCAAAATTCAAAATGACCTGGACAGATTGGAGAGCTGGGCCAAGGCTAACAAAATGAAATTCAACAGAGAGAAGTGTAAGGTCCTACACTTAGGTAGAAAAAATGGAATACAGAAATATAGGATGGGGGACACATGGCTGGATAGCAGTACGTGTGAAAGGGATCTAGGAGTCTTCATAGACCACAAGTTGAACATGAGTCAGCAGTGTGATGCGGCAGCCAAGAAAGCCAATGCAATTCTCAGCTGCATCAATAGGAGTATGGTGTCTAGATCGAGGGAGGTACTGGTACCACTCTACTCTGCTTTGGTTGTACCTCATCTTGAATACTGTGTCCAGTTCTGGGCACCCCAATTCAAGAAGGACATGGTCAAGCTGGAGCAAGTCCAGAGGAGGGCGACCAAAATGATGAGGGGCCTGGAAGCCATGCCCTATGAGGATAGACTTAGAGAGCTGGGTATGTTTAGTCTGCAGAAGAGAAGGTTAAGAGGGGACATGATAGCCATGTTTAAATATTTGAAGGGATGCTGTGTAGAGGAGGGAGTGGGCTTGTTTTCTGCCGCTCCAGAGACCAGGACAAGGAGCAATGGATTCAAGCTGCAGGAAAGGAGATTCCACCTGAACCTCAGGAAGAACTTCCTGACGGTCAGGGCTGTCTGGCAGTAAAATATGCTGCCTCAGAGTGTAATGGAGTCTCCTTCTTTGGAGGTTTTTAAGCAGAGGCTGGATGGCCATCTGTCGGGTTTGCTTTGAGGGTGTTCCTGCATGGCAGGGGGTTGGACTGGATGGCCCGTGTGGTCTCTTCCAACTCTACATTTCTATGATTCTATGAATACCTGTTTGGTTTAGTAAACTCCTAGCATCACAGTGATATGCAAGTGTTTTGAATTCTCCAGAACTCTTCAGTAGGCTACAAAGTACAAAATGAGAGGATAGAGAAGGAATAGAGAACTTTAAAAACTAGACCTGATGTTGCAGACATGAGGTCTGCCATAAAACTAAGCCACAAACTGGTGATAAAAAACTGAAAGAGCCACACTGAATGAGTAAGTATCAGATATTGTTTTTGTAGTTAAACCTTTTCTTTGTGTGATAAGTGATAAGTTTGGAAACTAGTCTTAAAAATCCAGCTTATTAGCATTGTATTATAATTTAATCTCTATTTCATTTAAATCAGGTTTGTTGACATTCAGAAATTTTACAAAACACATCTTACAGAAAACAGTCACACACCATTGTACAGAAGTGCATGACTTATTTTTCTAAATTATCTTGTTCGCTGTAGTCAAGAAATGAGTGGTACAATTGCAGGCTGCTAATCTGAATTATTCCTCCTTTTTTAAAAAAAGAGTATTAAGTACAGATAGCTAACTGTAATTAAAACTTCCATGCACCTGGTAGGAGTTACAGTGAGGTGGAGTGTATGTGTGTGGGGTAGAGAGAGGGAAGAATGGAGGGGAAATAAAAAGAAACAAAGATTTTCTTTTTAATTTAGTAGTTTATTGGAACAGATTGTAAAAAGCAGGTATGTAAAATTTGAGTTCATTATGTGCCATATTGTCACGTACATACAGACCTGTCCTTACTCTCCTTGTTGACATTATATACTCTTAAATTATTAACATTAAGACACCTATTATTAAAGTCTGTTTTAAGCCTTCAAAACAGCTGTGTCAGAAGACAAAATGTATACTTGATAGTATATTCAAATTTTTCAAAGAGAATAACAAGATCTCAAATATTTCTTGTGTATACTCTAGTGCCAAACATTTGTCCAAAAAGCATCAGCCAAAAGCCAGAGTCTGCTGGCTTTCTTGGAGAAAAATTGAAAAGTAGCATCTTGAGCTATTTTTTTCTTAAGTGGGGTGTTTGAGCATCAAATACTGACACTTGAAAGGATGCTTTGTGCATATAGAAACACAAAGAGAAGGCACCAAAAATATAAAGTGCTGCTCAAGTGTTCATGTGCAATTTGTCATGTCCTAGTTCTTTTTGGTGTTTAGGAATTATTAAAGCATATTTTTCCAGAACAACTTATAATTATGTTTATGGTAGCATTCCATTGTAATTATGGGGAAGAATTCAGGACACAGAACTCTTTCAGTTGCTTTTTTTTCATGCATTTATCTTTTGAAGTTTGGTGCCCAGTAACGCTGTGTTGATTTATTTTTAATTTTAAAGAAAGAGTTGTACTGGCTGCAATGTAATATTGGCATGATCTTTAGTAGTGGTTAGTGTAAGACTAGGACCTGAAAGAAGGTAATTCCCGACTGAACCGTGAAGCACATTGAGTGGTCTCAGCCCAGAGATTCTTTCTTGGACTGACATACTTGATAGGGTTGTTCTGAGGTGAAATTTAAGGCTTAACAAGAAGGAAGCTAGGCATGCAGCAAAGTAATATACTTCTGCCCTGTAGTTGCTGAAAGCAGAAGTGGAAAAGAAGAAACTGTATGTTATAGCAAACAAATGGATTGGAACTGAAGAACTAATTGTGTAAAAAAGTTGTTGGAAAGCAATGTTCTTGCTCTCCATAGGCCTCACCTCTCTGAAAAAAACATCTGAGAATGTGAGGTCCCTTCTGAACATAGTGTGTTGTGGCAGAGAAGACTACAGGAAGGGAGAGGTAGCACCCAAGATAAAGTGGAGGCATTTGCTATAACAGAGCTCCAGCTTTTGTGAAGCAGAGAGAAGAGGAGAATTGGTGGGTGGTGAAAAAGCTTTCTTTGAAGAAAGCTTTCTTTGTGTCCATCCAAAAACACAGATGACAGTTTTCATTGTAGAAAAAAACCCTGTTAGTTCACATTGTAGGGATGATGCAACTTGCATGCAAAACTAACTAAAATTCTGGTTTCAAGTGATGAGTGAATTACAGTGACTCTTGCAGGCATTTTGAATCAGGCCTACAATGTCAAAGATCAATGGCATATAGAAATATAATAACATGTTAATGGTAAAATTCAGCTGATGGTTGAAGCTAGAGTTTTAGAAAATACACTGTTTTATTTTGATGTACAAACTCTTTTTTTGCTAGTGCTGAATGACAGGAAGCAGAGAGGGGGTTAAAACGAGTTAAAACAGAAGTAACAAAGATGGTTAAGATAGAGGTATCTTTAGTTCCAGTGTACAAGGTGATCAAGGCAGAATGATAATGGCAAATATTTCTCCTTAAAAACAGGCAGTTACAGTAATTTTACTACAAAAATAAATATAGGTTGTAAGGATATCTGTTTCTATATGAAAAGTGTCGGGGACAGTTGGTGCATTCTCACAATCCCAAGGTGTGGTTAGTCGTGTAGAGCTGGAAGAGACCACAAGGATTATCCAGCCTAACCCTCTTCCTTGCAGGAATATACAGTCAACACAGTCCTGACAGATGCTTATCCATCCTCCATTTAGAAAACCTCCAAAGAAGGAGACTCCATCAGACTCCAAGGTAGTGTATTCTACTGTCAGCTCTTACCATCAAGATCTTCCTAATGTTCTTGCTAATCATTGTTCCTGTAGTTTGAAGCCATTGTTCCATATCCTAATCTCTGGAGCAGCAGAAAACAAGCTCACTCCATCTTCCATATGGCATTCCTTTAGGTATTTAAGCGTGGCTATCATGTGACTTCTTAACCTTCTCTTCACCAGGCCAAACATACACAGTTCTCTAAGCTGCTTCTCATAAGGCATGATTTCCAAACCTTTTAGTGTTTTGGTCACCTTCCTCTGGACACCTTCCATGTTGTCACTAAAAGTGGTTGTACTAAAATAAATTAATGTATTGTATTTCTAATCTGAAATACTTTATACATTTACTCCCCCCTCCACCATGTACTTGTATGTTTTGTTATATACACTTTTACAGCAATATATACTGTATATTTTTCTTCTCCTTCCTTTTGTGAATGACATTTCAGATCATAAAGCACCCCAGCTCCTAAGTTATGCAGGATATTAGGTGTTGTAAACATTCAGGCTGATATGATATATGGCTTTATTTTAAATTGTATGTTGTAAGCTTCTTTCTGTTTTGTTGTGGCATCTCATCCTTAGCTTACATAAGGTTTGGTGACTGCAGTATTACTCTTTGCTGTATGTGCTTCCAGTTGAATTCCTCCGTTGCACTCAGCTTTTTCAGAAAACAGCACCACAGTTCCTTATTGGTTTAAGCTATTATGATCTGTGCTTGTCCTACGTTCTTTACAATGGGTGTTTGTTGAGTATGGCTGACTTAGAGATTTATTTGATAATTGTGTTTTCTGAAATACATTGAGTGCCAGCTAACAGATAAATACTTTGTAAATGAGATTAGTAGTAGTATTTATCTGCTGATTTTTTAAAAAAATGTGCTAATAGTTTAATTGAGCACAATTCTGACAAAGTCAGAGATGCACAAGTAAAGAGTTTGACTCTGGCTGTTTTAAACTTATTTGTTTGTTCACATCCTGCCTTTTAGAATAACTTATTACATATTTATCGGTTTAGAACAACCAGGTTTAAACATAATAAGGAACTGTTGTGAATTCAAAAATGAAAGCAGGACATCCTGATCTCTTCATGCATATCCAGTAATGAAAAAAAGATGGGAAAAAGAAGAGATCTTGTTATGTCTCCACTGAGCCACAGAGTTTGGTAACAGAAAAGTACTTACTTTCCTTTTTTCTAGTCAGCTAACCACATTTGGTAGGAAGTAGATACGATTACAAAAGAAGGAAGTACAGTGGCCCCTCCACTTTTGTGAGGATATGGAGTGCAGAACCTTTGTAAAAGTGGAAAAACTGCAAATAATTCCCCGCACAACTCTCCTCTCATTCCCTCCTCCCCTTCTCTTGTATTTTGCTTTGCCCTGAGTTCTCTGCACTGGGGCAAATGCATGGGAATGGGACGGTGGAACTCCAGAGGGAAAAAGGAAGGCTCGGACAATCTTTCCCCCACTCCTTTGCATTTTGCCTTGGCACGACTTCTCTGTGCTGGGACAAAATGCGTGGGAATGAGAGAGGGGAGCTCCAGAGAAGGAAAGGAAGGCTCATGTGAGCAGTCTTCCCTCCATTCCTTTGCATTTTGCTTCTGCACGAGTTCTCTGCCTCAGGGCAAAATGCATGGAAATGGGAGGGAGAGCTCTGGAGAGGAGAACGCACGTACATGCTTCCCTCTCCTCCTATTCCCTTGTCTTTTTCCTGGGCATGCTTGTCTTCCTTCTCCACACCTCACAAAACACAAGGGAATGGGAGGAGGAGAAGAGCGGGGAAGGCACATGTACTCAAGAATAATCAAATTTGTGAAGGTCAAACCCATGAATGTGGAGAAAGGACTGTAATCAGTGTATGAAACCAGTTAGCTGTTTGGACTTTATTGATACTTCTTGAATAGGAGAGGAAGATGTCTTACTTGGGAATGTCTTGCAGTATGCTCTCTTAGGCCCTTTTTGCATCTTACCTTTTGGCGTGACGGGGGAGGGCGTCTCGCACGAGAAGCGTCCTTCAAGACGCTGCTGCTTCCCCCTCCTTCCTTCCGCAGGTCGCTTCCTGATTACGCGACCGTCATGCGAGCACCCCGCCCCTTCCTTCCGCAGGGCACTGTGGCTGCTGTAGGCTGTGTGGGAAAAGGAAACGCTTCCCGCCCGGCTTGCTGACGCACCGCATGAAGGTAAGTGCGCGAGGGCAGCGTGAGCGTGGGGCATTTTTGGCTTCAAGCCAAAAATCAAAAAATGCACACCTGCCCCGCTGCAGCCTCGTGAGCGCCACGCAAGTGGGAGTGCGTTGTACGGAGCGGTGCTCCCATTTGTGTGGTGCTCAAAGGGCGCTCGCGCTAAAAAAAAATGCACGAAAAGGGCCATAGACATAAAATAATAGTAGCTGTGGGAGGCTGCTTTCCGTGTTGAACCATTCCCCAAGAGAATTCTGCTTTCTCTGTGAGCCCAGAGCATGGTGAATGTTCTGTTCTATGACTAAGTGGTAGATCAGTTAAGACCATCACTTATTAAAAATGGAGGGCAGATAGGCAAATAGTAGATAGAGAACTAAGGTACCGTGTTCTATTCAAACCCTGTAATTGAGGTTTCAATATTGCCCTCAGGTTGGTTTTTAAGTTTTGGTAAAGCTGCAGTATGTTTTTGTATCTTGATGTAATTTCTTACAGTATTGTGAATCACCTTGGGTGATGGGAACCAGGGTACTCTGAACCAAGAAATTGTAATTCCTGGTTAGGATGTAATAGGGAGCTAAGGTTAACTCCATCTTCCTACGTTTTTTGCTTTTATAAAGGGAAGAGCAGAGAAGGTATGGGGAATCCTACATATTTTGGCTTATTAAGGCAGAGAAACGAATGTCGATTCTTCAGGGAGACATTAGCACTTCACTCTTATGCTGACAGTAACAGGTTCTATCTCTCCTTTTCAACTGATGCCAAGGAAGCATCAGATATCCCAAGTCACTGTCTGCATGCAGTGGTAGATTTAGTGTCAACAAGCAGACATTTCTGTCCCAAGAAGACAGAAATGTTGTTGGTAAGCAAAAAAGACAATTTAGGTTTGGGACTATAATCTTTTCAGAATGAGGGTATAATCTCTCTGAAGGACCACATTCATTACTTGGGAATGGTCTTGGATCCAGCATTGCTGTTGGAAGGCCACATGGCTGCTGTGAAAGGCCATGTGGCTGCCAGGAGTGCCTTTGTCCAATTTTTGATCATAACGATCCTTAAAAGTCTCAGTTTAGATTGCATTAATATGCTCTACATGGGACTGCTCTCGAAAAGTAGTCAGAAACTATAGCATGTGCAAAATATGGTGGCCGTACTGGTGTCTGGAGTGTGCTTTAGACCATGTCACCAAGTGCACTGGCTTCCAGTTTGTTTTGAAGCTCAGTTCAAAACATTTGATTCAGCTCAGTTCAAGGCAAGCCACAAAGCCCTAAATAGCCTGAAATTAAAATGTCTGAAAGATCATCTCATCCCTTTAGAGTTTGCCTGGAATCTGAGATCTTTATCAGAGTGTCCTACCGGTCCAAGAGACTGTATTGGTGTGTACATGCTTGCTCTCTAGCAACAATCTGGCATTCCTTCTCAAGGGAAGGCATTCTGCCTTTGTCTGTATTGACCTTCTGGTGAGCAATCAGACCTGTACTATCTTATATAACCTTTGGTTTTTAAAACTGCTTTTCATTATTGATTTAAAATTTTATACTTTGGTTTTAAAACCTGTTTCTAAATAATAATTTTAATTTGTTTTATTGTACATTGTTTTGAGAGCCCTGGTGGGCAGAAAAGCAGTTAAAAAATGGTCTTGATAAATAAATAAGCTTGTAATATATGTGGAATGAAACACCAACAGAGAGTGAGATCCAATTGTGGAGCAGTTGATGTAGCCCACAAGCAGTAAACTTTATAAAATAACCAGAAAATGTAGTAAAGTAGACCTTGAGCTAATTAGAAACTAGTACTAAACAATGCATGTTAAATGAGTGAGGCATTTCCTACTTGTTGATAGGCCAAAGTTTCTTTTAAAAGCATAACCTCTTTCCTTTTCCTAAATCTCTGATTCCAGGCCTATGCTAAACAGAGCATTGAATCAGAAAGCAATTCAAGCTGTCCTTAAGATGCTCTGTTGAGGTGAAATATTTAATCATGTTTTGTGACTGAAGAAGACATTTTCAAACTTTGTTTGTGACCTATAATTAATTGACTTTTAAATTCAGTAATTGGCTTTTAGGTACAGTGTAACAAATGAAAAAATGAAGTTACTTGGCAGTTTTAGTGCATGAGCATATCCTTATTCCTTAATTAGAGAATATACATTCATAATCATGAAATGTACTATAGGTACTTATTTTAATATGTTTTGAAAACTAACCCTTTCTAATTGAATAGTTATTCTCCGTTATCATAGATTATTTTCCTTTATTGCAATCTGCTTGGTAGTGTGTCCTTTGTAATTTTTCTAATATACTTGCTCTGATCCAGATCAGTTTGCAGCTAACTTGAGGAGGCCCAGTAGGGCTTGGTGATGTTTTAACAAATAGTAACTCCAGTCCTGTAATAATCAAGAGTTCAGCTGTTCAGAGATGTTGGTGATAAGAAGCCTAAAATTGTCATTGGGCATGTGCGAAATATTCACTTTATCAGCATATCTGTTTGGTTTGTACCTAATGTGTGCTAGCTTTTTTTATGCACTTCAGGTTAGTTGTAAAACTCTGCTGTGAATAGGTAAACAGTTGCTCAAAGACCTTTCCAGATCTATGGCTTCAGTAGCCATCACTCAGCTACCATGACAGTTTTAGTTCAGCTGGTACTTGCAGGCAAATCTGTTTCCCATGGCAAACTACTATACATATTTGCATGTATTCTCCCCCCCAAAGGTGGCATTGAACCCTTCTTATAATATTAAAAAAAGCTATAATCTGTCAGCAAATCATATATATTCTGATATATATTTACTGTTAGTATACCAGTATACTGTTGGTATTAGCTGTCAGAACAACTGAGGAAGAGGGCTTTCCATCTCTGCTGCTCCCAGCTCTTCTATTTCTGGCAGCTGCTTCTCTGGAGGAGAGATGTGGGGGTTACATTTCAGACTTCTGAGCCAGATTGCTGTGACCCCTTTGACTACAGTAAGACGAGCAGGAATTTGACAAGTATCTATATTGTTTGTTTTGAGGGCTGTTGGTTTTGCTCAGTCCTGGTTTCATTTGTAATAATTGACTTTGTTTTACATCTACTGAATTGCTGGTTTTGTCTTATTATAGCTTTTCAGTATTCCTTATCACAAATTGCCTTTCCCCCAAATGTCTTCTGATATGTTAGTGGTTATTGCGAACCACTTTGGTCACAGTTTACGGGGGGATGAAAAGCAAGGTGCAAATAAAGTACATGGGAATATAAATCTATTAGCAGTGGGTCAGGGCCAGCACTGCTTTGATGTTAACAATAGAGATTGTTAATATTCCTGAGCAAAGCCACTAGACAGCAAATTTCAAAAGACTCAAAGGCAATTGGCAATGAAGCTTTGAATTCTAATAAAAGTCCTGATGGCCATTTGCAAGCTATGATAATGCCCTGAAATAATAGTTTACATTGTGGCCCTCTGTTCTGTTCTCAAATTATTGTATTTCAAATGATAAAGTTAGCAAATAATTTAAAAGGTTTTACTATTTAAATATTATCTTTAGTCTTTGTTAGTAAAAGGTTTAATAGTGTATCAGAACTAATACCTTAATCTATGTCATGGTATATTTTTAAAACCTCACTATGTTCTCAGGGTTTTTCTTCTTTTCTTGGGGGATGAGGGAGAGATATCAAGTTGAAATAGCTTGTTTTGGAAAACTACAAGACTCTTATATCTCATCTCTACAGATTTGGTGATTCCAGTCTCCTGACATCTTATATGATACATCTTATATGATATGATACATCTTATAAGATATGCGTACACTGCAACTTTGGTTTACCTAATTTTATATAAAGGTACAATACAACTGCAATTGTAATATATGTGTGTGTGTGTGTTATGTAAATGAATTGGGCACCTGAGCTGTGAAAAGTTGATTTTGTGTTCCTTGGGGCTTATACACATAGACACAAAGATATCTTAATGGTGTTGCCTTGCGAAATTTTGTTAGTAGGTACTATCTATTCTTCACCATTCCCAAACCATGAAAAGTTAGATAGCATATAATGATTAATGATGCTGTTCTAAATTCTTGTAACTCTTGTTATCATTTTGAAGTCATCATAGACATTTAGCTGTAAGAAGCTATAAATTAATGCCTATTCCATTAGAAATGCCACATACATTGCTCTAGGTTCTCTGAAGGAAGGGCAGGATGCCCAGGTTATAAATGTAATTTAAAACAAATAATTGATTTCATAGCAAATTCAGATTACTGGTTTCTTCAAATGAATGGTTTCACCTGTTAACCAAATACCAAAATAGTATGTCCTCAAGGCTTACCTTACTTAAAACATGTTAGCAGTTTTGTATTTGTACATCTTCCATCTCAGTTCTGCCTTCCTTCTCAGTGCTCTCACACAGCATACATGGTAATACAGAGAATAAAGGATCTGGCCAGATTCAGCTTTATACATTTTACCTTGAAGTCTCAGGATGGGCTATGGTGTGTTATTATCTTGTTTTCTTATTACATGAGTGTTAGTGAGTATATACAATTACTTAAGTAGGGGAGGAAGCCACATTGACAGTTACTTGGATGTTTTGATTAACAGTAATAGAAGCAGCTTCTGTTGCAGTGACCATTACTAAATTATTATTGTCATGAACAGAGCAATTCTCTTATACATCAGCATTTTAAAAACATCGGACTGTTGCAGTGTAGATTGAGCTTTACTGTAGATTTAATTTTGAAAAATTGTTTTCTATCTTAAAGAATTTTGTAACACTATGAGGCAATAATGTCCGTGTTGAAGAAGAACTGTGTCACAATGTATTGAAAGCAGGAGAATTTTAGAAAATAAATATTCTAAATGTTAATTAAAACTGGAGTTTTATTTAAATGAAAGCAGAAGGAAAGCAGTGAATAGAGCTTGAGATATCCAAACACAATCTGAATTATTATGTGAGAAATGTATGTTCTGTTATATACTTTATATATAACAGAAGTATTATATACATTAGCTTGATATTATGGTGATAAATCCATATGTTGGTCTCAACTAGAGTTGACCCATTGGATCAGTGGAACTTATATTTTTGTTGACTTAACACATTTCTTGTTTATTCAGTGAGTCTACTCTAGTTGATATTAACAATTGAATTTAGGTCATAATGGGCATCAGCATACCTGTTGCCCCTATAAGTGAATAGTGTACCAGTCCAGTTTGGTTTAAAATGCCTATTTATAAATGTAAAGTATCTTGAATTAAAAATGATAAAAATGTAGCATTATACATATTTTTATGTGGGATTTTTCATACTTTCAAGTCCTAGCTAACAAATGCACTGGTTGGTAAGCATTCTTCAGCTTCTCTGGCCTCCAGTAACATGTAAATACAGAAATAGTTGAAAAAGAAGTTACTGTACCTGAGATCTAGTGCAAACAGGTCAAGAAACAGTCCCAGGGCAGCAGGAGAGGTGATGGCAAGGCCCAGGCACCAGGTGTGCTTTCTTGGGAAGTGTGTGGCTGGCAGGCTCCCCAGAGGTGGAGCAAAAAGATGTGAGTCCCTATTATATAGTACAGTGATATGGGCAGCAGTGAAGGTGGTGGGAAGCCCTGGTTGGTAGGTGTTCTGTGAGGAAATGATGCTTTGTGGTCTCCCACTTCCAGGGAGCATGCTAGCCACCCACTTCTGCCTTGCACACCAGCAATGAGTTAGTGACTTCCATGTGCACATGTCCTTTTTTGGATAGGGCACAGAGGGCTATTCTCTTGCCCTTGTACACTGTCTAAAAACCTCCTGTGCACAACAGATTCAAACTTTGGGTGGTGGTGGTGGTGGTAGGCCCAGGCCAGCAGGTTTGCCACAACCAAGTATTCTTTGTGCTTCCCTTCCCAGCAGCTGCCTGCTTCCACCTTTGGAATGAAAGAGCAGAAGTGCCATAGGGCCTTGAAGGCACTTCTGCTTGTTCATTCCAAAGACAGAAGCAGATGGCTGCTGTGCTCCCTGAAGGCAGGGCAGGCTGAAAAGTGCTTGCCTCATTGCTCACCTACCAGCCAGGGCTTTCCATCATCTCCATAGCTGCCCTGTGCCATATTATTGTACTGTGTTAATAGGAGCTCACATCTCTCTCCTCCATCTCTGGGGAGCCCACCATCTACCCACTTTGCACAGCCTAAGAATGCTCTCTTGGTACCCATGGCTTGCTTCCACCTCTGCTGTGACTAGTTCTCAGCCTGGTTACACTAGATGTCAGGGATCTTTTAAAAAATACTACAGTGAGCCCTCCACATTTGCTAAGGTTGGGGGTACAAGACTCTTGCAGAAGTGGAAAATGACAAATATCAAAATGTATGTGTGTCTGTGGGAAGGGGGCAGAGGCATGGTGAGGACACCCAGGGTCCAAACCAGGTTAGGGAGAGGTGCTGGATTGACATGCTGGCCCTATACTTCCTCTCTCTTGCTGATCTCCTGCCTTGGGTATATGGGGAGAGCGTTTGTGGTGTTGAGAAATCAGGCTGTGAGCCATCCTTATCTGGTCAGACAGGTGGTGGTGGTGGTGGTGGTGAAAAACAACAATGATGAACAGAGGTGGGTTTTTATAGGACTGTACAGCCTGATTGGAACCACTGAGAGGGAAGCTTCACCTGGAAAAGAAGCACCTGAGGAGGGGTGCGTGTGTAGGGTTTGGAAAAAAAACCACATGAAGTCAAACCTGTAAATGTGGAAGGGTTGACTGTATTTCTGCGTTTTCAGTCTGCAGTTAGTTAAAATTGCCAATATCAAGGGCCCACTGTATTCAGAAGCAAAGTGCACAAGTTAATGGAGAACCTAGGTTTCTTCAGATCATTGAGGGCTGCATTTGAGAGAAGGTCTGAAGATGTAGTTGAGCTAGACTGAACTTTGCTATGATCTAAAATGTCTTTTATAGAGCATTTTCTTATTTTTATGTATTTATTTAATTTATATGCTGCCTTTTCTTCCAAAGTGGGACCTCAGGCAGCTATTCTTGGCTGGAAATCCAAATTACATACCAGTTTAGGAGAGCAGGATGGTGTGGTGATGGCAATTCTACTACAGATTTTAAAGCACTGTTTAACATTCCTAAGGCTTGAGCTGAACATAATGGCTTGTCTTTTAATAATGATATTAACTGAAATGCAGTTAGAAATGCAAAGTTGATTGTTACAATAGCACTGAAGGAAGATTGACTAGTGCTTCAGGTTGTAAGAATCTCTTTGCTTTGCCTCATTGGAGGGAAAGCAGTTAATCACCCACTCCCAGGGAATGTTGCTATGATCAGGTCCCCAAATTTCCAGGTTACATTTGTCTTAAAGAACTTCAGCCTCCTCACCACACCCTGAAGGCTACTCAGGCTGCGCTCACTCTCTGCCTTACTCAGCATTCTTCCTGTGCAATGATCAATTCACTGTGAATGTGAGTAAAGAAGCTATGCTACAAGCAGGACATTAACATTCATGTTATATTACTCACAAAAGGTATATAAGTAAAGCAGCCATCATGTTGTGTGTGGAGAATATCTTCTCGTTCCTGATGCCTCTGATTTCCCATTTTTCTTAGATTTACTGTAAGTATGCAGATAGGGCTTTCCATTCCACCAGAATTACATTAGGTCTCTGTATAGATAATGTATTAAACTATGCTGCCAGGCTCTCCTAGGCTATTTTATTTTATCTCCCTAGCATCATAGGACTACCTAGCACCACTAACATAAGCTATGAGCTTTTAGAATGAATATGCAACTGTAGAATCAGTTACCTGAAAATCTTCAATTTCTCCATAGTTTTGGTGGGTAACCATGAGATTTGCTCAGGGATGAACAAAAATGGCGCTTCTAGTAAATCAGTTTGTCATTCTAGACTCTATCCCTGCTTTTCCAAATGTTGATTATTGATGCTTTCATCGTAATTTGAGACAGGAATACTTAAGAAGGGAGGAGTGAGGCAGAATTTTTATTCAGAGGCAGAGAGAATGTGACTTTCATAAGGGCACCTAGTGGGCTTCGTTGGCCAAACAGGATTCGAAGCCTGGTCACCAGAGTCATAGTCCCATGCAGATAGTGACAGGGCTAAAGTCCAGGGAAAACCTGGCCAATCAGTCCTATAACAATTGTGCTCATACTTCTGTTGAACAAATATTATTACAGTGTAGGTGATGGGGTGATCATATATTTAGTTGCTAAACTATGTTAAAACTGTTCAGCTTCACTCTAGTTGCAAAGAGAAGTTTTGCTATACTATTAAACTGTTAACTTTCTTACGAACTTGTCAGAATCCACATATTGGCTCAGTTTAATGATTTGTAGAAATATCTTTGTTTTACCAGAAATACAAGATTACCGGTATATAACAAAACCTTTTTGTTGAAGTGTGGCTTCTGATCAGTTTCTTGAGAAGAAAAGAGCAGTATTTATTTATTACACAAAAATAAAAAAATTCCTTTGGTTTCCCAGCCAAGAATTTAGCATCATGGTATTTAAATTTCATTTCTTAATTTTTCTGTTTTTCTTTGGATTCCAAAAAGTGTTCAAGGAGCAGGTGTATATATGAATGCCCACAGAAAGCATTTGATTCCATGTGGGAAGGTGCAGGCAGTTTCAGGACTGCTTCGGGGATAGAGATGCCACTTTTCCTAATTTGTTCCTTTTGCTTTGCAGCGTCTTGTACTCCATGCAAATCTGGCTTGGTGAGCTCAGAGGGTGCAAACAGATGCAAGAGAAAGGGAAAATCAGAAAAAATTAGCTCCTACTCCTACTTAATAAAGAAAGACATGTTTTTACTTGGTAGCGCAGTGAAGCTAGGTCAGTGGCATTTCCAAGAGGAATGAAGGAGCCCCCTCCCAAAAAAACCCACACCTATACAGAGATTCATGGAAAACTAGGAGTGACATGGATACATTCCAAAACAAAGACAGATAGTGTTAGGTACAGTGAGAAGTGATAGCAGTCATGCTGATTTCTCCAAATCCTAATCTTTAAAAAAATCTAATCTTTAAAAAGGTGCAGTGATTTGTAGTTCTTGAGGGCTTTTTCTAACTTAGTAAGCATGAGATTAAAAACAGGTGTAAAAAAACTGAATTTACATTTTCTGTAAGCTTGCCCAGTCTACTAGACTTCCTTTTCTGGATACTGGCCCTACCATTAGTTAAAGCGAGGTGCTGTGTAAGGTAACAAGATACTAGGACTGTAAATTGTCCTGGTCCACCTAGAAAGTAGGTTTTCCTACTTCTGCTGCAACACAATTTCTTTCTTGTCTAGCTCATCTTACCTTACTCCTACTCTCTTTCCATCACTCTTTAGTTCTTCTTTGTGGTCTCTGTGTCTCACATGATGGGAATCTTTGTGCATGTGCAGTAGCATTTCAGAAAGTTCCAGAGCTGAGCAGCTAGGCAGGAACCCCTCCCCCTTTTGGTACTGAGCATGCTCAGTCCTGCCAAGCTAACGGTCTTTCCTCAGTTTCTTTTCATCCACTGATCAGTTAGCAGCTCGGAAAGTTTCCTCTGCTGAGCAGTTCTCTTCTTTGGATTTTCTCTAGTTTTTTCTTCTCCTTCCAGGAAAAACTGTAAAGACCCCTTCTCCTTATGTCTTCTCTCTTTGAATTGTGCGTTTCTTGCAGCTTCAAGATTTCACTTTCTGATGTCCATTCCAAGTGCTTGTTCTGCCTCGGAGAGGGCCATAACGTTCAGGCCTGTTCTATTTGCAAGGATTTCACCTCGCAAACCCTGAAGAATAGGGCCTCCCATTTTAAGTCCTGTTGCTGGGAGCAGGCTCTTCGACTGAAGGATCAGGTAGCTTCTGACACGGCTCTTTTTACCGCCTCGGTGTCAACCCATCCATCACAAGGTCCCTCGGCATCAAAATCTTCAATTCCGACTACGTCAGTATCGACCTCATCCTCGGTATCAACACCCTCGGTATCAATATCAACTCCATCAACTTTGCCGCCCATTTCCTCCCAAGTATTCCAAAGCTCTCGAAGATGCCAGTGGTTCCATCTTCTAGTTCTGGAGACACCTCCTCTAGCTCACAGCTGACTTCGACCCAGCAGCCTCTCACTGTCCCTACTTTGGTGGAGCATAAGCAGGTCTCGTCGCATCATTCTTCTGTGGCTCCTAAGAAGAAAAAGAAGAAGGAGAAACACTGCTGTCCTTCACTGATTGCCTGTCCATTGGTTGTTCGACCGACCTCTCCTGGGCCTTTACTGACACCTCCACTGACACAGCCTCAGGCTACCACTGTGGAAGAGGTGGAGGCTCCCACCCTTTTGCTGGTGCATGGTCCACTCCAGCTTCCAGTACTGTCTATTCTGGTAACGGTTGACCTCATGTCAGACCTGAACTGTTGGCCTACTTTGACTGTTTCTCTGCCCGTGACCTTGGATCAGTCTGGAGAGGGGCCCTCCCAAACTCCACTTCCTCCGGTTGTGTCTTCTGGCTGCCCTGAGATGGACCATCCACCTATATTGGGTGCTCCTCAGGCTTCGTCCTGAGATCAGCCTTGATCAAGCGTGGCTCATGCTCCGGGACATGCTGATGGAGGTAGATCGCCTCGCCGTTGTGATCACAGGTACTCACGATGTTTTGTTGGCCAGGGTGGACTCGCCTTTCTCATCGGCATCTTACATAACCCATTACATAACCCATTACAGTGATGAGCATCTATGGAGAGAGCAGGCCGGCTTGTACTACTCTTATTCGCTGGCTTATCAGGACCAATACCACCCTGATGTTCGCTGCTAGTCTCCGTGTCGGCCTTGATGTTCTCGCTCTCCATCACACTCTCCTTCAAGATCATGCTACTGTCATTCACCTCGGTACCATCTTTCTCGGTCCCATTCTTGATCTCGGTCTGCATACTGCCAACATTCTCCATCTTGTTCCTACTGTTGGTCCCATGATCGATCCCCTCATTACTGGGATGTTTTGTCTCCACCTCAGGTGACCACTACAGTGTCTCAGCCTCCACCAGACGACCAGCCAACATCTCTCCCTCCGTCCACCTTGTCGGCTTCTCTTTTGACACAGTCCCTCATCGTGCCAATTTCTGCTGTCCTGCCGATTTCATCCACTCCGGCTCGAGTACAAACTTTGGTACCTGCTCCATTTTCCGTACCAGACGCTCCCTCAGCGAGTCAAGCCCAACAGTCTCAACTGCCTCCGTCTTCTCCATCGTCTGGGTCTTATGATTCCAACAAGGATTCTACTGACTTTACTCCTCAGTCTCACACCTCTCGCCCACTTGTGTTTGGGGAACCGGCTCCGGACTCTGCTCCCAAGGATGTCAAACAGTTTTCTGACATCCTCCTCAGGGTGGCCAGTGCCCTGGGTCTCGATATCTCTGGCCCTGCTCCAACAGTACAAGACCCAGTCTTCCACTATGATGATGTGTGTCCCACTACAACAGCACCGGTTCGGTTCCTGCTAGCTTTGCAAGAAGTCTTCAAGCACCCATGGTCTCAGCTGACCTCTTTCCAGCCAATCCCTCATCATTTGGAACATCAGTACCAGACTCAACGTAAGAATGTGGACTTTCTCTTCAATCATCCCACTCCAAATTCCATCATTGTCAAGTCCTCCCAAACGAAAGGGGGTAAGAGAGCTCATATGATCCCATCCCTGATTGTGAGGGTCGTCATCTGGATATTTTTGGCTGCCGCTTTTACTCAACCTCTTCTTTGATCACCAGGATCTCCAACACCCAGGCCTGCTTGGCGGCGTATCAAAGAAATATATGGAATAGATTTCTCCATGGCGGTCTTCTCAGCAATCTTCTTTGCTTCATCTCACTGTTCTCTTCTCTTCATCTCACTGTTCCTTCAGGTGCCGTCAGCCTTCTTCCAAGAAGTCTTCATCTGCTACGAAGTCTCGCTTTTGACTTCCCTCACAGGTGGCCACCTCTACCACTCTTCCATCTTCCAAGCCATCTGTCCAAGACGCCAGGACTGGCTCACCACTTCAACATCTGGTGCACCATCACTTCGGACTCCTGGGTAGTAACTATTGTCCATCTTGGTTATGCCATCGAGTTTCTAAATACAACTCCTCTGGGTGTCTTCTACTCCATGGCCCCGCTCTTCTCGAGGAGATCAATACACTCCTTTTCAAAGGGGCCATAGAAAGGCTGCTGTCTTCGGCCAAATCCACTGGCTTCTTCTCCCGGTACTTCACCATACCGAAGGCAGACGGCACTCTCTGACCCATTCTGGACTTCTGGACAATCAGCTCCTTTATCTCCCTCCGGAAGTTCAAGATGGTCACCCTATCATCCATCCTTCTTCTCCTCAAGCGTTGGGACTGCTTCACATCCATAGATCTGCAAAACGCCTACTTCCATATCACCATTCACTCCCAGCACAGGAGGTACCTCCAGTTTGCAGTCGACAGTGTGTACAAGGTTCTTCCTTTCAGCCTGTCCACCGCACCAATAATCTTCACCAGGTGTTTGGCCCCTGTGATGTCTTACCTCTGTACAAATCATGTTGTGGTATATCACTACTTGGACGATTGGTTATTGGTGGTGTCCTGCAAGCAAAAGTTATACGAGGACATTCATCTTACTCTTTCTCTGCTTTCCGATCTCGGCCTCAGGGTGAATCCCAAGAAATCTCACTTGGAACCTACGTGCACCCTCAATTTCATTGGAGCCACTCTGGACTCTACTTCCACCATGGTCTTCCTGCTGATAAAATATGTGCGGGTATTGTACTGCCGGATAATGGGGCACTCCATCTGTTGACCTCTTTGCCACTTACCAGACAAGGAAGTGCACCCGCTATTGCTCCAGAGCCGGCGTGGGACACCACTCTCTCGGAGATGCATTCCAGTTTCCTTGGAACAAGGGGCTCCTTTACTTCTTTCCCCCATTTCCTTTTCTGGGCCGAATGGTGGCCAAGATCGCCGCGAACAGGGCAGATGCTGTTCTCATAGCCTTTTACTGGCTGAGACAACATTGCTTTGGGTGCCTTTTCACCATCTCCCAGGGCTGCCGGATGCGCACGCCCGACCTCCTGTCGCACTCGGATGGTCTTGTGCTTCACCCAGATTCCCTCGCCTCCACTTGCATGCATGGAGGATAATCTTCTAGACTCTCCTGCCATCCTGGCAGTTCTCATGGCTGCTAAGAAGGAATCCACTCGTAGATCACACGAGTACAAGTGGCGCAAGTTCACTGCCTTCACAGATGCCCATGGTGAGGCTCCTTCTCCAGCCTCCCTATCAATAGCAATCCATTTCCTCCTGTCTCTATGGGAATAAGGGCTGGCCTTCTCCTATCTTAAAATCTGTCTCTCTGCGATTGTCGCCTATCAACCATGTGGTTCTCCTTCCTCGGCTCTTTTCAGAAGTGCTACAGTCAAGCAGTTCCTCAAAGGCCTTCAACACCTCTACCCTCCTATCTCCCTACCTCTTCCTCCATGGTCACTGTCTCTTGTCCTTCCTCAACTCATGCGTCATCCTTTTGAACTTATGGCTGCATCTGATGACTGTCTCCTTACTCTCAAGACAGCATTCTTGGTCGCTGTTACATCAGCTAGAAGGGTGAGGGAACTGACTGCGCTACGCTCAGACAAACCCTTTCTGGTGTTTCATAGGGACAAGGTGGTCCTATGCCCAGACTTTTCCTTCCTCCCTAAAGTAGTCTCTGAGTTCCACCTGAACCACGGTATCATTCTGCTGACTTTCTGTTCTGAATCATCTTCACCTCTTGAGCGCTCTCTCCACTCACTTGACATGCGCCAGGCGCTAGCTTTCTATTTACAATGAACTTTGACCTTTCACCTCACTCCCCACGTTTTTGTTTGCTATTGTGGACGTCGGAAAGGCTATAAAGTCTCCACCTAACATTTTTCTAAGCGGGTTGTTCAGACGATTCATCTTGCCCATGAACTCACCAGGCAGCCACCTCTGTCTCCACTTCACATCCACTCTACTAGGGCTGTGGCTTCTTCAGCAGCTCTCCTCAAAGGGGTTGACCTGCAGGAACTTTGTCGGGTGGCTTCGTGGTCGCAGCCTTTGACGTTCGTCTGTCACTACCACCTTGATTGCAGAGCCCGACATGATGCCCGCTTTGGTCGTGCAGTGCTGTCCTCTATTGTCTGTCCAATGGTAAGCTACTTAATCTCCCATTGTATGAGGCACAGAGACCACGAAGAAGAAGAACAGGTTGCTTACCTGTAACTTTGGTTCTTCGAGTGGTCATCTATGCCCTCACACACACCTGCCCAGCCGCCCCACTTTCAGATTCCTTCCTTGGCGGACTTTGGAACTGAGGGAACACCGTTAGCTTGGCGGGACTGAGCATGCTTGGTACCAAGTGGAGGAGGGGTTCCCACCAAGCTGCTCAGCTCTGGAACTTTCCGAAACGTTATTGTGCATGTGCAAAGATTCCCATTGTGTGAGGGCACAGATGACCACTCGAAGGACCACAGTTACAGGTAAGCAACTTGTTCTTCTCAATTTCGTTTCCACTCACTTACCTATGTGGCCTAAGTTGTTTCTCCCCTTGCTGTAGCACCTGCTGCTACCTTGCCATCTCCAGTTTGCCTACTGCTCTTCCTTGCTGCAACACCTGTCTGACAACCATCTCCATCTCCCACCCATGTGCAGATATGATGGCTGCTGCTCTCACTTGCTGCTGTTGCCTGCACAGATTGGCAGGACCAGAATAGTCCTTCTGAAAAAGTACACGGAGGCAACAGATGGAGGCTCATAGATGATTCTATGATGGGGAGTGCTTTGCCTGCCTCAGGGAGCAGGACAACTATTTGCAGAACCTTATGCCAAATAAAACTCCTTAGTCTTTCAGGTACCACAAGATTTTTGTTTTGTTTTTATAGCAACAGACTGACATGGTTTTCTTGTGATAAGTATGAAATGTATTCTTTCGTGTGAGAAAAAAAAGTCCTCACTAGAAATCGTATTAACCTTTCTCTGCCGTCCCACAGCAAGTCTTTTATTTTATTGTTATGGATTCTTCTTCTTGGTCTCTGTACCTCACACAAATGGGGTCTTGTGCTTGTGCAGATCCACACATGGAATGTCTGTTACCCCAAAATGTAGGTGCCACAAGGACCACCCTACAATGCCAAATACCTCCTTGCAAAAGTGGGGAATTAATTAGCTCAAAATCAGGAGGCTGTGAGAAGTGAGCAACTTAGCGAGATCTTTTCTATTAGTGTTTATGGGCACACGCAGGAAAAGAACCAGCCAGAGATGCAGAAGTAAGCTAAAAATGTGTTTTATTGAGGAGAATTCACTCATGCATTCACACAAGATACACACAATCACACGTTCACACAAGAGCTAACTGAAAGACAAAGAGAGGAAAAATTATAAAGAGGCTGAGGGGTTTGGGGGATTTATAATTACCAATTCAGAAAAGTAGTGAAGAGCAGAGTATTTTGGCTTACGTAGGACCTAGGGGCAGTTCTCATTCAGGAGCCAGACGGACAGAGTGATGGGTAGAGCTTCAAGAGACTGCACTGGGCATCCTGGAATCAGAGGTATTTGTACCCTGAAAATGGCTTGTGGCTGTGAAGGTTCCAGATGCAAGACAAAGGGAACCTGTTGTGGACAATGAGTCTTTTTGCCTGTTGATGGTCTTAGTGCTTTGATTGACAAAGACATGATGGGTGTTGTAATAGCTGTCTGTTGTGGGTGCTGTGAGGAAAGAGGGAAGAATCCAGGTGTACAAAGGATGGATATCTGTCAATCAGTGTCCTGGTGGGCTCCTCACAGTTTGATTCCCTGGAAAATTCCAGCTTCTGTTTAAGCCTATTATCCACAGGAACGGTGTGTATTTGCCTGACAAATGACTCAGTCTTACCTGGAGGAAGTTTGAGTTGACCTGTTCTTCTCACATTTATAGTCAAATTCTTTCCCTCACTCAGTTTGACCTCTCCGTCACCTCTCAGGCTTGAATTGGATATCAGAGCCAATAAAATGTGTTACCAATTAGGTATGGTGCCCATCCAAACCATACTGATATTGGGGACCTCCAAAGCAGGGCCTTACATCTCAGAGATGAATAGCTTTTGGCGGGAACCTCTACTTCAGTTATGAACACAAAAAGCACCAAGAGCTACTCCTGCTCAGTTCCTTTTGGTCTGTCCTGGTGTTTACATCTATAGATAGCTTCCAGCATTGAGTTGCTGTTCTTTTCCCTGCATTGTTCTTCCCTTCATTGTTTCTTTCTATACAGCAAAAACGAAAAAAGTAGTCGTTCATCTCCTTCACCCTCTCCCCTGCAACTTTAGTCAATGGCCTGTTAGTCCTTTCTGAATGGCCTCGAAGGCTCTTTTCAAGAACTGCGTCTCCTGCAGTGGGAAGATTACTAGCTCAGATGGGCACTCCCAGTATTTGATTTGCTTGGATGTGGGTTGCTTGGTCTGTTCTTGCTCTATTTATAAGGGGTTTACAACCCAAGGATAGAGAAACAGACTTTCCCAGCTCTATTTCTATCTTTGGAATCAGTCTTTGAAGGCCGTAGATATTACTGCTCAGAATCAACCTCTCCATTCTGCTTCAGCGTCAGAGACACCCCCCCCCGAGGTTCTCTTGGACCAAGCACCCATGGCCTCACTATCAACTTTGGTCTCAACCATATTTGATGCTTCATCCCAAGTAGAAGAGGCTCAGGGAGGCCAGGATGTGGCTCAGCCTCCCCCAATCCCAGGCAGATCTGTTTCTGTATGGCCAAAGCCTGGAAAATCTCAAAAGAGAGTTGCCTCTGATTTAGCAACCCCTATAAGGAAAAGAGGAAGGCAAAGGAAAAATGGAAGGCTGGAGTGACAACTATTACTCCCATATCGGCCTCCGTATTGACCTCTACTCTGGTCTGTCTCCTGGCTTCACCCCATCTATGGACTTGACCTGGATCAACAATCTTGCTTGGATCAAGGAAGGGTTAGTACATGAGATTTCTCAGATAGCATGCTCCCAGACTGACTCATCCTCAACAGAGCAATTGTTTCAGGTCATTGTTACTCAGCCTCCTTCTTCTCAAAGTCCACTGGTTGTGAGCTCCCAGAAAGGCCACTTACCAGACTATCAGTCACCTTGTCTCTCACCTCATATACCTACTCCTTCACCTTGCCACTGATCTTATTCCTCACATCACTATCATACTACTCAGAGCTGCAGGTGCATCCATCTTCCCTGGATGGTATGAGTGCTTTATGGTGCTGACTCTCTGCGACATCAGAGATGTAGTTCTGGCTCAGATCACCCACATGGCTCTTGTTATCACCAGCATAATGGCTGCTGTGACAACTCCCTGGGTTCAGACATGGCTTCACCTGTCTGTTATATGTACAAGAACAGAACCACAGGCCTCCTTACCTGTATATCCCAAGATAGCCATTACCACCATCCAGATTATCGCTATCGCTCCCCTCAGTGTTACACAGATTATTATGGGGTTCCCTCCACTCACCAGGGAAGTGTATAACTCATGTTCACCCCCAGTCACTTGGGGAGTATATCACTCATGATGAAGTCCCCCCCTTATGGTGCACCTTGCAGCCCTGACAATTGATTCTGATGGCTACCATCTCTAGACCCCTCAGACTGAGAGACTGCTTTGATGACCCTGGCTTCGGATGCAACTGTGACCACTGTAAATGTTTTTCTGGTGTCAACAGCATCACTAATTATGCAGCAAAATCAACCTACTTCCTCCACATTGCCTCTCACCTCAGCAGTGTCTCTATCCTGACTTGACCTGGGTGCTACACAATGAGGCTTAGACACCTCTGATTCCAATTCCTCTAAAGATGTGGGGGACTTAATTGCTGATACATCATCACAATTCCCATCACCTTTCACCTCTTCTCCTACAGAGAACATTGCTGACATTACGCCTTCCTCACTGATACAGGATCTCCATCCCTATGTGGAACTGATTTTTAGAATGACAAAGTTCCTTGACCTTGAAGTAAAGAATCAGACTACTACTTCATTGGACCCAGTATTCCAACATGTTGATGTCCAAAGCTCTACACCAGTCATACTGACCCTTTCATCAACCCATCTTGATCTTTCCAGATGATGGGCCAATCCATCTTCTGTCCTACCTGATTGCAAGGCACCTGGAGAACCTTTCTAAGACCCAGCAAGAAGGGACAGCCTTCCTTACCCACCCAATGCCTAACTATTGTTGTGGAAACTTCCCAGTCCAAGACCACCTGGAAATCCCATACTGCTCCACAGGCTGCGGTCTTGACCTTTTTGGCAGGAGATTTTACTCTTCTGCAGCATTAGCGATTTGGGCAGTCAGCTACCAGGCTTTTATGGTCGAGTGCCATACAGTTTCTCTGGGAGAAGATATTATCTTTCATCCCATGTCTACCTGATGACTGGAGAAATTTTGCTGTTCTTTTCCAGCTAGAAGTGTATAGGCTAGCTGCACAACATATCAGAGCCTTTTGTCATTGAGATGACCGTAATACAAATGCCATGTTGACATCAGTTGGCATACGATGTTGTGTTTGGTTATGATCTTCCTTTTGATGGAGAGGGTCTCTTTAATGCTACAATAGATGAGTTGAGGGATGCCCTTTTCAAGGCCTGTACCACAGTCAAGAAGATGGGTTTCTGACCACCTACTTGTCCTTTCCATCAACACAAGTCCTAATGGAGGAAATCTTTCTCTGCTTCCTATACCAGATCAGGGTCTCCTCCTTGCCAATTGTGTCAGTCATCCGACTCATCAGGGATGCACCACCATCCATCATGGCAGTCTTGGTACCAGATACCCTTGGCCCCTAAGAAACTGTTGTCAGGCATGAAGCATTTCTTGACAGCTCCTGACTCCCATCTTTCCTGCTTGTGTCTTTGCATCAGGTTCCACTTGACTTGTATGGTGTCCACATCCCAAGCAAGGCTACAAGGCATTTCATTTCCGGAAGTTTGCAGAGCAGCTATTTGGACTTAGCCTTCAACCTTTATCTGACACTGTCCATGAAGACTGCGGGAGAAGAATGAAAGGTTACTCATCTGCAACTGTGGTTCTTTGAGTGGTCATCTGTTTCCTCACATAACCCTCCCTCTGTCAATGGCTTACTATCAATGAACAGCTGAACTGAGGGGGAGCAGCTCTTGGAACTATTTAAATTCACACCCAAAGAGAGTGGGGTTTCTGCCAAAAGCTACTCATCTCTGGAATATTCCATGTGTGAATCTGCACAGGCATGAGATCCTATTTGTGTCAGGGTGCAGTTACAGGTGAATACCTCCCCTTTTTTTTACATTATGGCAAGGAACAGGGGTGGATTCCTAGTAGACAAGGTAAGTAAATGTTGAATTATTCTTTCTCCTTTCCTCATGGTAGCACCAGGCTTATTGTACAGTGTACAGGTGAAATGTCTATAAAACTGTGAGACTTCACTTACTGGCTGAAAAGTAAAAAGCAGTAGCTTACTTGTTTCTTTCAGAACAGCAGAGCTGCATATTTTGCTTTATAACATGGAGATTTACTTAAACAACAGTAGCAATGAAATCTTGGAATCCAAGCTAGCTCATTATTCAAATAGGAACCAGGTAGCATGCCTTGAATCTGAGTAAAGTGCAGCCAGCCAGGTAATTTGGCAACACCATATTAAGCCGATTTGCAATGCAGTCTTCTGCATGTTTACCCAGAAGGAAAGTCGCTTGTGTTTAATAGAACTTGTTCCCAGGTTAATATGCATAAGGCTGCTGTTGTATTTAGCAGAGAATAATGTGTTTATCTCAACTGTATATAAGGGAGGGAGGGAGAGATTGAGAGAGAGAGAGAGAGAGAGCGCATTACGGTACTTTCTTGCTGGGAATTAGCAGTTGGTGTAGAAGCTTTTCATTCTGATTGTGATGTCAAAGGGTCATGGGAAGAAATGCATGAAATTTTCTTAATTCTAGAAATAACTTCTTCTCTGTCCAAAGAAAACCTTAAGTCTTTTAGGAATTAAATGTTAGTGCATCATATGGTTGTAATTTTGCATTGCTCAGAGTTATTGTCCATCTGTATTCTTAGGAATTCTCTATATTCTTTCTATGCACAAGCATACAATGGCCATTTGTGGAGAGAAACAAATAGCACCCATTGAAACCACGTTTTTATCTCTCCCTCAACAGATTGGCACCTGGGAAATCAGTATATCATAGGATTATGGGGAGCTCTTTGTCTCCAAATAATTTAGATTACAATCGAGACTTTTTGCTTGAACCAGACTGGTGAGAGGGGAAGAGTTGGATTGGGTTAGCTTGGAAAAGGAAGACTGAGATAGCTGAATTTAAATATCAGAAGATATGTTATGTAGAAGACGAAGCAAGCTTGTTTTTTGCTTCTCCAAAGACTGGAACAGAAATAAATGGATACAAATTGCAGGAAAAGAGGTTGCAGCTGAATATAAGGAGAACTTTGCTGTAAGAACTGTTTGAAAGGAAAACAGACTGTCTCACAGGGTGGGGCTCTCCTTCTTTAAAGTCTATAAGCAGAGGTTGGATGGATATCTTTCAGGGCTGCTGTCCTTGTATATTTCTGCAAAGCAGAGAGTTGAACTAGATGGTACTTGCCACCATTTCCAGCATCCTGTGAGTCTAAGAAGGGGACCTCATGAGATTTATTATCCATCCCTCTACCATAGATACTGCACTCTCAATCTATTAGAAATATACCAGAAGAAGTCAGCATTTCTTGTTGCTTTTAGGGAGATATTTCAGACCTTAGGGATTGTTTCAGATAGCTTAGGGATTGTTGTGTGATGTTAATTCAGATGAATAGCCAACAGATGCATCAGAAACTATAATTTGAAGATGGCTTGCAAACTACTGTTTGGAGAAGCTGGGTCTTGTAATATTTGGGGGAGGGAAAATGAGTGGAAAAACATATTTCAGAACACTAGGCAAAAAAGGTTTACTTTGTGAATAGAAACCATCTTTATGTATGGACAATTTCAATAATCCTAGCAGTATGTGGAAAGGAAACACCATTATACTGGTTCTGGGGATGCTAGTGATTGAGTGCAGTAAAAAACCTACAATAATCAATACATTATATATAATTGCTCTTGTTTCTTTAAACAGTAGAAAAAGCATCATTCAACTCAATCTGTTTGGTCAATGTTTTTAAGAAATTAGAAGCATAGGTGTCACTTTTTTATTTAAATTCAGGTTTAATTTGAAATGTTTGCTATTATCTGATTTTTTTTAAAAAAAGAAACCACCAATATAATTTTAACTTTTATTTATTGGTTTTCTTTACCCACATTGAAAAACAAGATTTACTAGAGAAGCAACATGTGTCATAAAAACAGATTAATTGATAACAGTAATCACAAAAGGCTTGAGACAGCAGTGTTCTTTGTATTCCTTTAAATCATTTATAATACAGTTATCATACTGATCACCCTACTGTCTGCTTTGGACATGAGACTTTTTCCTTCCAGCAAACATGTTTGTAGCACTGTCTCAGTCCATGTGAACAATAGTCAAAAAATTCATTCTTGTCCTCCTTCTGAGTTTCAAAGGCGCTTAGAGATAGGAAGTCATCTTCTGTGTCTTAGGCTGAATCTACTCAGGTGCAATAATGCGTGCTTACCTTTGTCATAGTTCTGAAGAAACACATGACACTCGTCTTCAGTTTATGCTACTTTTTGGGGGAAGAATCATTTTTTAAAAACATGCAGTTTGAACCTCGAATTGGGATTGGGGTGGAATTGGGGATGGAAGGTGGGACCAGGTTGGTGGATGGTGCCCAACTGGTGGGTGGGCAGCATAGGCTCACTGGAGATTTGTTGCCTGGGCACTTATTGGTTTGTGAAGGGCTGGAAGGGTCAGCACCATTTTTTAAATTTTTTTCCCTTTGCACTGCAGACGTATGTTACACTTTGAATCTTGGGTTTTTTTGGATATTTGCTTGCCTTTATAAGATGTCCTTTTGAGTAGGGTGATGAGGAGATGTCTCATGGGGCAAGCGCTATCAAGTTTAGTAGGACTTACATCTTAGTAGTTCTGTATAAGATTGCACAATATGCTGTGAGACAGCAAGACAGCAAATCAGAGAGAGTGGAGGCAGTACATGTGAGCACTGAGGAAACCACCTAGGTATGAGCTCAAGCCAGTGGGGGTGCAGATGGGAGATCAGAACAACAGAAAACAGAGAAAAGCTGCTTGGTTATATAAATATGCACAGGCCTGGTGGGAGCACAACAAACTCCTGCAGGTGCTGCAGTCATGTGACTGGCCATAAACTGATATGGGGAACGTGTACATACAGTTGAAATGCTCCCTTGTACCTGTGTGACTACATGATGGGGCTCTTGTGTGGCTTTCTAAACTGATTTCTGTTTGGATTAAAACAGGTGCATGTAGAAGAGAAAGCGGTCAAACTGGGGCAGAATACTTCACTGTGGAGCTGGGAAACAGTCCTAGTGCATGTTTAACCTTGGTCCTGCAAGTTCTCTGTCCTTTTTCCAAGTGAGGAGAGGAGCAGCATTACTAGCAGTTAAAAAAATTTGGTTGATTGTTGAGTAATTTATAGGTTGATGAGAAGCATTTCTTCTATTTGGGAGCAAAATAATGGTTATCTAGGCCCAATCATGAACAGTAAATAACTGAACTGTTGGCTTACCTAATACGTCAAGTACATACTGTGTATACATCTAGACATTTTCTTAGGTAACTACAGCTAAGACCTTAAAGCCACTTGGTACTGCATTTGAGGAAGTGGGTTTATATCCACAAAAATTCATGCTAAAATAAAAACCAATTAGTCTTAAAAGTTTTACCACACTTCTTTTTTTCCTTCCCCCTCCCTTCCTCCTTTTTATGTACAATTTAAATAAATGTGCAATTTAAAAATCTTACTAATGACTTTCTTTGGTACTTAATACTTCTTTTGATTAGACTGGATTTTTGAGTTATTACCATGTTTCCCCAAAAATAAGACACTGTCTTATATTTATTTTTCCTCAAGAAGACACAGTATGGCTTATTTTCAGGGGATGTCTTATTTTTATTAAGTATGGTACAACAATCTACATTTATTCAAATATAGTTAAATCATCTTCTTCTGGAACATCGTCATAACTCTCCAAACCCGGAATTCCATCCTGAATTTCTTGTGACTCCATTTCCTTTAGAACCATTGGCCCCAATCTTTCATGTCGAGCAATAGAGCTCTCATTAAATGAGCGGCTCTTATCCATGTAACCTGCTCGGAGTGCATTGGCAACAATACTGTCAGTGATTTTATCCCATGAATTCTTCACCCAAATCATGACCTCTTGCAGGCTAGGTTTCACAAAGTTTCTACACTGATTTCTTGTCATTCTATTTTCAGTGTAGTCATTAATTTCCATACACAAATGGTCTTTGAATGGCTTGTTTATTGCAATATCAAGAGTCTGCGGATAGGCAGTCATTCCTGCAGGAATCATTATTTGATCTGTTCTTCTCTCTGCAAGGAAGTTCTTCATGTCTTTAGCACGGTGAGTGCTGGCTGAATCCCAGACTAGCAGATCTCTTTGGCCACCTCACAAAACAAGTGGCAGCATTAAATCAAGCCACTTCCTTATAACTGCTTGTGTGCACCAGGCTTTTTCAGTTTCAAGAACATAAATTCCAGAAACACGTTCAATCTTATCTTTCTTGCCCTTAGTGACGATAAGAGGTGTGGCTTTCTTTCCATCCAGATGAATTGCCAAAATACAGGTAGCACATGAACTTTTGTGACCAGTGGAGGGAACGTAGATTGAGGAGGTACCCCTCTGTTCAGTTGTCGTTTGGGCTCCTTGACCCATAAACACTGCAGTTTCACCCATAGCAATCATGTTGCAAAGTTGGTATTTAGAAAAGTCAATGCCATCAACAAAGGACTTGAGTGCAAGTGCTCGCTTAATAACTTCAGCATCTTCCAACTTAAACAGTGTTGTTGATTTTCTGAGAGACAGTTCATATCGCTGAAGGAAGCCATCAAACCAGTGTTGTGATGCTTTGAATTCTGGGGATATTTTGAATTGAGGTGCCATTACAAGGGCAAATGCTTGAATATCAGCCCTGCGCACAACCAAAGCCTTCGCTCTCCTGTCAGCAATCCATTCACTGATCATGTCTTCCAGCTCAGGAAATAAAGGTTGCCGAGCCGAACCACACTTGCGCTTCTTAGCATTTCCTCTGTCCACCTGTAGACTGAGGTTATCGTATTCTGCCCACCATTTGTGGACCGTTCAGATATCCAACTTCTTCTCTTTGCAGAAAGCTGTAAGATTCTTGTCCTGGGAGTCCTGCACAATTCCTTTCTTGTACTCAACAAAATAACTCTTTCTTTTTGCACTCATCTTGTCTAGGGGTAGAGATACTCAGGAAAAGCAGAGATAGGCCAACAAAGCTGATGTGTAAGGGCTGGCTTATTTATCGGGGATCCAGTGAGAACTGGGTCCAATCTGCACAGTGGAGCTGGGATGATCTCTCTGGGCTCAGTAGCAGAGGTCTTTCAATAGCACAGCACGCCCCAGTCCGTCACTGCGCCAATGTGTAGATTTGCAGGCTCGCACCGGCGCAAGGCTGCAAATCTTCCTGGGGCGGGCTTTAGGCTGGCGAGCTTCTCCGGTTGGTGGAGAGCCTCCACCAACCGGAAAGCGCCATTTTCGTCTCCAGAGAAGTGTGTAGTGCGCGCACGCACTGCTCCAGATCACCCTGGATCAGCGGGGGGAGCGCATCAGCCCAGTAAGTATCAGAATGCCCCGTTTTCCCTGCAAAGTGTGAAAAAGCCCTGTCTCCCTCTATGCCTCAGCTTACAGCACGCACAGAACGACCGGGACCTGGCGGGGGAGCCGACCTTGTTGATGGGGCTGCCCACACCTCTCCAGTCACCTCCGAGATAGCAGCTGTCACGATGGGGCAGGTGAGATGGGCTGCCTGTCTTCTTTACCGCTCCGTGCCAGTACGCTGCATAGCCACGCCTATCACTATGTCTTATTTTCGGGGTATGGCTTATATTGCGCAAATGCTTAGAAATCCTGCTGTGGCTTATTTTATGGGTATGTCTTATTTTCGGGGAAACACAGTAGTTCTTTCTAATGTTGCATATACTTGATATTTAATAAAGTTGATTGAAGAGTGAATTATTTTCTTTCAAATACTGGATTATTACTTTTTTTTCCTTCAGTACTTTGTGTGTTTGGGCCTTCAGGTTGCCCATTGACTTATGGTGACCCCATGAATTTCATAGGACTTTCTTAGGCAAGGAATACTCAGGAGTGGTTTTGCCCACTTTACAGTTGAATAAAAAAAAATATTTCACGTACTGTCCCCAATATACTTAATTTTTATTTTTTTCCTGTACTGTAACAATACCTTAAAAACACTGACATGTTCTGACCATTTTAATTTTAGACTAATACCCTCCAAGTTTGGCTAGAGCTTGGAAAAAGTACATTAGGACTATAACTCCAGAATCCTGAATCATTCTGGGAATTCAATAATTTTTCCAAGCCTTTCCCAAGCTTTCTGTGTTTGTCGGTCAAAGTAAAAGTAAGCTTTTTTAAAAAATATGCTTTGCAAAAATAAATTATGTGAACTTAAAAGTTGCATCATTTGAGTTTCTGTCTAACAGAAAGTATGTTCTGCAAATAAGCATGCCCAGTATTGATACTCCTGTGGTGCTTATCTAATTTACAAGCCAATTGTGGATCCAGTGTTATCAGTGTTTCCTGTACTTTTAAGTTCAAAACAAGTCTCTTGACTAGGCAGCATCAGATTGAATATGGCTTCTAAACTATAAACTAATTTCTAAACCATAAACTAGAAATAAAGTGAGGTAAGTTCATACGCTGTGATGTTCTATATGATAATTTAAAGACATCAGTGGTTAGTATTTGAGTGAATTGGTTACAATTGCTGATTGTCTGAATCATCATAGATTGTTGCACATTATCTAAAGAAACTTCTAAAATATTGGAGCCAAACTACCAAATTATATTATATAATATGAGCTGTATCATAAACTGAAGGTAAAAATGTAACCTTATGAAATTACATTGTTCTTGAAGAACACTAGCTTGTTGTGATCTCAGTACTTCTTTTTACATCTTAAAACGTGGATCCCAGGGTCATTATGATACCTTGCAGGCTTTTGTATATTTGTTTTGACTGTCTTGATTTTCATATGAAATACTGTTTTGGATGTTCTGAATGAATTGGATTTGTGGCAGTCCAACACTTCATTTTTTTTCTCCAGGTCTTTAGAGAATATGCCTTGGATTCAGAGTTTTATATATAGGTAATTCTAGGAAGAAGAATGCTTCTAATAAAAACTGATTATACTCCTTGGCACACTGTACATGCTGTGGTGAGAAAAGAAATCCTACTTTTTTAAATCTGCTTCAATATTTCGGTGTCAACTAGAGTAAAACAAGTGAAGGTTGTCTTTTGTTAGTCCATAGAGGACAGTAGTCAGTGGGTATACAAGCAGAGGAGAGGATAATAGAGTCCTACTTCTGTGAGTGGAAGCTCCTTGTACAGTGTTGAAAATAAGCTTTCAATAGCTTTTTCTTCTGACCAGATATTCCTTATCTTTCTCCTGAATAGACGCTGTATAGCAGTCTTCTGAATAAGACTGCTTCTGAAGGTTCATGCTTCTATGAGGGTTCAGTTATTCCAAGGACTGGTTATGGAAGTTCTCTGTATGTTCAGATTTCTGCTTAAAAATGTTTTGTACTAGATTTTAGCAATTGCTTAGAGTTTCATGAAAACCACACTGAAAAACTTCCTGCTCTTCTCCACCAGGAGCTCTAGTCTTCAGGTTTTCTCCCAGCAGAATTCTCTTAGCCTGTGTTACTGCGGTCGAGGCCTACCTGGAGATTGCACTTGATATCGTTTTGATATCAAACCATTCGGCCTTCCTCTGCCACCCCGCTCCACGTGTTTGCGAGGCCTCCAAACTAGCATGTAAACACGCGCAGCCGATAATTGCTGGACGTTCCATTCTCCATCTAGGCAGGCCGGATAGAGCCGGTTTGACGCTTCAAGGACCTCCCCAGCAAACACCTCCTTGCTTATGCGTGATACTAACAAAGGCCCCCCTGCCCCGAGCAGGTAGCTGCACAAAGCTGTACTAAGCATTCCGCATTTGCATATTGGCTGCACTATTGTTGATTCGGCATTATGCCAATCATGCTAACTCTGACCTTTCCAAGGCTTTGTCCCGCTCCTAAATTGCATTGTTCTGACCGAGTAAGGTATGGCCTGCAGTCACAATTCACCCTATATAAACCCCTGGTTCCGAGATCACCTCGGATTGCTCCTGAGTTCCACCCAGCCTTGCTGCCGCTCTGCTTGGTGAGCCGTCCCCTCAGTTCCAGTAACTGAGCCCGCTCAACCCGGGATCGCTCCGAGTTCCAGGCTGCCTTGCTACCGCTTTGTTCGGCGAGCTCCCCTCAGCGAACCGTGCTGAGCTTCTTCCCTGCACCCCAACGAACTCTATCTTCATACTTCTCCAGGACTACGAGACAGGTGTCATATCACCCATTTCCCTCTGAAAATCCCTATTTCCAATTCTTTGGTTAGCTGTGTGACTGTGTTGTCTTTAATATTTGTCTGTATTTAATAAAACATCATTTTTGCTATTTTAAACCGTCTGACTGCTTGACTGACCTGACCCCGTAGATGCTGAGTTGCAAGATCCTGCTAAGTTACCCTGCCTCTCGCTAGGTTTAGTGAGTGCTCCAACTAATTTTCCCCAAGGTTGTGTTGTTGTTGTTTGGTTATTTGGGTGCCCCTCCCGGGACCCCCAGAGATCAGGGTAACATCTGAAAAGTTTGCTTGTTTCTCAGCAACACATTCTGCTGCTTTCAGCTAACAGCCTCAATCTTTCTCTTCTAACTGATAAACTTGAGCAGTCCTTGACTAATTCTGGCAAAAGAAAATGATGTATGTTGTCCTTGATAAAATGATAAAGAGCTCGTATCCCATGGTTGAGCAGAAAGAGAAATGGGCTGACTTGTATCCCTGTCAAGGCCTTTACATATTGATTATCTTTAAATCACTAGTAAGTGCCTGTGTATGGATTTCTAATTACCAATCAGTTTGGTTAACTCTTAATCCAGATCTTAGCAGTAAGTAGTTAAAATTAAAAAAATGTTATTCATTACAATATTTTTAAATAATGAGTGCCAGTGGCATTTCTTTAGCACGACAGTGACAAATATCTCAGTATTTTGAATAGCAAGCAACATTATTTGTTAATTTAAATGGAGGATTTTGTCTGCATTGTAAACTAAAAATCACTAAAAATGTTGAAAAGCTTGAAGGTAAGTAAAGCTGACTTTTTTTAATGTATTCACCAGAACTCCGTTCTCTTCGGTTTTGCTGAGATAACCACTCATTAGCATGATGCATATGGAGTTCTGCCTTAGAGATGCATCTGTGTTAGTTTAATTCACAGTTGAGGTTGTTAAAAATCTACTATATACTGTTGAAAAAAAGCAGCTTGCTTTCTTTGTGTCTTGTTCTGAACTGGATTCAAATGTACGTGGATGTTTACTGCTTCACTGGTACTTCCATATGTAATTGTTTTAACATGTTACATTTAACATGTTACTGTGCCATCCAAATAAATAGAAACTGCATGAGGAAACTGAATTTTGTAATTCATTGTACACATGTTTTGTTATGAACCTATAGTACTGGGGTGTTTTTTTCCCTCTATGTGTATGCTTATACCAAATGAAACAGCTTTTTTATTTTTTTATTTATTTTTTTATTTATTTATTTGTATCCCGCCTCTCCATATAGATCGAGGCGGTGAACAACTTACAAATAGCATGTATTTCGAAACATTTCTATACATGCCCCCAACAAACTGGGTACTCATTTTACCGACCTGCGAAAGGATGGAAGGCTGAGTCAACCTTGGAGCCAGGCAGGATCGAACTCACAACCTTGTGGCTTGCAGTACTGGTATTTAACCACTGCGCCACCATGGCTCCAAGGGACATAGTTCCAGATTTTCTACCAAGGGACATAGTTCCAGATTTGTAATTGAACACTGACAGTGGCTGTATTGGATGACCAAATCCTGACATAATAATCTGCATGTAGCCCCTCTGATACTACTTCACTTCTTCCTCAAACCAAAAAGCCATAACTTTCCACTCATTTTAAACCAGAAGTGTGATGAATTACAAACAAGGCAAGATAACAAAGCTACTTTTAAATCTTTATCCTAGTTGAATCTGGTATGAATTGAATCCATATTTCACAAGTGCTAAATGCTATAAGGATTTTTTTTCTTTTGTGTGTAAAATATTTTGACTGATATGCTAAGACCGTCTAGGATGGCATGACTGAAACTTGAAGAATTTGATGAACATTTAATGATGATCATTTAAGTGTCTTCTTTGGTCTAACGGTTCTTGAAAATTGTCTCTGTTGCTTCTGATGATTGTAGATGTACAGAACTGATTTTTCTTGTGGTTGACACAAAAAATACTTGCTAACATTGATCATTGCCCTAATTGGTTGAGCTTGATTGTTTATGTTCATGTTGTTTTACGTGCATATTTCACTCTTTTGATTTATTCTGCCTTGAAGCACAGTAAATGTAACTCATGATTATTCAACATTAATATGTGGTATATCTTACTTGAGAACAGAACCTCAAATTGACTGAAGAACAGCTAAAAGAAATTAGATCATCTTCTCAGAATATCAGAATAAATATCTATGACAATGAATGAAGTTTTTCTTCTTGTCAAAGACTTCAGAATTCAGTATTTGATATAAAGTTCCCTCAGTGGGGTTTTGCTGGAAAAGATGACATACTTGGGAGGAGTTTCTTAAAACATGAATTACCAACACAGTGATATTAGTGCCTGGCTGTAGACACGCATGAGCATTCTAAGAACTCGTTAACTTTGGGAGTAACTTTAAAAGTCATGAAAACTAAAGTTCACTGCAGAAATAGTCTACTAAAATGAGTGTTGATGGGTGACTAGTTGTGCCACAGTTGTAAATTATGAAATATTTTAGTTTTTAGTCATGCAGTGTATATAATGGGAAAAGGCGGAATTGCTTTAAACAAGATCCAAAGAACTCGGAGAAGGTATTTGGGTAAATAAGAAGTTACTCTTTACTGAGTCAGGTGAATTTGACTGTTTACAGCAATCCAGGGTCTCTTTCCTGGCTCTGATACTGGGATCCTTACAACTGAAAATATCAGGAATTGAGCCCAGACCTTCTGCAATGTAAGGCATGTACCGTATTTGCCAGCATATAAGACACACCAGCATATAAGATGTGCCAGCATATAAGACGCACCCCATTTGTACGCTGGCAAATACTATTTGGTGATGTATAAGGTGCACTGGTGCATAAGATGCACCCCATTTTCAAACAGTATTTTCCAGGGAAAAAAATGAGTCATATGCCAGCAAACAGGGTACTCTCCCACTGAACTGTCAAGGAAATGAATTGCGAAACAACCTTTGCAGGAGTTCTAGTATATGTGAATTCTATATATAATATGTATATATGTCCACAAGTATGCCCAGGACTGTTGCTATTGTGTGCATCAATGAGGATGTATATCTGAGAACTGAGGTATGGGAAGAAAAGATGGAAAGGAATCCTTACTTCTCTCACCTACATCCCATTTTGAAGGGTTTCGCCTATTTCAATATGTGATGTTTTTGCTTGTCGAACTCAAGATTAGGCATAATTATTAAGAATTGATCCACATAACCAGGATTAATGTGTAGAAATACCTGGCAAGTATATGTTCCACAGTTGTGATTACTGTGTTCACTTTGGTTCCAGCCTTTATTTACTGGTATGTATAAATTATCTACACTTGTTATCTATTTCCTATTGTACAAAATTATTGAATTGCAAACCAAGTAATATGATTTGATTTCAAACATTTGACAATATCTAGCATAATTATTTGCTTTTTTCCCTATTTTATTCTTTGGAAGGTGACGAGTTCTGACTGAAACAGAATATTTTAGTAACGAGAAAAAACTTCTGTTCCAATTTTTGAAGAATATTCTGTTATTCCTGTTTAGGTTTCCTGTTCAGCATATACAATTGGAAGCCTTTTTGGAAGTAGCTTGGGACTTCATGGCCTCCATGAGTGTGTTGTCATGAATATAGGGCTTTTTGTGGATGTGTGCATGCACATGTCTGCTGATGGTGATCTGGCTGTGTAGGATCTGTAGGATGATATGACCCTGGAGGCTATGGACTTTTTGATATCTCCTAGTACCTTGACTGGCAACTCTGTGAAAGTTCTAATGGGCAAATGAAATGCCATTTGGCACAATAGCTCCTGAACTTCCTCCCCTGCTGACCACAAGCAAATGAACTTCTTGACTCTCAAACAGCTGGGAGTGATAAACTGAATAGGATGCTTATCTAGAGCAGTTCTTGTCAGGCTGTCTGATATGGGACCGGCAATTATTTTTTCCAGTGTGCCAGGCATCAGTACCATATTTGTGTCCTTGATCATAGCTTTTTGTTTCTTTCTTGGAAGCTATCCACAGACTGGCAGCCAGTGACTTGAAGACCAGCACTGGATAATTCCATATGGTCTGTTGTGTCCCTCAGTGTTTCCCAACCATTCTTCATATATGTGAAACCACTGTAAAAAGCTATTCAGAGTTTTGAGGTTCAGTGCTACACATGTGGCGACAGCACCCAACCCTATGTTGTACATATAAATCAAAGGAAGTTGTTCTAGTTTACTGGTCCAGTAATGGGTGAGAGTGAACAACTGAAGTTTAATCCAGACAGGACAAGAGATGTTTCTATTTGTTGAAATACAGATCAGGAAATAGAGATTCAACCTGTGTTGGAATGGGGTTACGCTATCCTTGCAGATTCAGATTTGCTGGTTGTTTATACTGCTGGATATGGCCCTGAACGTGGGTGCCTAGGTTTTTACAGTGGCCAGAAATGTGTTTGCCCTCCTGAAGTTTGTGCAGCATGTGTACTTGTTTTTAGGGATGTATGATCTGGCCACAACAATACAGTTGTCCCTCTACATTCGTGGGGGTTTGGTGCAGAGAACACCCACGAAAGTGGAATAATTACAAATAATTTCCCAGAGGCTATGGCGTGGCTGAAGTCACTGGCGTCCCTCTGGGGCTGCCGTGACTGGCTGGAGCGATGCAGCTACCCCATTGGCCATGGAGAGGATGGCTGGCAGCCCTTTTGATCGCATGGCTGAACCTGCTCTGGCCCCGCACACTTTTCTGAGATCTCTGACAGCCCTCACAGGCAGCAATCGCAGGGCAGATTAACTCCATTCCCACAATTGCCACCTGGAAGGGATGCCCCCAATCTCAGCAAAGCACGCAAAGCTGGAGCAACCTGGGCCAGGTGATTGCTGCTGGCTTTGGCCTTGCCCGCTTTACTCAGATTGCAGGCATCCTTTCCAGGCAGCGATAGCAAGAACAGAGCTATCCTGCCCCATGATTGTCCATTGAGGGGGACCTCATGATCTGAGCAAAGCGGGAGAGGCTGGAACGGTTGGGGATAGCCTGGCTGAGGTCACTCCAGCCCTGCCCGCTTTGCTCAGATCATGGGCGTCCCTTCTAGGTGGCGGTTGTGGGGTAGGTTAAGCCCCCTTCCCTGGAAGGGAAGCTGGCAATCTGAGCAAAATGTGCGAGGCCTGAGCTGCCTTGCCCACTTTGCTCAGATCACGACTGGGCGGTGATCGTGGGGTTGATTAAGTGCTTTCCCAAGGTTGCTGCCTGGAAGGGAGGCCAGCAATGTGAGCAAAGCAGGCGAGGACTGAGTGGCCTCACCTGCTTTGCTCTGACCACAGCGTTCCTTCTGGGCGCCAGTCACGGGGTAGGTTAGACCCTTTTTCACAGTCGCCACCTATAAGGGAGGCTGGCAATCTGAGCAAAGTGCACAAGGCCTGAGCAGTCTCGCCTACTTTGCGCAGATCACAGGCACTCCTTCTGGGCAGCAGTTGCGAGGCAGGTTAGGCACTTTCCCATGATCACCGTCTGGAAAGGAGGCCGGGGATCTGAGCAAGGTGCCCGAGACCAGCGGCCCTGCCTGCTTTGCTCAAATCACGGGTGCCCCTTCTGGGCGGTGGTCACAGAGTAGGTTAGGCACTTTAGGTTAGATGCTTTCCTGCAATCACCCTGAGGAAGGGAGGCCAGCTATCTGAGCACGGCTCAGAAACTCTCAGATCGTGGGTGTCCCTTCCAGGTGGTGATCGCAGGAACAGAGCTAAGATCATGGCTGTCCCTTCTGGGCAGTGGTCACAGGATTGGCTAGGCACTTTCCCACGATCGCTGTCTGGAAGGGAGGCCAGCAGTCTTGAGTAAAGCAGGCAAGGATTGAGCAGCCTTGCCCACTTTGCTCAGATCAGGGCCGTCCCTTTTGGCTGGCATTCGCAGGGCAGGTTAGGTATTTCCCGCAATTGCTGCCTGGAAAAGAGGCCAGCAATCTGAGGAAGGATCAGTGAGGCTCAGATTTCCGTGTGGCGAATGCAGGAACAGAGCTAACGCGCCCTGGGATTGCCCACCACAAAGTGTGCGGGGCCTGAGCAGCTCCAACCAGAGAAGAGGAGGAGGAGAATGGGGGGAGCCTGCAGACTCACAAATAATCAAATTTGCGAATGTGAAACCTGGGAATGTGGAGGGAGAACTGCAGTTACCTCCCAGGTGTCCTACTGTAGCATATGCTGCATGGAGCTTCCTTTTGAAAAATGTTTGAAAACATCAGCTGGTCCAGAACAAGGCATCTAAAGTACTGACTTGGAGCCAATTACAGTAAGTGATTTCTTTGCTCTAACAGCTTCACTGACTATTGGTCTGTTTCTGAGCACAATTTAAAGTAATGTTTATAACGTATGAAGTCATATATGATTTGAGACGTACTTATTTGAAGCACCACTTTGAAGAGCCACATATGAATCTACCTGGGTGCTGAGTTCATTGTTAGATGCCTTCCCATGGTCCCACTACTGCCAGAGTCACCAGAGTTTGCTGCTGAGTCAGCAAAGACTTTCTCAGTGTCCACTTTTAGGTTTATAAGTCCCTTTCAAAGGAGGCCAGACTGGTTTCCCTCTCTATAAGGCAAAGACATTTTTATTCAGAAAAGCTTAGTTGGGTGAGTGCTATTTCTTTTCTTGTGTTTTCAGTTGTAACATTCCTGTTACATTTTAATTGTTATGTCAATCTGTATTTTACTTTTGGTCTCTTCCTGTCTGATGGAAAGGTGACATATAAATTCCATAAACAAATGTAAACCAACATGATATAGCTACAGGCAGGCTGAAATTACCTCCTCATCAGTTCTAAATGGCAATATAAATTGTTCCACTTATTGCTAACCAGCCTTAGCCCCTCATATGCCATAATAGGTAACATAAGTCCATATCTAAACTATTAGGTTTTTAAGCTGCTATCCAAATGAAGGAGTTAATTCTATCCTGATTAGAAACCTTTTCAGCTTAACGGTTTGACAAACCCAGATACGGATGCTAAACTGCAGAAACAAATTATATGAAGGAGTATAATAATATCCTACATACTTTATTCTCCATTATTTAAAAAGACAGTTAAATTTGTTCCGTGTTTTGGATTTTATGATAATTTCAAGACACAATTATAGCAGTAGCTTCATAGTGGAGGTAACTGAAATTATAACTATTAGATAGGAACTTCATATGAAATAAGATACTTCCTGTATTTTGTCTCAGGGTTTTGAAATCACAGCTTTGGAATTGCCATAATGAAATCAGTTATTCTAATATAAATTAATAGATACTACATTATCATCGTATGAAGGCTATCATGTATCACAGTGCATTTTGGAAGTCAAGGAATAGGAATAAATATAGCATATTCATAGCATGTGATTACAGTCAAGGAGCAGCTACAGTTGACTGCTGCTGTATTCAAAATTTTAATATTTATAAATGCCACTTCTTAAGCACATACTGTCAAAAATGCTTTGATTTAATTTGCTAAGACTATTTTGCCTCTTTTGGCCCAAACTGAAATACACGATGCTATATTGTGTTCAGAAAAATCCAAGTTAAAAAATATATTTGTGAATAATAAGGAAAAGCACTGTGACTTTTAGTAAGGAAAATTTAAACAAAATTTTAATAAACTTTTGTAAGTTTATGCGGTTTTAAATAAATTCTAAATAGTTTAAAAACTGCATCATTGCAAGCAGTATGGATGTGGAAGAGGACCTTTTTTGCTCTGCCATCTAGTTGTGGTATATCTTCCTCTTAGAAGTCTGATTGGCACTGAAGTGGATTTCAGGTTAAAACATTCTATCAAAACATTAAGGGCCTAAGAATTTTGGCAAGATCAGTATAGGTCCATGGCTTTAATATTTTTAATAATGAGATTGTTTGATATGCTTTTAAACTATTTACATATTATTGCTTTTAAAAAAAAATGTTTTAAACAGATTTTCTGTTTATGATATGATATGATATATGGCAGGATATAAATGTTTTAATAATGAATAAATGAATGAATAAAATTAAATGAGATGAGGTGTATAGGTGAACTAACTATTTGGATTATATTTTGTTCCAGCAGTGTTTCAACAGTGCCTGTTATAATTTATAGCCTGTTATAATTTATAGCTATGCAGGTTAGTTTGCCAGTTCTTCTGCATGTATAAATAACCATTTGGAGCCTCAAGTTTCTAATGTGCTACTTCTTGTCTTTCTTTTTTATTTTATTTTTCTTTAATGTCCTCACAAAGTTCAGCTCTGGCTGAAAGTGGTTACATAGTTTAAACCTTTAGAAGTTTGTTGGATCTTAAGAGGAGACACCCTATTAGTATGTTTAGTTTAGCTTGACCAGTATCATCTCTTTTCAGTAGCAAGCATTTAAAAAAATAATCACCTGACAATTTCTATTTCTCTCCTGCATCCTTTTCTAAGCCTTCATATAGAATTTTAAATAAGTTAGCTGACTGGTAAACTCAAGGAAGAGCAGGAGAGCTTGTTTTTAGAATTAATTTCTTTAAGAAAATTAACTTGGCATGTTTTATTGACATACTTAATTTTTGCAAGGCTACAAAGTCAATTTATTATTTTCAACATAAGTTCAGGTGCTAGTCCCAACTAGAGCAAGCCCATTGAATCAACTGTTGAATAGCAGCAGTTCAGCACTTAAGTAAATCCTGTTGATACAGTGACTCTATTCTAGTTGGGACTGCCATTGGAATTAGCCCTTATTCTCTTGAAATTGTATAGCTAGAGTTCTGTATTGTGAGAGTTTCCATTATGAGCAAATAGTAATATTAGTGTTTTTTTAAAAATTACTTAATTAATGGTGACTGCAGTCTGTTTAAGAATTTGAGCTTTGAAGAATTTGAACTGTTGGAACATTTTGCCACATATGCTGGGGTCTAACATTTAGGAGGACGTCTAGTTACTAAAACATATGTTTATTAGTGTTCAGTGTAATTTTTTGTAGATTTCATTTTCTTTAAAGGGTAATTCTGTGTGTATGAGATTCCTGTATGTGTAGTCCTGCAAATTCTGCTGCTTTGTCTAATGGTTTGAAGTTACAGTTAATGGTTTGAAGTTACAGTGAACAAGTGAATATTAGAAGGAACTTCTTGACAGGAAGAGTGGTTTGGCAATGGAATCAATTGCCTAGACTGGTGGTCACACACATTTTAGAGTCACAGGCCCTTTTCGCACATTACCCATTTGCGCGGCTTGGAGAGGCGTCTCGCATGAAAAGCCTCAGCAGGAACGCTGCCGCTTCCCTGCTGCTTGAGTTCTGCAGCACTTCCTGGTTGCGCGAGCGCCCTGCCCCTTCCTACCGCGGCGCAACCTGGGAATTATAGGCTAGCGCTGCAGCAGGAAGCGCGACTGGCCTGGGTCCCAACGCACTGCACAGCAGGTAAGTGCGCGTGGACCCCGGGAGCATTGTGCGACTGCACACCATTTTCGGCTTAAAGCCGAAAATAAAAAGGTGCACGTCTGCTCTGCGTCCGGCTCTTGAGCATTGCGTAAATGGGAGTGTGTCGTACAGACCGCCGCTCCCATTTACGCAACGCTCAAGGGGCCCTCTCGCAAAAGAAACTACGTGCGAAAAGGGCCACAGTGTTGCAGAATCTTAGATTATGTTATTTTGACCACAGTTAGGAAGTTGGAAACGTGTCCTGTGAACTTGTATACTCTTCCAGTCATGGGGTGGGGGAGGAGGCATCTATGATTGACACTTTTTTCTCCCAGGCAGTGGGCACACACACATATGCATAAAATGGTCCATAATGATTAATTGTGCTACTTGGAAGATTTGGGAGCCAGTTATTATTTTCAGAGATTATTTTTGGTTGCTATGGGACCTCAGAAACAACTTTGGAGGCCACACTTGACTTGCACCTGCACTAGACAGTCATGTTGTTGTATACTGATGTTCACTTGCACCCAGTTAATGTTTTGAAACCATTAAAACACTAATGGAGGGAAGGACTGACAATAATAAACCTGGTTCTGCAATACATTCTGGAGATGTACATTGAACTATGATTCTGGAGACCAGGATTTGAATCTCTGCTTGGCCATGGAAACCCACTCGGTGACCTTGGGCAAGTCATACTCCATCTCAGAGGAAAGCAAAGACAAACCCTCTCTGAATAACTCTTGCCAAGAAGGCCTTGTGATAGGTTCACTTTAGAGTCACCATGAATCAGAAATGACTTAAAAGTGCAGAACAACAACAGCAATAATACGTTTTAGTCATTTCTTATATCTCTAGAGTGTTTAAAGGTATGCCATTTATAAAAAGAATTTGAAGAATTCATCTTGTTAATGCAATCTATTTTTTTTTCAATTTTTACCTGAGTTCTAGGGCTTTATACCCACAACCCTCACCCCTAGTTTTCCTTTCTTGTTTTGAGCTTTGAGTAAATGTTGCCAAAATTCAGGGAAACAGATTATATTCCTTCTACCAGGAGAGTTATCAGGAGCTGGTCTTAGGGCTTCTCCTTTCTGCTGCTGCTCCCTTCATTGTAAGTAGTGAATGACCCAGTTTATTTTTAACAAAGAAGCTAACTGATCCATCTAATCTAGGGGTGGGCAGCCCTGCCTCTCCCTTTATTTTTAGATAACAGCTTCAATAAACTCCCGTACAACCTTTTTACCAAAAGTTGGCCTGCCTAAACCTGTGGGAATGATGGGTAACAAAAAGAGAGAGTTGCCTCCCCTCATCTATAAAATAAGATTGTTGAAGAATATAAGAACTTGAATCTCCCAAGAATAACCTTTAAGTACCGTTTCAGGTGAGGAACTTACAAAAGATAGAAAAATGACAGTGTGGTGCATATTTTTAGATAATACTGAAGCATTGCTGGTTTGTACTTCAAAGTGAAATAATCTGTGACAGTTCATTAGTTTATATTACCTTTAAACACATTTTATTTATTCACTTTAAAGCTGTGGGAAGCTTTCCTGGTTGTACTGAAGAGTGGAATTGGGCAATGTTTGTCAGTTCCAGTAGACTCCCTGCCCCTGAATTCACCTACAGAATCAGCCACAGTACTTATTATATGGCAGTTATACTTAACTTCTTGTTTTTCCCTGTTTTGCAGTTGTCCGTATTTATCAGATCAGATTACACCTGCTATTCCTGCAGTAGGAGCAATCCTCTTCTTCTTTGTGATGGGGACCTTACTGCGTACTAGCTTCAGTGATCCAGGAGTTCTGCCTCGTGCAACACCAGATGAAGCAGCAGATCTAGAAAGACAAATAGGTAACACAGAAGGTCTGTCATTGTCCCTTCATTTTCTTTGTGTTTGTGGTGAACACCAACCTCACCTACTTGTTTTGGAATGAAGTCTGTCATTTTTTTAAACTCTAGAAAAGTGATGAACTACACCCTAAAGTGTAGTAAAGGTGATCATGAAAATAAGTTATTTAGTTGATTCTGTGGACATGAGATCTATTTGTTCATACTTGTAGAGGCAAGGTGGCACTAATTTTGTGATTCTCAATAGCAACCAGAATTTCTTTGTGCCAGGGAAATAAAGATAACCAGAGCTAGGTAAGGTAGTTCAATATACGCGTATGAAAACTTGTACACTTTTAGTATACTGTAAGAGAATAGTATATATATCAGCCCAATTAATTCTGGACCCATTTTCAGGGGAGCTGGTTGTGCAATGGACACGTATGGCCTTGAATTTACCCATTACTCACTGATTTTACATATACACAGCTAATTTTTATGCATTGTTGACTTCAAACAAACAAACAAACGGGGTAACATGCAAGTAATTGCATAACCCATTAAATTGGATAGTGTTTACTGTGTTTTTGGAGATCTCCCTCTGCATGACATTAATTCTTCATCAGTTGCAATAGTCATAGTCTTTCATGGACATATTCCACAGATCACACACAGGAGCTCAAATTTATCTCAAGCTGATTGTTCAAGTTGAAGGCAGTCATGAAACTGGTGATTTCATTGAGTTTGTAATATTTGAACTAGTAGTTTCTTAATGCACTTTGTTTTAATTTGCTGTAAACTGTTTTGTTTACTGGACTTGGAGAAAGGAGAGATTATTCATTAGGCTGTACCAAACACACCAAACCAACCACGGCCAAAAATATCCTTTTGCTCTGTACTGCTTGCCAGTATCAAACTATGTGTTAACTTCTTGGATAAGGAATTTCTCCACTCCTGAACAAAATTTCACCAATTGAAACTGAAGATGTTAACACTCTTCTGGAAGCACATTGTGGTTTGGTGGTCTTTCAGACATAAACCAAATGCTAGTTTTCACTTTATTGACTGTTAATTTTGTTCTGAAGTATTCTAGTTGGGAATTAATAACATATTCTCTTTTTCCAACAATGTGTTGTAGAATTCATTATGTTATAAATACAGTGGCCTCTCCACTGTTGCAAGAGTTTACTTTCTGGTGAAAGGTCTGTCTGTTTCTTCAGTTGTGAAATGAGATAAGATTACACTTCATTTCAGAAACCAGTGGGGAAAAACACATTGTTTTCTTGGCCTACAGCAAAACTGTAGGCCAAGATTGAAGTACTTGGCACTTAAAGCATACTCTTACAATTGAAGGGATTTAACATTTGTCTGCTCACAAAGTTTTACGAAAGAGGTTTAAATGTTTCTTTCTTTCTCCTGCCAGACCAAATGTGCTTTTAGTTTGTTGCTAAGTTTTTAAACGATCACACATGATGCTGATGTAACTTTCTTAAACCAGAGGTGGGGAAAATAGCTTACAATTTATGCCCTCCTAAAGCCTCTAGACCCCCAATGTTTAAATTATTTTTTGCTTTTTTTCCTTCCCCAGCCCCAAGTGGTTCAAAATTACAGCAAAACTTAGGATTTTGCCCCCACACACCTTAACCTCCCCAATACTGGAAAAAATGACCAAAAATGAAACCAGAAGTGACATCATGTCACTTCTGGTGTACTGATGCAGACTGCCAGGAGTTGCCCCACAGTTCCCTGCCCTGTCTTAAGGAGAAAGTTAAATAAATTTACTAAAGATAGGCTGCTAACTTGTTGTTATTACTAAAGTTTGGCAAATTCCTTGGGTAAATGCACTGATTTAAATGGAGTAAATACACTGGGTAAATGCATGCCTGTAGATGTTGTCTTATCTTCTTGAACATCGTTTTATTTATATTTCAGCTTTGATTTAAGGACTTCAGTTCACCTAAGGACTTCTAATTTAATGAGTTGTTCAGCTTTGGAACCAAGTGCCTCTGTTTGGGATAGTTAATTGCTGTCATGGTATTGATGTGGACATGTTACTAGTTGATTTAGGTGATCATTATGCAATTTGATTAAGTTTCTGTTCTTACCAAACAGAGTGGCAGAAGTATAAAGAGCCTTTAGATGTTGGCTTGTCACACAGAATGCAGTGTTTGTTTTTTAAATCCTTATTAAGTGGAGGATTGTCACAGATTTTCCCTGGAGTACACTCAGATATAACAAAATAGGCCATGTTAACAACACTTGCAAAGCATACTGCTTTTGTGGGCTAACATCCTAGTGTTGGAGCATAATAAGTGAAGTAGTTATTCCATTTGCCCTGGCTACACACTTCACTTATTTTCTTTGAAAGACACTGTCCAGGGTCAGGAAAGGATATAGTTTATGTACTTCAAACTGGACCATCCCAGCTCTTCTGACACCCTTGTTTGCTAAGAGTGTATTAGATTATCAAACTGAGGGTCCCCAGGTGGAATTTTAGAACTTGCTCTGTCTCATAAATGGTAGAATGAGTAACTCTAGAGCACACAAAGAAATGCTTGAGGACCAAAATTACTCTAGAACTGGGAAATTTGGAACAGGTTTCTAAAATATTTATTTACACAATTCATCTATTATAGATAAGGTGTATTGGTTTGAGTGCTGGAGTATAACCCTGGAGACCAGGGCTTGATTCCTAGCTCAGCCATGGAACCCCACTGGATGACCTTGGGCACATCACACTCTCAGTCCCAGAAAACACCGTGAAAAGTTCACCTTAGAGTCACCATAAGTTGGAAATGACTTGAAGGCACACAGCAACAACAGCAATCTATAATCTATCAGTGGTACTCATACCTTTGGTACTGAAAATGCAATTTGTATTATTTTTTTCAGGGTTTGATTAATTTTTTGTTTCTCCTCAGAAAATTTTGGAGGTTTTTTATTATAAAACCAATTATTTTGAAAAAAACAACTGCAAATATTTGGCACAATTATGAATTCTGCTAAGATTTAGACATGTAGGCTCTGGGACTAAGCAGTTACTTTGGGTCTGATGTTACATGTAACTACCTCCAGTCCAAGTTAAAATATTATAACATTATCATTGTCCTGCTTTGTCCCCAGCCCTGGGACTCAAGATGGATTGCAAAAGTTAAAACAGATAAATGTAAAAGTTCATGTCACTGATACATTTGGGACAGTGGAGATTTTATTAAAGACATTGTTGAGTTTATTGATTGTATTTCTATTACCATGGGCTAAGGCAGCTTTCTATGTTTGCACAGACATACTTAATTAGGCTTACTATTTTTAAGAAACTGTCATCATATTTGTTTCCTGTCTGAATAAGAACTTTATTAGATCTTTTAAATCAGCCTATTTTTTCATGCTAACATTTTTACTGAGTTGCATTAAAATAGAATTATAGAATTGTGTCAAGAATTCACTGTATTTCTGAAGGCTTATGTGATTTCCTTCTGATGTCAATACAATACAATATGTTTATTTCAGTAGGGTTGTGACAAAACTTAATCTATACATTACATGTAGTATTACTCTGTTTTGTACTGAATTTTCTCTCAGCTTAACTACAACAATATTGCCTAAGGACTTGATAAATTCTTATATTTGTTTCATAGACTGTTTGAAATATGTTACTGTATACAGTGGGCCCTCCTTACCTGCAACCTCTGCATGTGTGATTTCCAGCTCATGTGAAGCATTACATCACTGTACCTAAAATGGCTGGTCACTGCCATTGGAAATGATAGGAAGTGAACATTCACTGTTTCTGGTATTTGTGGGGGCTCTTGGAATGGAACCCTTGCATATACAGAGGGTAAACTGTATACAGTCATAAAATCAGATATTCTTCACAAGCTGGCAAAATTAGCTGTATATTGACTTTAAAAAAAAAAAACAGGGTGCATGTCACAGTCGTTGCTTACATTATTTTTAAAAAGCAGCATTTCTGTTTGTCACTCTTATTGTCAAGCATAGTGTTACTTTACTTCTTATAAATATAAGTCATGGAATATAAATAAATTTCATTTTCTTTGTGTTGATCATCATGATTCCATCTTCACTTTGCCATAATTACATCTTAGCTGATAAGTGAACAGACAGGTAAATCTCTGTAAGATTTCTTTATTTAATACTAGGAGCGGGAATGGTGAAAACCCATTCCTTGAATTTTATTCTAGTAAAAAAAGTCTTTGTTGGTACTGCATCTGCATTTTTTATCTTAAAACTTGAACTTAAAGTAGAAAGCAACTTATTTTTTCCACAGAGGTTTTTGATTTTGGTGAAGAAACTTTAAAACATTTTATAACAAAATAAGTGGTATGGACCTGCTAGCATAGTATTGGAGGAGGTAAGAAGAGGCAGGCACAGCTCCATCCTGTGTAGGCCCAGAAAAAGATGAAAGACCTTCCCTTCATCCCAACTGCTAATGCCCTGGCCTTGGAGGGAGAGAGCAGGAGGCAGTATGTACTAGACTTAAAACTCTCCCCCACTGCCATTCTCTTTTGCTTGTGTCTCCTGTCTTATTTAGATTGTAAGCCTGAGGGCAGGGAACTGTCAGATTAATACTTTGTTAGCCACTCTGAGAACTTTTGTGACTGAAGAGTAGGGTATAAATACTCTAAATGAATAAATAGCAGACTTTGCTGAATGAGAGACATGCCCCCTTTCCTCCAACAGTGTCTCTCCAAAACGAATCGAGAGTGAAGACCCTTGGGAATGACATGTGTTGGGGAAGGACTATGAATGGTGGGAAAAGGTAGTGGAAAGTGCTTTAGCACTTCTCTCTGCACAAGCAGTTGGCTTTTGATTGTGTTATGACTTGTTTAGATCCATCTCTTTCTTTATAATCTCTCTTTTTTCCCCCCTGTCTTTTTTATATGGGCTAGGGGGTTGAACCAAAGTCTTTCCAGAAAAGTTGAGTTTGAGGAGGCATTTAAAGGAAATCAGTGAGGTTATTACACAGACATATTCTGGGAGGCAATTTCGAGTGGAATGGCTGAATTCACCTCATGGAGCATGAGATTTTGGAATGCTGAGGGCTAGAAAGGAAATGTGGAGATGTAATTAAGAAAAGTTCATGGAAAGAGGCTTTGATAGGAGGATAACAAGGTTTCTTTGATAAGAATCCTGAAGAGGGTCTAAAAGCAGATAGTAAAGGGTTTTAAGAAATGACATCACATGTGATTGCAATGATGAGAAAAATTAAAAATTTTGGCAAGAGAGTGATGGATGGATGTCAGTGAATGAAGATGAGACGACACTGGAGAAAAGATTACATTACTAAAGACATCTTAATTTATAATCTTGGACAACTGAATGTTCATGAAGTAAGCGAAACAGTTGGATGACTTCATTTACTGTATAATCATCCTTTGCTCCTTCTCTGCCATCAGCCTGGGTAACCAGTGTTCTTCTTCGTGGTCTCTGTGCCTCATACAATAGGAGCTTTCGCGCCTGCGCGGTAGCGTTCGGAAGATTCTAGAGCTCGCTGGCTTGGCGGAGGGAGCCCCTCCCCCGGTCGTACTGCGCATGCTCCTCCCGCCGAGCCGCGGTCTCTCCTCAGTTCTTTCTTGTCCGCCTCAGCGTACAGAAGGTTCTTCTCGTTGGCTTGCATTTCTTGCTGCGTAGTTGTTGGATTTGGATTCGGAATTGACCTCGGACTGTTTCTTGACTTCCCTTCGGTTTTCGGTACGTTTTGCACGGTTTTTTTTGGACTTTTGGACTGTTTTTGGCTTTTTCCTCGGCTGGGTCTTCGACTCGGCGCGGCGTCTTCGGACTCTCCCCCTCTCCTCGCCCTTGCCCCGCGGTTTATGTCGGCTTTGTTCAAGTCCTGCGCCTCCTGCGGAAGGAAGGTCGCCCTTTCGGACCGACACTCGAAGTGTCTTTTTTGCTTGGGTGAGGGGCATAACGTCCAAACTTGCCCCGCGTGTAGGGAGTTCACCCACCAGACACTCCGTAACCGGGCGGCGAGGTTGAAGTCTTTTTGTTGGGAGCAGTCTCTCCGCGCCCAGAAGACCGTCCCCGCTCCGATGGAAAAAGGACTTTCTCCACCCTCCTCCTCCTCTCCAACGGCCGCCGGGACCTCGGTACCGTCGGTATCGAAGCCCCCGGTACCGGTGATGAAGCTACCGAGGATCCCGAAGATCTCGGCGAGTCGGCCCCGAGACGACCCGCGGCCTCCTCTTCGAAACCGCTGACTTCTGCGCAGAAGAAGCGCCCTGCTACCGAGGAGGTAGCCAGGGAAAAGAAGAGGAAGAGGAAGGAGAAGCGGCACCCTCCGGAGACCGCCAGGCCACCGACCCCGCCGCCTACCCAGTTCACGGCAGAGTCGGCCCTCTCCGACGTCCCGGAGGAGGAAACGCCGCAGGCCCAGGAGATCCTGGAGCTATCGGACGACGACCAACCCGTCGAGGCCGCCCAGCCTCCGAAGCTAGTCGTGGAGACTGTGCCGCCGAGTCGCCGTCCATCTCCGGAGCGCCACGTGGACACCCCGGGCCGGAGACGTTCCTCCCCCGGCGTGGCGAATCCCGATCTCCGGGCCACTGGGCCAGGCCTCCATCCCCGCGGTATCGGGAGATGCGCCTGGAGAGCGTGCGCGCGGGCGAGAGCGCTCATTCCCCCGGCTACTTGGGGAGATATGCGCTGGAGCAAGGATGGCACGAGCCCCCGGGCTCCTACTTCTTACTCGCCCTCCTACCGGGACCGCTACCATCCGGACCCTAGATACTGGTCCCCGCGGCCCCGCTCCCGCTCGCCGCATCGGGAGCGCCACTACTCCCGCCACGGGCGATCGCCGAGGCGTGGGTCCCCGAGCTCCCACGCTCCCCGGGAGCCGTCGCCCCGCCACAGACCGGTCTCCCCGCCGCCACGGACAACGGCCACGGCGACCAGGCCGACCCCCCAGGCCACCCCGGCCCGAGCGGGAACCTCGGCCACGTCGACGACGCAGGCGGCGTCGCACCCGAGACCGTCGGTACCGCCCCCGGAGACCGTGAAGGCCCCGACGGTACCGCCGGCCGCTCTGCCGACGCAGCCGGCACAGCAGCGGCCTAGAGAAGGGGAGAAGACCGCGCGCTCGCCATCCCCGTCCGACGAGTCCTACGAGTCGGACTCGGACTCCGCGGAATCCACGCCGTCCTCCCACGAGTCACCGCCGCTGGACTTCGGAGACCCGCTCCCGGAATCGGCGCCGGAGGACGTGCGCCAGTTTTCCGCAATCCTCCTCCGGATGGCGACGGCGCTCGGCCTCAAGGTGACGGAGCCCGCCCCGCAGGCGCAGGACCCGGTCTTCCAATACCTCGAGACCCGGCCTCCATCGACCGCGCCGCTCCCGTTCCTCCCGACCCTGGCGGACGCGTTGAAACAGCCTTGGGCGAAGCCGGTGTCCGCACAGCCTATCCCGCATAGGCTCGAGCACCTCTACAGGACTCAGAGGGAAGGAGCGGAGTTCCTGTTCAACCACCCCGTCCCGAACTCCGTGGTGGTGGAGTCGTCGCAGACGCGAGGTGGCAACCGGGCACACACCACCCCGCCCGCCCAAGAAGGCCGGAAACTCGACGGCTTCGGGAGGAGGTTCTATTCGGCGGCGTCCTTGGTGTCCAGGACCGCCAACACCATGGCCTGCCTGGCGGCCTATCATCGAAACCTCTTTGACCGCCTGGGCCCCCTCCTGGCTGACCTCCCGGAAGAGTCCCGCGCGTCTGCCACGCAGATTTTCGGAGAGGCCGTGGCGGTGGCTACCCAACAGCTCGCCACCTCGAGGCACGCCGTGGAGGCTACCTCGAGGGTGATGGTCGGCGCCGTGGCCCTCCGACGCCACGCGTGGCTCCGCTCCTCCGGACTCCAGGAGGACAGTCGCCGGAGAATAGAGGACCTCCCCTTCGACGGGCAGGGGCTCTTTCACACGTCCACGGACGAGGCCATGGACCACCTCGTGAAGGCCCGGCTGACGGCGAGGAAGATGGGGATCAACCAGCCCCCCAGGCTCGCCGGTCCTCCCAGTCCAGATCGTCCTGGCGGAGGTCCTCCTCGTCCTCGGCCTACCAGTCCCGGTCCCCGCGCTCGACCGCCTCGAGACCGCCCGCGGCGCCCGCCCAGAGGAGGCCCTTCCGACGACAGCCTCCGCCGTCGAAGAAGTCGTCGTCTTCCGGGGGAGGGCACGCTTTTGATGCCTCCCGCAGGACACCACCGATGCCGTCCTTCGCCCCTCCAGCAGACCTCATCCATCACCCGGACCTGGCCAGACACCTCGACCGATGGCGCGAGATCACCACGGACTCCTGGGTACTTACCATTGTCCGCCTGGGGTACGCCATCGAGTTCCGGGATATTCCACCACGGGGCGTCTACTACTCCACCCCGGCCAGCCCGGCTCTGCTGGAGGAAATCCAGTCCCTGCTCGACAAAGGAGCGATCGAGAGGCTTCCGCCTTCGGCCAGGACCACCGGCTTCTACTCGAGGTACTTCGCCGTACCGAAGGCGGACGGGTCCCTACGCCCCATCCTGGACCTGCGGGGAGTGAACGAGTACATCCCTCCCAAGAGGTTCAAGATGGTCACGCTACCGTCGATCCTCCCATTCCTACGCCGAGGGGACTGGCTGGCATCCATAGACCTCAAGGACGCCTACTTCCACATCTCGATCCGCCCCCAGCACAGACGGTACCTGCGCTTCGCGATCGACGGTACCAGCTACCAGTACCGGGTTCTGCCCTTCGGACTCTCCACCGCACCCCGCGTGTTCACGAAGTGCATGGCTCCCGTCGTCTCCTTCCTGCGGACGAGAGGCGTCTCGATCTACCCCTATCTCGACGACTGGCTATTGGTGGCGTCCTGCAAAGACAAACTTTACAAAGACATTCACCTTACCCTGACGTGGCTTACCCGGCTCGGGCTCAAGGTAAACCCCAAGAAATCCCACCTCGAACCCACCCGCCTCCTCGACTTCATCGGGGCGACCCTCGATACCGTGGCGGGAAGGGCCTACTTACCGACGGAGAGGGCTCGGACGCTCACGCGGGCGGCCGCCCAGGCCCCGACGGTGTCGGCCAGGACGCTACAGCAGCTGCTCGGCTACATGGCGGCGACCACGGCCGTCACCTACCTCTCCAGGCTACGAGCGCGACCCCTGCAGCACTGGTTCGTCAGGGTCTTCGACCCGCTCCGGGACGAGCAGTCCCGCCGCTACCGTATTCCCCCCGAGATCCGGCAGACTCTCCTGTGGTGGCAGTCCCACCGGAACCTGATGTCGGGAATGCCGTTCCGCCAGCCCAGGCCCTCGGTCACGATAACGACGGATGCGTCCCTGCTGGGCTGGGGGGCCCACGCCGGGGACCTCCGGGTCAAGGGCGCCTGGATGGACGACGAGACGTCCCTCCACATCAACACTCTGGAGCTCCTTGCCATCCACAAAGCCCTGATGGCGTTCCGGCACTTGGTGGCGGGCCGCGCCGTGTTGATCCTCACCGACAACACGACTGCCATGTGTTATGTGAACAGGCAAGGGGGGACCCACTCCACCACTCTCCTGACCATCGCGCTCGCCCTCTGGAACTGGTGCGTCTCCCTGAGGATCCACCCGCTGGCGGTTCACCTGGCGGGGCAGGAGAACACCATGGCGGATGCTCTCAGCAGGGACACCTCCTCCTACCACGAGTGGTCCCTGGCCGACGACGCCTTCCGGATGCTCCGACACCGGTGGGGCAAGCCGACGGTCGACCTCTTCGCGACCAGCCAGAACGCGAAATGCCGACGCTTTTGCTCCAGGGCGGGTCACGATCCCCGCTCCATCGGCGATGCGTTCCAGATCCCGTGGGACAAGGAGCTCCTGTACGCCTTCCCGCCGTTCCCGCTCCTCGGTCGCGTCGTCTCGAAGATCATCTCGGACGGAGCCGACGCGATTCTGGTGGCACCGTACTGGCCGAGGCAACACTGGTTCGGCCCTCTGATCGAGGCCTCGCGGGGGAGGATCCTCAAGTTCCCGCTAGCGCCGGACCTGCTCTCCCACTCCAACGGCCAGGTGCTGCACCCGGACCTCCCGGTATTGGCCCTCCATGCCTGGAGGATATCGCCGTAGACGACCCGGCCATCGGTACCGTCTTGACCGCGGCGAGGAAGGAATCGACACGGAGGAACTACCACTATAAATGGCAGCGGTTTGTCGCCTTCGCAGAGGAGCGACGGGAACCGACGTCCCCGGCCGGCCTCCGGACCGTCCTCCACTTCCTCCTCCACCTGCGACAGCAAGGCCTTGCCTTCACATCGATCAAGGTCTACCTCGCCGCGATCGTGGCGTACCAACCGCCGGGATCGCCCTCGGCGGCCCTCTTCCGGGATGATACCGTCAAGCGATTCCTGAAGGGCCTGCAACATCTCTACCCGCCGGTATCGCCCCCGCTACCGTCGTGGTCGCTATCGCTGGTGCTATCGCAGCTCACGAGGCCGCCCTTCGAACCGATGGCGACAGCGGACGACAGGCTCCTGGCGATGAAGACGGCGTTCCTGGTGGCGATCACCTCGGCCAGGCGAGCCGGGGAACTGGCGGCGCTACGCTCCGACGACCCCTTCCTGGTCTTCCACCGCGACAAGGTGATCCTCCGGCCTGACGTCTCGTTCCTGCCGAAGGTGGTGTCCACCTTCCACCTCAACCAGGACATCGTGCTCCCGGCCTTCTACCCCGAGCCGACCTCGCCCCTGGAGCGGGCCCTGCACTCCCTGGACGTCCGTCGGGCCCTCGCCTTTTACACGGATAGGACGGTGTCCTACCGACAGACTCCACACCTCTTCGTCTGCTACGGCAGGCGGAAAAGAGGCCACAAGGTATCATCCCAGCGACTCTCCAAGTGGGTCGCGCAGGCTATCCACTTGGCATACCAACTGGCCAAGAAGCCTCCGCCGGACCTGCTTCGGGCCCACTCCACCAGAGCCGTGGCCACGTCCGCGGCCCTCCTGCGAGGGGTCGACCTGCCGGAACTGTGTCGTGTGGCGACCTGGGCTCAACCGTCGACCTTCATCCGCCATTACAGGCTAGACTGCCGTTCCAGGCAAGATGCCCGGTTTGGTCGTGCGGTGCTGGCCTCTGTCCTCTAGGGTCTGGGACCTGACCCACCATCCTACAGGTGAGCTATACAGTCTCCTATTGTATGAGGCACAGAGACCACGAAGAAGAAGAACAGGTTGCTTACCTGTAACTGTAGTTCTTCGAGTGGTCATCTGTGCCTCATACACACACCCGCCCTGCCTTCCCCTCTTTTTCAGGTCCCATGTTCTTCGGCGGACCAGAACTGAGGAGAGACCGCGGCTCGGCGGGAGGAGCATGCGCAGTACGACCGGGGGGAGGGGCTCCCTCCGCCAAGCCAGCGAGCTCTAGAATCTTCCGAACGCTACCGCGCAGGCGCGAAAGCTCCTATTGTATGAGGCACAGATAACCACTCGAAGAACTACAGTTACAGGTAAGCAACCTGTTCTTACTTGTCCTCTCTCATACATACCAGTTTTAGGATCCTAAACACCTCTTTTTTGCCTTTCACTTATCCTCCCCTCCCCCACGCTATATTTTGCTACCTCCTTCAGTACATAAATAAAATCCATCTGTTTCACCAATTCTTTTCCACTTTTTCAGTTCTTCCTCCTCCAGCACTCTTCTCTGTTTTTTATTATTCCTCTTCTGTCATATTTGATATGTTGACTACTGTGTTATCTTCACCTAAAATCCACCCCCATGTATTTCTTTAATTCTGCTCTTTCCAACTGCTAAATACCATCTCTGTAGTTACCTTCCTTCTCCACCATTTTATTAACTAAGCTTTCTCCTGTGACTCCTTTCAAACATACCACTTTTTCACACCTCTCTCTGTCTTCCAACCAAACAAAAAAGCAAACAAGCACAAAAACAAAAACAAATTATCACCCCTCTGTGACTACCACCCAGTTTTTATTCTTCAGTATGTCTTGAAATTCCTGGAATATGCTCCTGCTTTCTGTTGTCTGAACTTCTCCCAACTCTGTTTTGAACTCCTCTAATCTCACTTTTGGCTTTGCTGTTCACTGAAATTGTCCTCATGAAAAATCAGTTACAGCCTCCTCATTGCCAAATCCAAAGGTTACTTCTCAGACCTTTTCCTCTCTGAACTTTCTGCTGCCTTTGATACAGACTATAAACTCCTATTTGACTCTCTATATGCTCTTTGAAATAATGGTACATAAATACAACTACTGAAAGGAAAAATGGAAAACTCTTTTTTCTTTTGTCTCCTTTTTTACATTTATTTTCTTTATGCTTTATTTTTTCTTGATTTTACCAGAGAGGAGATCGTAAACGCAATTCAAAAGTTTAAAGTGGGGAGAGCTCCGGGACCAGATGGCTTCACATCTAACTATTATAAAACTTTTCAAGAAGTACTTGCGGGGCCTCTGCAAAAAGTATTGAGGGCATTAGACAACAAGGATCGGCCAACTTCGTGGGGAGAGGCTTTGATTAGTCTAATCCCCAAGGAGGATAAAGACCAGTTAGACATGAAGAATTATAGGCCAATTGCCCTCCTCAATATTGATTACAAAATATTCGCTACGGTTTTGACGGAAAGGTTTAAAAAAACATTAAAAGAATGGATCCATGAAGATCAAAGTGGTTTCCTCCCTGGTAGATCAATTAAAAACAATATGAGAGTTGTTTTGAACATAATAGAGTTTTATCAAAAGCATAATGAGCGGAAACTAGGAATGATATTCCTTGACGTGGAGAAGGCTTTTGATAATATTAAGTGGAGATTCATAGAAGAAACCTTAAAAAGGATAAACATAGGGGACAATTTTATTAATTGGACAAATATGATATACAAGGACCAATCAGCGAATATTATAGTAAATGGAGAACAAACATCTAAAATCAATATTAAGAAAGGGACGCGACAGGGATGCCCATTGTCTCCTCTGATATTTCTAATAATGATTGAAATCCTAAATATACAAATACGGCAAGATCCGGAAATAAGAGGAATACAAATAAGGAATCAAATATTTAAATTGAGGGCATTTGCAGATGATCTGGTAATTCTACTGGATAATGCAAAACAGAGTATAAAACAGCTTAAAGGGATTCTGCAAGAATATAGAAGAATGTCAGGTTTTTTTTCTTTTACTTGCTTGGTACTTCTTTTTTCTTTATACATTTGTAATGTTTTGATGCATTCTTATACCTTTTAATAAAATATTGTAAAAGATTATCTGTATGCTCTTTGTGGTTCTGTCTTCTTTCTATGGGGGGAAAAGACTCAGAGTTGTGGTTGAGATAGTCAAATAGTATATTGAGAGAGCAGAGCAAATAATTAGTGGCAAGGATTAATTGAAGATACAAATCTGCAAGTGAACAGGAAGAAGCCATAGTAGAGAAAGAAGCCCAACTCATCTGTCAATTGAGGATGAAAATCAATTAGAGGAAATCCCACAGCTGTTTGTGCTTGAAGACAGGATCAAAAGAGATCTCAAGATGATACCTGGGGGTGTCTGTTCAAAACCAGCATTTGAAGGAATTGGTTAGGGAGAGGAGGAAAGCAGCGGCAGCAGTCATTGGAACTATCATTGTGAATCTTGAAATAAACAAGAACAAATTAGTGAGTTATCAGGTAGGAAGAAGACAAAGAAAGCACAGTGCCTAAAAGAGGAAAAATGGGGCAAGAGACGGTGCGCAGAGGCAATGCAGAGATTCAGAGTCTAGAACTCACAGAATTTGGAAAGAAAAAGTTTGATACAGCAAAGCTTTTTTAAGATGGGTTGAAGGGGAAATGAGACCTGCTAATGGTGAGAGCAAGATGAACTAAAAAAAGGAAAAGATCATGAATTGTGACTTACTATGTATGATGATGTAGCAATTCCAGAGGGAGAAAGGAAGTGGAGCAGAAGAAAGAGACAATGAACAGGAATGCCATAATATTTGAAAAAGGTGTGTTAGGCAGTATCAGTAGTTAAGTCTGTTGATGCCCAGGCTTTTGAAATGCTGGTAGTGGCAGCCACAGTTTGATATCTCTAGCTGAGAAGGGAGAGACAGCAAACAAGTCACACCCAAACAGTTCTGATCCACCTAGTTATGTGAATCAGACATTAGGATAAACACCTTAAACGATTGCAACGTCCATTCCTCTAAAAAATATAACAATGAATAGATTTTTGTATTTTTCATCTCTTTTGTTGATAGTGTACCTTTGGGAGAGGGATGTGTAGTTTTGCAGGTGTGAACAAATGTGCTGTACAGATGTGCAAGAAGAATTCTTTGTGTAATGTGAGTAGTTTTACCACGAGTGAAAGTAATACTATTTTGTTTTTTTACATCCTGTGCTCTTATTTATAAATATTTTTAAAGAATAAAGATTTCAAATTTGTAAATAACCCAAATTAAAATTACAGTATTATAACAATAAATTCTGTTTATTACTCCTGTTTGTTTCCCTATTTAGAAATTGCCAATGGCTCTAGTTCAGGAGGGTACCGTCCACCTCCCAGAACAAAAGAAGTGGTCATCAATGGACAGACCGTGAAACTAAAATATTGTTTTACTTGCAAGATTTTCCGCCCACCACGTGCCTCACATTGCAGCCTTTGTGATAACTGTGTAGGTGAGTGAAACACTAAAAATGGATGTATACTAGTTTTGCCAACAGTAGAAGAGAGTTTATACGTTCTTGTCATTATTGACATACCTCAGCCTCTGACAAAGCACATTTTTACAAAATCTTTTTATGGCCACATAGTTGTTTTCTTCCCTGTCCTATGTCTAGCTGGAAGGTTTTTCAGCAACATAGACATTGGGAAGATTATGATGGAGGGCTGAACAAACACAGACTTTTGGTGTTGGGTTGCAAGTTTGTCTGCAACAAACAACAGAATAAATATTGAGCTGAGAAGGAATGAGACTTCTAGCTGATCCTACAGTAGCTATGTGTGCCTGCCTACAGCAGCTGTCCCAGACTCTCTTACTGAGCATATGTGAAAATCAAAACAGAAAAGGACAAAACAAATAAGCATGCCTAACCAGCTAACCCTGACATAGATCTATAGACCTAAATGGAAAGGATAAGAAAAATGGAGCCTGGTAAAATTAAAAGGCATGTCTGGATGCATTATGGAAGAAACTTTTAAGTGGTCTTTTGACAATGCAAAATATTTTTGTATACTTGTGCAAGGCTTACTTGACTTGGTAGTTAAATTTCACTTGTGCATATTATTTTGAAATAATGTTTATTGAAATAGATTAAACTGTTCTTCTGTTTTGTTACGTAGAAAGCTATCCTTATTCTTTGCATGTTATTTCTGCCTCTAGTACCAAATTTTTTGTTTAAAAAGTAATGCCGAGAAAAACATCTCTCTCTTTAACTGGGGTATGTATTAATACTGATGTTCTCATTATGAAAGTACTGCTTTTTCACTGTCAGGCCTAACAGAATCAAAGGTGAAACCTTGGACCTGTTAGACCTAACTATCTGTGTATCATATAGATTCTGATTTTTGAATATTCTTTCTTGTGAAGTGACCCAGTGATTCATCTAACAATTGTTTGTTCAGTTTGAAATACAACCACAGGTCTTGTAGGTTGATTCAGAATCCAATACTGTCATTTTTCATTTATTTAAATTACTTTTATTGTGTTAAGCTGTTTTAGTCTGTATATCCCAATTTTACTTGTAAGCTGCCCTGAGATGTTCTTGATATTGGATGGGATAGCAATATTTAAATCTACTATATAGATGTCAAAGTTTGTCTGTTTGTGAGTTTGTCAGGCAGGCAAAGATCTCATACAATTGGCTGTGTGAGGCAGGAAGACCTCATATGATTGTCTGACTGTGAAAATTCTGTGGACTCCTGGGATTGGCAGTTTAGAGAGGGGCCTTTACAATTCTCAGCTGAGAACTCTTGGGCCTCAGGCCGGTTGCTGTGAAGATGAGGCCTACCATCAATGAGGATGCTAGAAAACACTTGGGAGGCATAGGTAAGAAAAATTAAAGTGACATGCACAACATAGCTACAAGGTCTTCTCACCTCACACAGTAGATTGTATGGACTCCATATGTGAGGAACCTTAAAGTTGAAATTCAAAACAAAAAATGCTTTTAAAAAAATGTAAAGGCATTGCACAAATTCAACAGAAAGCAAAAAAAAAATCAAAAGCCAGTACATCAGTGTCACCAGAGAACATAGATTGGATTGGAGACTATGGGGGAAAGTTTCAGGTACTGGAATAGCCTGGTTGCTATGGAGATGATACCTAGCAGCAAGGAGGAGGACAGTGTATTCCTGCAGGAATCCAAGCTCTGTATATTAACAACTATGAATACAGCTTGGATTGGGGAATGTAGGGATAAATTACAGGTACTGGAATAGGCTGGTTGCTATGGAGATGAGGTCTAACAGAAAAGATGACAGTGTATTCCTTCAGGAACCCAATCTCTGTATGTTAACAACTCTGAATACAGATTGCATTGGGAAATATGGGGATAAATTACAGGTACTGGAATAGGCCTGTTCCTGTGGAGACAAGGCCTAGCAATAAGGAGGAGGACAGTGTGTTTCCTCAGAAACCCAACCTCTGCATGTTAACAACTCTGAATACAGACTTCATTGGGAAATATGGGGAAAAGTTGCAAGTACTGGAGAAGACAGTTTGGTGAGTTCTTAAGAAGAAAATAAAATCCCGGGTAACGCTGGGTAAATACGCTAGTAAATAAACCTTAAAAGACTAGTCCTGATTCAGGAGAGCCAAGAAAAGAGTGTTACTGTTTTAGGAAGAATTAATATCACTTGGGCTGTTCATATAGTTTTAGCACACTCCTTCTCTCAGCACCTATCTCCGTTGCTTGATAGTGTATCACACAGATGTCTGTTTATTGTAATTTTGCTGCTGGAATTAAATTCAGGATTCTATGATAATATGAGTCAGTAGCTGCCAACACCTGTTGAAAGAGCAGTGGAAACTCTTAGTAGGTATGGGTGCTGCTGTTAAGACAAAGATGAGCATTTTCTGGACTATTGTTTCTTTAACCCCTCGGCATTAGCTGTGCTGGTTAAAGCTGATGAGAGTTGCAAATGGACACAAGTAGAACAGACCTGAGTTAAAAGATCTAACTGAAATGCAATGTTATAAAAAATGTGACCTTTGCAGAGGGGTCTGGTAGTCCGCTTCAGAAATGATTATGCTGGAACAGAGAAACTTTTTGTTTGATCCAGAAAGATGTCTGCATTTTTAATTCTGGTCTGTAGTGTACAAATTTACTACCCAAAGTTAACATACTTGTTTGTATTAATCTTGGCTGTATTAATATGGAATGACACAATTATTGGGCTTCTCCCCAAAAAACACACAACATATTGTTTTTAGTGCAATATTTTTCAGGTTTTTTTTACTGGACATAGCTGCTGCTGCTGCTTCTTTTGTTCATTTATATCCCACCTTTCTCCCAATAATGGGTCTCTAGGTAGCTAATAACATATTTAAGACAATATAAATTAGAATTATACAAAAGTTTGAATAAAAGTATATACATAAGATTTGAAGAACAGTTAAATGATTTATGAATTTAAATCATAAAATGTTAAAATATATTAAAAGACTATATACAAACCTTATAGACAGCACCACACAGCATTAAAAGCCCAACCCTAGTTGTTTTGTAAAAGCCTCATAGCACAAGACTGAGAGTGTGTGATCCACCCAAGGTCACCCAGGGGGTTTCTGTGGCTGAGTGGGGAATCAGACTCTGGACTCCAGGGTCATAGTCCAATGCTCAAACCACTACACCATGCTGACTCTCTTAAAGAGAGATATGGACCTTCAAATAACCTGGACCAAAGCTGTATAGGGCTTTATAGGTCAAAACCAGCACTTTGTATTGTGCCCAGAAATGGACCAGCAATCAGTGAAGCTGTTGCAACAAGAGTTGTGTGATCTCTGTAACCAGCCCTCATTGACAACTTGGTGGCACTTCTTTGGACCAACTGAAGTTTCTGAGCACTTTTCAGAGGCAGCCCCACATCATTACAGTAATCTAAGTGGAATGTACCAAAACATGTACCACTGTGGTCAGATCCAACTTCTGGTAGACTGGTAGATATTTATTGTTTATTTAGTGATAGACATGTTTATATAGATCAGAAATCCTACTCAGTAGTGAGCAATTTGTGTGCCTCCTAATGTTGTAATGATTGGGGTTCCTGTCAGCCCTAATCAACAATTCCAGTTATGAGGGATGATAGGAATTGTAGTTTGGTAGGTCGCATATTCTCTCTGGTACATAGAATTTAATTAAACTCTTTTTTTACTTCTTCTTTTTTTTTACGCATTTTAATATTTTTATTCAAAAATATATAATAAAAGCAGTAAACAGAGTAACATATATCAAAGATTACAAATTCTTCATCATAAATATAACTTCAAAACCAACCCCCCAAAAAAAGAAAAAAGGAGAAAAAATAATAAAAAAAGAAATAATCTCCCCTTATTTTCCTTTATTGTTTTATAGTCTTGTTTTACTGTTTTATAGGGGAAATCAGCTATGATAAAAATAGGTGGTTAAACTTTTTTCTACATATAAGATAGATAGATTTAAAGATATAGGTATTATCTTAAAAGAACAACAAAGGAAACAAAAAGACTTAGAATAAAGGATACAAAGATAAAGCTCATAATAACAACAGTATAAGAAACAGTATAAGAATGGAATGGATCATTTGGGCAATGACCACTCATAAGAAGAAGAAGATCAAAAAGAAAGATTCATAAAACTTTGAGCAATAAGATTTATTTTACAAGTTTAGCTTTAAGAATAACAATTAGAGGTAGAGTTCTAACAATTTATATTCTTTTGGATAATTTAACTCTTTTCAGTAACTTGGCAAGAGTATGTAAGCCAAAGATGTCTAACCAACGTTTCAGATGAACTTAGTCCTAGGGATACTGTGTTATCTGGAAAGATCAGTAGGTCAAAGAAACTGAAACAGAATATAAGGCAGGGCCAGCCCAAGCATATGCCTCAGGGTGTTTTGGTTTTCTCTCATTATTAGAAGAAGGCAACTGTTACGTCAGCCTAACAGATGAACAACTTAAAGCGATTTAAGGAAAGACATAATAAAATGATATATTTTTCAGTTTAGTAAAGCACATTCCTAACTTTGTGAGCTATTTTGCATACCATAAGAACTCCAGGTTCCAAGGCAACCCTGTCTTATCATTCACAAACTGTTAGTGAATGTTGCTTAATCATTCTCGCTGAAAGTGAGACTGGTTAAACAATCAGAAAGTCATGGTTTGCACTAATCCTGTTTCTCTGCCTTGTGGGGCACAGAAAATAAAAGCTAGAGTGCCAGGTCTAGTCACCTTCAGATGTCACAATGAACAAACCATAGATGGTAAGTCAGGGAGCATTTTAGCCCCATTCACTTGTGGCAGGAAGGATTGGCCAGTGTGCAAGTGGCATGCTGGCATATGCACAAGCCAATACTCTTTAAATGTCATCATTTCCAAATCTGCCCTTCGTATGGATAGAGTACGGACTGTGGAAGAAAACTAGTTGGTTACCTGCTGCAGATTGTTCACATTTTGCTGTAATGCTGATCTGGAGATGATACAATACATTTACCACATCTTTCTGTATAAAAATGTGATTCCTTACCTCCCCCCAAAAGAAAGAAATAGTGTTATGTTTGTAGTTGGGGGAAAGGATTGAATACAAAAATGGAAGCTTAGGTATAATTTTTTTAATTTTCAGCATTCAACTTCTTTAACAAATGTTAGCTGTCTTGTTTTTCATGGTCAATAATCTGGAATACATTAACTTCCATAAAGGGTTGTGGTAGGGAGGATTGGGGGTATTTTTCTTCATTCCTGTTTCTATATCCTTAGTCCTGTTTCTGGAGAGCTTTTTTTTTTTTAAGACAAAGCAAGGTCTAATGCAAAGGTAATTTCTACTGCTCATGGTAATCATTGAAAAGTAATCCTTTCATATTTAAGTAATTAAGGTTATGAAGATAATGGCAATAGGTGATTTTTTCTGTAATTACTCAAACTGTATTGAAAGAAGTTGGGCTTTTCTTGAAAGTTTTTCTTAGTACCGCCTCACACTACACCATAGGGACTGGTCATTGTTTCTTCTATAACACTGTTACAGTTTTGTTTAGGTGTCTTTGACCTCATGAACAAGGATAGTTATGCTTCACTTGAAGCAAATTATCCTTGAGCAGGAAGATTTTCAAGATAGAAAAGTACAAAGAACTCAAATGGAAAATTTTAAGAAGTCTCTCGTTTAAACTAGGGATCTCCAATTTAAGTAGGTATACTGATATTTGCTTACATCTGTAGTTCATCTAGATAAATGTCATGTCTTTAACACTGAAATAGAGTCTAGTGCTACAAGTGAAGTAATGCAAAAACTGAACATGGTAGAATGTGGGAGGAAAATTACGTTAGTTAAGGATTGCCAGCTCTAACAGTTGAATTGGTATTTGTCCAGAAAACAAAATGTCTCATGTGAATAAATCTCAAATGGTATGTTAAGAATCATCTCTACCTGAATGCATTAGTAATTTGTTTTTAATAGTTGGTAGTATGGAAACATGGTAAAAGGCTAAATATTTAGTATCTGTGATAAACATGTTCAAAACAAAAACAAAGAACTGGTAAATAGTGGTAAATAATTGCGGTAAACTGTAACATTCAGGAGTTCACTTCTGATTGTGGTCTGCATTTTGGAAGCACTCTAAAGCCCTGCATGAGATCAGAAGTTTGGAAATTTCTGCTTCTCCTTTTCACTTCTTTGCCTGAGGGGTGAATAAGAGTAAATATTGAGAGCCAGTGTGGTGTGGTTTGAGTATTGGACTATGACCAAGGAGACCAGAGTTTGATTTCATGCTCAGCCATGGAAACCTCCTGGGTGACTTTGAGTGTGTCGCACACTCTCAGCCCTAGAAAACTGTGTGATAAGTTCGCTTTAGGGTCTCCAATAAGTCAGGAAGAGAACAGCAGTTGATCACAAAGTCAGCAGCAAGCTACCAAGGCAAGTCAAAATGAATAAACCTCTGTTTATTCCTGGTCTGTGGGAGAGATGTTACATTCTGGTAGTATGCCTTGGAAGTATACATTCCATGGACTTTACATTGATCTACTTCTATGGTTATATTAATGAAAAAAATACAAGAACAATTGACATCATCCAAATTGTTTCTTTCTCTTGAATTTAAACCCTTTGAAATGGCTATATATCTCTTTTTTCAGTATGATAAAAAAATAAGTTGAAAATAAAAACACAGTATAATCCTTTTGCAAAGGAGCTTGTAAAAGGTACAAGCTCCTTTCACATTTCATGAGCCCGAAAAGGCACAAAATTACTACAAGTACCCATACAAGATTTATCAACAGCTTAATGAATGGCCCCAGTGGATGCAGCCATACATTATGAAATCATCACATTACAAAGGGGGCTGGAAGAAGACGTACTGCCAAACTAGCACAGATGTCAGTGATCTTGATTGCTTTAACTGGGCTGCTGGTGTTCTACACAAAGGCTCCTGTGTCTTCTTTGATATTATGTTTTTCAACAATGGCCTTTGACTTAATTGAATTATTGTGTACAAAAGTTGAATTCAGCCTAGAGACCTCACTCTGAAATGGTGAGTCTGGTAAAATCGTAAGTCAGTGTAGTTCAGCCCACAGCAAGGGCATCAAAAATAATGACTCTCAATCCATCCAGCCTACAAAGAGTTAGCATTCTTAGCGTTCTGAAGACATTTGTAGGGCTTGGCCAGGGCATTCTGTTACCAAGTGGCAGGAGGCCAGTGGGATGCTTCAAGATCCTTGACAATATGGCAAAGAATGCTGGGATATGACTATGCAGGAGGCTGAGGAAGCTGGCTGACATCATATATTTTATATATATCTATCAATATAGATATGCAATATTTAAAGGCACATTTATGGGGAAAAGAAGAAGAACAGCAAACTCAACTTATAAAAACTGCTACTCATATTTACTCAATCAACCAAATGCCTGCTGAAAAATTAAAATAAAAATCTTGCCTCCTTTGTAGAATATAATGTGAAAGGGTAAATTGTTCCAAAATTTATGGCTTTCTGTGATGAAAGTGCTGTTTCTCATTGACTGCATTTAAATACACAATTTAAATACACATTACGCACTGAAAGCATAACACACTGTGGTTCAGCAAAAATGAAAGCAAACCCTTCCAGACTCTCTTTGTGGTTATTCTGAGGGAAGGGAGAGCAGAGAAGGGGCAAATTTGCTGCAGTTTGTCCTTGTCACACAAACTGTGTTTAGAAGGAAGATCAAACTGGAATAGTGTGTCAGCTGTGATGACTCACTATGAAAAAATATAAAACAGGGCTATATCATCCAATCTTGATTATCATGCTATTTAAAATGTGTTTCTTTTTCTTCACTTTCCTATTTCATTATTGGAAATGGAAAGTTGGCAACCTTGCCTTGCAAGAGACATAAACAAGAGTAAAAGAATGAAAGGTATGAAATGCCTGTGACAAAAACAAATATTTAAACTTCCTGATTTTTATAACAGGTTAGTACATAAATTAGCATGTAATTATGTAGGCCTGCGTCTTATTGGTTAGTCCCAACTAGAATAGATTCGTTGAATCAGATCAATTGTTAAATTGTAAATCAACATGTAGGTAAATCCCCTTCATTTCCCTTGGTTATGTCGGTTTCCCCACAGCTGAGACTGACAGTAGGGTTTAGGTTATAATGTGTTGTTATTTAAAATTTGAAAGTAAAGTTAATTAAAGTTAGTCCGCAGAAGAAAAGGATAAGAGGGTGATGATAGCCATGTTTCAGTATTTGAAGGGATGATATGTTGAGGAGGAAGTGGGCTTGTTTCCACTGCTCCAGAGACTAGGACAAGGAGCAATGGATTCAAGCTGCAGGAAAGGAGATTCCTCCTGAACCTCAGGAAGAACTTCCTGACAGTCAGAGCTGTTCAGCAATGGAATATGCTGCCTCAAAGTGTAGTGGAGTCTCCTTTGTGGGAGGTTTTTAAACAGAGGCTGGATGGCCATCTGTTGGGAGTGCTTTGATGTGGGTTCCTGCATGGCAGGGGATTGGACTGGATGACCCCAGGGTCTCTTCCAACTCTATGATTCTGTGATTCTATGAAATGCCAGAAAGGGGATAGGATTTAAGGTTGCTGAAAATAACTATAAAAGGGCATTGATTACCATGGACCCTCCTCTTGGGTGGCCTCCACACACGCAAATGCAAGGTTACGTGAAGCGTTGTGTCCCATTGTAGTCAAGGGATACAATGGATGCATGGCCTATAATGGGATACAGTGCTTTGCATTTGTTGTTTTATGTTGTTAATTTGGAAGCATCAAAATAATGAATAGTCAGATAACAGGGCATTGAGCGGTAGGGGTTTCCTGTATAGATTTAGACCAGCGGTTCTCAACCTGTGGATCGCGACCCTTTCACAGGGTCGCCTAAGACCATAGGAAAATACATATTTCCGATGGTCTTAGGCTCCATTCCCTCCTCAGTGGTGGTGCGCAACTGCGAGCCACATGCTTGCATCCTCCTGCACCCTTTGGTGGGAGCGCGTGCAGCCACGGCATCGCCACAGCAGGAGTGGTGTTGCGCAGGCTTGAGCCACGCGCTCGCGTCCTCCTGCCCCCTGTTCAGAAGGGACTGAAATCACTCCCCTTCTCCACTACCAGGAGAGCCTCCCATCTGACGGGCCAGCTTGGGAGGGCGGCGGCAGCCCGGGGGGGGCAGGTCCCTTCCTTGCCACGGCCCCTGCCCCACTCGCCACAGAGGGGGGCGCTGTGGAAGGGCCAGGGGGCTGCAAGGCGGCGCTTTTCTGGGGGGCGAGCTGCACCCGGCGCAAAAGACAAAGGCGCTGGGATTCCTCCCCCCAGGCCAGGGTCGATACTCTGGAAACTTTTCCCACACTGCCCCCCCCAGCAGAAACGAGAGCGAAGCAGAAGCAGAGCCTGGGGGGGGGTTCTCAGAGTTTTTTCCCAAGGGAGACACATGGCTCCTCTTTCCCTCCCTGCCTGCCCTCTCGTTCCTGGCCGGCGAGGCAGCCTTTGCTGGGGGGGAGGCATTGTAAATAATAAATAATTTTATGGTTGTGGGTCACCACAACATGAGGAACTGTAGTAAAGGGTCATGGCATTAGGAAGGTTGAGAACCACTGATTTAGACAATCACTTCAAGTATATCAGCAGGATGGGTAAGAGAAAGACCTGCATAAAGTAAATAAAGCAAATAAAAGAGTATACATTTAAGGACAGTTACACAAGACAGAAAAGAACAGAGCATTGTTGAAGACCAGTTCATAGACAATTATGTTATGTATGAGAATAAACCTGGATAGTATATAGTTTGCTATAATAAAATGTTTTTTTACCCCCAGGCAGGTCTGTTCCCTGCCCCATTAATTAGTTTGTTCTCCTCTCTTCTTTTTCAGAACGATTTGATCACCATTGTCCCTGGGTAGGCAACTGCGTGGGAAAAAGAAACTACAGATTTTTTTATATGTTTATATTATCACTGTCTTTTCTGACAGTCTTTATATTTGCATTCGTTATCACCCATGTTATCCTTCGTAAGTATGCCAGTAAAATCAGATTATATATGTAGCTATTTGCTTAATATTCTGTTTTTAATTTTAATATTTTGAACAGTGAAAACTTGTTCATTCTTGTCTATAGGTTCCAAACTGTATACCTAATTTAGCCAACAACAAGATTTCCAGCTGTAAAGTTTGCTTTTTAATTCATAACCTTGGCAAGCCTTAATGTAAATAATTTTTACTTACTTGACTTTGTTTGCTGTTTTTCTAAAGAATAATTGACAGAGAAAGAAGATGCTTTAATTTCTTTCGGTTTTCCTGCAAACTGTTTTCTCTTGACTTATAAGTGCTTTTTAGAAGTTCAGATTCCTGCAGTTTGCGGTGGCAGGAAGAGGCAAATTTTAGTCCACATTGTATTAAAAGTTAAAGAACAAAACAAAGATCGCTTAGTCACAAACTGTCAAAAATCAGAAGACAAAAAGGCAAAATATTTTAATCTTTTTAGACAGAAATACTTGACAGGATGTTATATATAGAAGCATGACTGTTTGATTTGGACCATGCTTGCTGACTGAAAAACAAATAATTTCCAACATTTCTTCTACATTCCAGATTAGTCACATAAAATACAGTATGTGAAATAAGCATAGCCCTTTAATTTCATAGTTGTCGTTCTTGTTTGCTGAATAAATCCTCCACTCATAAACATATTGCAGTCTATTCCAGTGACTCTAGGAATGTATTCAAAGTGTTTTCCTTTAATTAGACAATATATTTCTTGCTTATCCATAATTAAAGGCCAGGGGATTCAGAGAGCTGTCTCAGTTCATACAGTGTTTGCTGTTAAAATTTTGTTGGGTAAGCAACCAGCATCTGTATTTTAAAAAACATTATAGTGTTTCTTGGCATCCTGGCCATAGTTTTGTACACATTAGAAGATAAATGATATTTGCTGTATTGTACACTAGATAAGTTGACAGCAGAAGTTGAATTTATAAGTTATATATTGAACATATTGATTTAGCCTCTGTGCTGCTTCAGTGAATTGAAAGATTTTCCTTTCATTTTGTGGAAAGGACTGAAAATGACAGTGAAAATTTCCACTGAAGGAAGGGGAAAGCAATTTTTTCGAGTTCCTCTTTGTGGTCTCTGTGACTTAAACAAATGTGTTATCTGCACCTGTGCAGTGCATCTTTCTGAACCTTCTAGAGATATTATGTAATCATTTTGGTAGCAGTCCCTCGGTGATTCTACTGTTAGAAGTTTTTCCTTAGTAAAGGTCCTGATGATCAGTGCACTGCACTTAGTGGAGAAAGATGAAAACTTGTGTTGACTGGCTATCCAAGAAATGACAACGTGAGATTCACTGATTCACTGATGTATAAAAACTTCTTATTTTATTGAATGTGGGAATTCATGGTGTGAAATTTACAAAAACTCTCTCAATGACCAGCACAGTTGCATTCAGTCTCTCAGTTCCTTTTCACCTGCCACAGCAGCAGCATTGAAGGAGCTGTTTGAGCTTCATTTACTCTACCTTTATAGTAATTTTGGCTTGAATTTTTTTCTTTCACTTCTCTTTGGGTTGTATTTTGGCTTGGTTTCTCAGACTTTGTCTTCTGTCATGGCTTCCAGATTTATTTGGCTTTGGTAACAGATATTGTTTGACTTAGGTGGTTGTAGGTTGCTGAGTTGTCTCAGGGAGGGCCTCTTCAGCTTCTTTCAAGAAGTATACTACTTCTGGGCCTGAGATCCCTGAAAAGAATGGAGTTTGAGGTGCCTGTTATGCCTGGGTGGAGGTCATAACTCAGGGACGTGCATTCACCCTCAGGCATTCACCCCACAGACATTCCGGAACTGCTCCTTGAGACCAAAGCTATCCTTTGGGAGAATGCTTTGAAGGCTGTTGGTACAAGAGAGGGGAACAGGCCTCTCTAGTTGGCCCCTATTGAGGTTGTCTCACACCCATTCATCAGCAACACCATGTTCCTCAGCCCTTACTACCTCCTGCTCTTCTGTCCAAGTGACAATGGAGAGGTTGCTTAAAGAGAATGTGCTCTGTTACAAGGTAGCCAGGGATACCAGTGAATGCCTGCCCTCAGAGTCTGCCCTTGTTACCAGGTAGATTAATTGAGATGAAGGTTTCTCCTTCAGTACAGAAGTACCATACAGGGAAGAAATGGAATAGGAGAAAGGAGAAGGCAAAGGATACTGCAGGAATCTATCCTCAAGCTTGGACCTCTGCACCTCAAAGGCCTTGTATCCCCTGATTCTTTTGGAACTGATATTAGAGAAAGAATCTTCAGTTCCAAATTCTGTGGAATCAAAGGGATCAGGGAGTCGCCACAAACCATCCCTGTAGGTACCATCACTCAATGTCAAAGTAGGAATCCGGCAGCTCCTGAGGACTGGGGTCATCATTATCCCAATCCTTGGTTGAGCTTTCTACCATGATACCATTATAAATCCAAGCACTGTTATTTATTCTGATTTCGGGCAATGTGGCCATATGAATCCAGAGAAGTATAGAGCCTACTTGATTAGGATTCAGTCTCCATACTGCATATGCAAGTGCTCTTCATTCTGCAAATACAACTACAAGGAGTGTGAAGAGGACTGGTAACGTTGCAGAGAGCTTAATCCTCACATCCATTGTTGTAGTCAGTACCACAGACTGGTACCTACCCCACTATCACTTCCTTTGGTAGCAAGCAAGGCACAGTCTCTGTCTCTGGAAAGACATGTCACTCCCTCCTGCTTCATCAGTCCATCCAGGTGGATAATTCAGTTTCATCATTGTTTGTCTCCAACTTTGCTGTCTTGATCCTGTGTGCTTAGTACCATTACTGGAGTCAAGGCAAAGCCTGCTTCACTAGTCCATCCCAGTGAACAGTTCATTCAGGAATCATCAGGATCAGAAATGTTCAAGTCTCATTCATGGTCTGCCTCTTCTAGCTTTCTGCTGATGCACTCGGCTCCAAGAGTTCTAGTAAGTGTGATGTGGTGTTGCTGACAGCCAATGTGAGACACTTGCAGACCAGTTGCGTATGGTGAGGACTTTAGACTTGGAGTCTAAGTTGTATATGATTTTCCTCTGTTTCCTGCCATAGCCAAAATCAGATGAAACAGAGCAAAGTGTATTCAGATTGCTTCATGCTGGACCAGGCAACTGTGGTTCGCCCCACTTCTACATCTGTCTCAGGGCATCCATCTCAAGCTACGTGAGTCATGACAGGCAGGTGAGGCATCTGGTCTTGCAAACACTCAGGTTGACCATCTGGAAGGTGTTTCTTCTAGGCTCATTATTTGATGTTACCCAGCACATCATTGCTGCTGTATACAGGCCTGCCACCTGGAGCTCTTTTATGTGCAAGCGGAGAAAGTTCCTTGCGTTTTGGTTGCCTTGAAGGGTCTCTCCAGCTCAAGCACAAGTCTGTCATGTGCTGAATTTCTTTTATCTCTGCCAAATAGAGATCTCTCTGCCTCTTCCACCAAGTTCTACTTGGCAACAGCCTCCTCATACTTCTTGCCTGTTTCCAGTTCCCATAGGACAAGATATTTCTGGAGGGTTACAAGAACCTCCATCCTCCAGAGTCTCGCTAGATTTTGGAGATGGTCTTGTCTCAGCGTTCCTGGACACCAATGTTGTCTTATGATACCAGGCTACTTACCTGAAAGAGAGCCTTCCTGGTAGCTATAACACTAGCCAAGAGAGCAATGAACAAGGAATCCAACCTTGAACTTTGAATACACCCTTCATGGCCTTGATGTTCAGTGGGTGCTACCATTTTCTGTGAACCAAACTGCAGCCCATGTTTCTGTGCTACTCTTCTGAACAGAAAGGTCTGTCAGTTTCCTCTGAGAAAGAACTGCCAGTTTCTTCTCACTGCTTCTCAAAGTGGATTGCTTCTACCCTTCACTTAGCCTACAAACTTGCCAAGCAGGTTTCCTTGCTTTTGTGCAGAGCCATTGCAACACAGCAATGGCTATGTCATCCGCTTTTTCAGAAGTGTTCCATTGGAAGAAGTGTACAGCAACTGCATGGTCACAGCCATTGACTTTCATTTCTTGTTGTATACTGGATATAAGGTCTAGGACTGAAGCTGCATTTGGGAGAGCAATGTTGTTTTCTTGCCTCACATGGCACGCTCCTCCCATATGAGCAGCTTGCTGGTACGAGTCACATTTGTGTGAGTCACAGAAACCACAAAGAAGAAGAATGGGTTGTTGACCTGTAACCATGATTCTTCAAGTGATTATCTGTGACTTCACACAATACCCACCCTTCCTCCCCTCTTGTTTCCTACTCTCCTTAACTCTTGGGCTGCTGTGATGTGCATGAAACTGAGGGACTGAGCAGTACAGTACTGGTCACGTGCATGAATGGAGTAAGGGCTGCCACCAAAACACTTACATAATATCTCTAGAAGGTCCCAAACAATGCACTGTGCAGGCGCAGATAACCCATTTGTGTGAGTTCACAGATGATCCACTGGAAGAACCACAGTTACAGGTAAGCAACAGTTCTTCTCTCTTCCCTGCAGACCATCTTTACCACCTCCCACAGTGTTCTTCAGGGACTCTAGTTGTCTGTAATTCATTTTCAGGGACCTACAGAGAGAGTGAAGTTCCTTACAAAAATCACTTCCCCTTCTCCTCTCCTGGGAGCATCTTGTGAACAAATTTTGCTTCCCAGTTATGTATTCAAGATAGCACTGATTTTTTTTCATGTAGGAAGGAGGGGTACCATTTATTTCTCATGATTTTCCATATAAAAAGATGTGATTCAGTTAAGTGACTGTTTAGTTTCACAGGTTGCTTGATAATGCTGGAGTTCTCCTGTCCTTTTTAGTGGTGGTACAATGCAGCTGGAGTTTCATTTGGTGCAAGGACAGTAGCGCTTTTTGCTGATGGCAGCACAAACTGCTGTGGTGCCACCATCAAATGAAATTAGCCATATATGTAAGCTCAGACTCAGAGAATGAATTTTGGGGAGAAAAAATACTTCTGCTTACATGAGGATGACTGAATCTACCCTTCATCCCATCTTTAGTCGTTTGCATTTCTCAAAATATTGCCTTGGAGAGTCCCTTAATTGATCATTTGGCCAGGAATTTTAGTTCCTTAAAGACTGAGCCTGGATCTGCAAATGCATTAAGCTATTACTGGCTCCTAGCACTGCTGGCGCTTAACTGTATCCAAAGGAATCTGTAAGCAGCTTGGAATTTGGGTCATATTGTGGTGTGGTTGCAGGCTATCCTGATCCAACAGAAACTTTTTTTTTAAACAAGAGAGAGAGAAAGTAAATCCATGGACACGCTTCATGGAGAAAAACTTTGTTCCCATATTAGGTTGGAAAAGAATGGAAGAATAATCAGAAATCATATTTATGGGAAACTAATAATACCAGTCTTCAGTCTGGTTTTTCTGAGGAAAATAACCATCATAGGCTAACGCTGATTTTACTACTATTGTTTTTTATTCAAAAGTATCAGAAAATTTTCAAGCCTACATGTAGCTAAGTTTGTGTTTTTAATTATTTGAAAATATAATTGTACATTGGATTTTGAGACTTTTTAATCTAAACAGTATACACTATATTCTCTCTTTCTCCCTCTCCCTCCCCCTCCCCCGCCTTGCTTTGGTTCTTTTTACAGGATCTCAGCAAACCAGTTTCTTAAATGCACTCAAGGACAGTCCTGCAAGATATCCTTTCTCTAAAATGTTTTTTCATGATTAATTTTGCCTATGTTTTAAACAAACCAGTTGTCAGTTTTACTTTGTTTTCTGATGGGAAATATTTTGGTCCTACAGTTTAATGAGAACATATCACCACCGTTCATGAATCTCCACATAGCATATATGTTTGAGTGTCTAAATTACTTATAAGGTGCAGGTTTATTTATTAAAAATTGCTATTAAAATATGGAAATAGTTTCAATTTATAGAAATTTAATTGACCTATAGTTTGAATAAGAAAGTCTTGGGAGATTAGAAGTGATCAAGAATTTCTTTGTATATTTAAACGTCTTTAGATAAATTATTTTATACTAGGACATTAACATTACAAGAGACAACCTACCTATTACAGTACTTCCAGATGTCAGAATTCTCAACAGAAACAGGAATATACCTAAGAACAAAATTAGAAGGAACCCCATTAAAAATGGTATCCATCATTCATAGTAGTTTGGAGCTGCCATTGCAGGTTTCACTTAAAGTTATACTTAGTTACTGCTCTTTTTCCACTCCCCTGGATTTTAACTGTGGAAAATTGCATATAGTTTATAGATTTCGAGTGTGAATGCAACAGAATGCTAATGAATAGCATTTTGATTAGAAATAGAGCTCTTTTCTTTTATTAATGAGTGCATTTGGAAATACCGAGACTGTAGTCCTGCAAAAGCGATGATGATCTCCATGCTACTGAGTTCCATGAAGCTGTGAAGATAGCAGACAAAATATTTTCAAGCATAGTTTCTACCAGTGTTCACTTGTTTCTTAACTGGGAGCACATGGTAAAGCATAAGCTCCCTTCTTTTCAAAGGGCTCGTGGTCAAACTCACAGTGTTTGCGAATAACCCAATAGCCTCCAATTTAAAAAACAATACACATGCTGCTAATTACATATTAAGTTTTTCAGTTCTTTGGAAGTGAAAGAGCCTTTCAACTGTTTGTAATTGATTCCACATTTGTGGATTATGCAACAGAGACAATTGGTTATTTTTTTTTATAATTTGGCCAGCTTCATAAAAAATTAAAATGCCTGGTAGATGAAACCCCATAAATATAATGTTTTGGATAATTTAATGGCTTCTGGGAATAAAACAGAATATAATTATATAATTAATGTTAGGAATTCTGTTCTGGGGTAATATATCCCTATCCTATTAAGAGAGGCTAATAATTTCAGTTGCTGTCTCTTTCATAGCAGTGTCTGAAGTATTTCATACACATTTCCTCCTGCCTAAATTTCTATTGCAGTTTCAATTTTAATTTTTTTTCTTGCATCCAGCTGTACTTTCTGTGAGCAGCAAAACACTTTTTCTATACAGACTGTGGTTCCTGATTACTGTCATTTCTGACTACATACCTACAGCCCTCCCATGCTATTCTACAAAATGTTAGAATGTTAATTATAGGGAGTAAGCAGAATTACAGTATCTGTGCAACTGCATTTTCATTCCTTGATAAGACTGCTTATAACTGAATTTTTCCTTCTAGCTTGAATAGAGAGGGCACTGTCCAGTAATGTCTATGGATAGAATTCTCTTTGCTATTCTAGAACTGTCTTTGCCATTAAGTCTTGGTATAGCCCCAAATAAACCTTGTTTGTACTTTTTGTTCTTATTATGGCTTAATTACACAGCTGCCTCATATAAACCAAGAGTACACTGACTGCATAAGCAATATTTTTGTGCATTTTTTCTGAATGGAAAAACATTGAGATTAAAACTGCTTGCGTACTACAAAAGCATTAAATGCCTTCATGTAACACATCAAGGTGTACCTACCGGTATTTAGAAATTTGAGAAAAAAGTATAGTCAGCCCTCCACATTCTCTAGGGTTAGAGGTGGAAGATACCCACAAAAGTGGAAGAATCATAAATATCAAAATGTGTGTATGTGTTTGTGGGGAGAGGGCTGAGGCACACTGGGGAGGACACACTCAGGGTCCAAACGAGATCAAGAAAAGAGAGAGAAAGGGGTGTATCGGATAGTGACCCTGTGCTTCCTCTCTCCATCTCCCTCTTGCTTGTGGGGGGTTTATCAGGAGAGGGTTTGTGGTGCTGAGAATCAGGCTACAAGCTGTTCTTAGCTGGCCACGCAACTGCTGGTGGAGGAAAAGGAGGACCAGAAGCTGGTTTTTAAAAGGCTGTGTGGCCTGATTGGAGCTGTTGAGAGGGAAGATTCCCATGGAAAAGAAGTGCCGGAGGTGCGGGGGGGCTGCGGTTGGAGAAATTACAAGTAATCCATGAAAGACAAACCTGCAAAGGTGGAGACTGCCTATATTCCTGAAGTTTGTCAGCATACTATGATGATAATGACTATGTTAGTTGACCCCAAATTGTATAGTCATAGGCAATATATTTGTGATGTAAAGCTTTCATTACACCATAATTGCTAATAACCCTTATATTTATTGACTTCTCAGTTAATTTTGCCTTGACATCCAGTCACTGTCCTGGAAGCTGTGGTGTGTTTCTTCTCTGTTTGGTCCATTGTTGGGCTCTCAGGTTTTCATACTTACTTGATCAGCTCCAATCAAACAACCAATGAAGATGTAAGAGTTTTTTACTTAATAATTTGTTTATTACTTATTGCTACTTAAGTTATCTGAGGTGGTCAACTAACAGGCTCCCCCCTCCATTGTGTCAGTGATTGGCACCATTTTTATGCCATTGGCTACAATTATTTCTTTTTTTCCTAGAAACTTTCCAGGGGGTAGCTACCAACGGTTTATAGAATGGCAGAACTCCACAGACCACCTCTTTCATTAGTACTGTGTTACCTGTATGTATTTATACAGTTAATATTGTTAATATACAGTTAATATAGTTAAGGAAAAGATAGATATAACAACATAGTAAATAAATGCATCAAGTAATCCATTGCTTCTCTGTAAAATATGCACAGTGCAAGTTAATAAACAGCAGTAAACAGTAGAGACATATTCACTTCTGTTCTGTGTTTTTACACTTTTGTATTAAGCTCACTCTGGAGGAAAGAACTGGAATAATATAATAACTTTTTAATTAGCCACTGAGGTAATCAAGACACATCTGTCTTCTCTTTTATTGAAGATTTGTCAAGATCTTTTGGCCATTCGTTGGCTACAGATTTATGCCTTATGGACCTTTAGCCTTACTGCTATTTGTTGACTTGGACTGTGCATATTTTATGTAGAAATATTTCATTATTTTATTGATCAGTTTATTTATGATATCTTTTTAATGTCATACACACACACTCAGATTCTTATCTCGTAGCTCTGTTTCTTTTCTACCAGTTAATATTGTTACCATTGTTTTCATTTTGATATGTATTTTTTAAAAATGTGTGGTGTAAGACATTATTAAGCATGCTGTCTCCTGTTCCTTCTTTGTTCATTGGCTGTCATTGAAAAAAAGACCTGTTCTTCACAGCTGTTGTGCAGAAACAAAATACTGGGCTTGTCATCTTGCTAAAGCACTGTATAGGCAACTATGTCCTAGTTTTGTCAGCGTATGATATGGGTTTCTTAATTAGGTGGTCATGCCCCCATTTCCTTATTCATTGTTTATGTATATCAGTATGGAAGTAGCATTTATGCTCATGCTGTGGGGTGCTTAGTTTGGGAGGAAAGCTCCATTTCCTTATTCATTGGTACATATTTGTCATGGAAGTAAGTTTGAGCAGCACTAAGCAAAGTACTGGGCAGAACACATACTGGTGTATCTCAGTTAACAAATCCTCTAACAGTGAAGCTGCTTTTTACAGAGTCTTACCTCTGTCAGTCCACCTTTTCCTCCTCATCTTCTGTATTTGTGGAAGAAGTTTAGCACTGGAGGATGGTGAAGGAGGCGTGGAAAAATACAGACCTTTGGTATTGGGTTGCAGTTGTGGGCCTGCAGTAAACAATACAATAAATGAAGCCCGAGTTGGGAAATTGGACAGAATTTCATTCTGGCCAATTTCACTCTGGTCAATTCTGCTGTAGCTACGAATACCATTCTGCAACAAGCAGGCAAATAGCAGCTCCCCTCCTAAGCATATATGAACACCAGAAGGAAAAGGAGAAAGAAGACCAGCACTCTACAATATTTTTTTAAAAATCTGTAAATTTGATCACCAAAATGGAAATGGTAAATGTGGAGGCTGGTGAAAGAATAAGACATCCTTGGTTGCATTTTGGAAGAAGCATTCAGGTGGCCTGTGGAAGGTTCAGAATATTTTTGTTTACTTGTTTAAGGGTTACCTGACTTGGTTATTTAATTCCACATGTGTATATTGTTTGTTTTGAATTAAAGGGTTACTGCCACATGTTCCTTTTTTTTTGCGGGGGTAGCATGGGAATCTTTACTAATAGGATTTTTTTGTTAAAGAAGTAATGCCCAGGAACACATCTACTTTGTTAACTGAGAATATACTTGTATTGCGACCACTACATTAAATTCATAAGGCGAAGGTTCCAATTAAGATATCTAAGATATCTCTTCAGTGAGTGCTGGGAAGACTGAATCAGGTGTTTCAGAAATGCTGCCTTGCTCATAGCTGTTTGGATGTAGGGGCCTGATTAACCTCATAGGCTAGCCTTGTGCCCCATTATTTCCTGACCTAGTTTACTTCTATTTTTCTTAGAATGATAAGTAAGAGCGGTAGCACTTTGTATTTTGAAGAGTGCTACAAAAGCCAAGAATAATATACAATGTTCATTTTTTACTAGATCAAAGGATCTTGGTCAAATAAAAGAGGTAAAGAAAACTTCAACCCATACAGTTATGGCAACATTTTCACTAACTGTTGTTCTGCACTCTGTGGACCTCTCTCTCCCAGGTAAGATGTATAATACAATTGTTTGTATCCTTTTTCTTTTTGTCTCCTTGTTCTACTGTCTGGGTCAGGATTGTATAACCAGCAAGACTACATTTGTTAGTGGATATTATGCAAGCTTTGAGTCCTCTATATTGTATGGTTTCCTATTGAAGAGAAATGGCAAGATGTACTGCTCTAATATGTGACACCTACTGGCTGTTTTGGTGCCTGCACCTTTGGGAAGAAATTGTCAATCTGTTATCTTCTGGTGGCTGAAAACAATTAATTAGCTGTTCCCTCTAGCTGTAAAGAATCAATTTTAGAATGGTTACAATACATTCAAGACATTGATTTTCTAAATATTATTTCCTATTATTTGACAGGAAATGTACTTTCAGAACTCTTTTAACTACCTTTTGAACTATTCTCGGCCCTCCACGTTTGCTGGTTTCCTTTTTGTAATTTGATGAGTCACAGATTTGATTAATATGTTCTCTCGAGGAATCTCTTAAGTCCCCCAGCATGACTAATTTTGGGCATTTCACGCACTCAGCCCCAGAACACCTCATGATGGTGTCGCCAAGTTAAAAATGATTTGAAGGCATTCAATAATAATAGCAACAGCTCCATTTACAGAGCACACAACTGAAATATCCCTTCTCCACTCCATAGTCATTCTGTGCTTTGCAGTCATTGCTACATTCCTGCATTTTTCCTATAAAGTAAAGCAAAAATACAATTTTTTAAAAAAAAAATCTGGCAATCCTGATTTAAAAAATGCTGTGAGCAAGGTAGTTTTATATTTTTCACTTAAGTCACAGTGGCATAATGATCAAAGACTAAAATAGACTTTTTTCTCTTGACAGTAAATACATTTGCTTGGGAATATGCATTATTTTCTTGTAGAAAGTAAAAATAATAAAATGAAAAATAAAATAAAAACATACTTGCCTGGTTGACCCTTGATTACAAAATGTTTTCAAAAGTGAGAAGAACGGTTTTTTTAGTGAACAGAGTTAGCCATGGTGTCCCCATCATACTCATGCTATCCCCATCACTTGCTCGTGCTATTTGCTATCTCATGGCACTAATTTGGGGAGCTCACCATGTTTCAGAGTCTTGGGTATGTGTGTCCCGTGGTTCAGCCCTAACTGTGCTAGGGCTGAACACATTTTAGAATGCTTTTTAAATGTAAACAAATAAAACAGGATCTAAAAGATACTAGAGCAGAGATAAAATGAGACTTTAAAGAACTGGGTATGATAAGAAACGTGATAAAGCTAACAAGGATATTACAATGATGAAAGGGGATATTGAAAAATTACAAGAGAAATCTAAAGTTATAGAAAAGTAGAACAAAACTTTAAAACAGACACAAAAACAAGAAGAGTTTATGATTAACTTGCAAGAGCTAGATACAGAGAGAAATGGTTGAAGCTGAGAGGCATCGCAGAGATGGCTGAGGAGAATCTTTATGAAAAAATTGTACCAACGTTAGCATCATATATTGTCAGGGTCAGAGACCCGGGCAGCAAGCCAGCCCAGAGAAGGGAGAGGGAGAGATAGCAGAGTCCCACCAGGAGGAGTCAAAGCAAGCAATTACTCATAGGCAGTCCATTTACCTAAGCCTGAGCAACAAGCAAAAGCCATAGTCAGAATCCAAAATCCAGGGGTCAGGAGCTAGGAGATCAATCCAAGATATCAGGAGCCAGGTGCTGGAAGCAAGGAATAGCAAGGAGAGAACTTGTAGAAAGTTGGCCACAAGCAAAGGAAAGCTTCCAGGCAGGCAGTTATATAGCTCAGGCACAGGTGTGGCCAGTCACTGCTTCTTGAACTTAGTCAAGGAAGCCGCCCTTTGCTCAGCTCTCTTGAGTCTCCACCTTGTTTGTGGGCTGATTGACGCAGGCTCCAAGGCATCCTCGTGATCACAGCTGGCTCCCTGTTGCCCTAAAGGAGCATGCAGAGGAATGTCCAAGCCTGCTTGGTCCATGACAGCAGGGGGAGCTCTTGAGCTGCAGGACTCATCTCCAACCAGAGCCCCAGGGACCAACAGCTGCTGCTCGTCATCTCCACCCTGAGCAACAGGGACCAACAGCTGCTCCTCGTCATCAGCAGCTCTGACAGGGGCTTTAGTTATCACAAAAAGGCAAATCTGATATGTCTTCAGGAGACTAGAATTAAAGAATCTGACACCAAATATTTAAAAAACCCTAAATTATGGAGAAGTTACACCTCTGCATTTCAAAAGAAAAAAAGAGGGGTTATAATATATGTCAATTCTAAATTTCCCTCTGAAGAAATCTTCATGAATCCACAGGGTCATTATGTGGGTGTTGAAGTTAACTTTCTAGATTTTAAATTACTACTAGTTGGTATATACACCCCAACTGAGAAAAAGGATGAATTCTTTAAAACTATCGAAGACACAAGATAGAAAGCAGCAACATAAACTTCTATTGGGAGACATGAATGGAGTGCTTAATCCAAGCTTAGATTGTCTGTTGCACAAACAGACTAAAAGCAATCAAGGTAAATTACCCCAAAGTTTATTTAATTTACTGGAAAATCTGTCAATTATGGATGTTTGTACTTACAAATATGGCTGCTACCTAGGTTTTGCATTTTACTCAGACTGTCACAAAACTTCCTCCAGAATTGATATGTTCTTAGCCTCCAAATCTTTACATACATTAATTAAGGACATGGAAGTATTACCGAAAATGACCTGACACCACAATCCTATACAACTTGAATTGCTGAATCGTAAAAGGCAGCAGTGCTGGAGATTCAATGATTTCCTGTTAAATCGTACTGAGTATATTGAAAAAGCAAAGCAAGCTTTGAAACATTACTTTAAAGAGAATATTACAGGAGGAATGACAATGAGATGAATCTGGGATGCAAATAAAGTCGTGATGTGGGGGTACTTTATCCAGTGGACTACTGAGCAGACTAAAATTAGACAATCAAGAACTCAATCTATTTTAGTGGAAATTTAGAGTAAAGAGGAAAAATTAAGGAATGACTTCAACAGGAAATAAAAATTTTACAGAAACAACTGAAATCTGAGAATTTGGTACACATCAAGAAAGAACTAAAATTGATTAAGCAAAAACACTTTGAGAATGCTAAGAAACCTGGTAAGTAGTTGGTGTATAAATTAAGGAAAGACAAAGAAGCTAAATTTATTATGAACATGTGGAAGGGAGAAAAATTGGTCTCAGAACAAAATTTAATCAAGGAGGTCTTTCATAAATATTAGTCTAAACTATTTAAAGTTGATGACACACCAGAGAATAATGTCAACGCCAAGGCCTGGCAGGCAGCCCAGAGAGCCGGTTACATTTCTTTTCACAGATAAGGCAGGCAATAAATCAAAGAGCTTTACTTCAGCAGTAATGAACAGATAAGGCAGGCAATAAATCAAAGTGCTTTTTGCAGCAAGGAGATTCCCTGGCAGTTACGTCACAGCCAGGCAAAACAGCAAACAGTCCACGTACCACAGAGTCTGTTTTAAGCAAGAGGAGCTTCCGGAGCCGGTCCGAGTTCAAAGGGAGACAATGCTCTAGCAGGTCAGGCAGCGTTCCAGGAAGTGAGGCAAGGGTCCACACTAGCCCAGCAGGTACACCCAAAATGGACAGATGTGAGCTGACAAAGACCCAAGGCTGAGTGAGTGCTTTTTATAGGCAGGCCTTCCCCCAGGTGCTGTCTCAGCTGGAGCCTGATTGCTTGGCGTTTTCTACTTAAACACTCTGACCTCCTGAGAGCACTCTTTTGCTCCCGATGCTGTTGGTAAGTAGGCACCTGCTCTTGAAACTCACTGACTCTTCTGGCTTGGCTGCGTCTGAGGCAGCCCCTGGCTCTGCTGCTGGGGCTACTGGAGCCAAGGGCTATGTGTCCCAGGCAGCCTCTGGAGTGGGCTCTGCTGGTGCAGCAGGTCCATGGCCACGAAATCCTCTGGTTCAGACTCTGAGCTTGTGTCCTGGAGTGCCAGGGTCATGACAAATAATTTGAAGCAAATTCAAAACTATTTGGATAAGCAAAATATTATAAAACTGGCCATGGAACATCGTAACATCTTGAATGCGCTGATAACTGTAATGGAAGTTTCAACTGCAATTAAAAAATTAAAGACTAATAAAGTTCCAGGATCAGATGGTTTCCCTGCTAAATACTACAAAGTTTATGAAGATGAAATAATACTCCCATTACAAGCTACATTTAATGAAATTATCAAGCACGGGAAACCACAATCATGAAACCAAGCCAACATTACTCTTATACCAAAGGAAGGAAAAGATTTAATGGAGCCAGGAAGTTATAGGCCAATATCATTGCTTAACACTGACTATAAGATCTTTACCTCTATCCTAGCTGAAAGATTAAAGAAAATCCTGCAATCATTCATGAAGATCAGAATGGCTTTCTTTCTAAGAGACTGTTAAGAAACAATATCAGATGTGTTATAAATATGATTGAGCATTTTGAAAAGAACAAACGAACGAAAACTTGCATTGATCTTTATTGATTTTGAAAAGGCTTTTGACAATGTCCAATGGGATTTTATCTTTGAAGTACTCTCAAGAATGGACTACGGACTAAACTTCTTGAATTGGATTCGAGAGATTTATGAAGATCAATTTGCCCAACTTATTATTAATGGTGAAACAACAAAACCCTTCAAAATACAAAAAGGAACTCAACAAGGTTGCCCTATTTCCCCTCTGTTATTCATAATGATCCTTGAAGTTCTGGCATCTGAAATTAGAAAAGACCTGCAAATAAAAGGAGTGAAGATAAAAGGTCAAGAATATAAGCTTAAAGCCTACACAGACGATTTGGTGATTTTTTTAGAAGATCCAAAATATAGCATTGAGACCCTGATCCAGAAATTGACTAAATTTGGAGCCGGGTTTAAGATTAACAAAGAAAAAACCAAAATGCTTATTAAAAGCATTAGAGATAATGAAACCTCAGATTTACTTCTCTGGCTTTCACTTTGATAAGAAAATAAAATATTTGGGTATATGGAGTACTAAGCAAAATAATGAACTTTTTGAAAACAATTATAAGAAAGTCTGGATTGAAATTAAAAAAGACTTACAAAATTGGTCCAAACTAAATTTGTCTCTGTTGGGAAGAATAGCCACCATTAAAATGATCATACTTCCCAAATTAAATTATCTTTTCCAAAATATTCCAGTTTTTCACAATGATAAAGTTTTAATGAATGGCAAAAATATCTATCAAATTTCATCTGGAAGGGAAAGAAACCTAGGATTAAATGGAAATTGTTAAATGATAAAAAAGAAAGGGGATGTTGTGGACTGCCCAATTTTAAAACATATTACCAAGCAAATGCACTTACTTGGGATGCATATTGGATTACTTTACAAAATGAAAGAAATTTAAGGCTTAAAGGTTCAAATTTAAGGTTTGGGTGGTAAAACGAAGATTGACAGAGACTTCCTCAACCATTTTATAAGAAGATCTTTATTAAATATATAGACAAAATTTAAAAACAAGATTTACAAAAGAAGTCCACAATGAGTGTCTCCCCATGAAGCCTTCTTTGGTAGATGGAAATCCCAGCATGAAAAAACGATCCACTATAAAGATATTTTAATTGAAGAAGAGAATTTTAAACTAAAATCACGAGAGTCATTAGAAGAAGACTGATTTCCTTGCTAATGGTTTTTATATCTGCAGATAAAAGAACAATATAAGATGAACTCTAAATTAGAAGGGTTCCAAAGCATACGTGACAAAAATGAATTTGAAATTTCAATATTTGAAAAACCTACACATTTGACCTCACAGATTTACAAATTCGCTTTGGATTGAGAATTAGAAACAGAGACCATTAAAGATGTGATGATAAAATGAGCCCAGAACATTGGAAAAGAAATTAAACTGGAAGATTGGAATAAGAGTTGGTGCAGAACCCAAAAACTTACTGTCTCAAGACTTGAAGGGAAATTATCTGAAAATGTTCTATAGATGGTACCTAAATCCTTCAAAGCTACAGAAGATATATAAGACTCCAAATAATAAATGTTGGAAATGCCAAGGGGTAGAGGGAACCTTTTTTTCACATGTAGTGGACCTGTCCATGTGCTAAGACTTACTGGAAAAACATACATAAAAAAAATCTGAAATCTTGAACACTAACATTCCATTCCTACCAGAACTTTTTTTTACTAAACATGTTGCCAGAAAAAGAACAAGTTTTGACAAAGAAATACTGGTGCATTATCCTGTACATGATAACTTCAGCAAGAATAATATACGCAAAGTATTGGAAGACATAAAATATGAGAAATAGAGGAATGGACTGTAAAATTACTGGAAATGAGCAACTGTGATATTTTAACTCAATTATTAAAAGAGAACTTTAAAGATGAATGTGAGATTGAATGGTCTCCGGTACAATTATATTTACAAGAGAGTAACGGATAGTATATATATATTCTTAATATGCAATTTCTAGACCTAGGATGATTAAGGAGAATGTAATAATGTAGTAATGAATGTCAAATGACTTAATCTATGCCTGCTGCACTATTTGTACATTACAATATGTTACGTAGAATGTATTTAGCAGATTGAATGAACAAAACAATGGGACATGAAATCAATATATACTGGCAGAAAACGGGGGGGGAGAAAAAGAAAAAGAGGAAAAAGAAAAAACAACAATAATAACAATAACAACAATTATGCAATACTAGGGTTATAGAGGTATCATTTTTTATTTAAATGCTTTCATAAAAATCTATCAAAATAATGTTTTCAGAAGTACAAGTTATTAGGTTAAGTATAAGTACAGAGTACATATGATAACAATAGATCATATCTCAACTTGTGATGTTTAGATTACTTTGGGAAAATAATCTCTTTTTTCCTGCTCTTGTAATAATGCACGTATCATTCCTCAGTTATGTTTTTTATGTATTTATTTATATATGTGACAATTATAATTACTCTGTTTATATTACTGGAACTTTAATAAAAATGTAAACAAAACCTGTTCAAAATAAAAGCTAGCAAATATTCTACATCATTCCTCCCTTTGTTTTCTGATAAGTCATTGTTAGGCAGCAGTACTAAGAATTTCTAGAAATTAATAGATAACTTATGCCACGTTTACTTAAAAATATGCAAGATGCTTTGCAATAAAATTTAACATTATAACTAATAAACAATAGAATAAAATTGAATAAAACAACTGTAATTTATTATAGCCATGAGTATTGCAGTAGGTTATTTCTAGGTTAGCAATAGAAGCCAGCTTTCTCAAGGTACAAGGCAATATGGGAGGGATGGCTTGGGAAGTTGCCTGTGCTTTTTGACCTGCAGTTTCTGAAGCTGGCCTTCCAATATTGCCTTCGCTCTGGGGACCAAACATAGCCAGGCATTAAAGAACCAGGTGACTCTTGACAAAGCCAGCATGTGCTGGATGTTTGCCTCCTCCCCTAGTGGCACCATTCAAGTGGAGAGTGTGGCCAAGGCCCTCTGTTACTGTCCCTGCTACTTCCTCTGGTTGGGAAGTAGTCTTGGATACCTTCCTATATGAACACCAAGAACATCAGAATACACACAGAACAGCCTATTAACAGAGGCAGTTGATTTTGTAGGATCCTGGCCGTGAGGGAATGAATAATTTATTCCTGGTAACCAACAAAGCTTCAGTTGTGGAGACATCTAGAAATGCCCATAAAGGAAGATTTTAATGAATGCACTGATTAGTATAGACCTGACTAGCAAAATTATGCTGCAATAAATTGATAGTAAAAAGTTTTCCCTCGACAGTCAGCCCTCCGCATTTGTGGGTTTCACTTTTGCGGATTTGATGATTCATGAATTATTTGCTGCCACCTCTGCCCCCTGTGCCATTTTTAATAGGGACTGCAAAACTCGTGGGACTCAGAATTTGCGAACGAGGCTTGTAAGTCCCTATTAAAAATGGTGTGGGGCAACAGTGGAGGTGGCAATAAGCCCCATCAGCCACCCACATCTGCCTTGTGAAGGAACTCTGATGCTTCAAAGGAATCCATGGTGGGTTGAATACGGTGATCATACTTTTTTATGTGTTAAATATGGTGTGGGAAGTCATAGAGTTATTCACAGTTTTTTCACTTTCACAGGGGTCCTGTGCCCCTAACCCTAGCGAATCTGGAGGGATGACTGTATTTTGTGACAGGATTCTGTTGAGTAAATAAATAACATAGTGATATACAGAAGTGCTACATTCATCCAAAGTATCTTCTAATGAGTGTTTCTGTTCATTGAGATCATTCTTTTGATATAATCCTGTACCATTTGTAGATATATGTATATATATCTAATCAAAAATAAGTCATGTAAGTTCATTGAGGGTCATTCATAAGCAGGTAGGTATCAGACTGCATTGTTACTAAAGCTTCAGTCAGGCCTTTCCAGAGTGTCATAGAATGCAGACAATTTTCTTCTTTTTCTATCTCCAAATATATAGTTATTGGAGAAGCTAAAGGACACATTTACCAAACATGAACATAGAAACACATTCTGTTGTTCAGTGAAACTGTCAAAACTGTTTTCATGGGTACAGTATGCTATGATACTCCCACTGTGAAAGTTATTTTCCTTTAATGTTGATTCAAAGCTGTGTAATCAGAATTGTTTGTAACACAATGTTTTATTATTCTATAGCTTAATTGACAGAAGAGGATTTGTACAGTCAGATACTCTGCAGCCAACAGCTCCTTCAAATGGCATTACAATGTATGGGGCCACACAGTCACAGAGTAACATGGTAGGAACCATCCCATAATGCTGATCCAGAACCGTGTGAATGTTTCCTTTCTCTGCTATGTTGTGAACTAATTATGTCACTAAACTAACAGAACACTGCTGGTACTTTCTGATAAGAGAAGTTTCCCATACTTTTTGCTATAGTAATGGCGCAAGACATCAAGATTTTCGTAAGTACTAAAGCAAAACAGTAGCTGTCTAATGAGCCTCCCTCAAAAACAAACAAACCTACTTACATAGTACAGTTATAAACTCTGGGATGAAAACTACATCATCAAGAGAAATTGCCAGGTGGAGCAGCCTGCTTTATCAGAGTATTTGATCACAGATGGACTTTAGATGGTCAACAGCATACTTGTTCCTTTTTAAATGTTCCCTAAATACTAGTGACTGCTGAACAAATTCTTACTGCCTGACACATTTCTGCAGAACTTATCATGTCAGGATGATTGGATATTTATAGAGAAGATTTTCAGTTTTTTTGTGAACATGATGATGGCCATTACTTGTTTACTGAAAACTTAAAACTAAAAATTGTATCAGTGTTTTATTTTCTTGGGAACAAGACAGTCTTCTTTATGTTCCAAGAAGCCAATATTAGCTTAGGAAAATTTTGCCAGCAGAGAATCCTTACTGGAGAACTACTTCTAATGTGTGTCTTCTAAGATAGTCTCAACCTTCCTATATATTTTGGCTTTGTAGATTTCTTCCCAGTTTTTGAGAGAAGAAAATAAATTGCAATCCCAAACATTTCAGACTTCTTGCACTTAACTGAAGCAAGGGCACACTTTTTTGTAGTTGTGTGGATACTCTACATATCCTATAAGAATAATACTTTTTTAGAAAAGTATTGACACTCATGAGTAAGGATGAGTGCATTTGTTAAGGTTTGCTTCATTTACCATTTTTTTTAATTTGCTCCCACTGTCGGTTTCTTATACATTAAATACCAGGCCCTCAGTATTAATACCATCTTTCATAGCATTCTTCTTGAATGTCTATTTACAACACAATCCTATAGAGTAGTCTTCATGGCATTCAGTAGGGTTTCTTACCTGTAAGTGGGTACAGAATTCCAGCTTTGTGCCTACTTTAGTTTTCAGAGCAATTCTGAAAGACTTTCTTGAAATGAAGAGGTAAAATGCTGGATTATTTGCATGCCTCATGGTAACATTGCTAATTCCTCATACTGGATCCTTTATTCTGTGTCCTCTGGTCACTCTAGCTGTAGGAAGACTTTACCATTTTGTAGGCAGATGTTCTGTATTCTTTTTTAGAAACAAGGTCTCTAAGAGAGTGCCAATAAATTTACATACTTGAAACTTTTGACTTCAGCTGTCAGATTATTTTAGTTCTCTTTACATTATGACATTCTTTTTTTCTACCATTGTAATTTTACCTACACGGTGTAGGGGTTTAAGCATTGGACTATGACCCTGAAGAACAGGGTTTGATTACCTACTCAGCAGTGGAAACCCACTGGGTGACCTTGGGCGTGTCACACATTTTCAGCTCCAACCTATCACAAATTCTGTGATAGGTTCACTTTAGGGTTGCATAAGTTGGAAATGACTTGAAGGCACACAACACACAACAACAAATTTTACCTTCACCCTTCATTATGTTGGAGAGTCACGAGCTTGTAGTGCCATGAACTGTGACAAGCTTGTAGTGCCATGAACTGAAAAAATGCAAAACCATGTTTACAGAGGAGAAGTTCAAGCTACTCATCTGTCCATTTCCTCTCTCACAGTCTCTTTCAGCTGGTCAGCTAGAGGTTATTTTTCCTGAATGTTAGTGCAGCTATTTCAGGTCTACAGCTTGCCTAAAAATTTCTCTACTCCTTGCCTGGCGTTAGCTTTCTGGAAAACTTCTTTATTCTTTGTATGCTGTGCCATCTCACCATTCAAGCCTCAGTTGTCTTAAAAAATATATTTGAGGGTGTTGAGATGTTTGCTTGACTACATCACTACTGGATAGCATCATCAGATGCTGTTTAAGACTTTGGCCAGCTGGCCAGATTCAGAGGAAAGTAAAAATCACTGCCATTCCATTTAGGTCAGGGGTAAGAAAGGCTGAATTGGTTCTCAGCATGCACTCCATTGGTGCCAGTGGAGGCTTTTAAAAGCCTGATGGCATTAGAGGAAGGGAGATATTTTCCAGGCACATCACAACACTGGGGTGTGAGGGCTATCCCATCCCCCCTCCACAACAGTGACCCTGACAATATCTTCTAAAGATTTTAAGTAGTCTCACTGAAGAAAGGGTGATTTTGAGAAGGTTAGCGTCATTTGATAGGGAAGAGTTAATCTTTCTCCAGTAGAATCAGTCCTTTGCTAATGCCTCCATGCTACAATGATAGTTTGAAAGACTTTTTAAATGCCTCATTGTAGAATAGAAGGGAGAATGGAAAGTCTCTTATTCTTGCCCATTTATCCCGGTCAAACCCAACAAGAAATATAGCAGGATGGATGGGATCAAACATTTTTGCATCCCTGAAAAAGTTTGGTTTTCAATTCATTTTGCTTATGTGCTTTATAAATAAAATAAATAATATTATTAACAGAAATGAAATTCACCCTGAAATATTTGCTTGCATCTGAGATAACTTATGTTGATAACTGCTGTGCCAGCTCATCAGCTTTTGGTACTGCTTTGCTGAGAATTTCAGTACCATAGGCTATTGTGTTCGTTGTTGGGGTGAAATACAGATACTGCGTCAAATTAATGTTTTCATGCTAGAGCAGTGGTTCTCAACCTTCCTAATGCCATGACCCTTTAATACAGTTCCTCATGCTGTGGTGACTCCCAACCATAAAATTATTTCTTTATTATTTATAATGCCTCCCCCCTCCCGGCACAGGCCGCCTCACTGGCCAGGAACGGCGGGGCGGGCAGGTAGGGAAAGAGGAGCCACGCATCTCCCCTGGGAAAAAACTCCGAGAACCCCCCTGGGCTCTGCTTCTGCTTTGCTCTCATTTCCGCTGGAGGGGGCAGTGTGGGAAAAGTTTCCAGAGTGTCGACCCTGGCCAGATGGGGGAGGAATCCCAGCGCCTTTGTCTTTTGCGCCGGGCGCAGCTCGCCCCCGGAAATGCACCGCCTTGCGGCCCCCCGACCCTTCCACAGCGCCCCCTCCGTGGCGAGTGGGGCAGGGGCCATGGTGAAGAGGGGGCCTGCCCTCCATGCTGCCGCCGCCGCCCCCCCAAGCTGGCCCATCAGATGGGAGATTCTCCCGGTATTGGAGAAGGGGAGCGATTTCAGTCCCTTCTGAACAGGGGGCAGGAGGACACGAATGCGTGGCTCATGCTTGTGCACCACCACTCCTGCTGTGGCAACGCTGTGGCCTCACGCGCTCCTGCCAAAGGGGGCAGGAGGACGCAAGCATGTGGCTCGCGCTTGCGCACCACCACTCCTGCTGTGGCAACGCTGTGGCCTCACGCGCTACCGCCAAAGGGGGCAGGAGGACACAAGCGCGTGGCTCGCGCTTGCGCACCGCCACTCCTGGGCCTTTTCCATACGTTACCTGATCATGGAGGTGGGGGGTGCCATTCACGCAAGCAGGTTCTTGCGTGAGGCGCTCACTTCGCTGCTCCTTCGTCCCGCAGCTGGCTTCCTGGTGGCGTGACCACACTGGCCCTTCCTCCCCCAGCGCAGCCTACAGCTCCCAGGTAGCAGACTAAAGCAAATGTGCACATCCATTCGCTATTCCTTTTCCTCCCTACCCCAGATATGAGGAAAGGTGCTCTACACTAAGAAACCTGAGCGCATCTCTTCCTTGTTTCTTCCATTGATTTGTTCAGCCAAGCCCCAACAGCGGCGACCCCCACCTTCACTACAGGACTTTCCCTCCCTCCCTCCCTTAAAGGGAGCACGGCTGCTCAGACGCTCTCACTCCCACGTCACACGGGTGCTCCTTCCTTCCTCCTTTCGTCCCTCTGAGGACTCGGGAGTGGGGTGCGATACTGCTGTAGCCCCTCGACCATGCTACACCCGTGAGCCCCTCTCGCTCTCTCCACGCTCCGGCTCCACGCGCTCTCCTCTCGCTTTCCCCACCTCCAGCTCCACGCTCTGACTCCATGCTCTCTCCTCTCGCTCTCCCCACCCCCGCCTCCACGCTCCGCCTCCATGCTCTCTCCTCTCGCTCTCTCCACCTCCGGCTCCTACAATGCCTCCCCACCTGGCAGGGAAAGATGGGGAAACATCCCCGCATGCCCCCAGCATGCCACCTCTTCCCTCCTCCCAGCACGGGGTCTCAGAAACAGCGCTCCCATTGGCTATGAGGCCGCCTTGTTTCAAAAGGGGGCAGGGCGGGATAGAGGAACGGCGACCCCTATGAAATGATCATTTGACCCCCAAAGGGGTCGTGACTCACAGGTTGAGAACCGCTGTGCTAGGGAGTGATATTTGGAAGTGTGGTTTATGAATTAAGTCAGAAAGTGCTCTAGTACTTGATGAAACTAATGATTACAGCCTTTTAGTTATTTTGAGGAGTTTTTAGGATTTCTAAGTATGCAATTGTTAATTAAATGTGTAATTGGTGACTAAACTCTTCAAGTGCTTTAAGAGACATTAAAAGGAAGAAGAAGACAAACCAAAACTTAAATCAACAAAAATCACAATCAGGATTTTGCCTCCCCTAGATTTAGAATAAAACATCCCCCTTTCCCCTTTAACTTTCTGTGCCTTCGCCAACTCTTCCCAGCCACCAGAGCCAGTTTCAGGTGAGCATGAGTGAGGAGATTATGCCCTCACAGTTCTGCTGGATTCTTCATTTCTGCTTGCACACGTCTGCTGTTGAATCCTGTCCTAGAACCTCAGGTTCTTATGCCCAAACAAAAGTGTGGAATTTTATGAGAACAGTAACCATGAACTTTTTAAACACTGGGGACATATGAAAAATTTGTGGATAACTTCTTGATTTTTAAAGAAAGTGTTTTTTTATTTTATTTTATCTTTATTGGCTTCTTAAAAATAAATGTGTTTTAAACATAACCGAGTTTTAAATGACAACTGAATTAAATGCAGGTACATGCAAGAATTTGCTTAGTCTTAGCAAATTCAAATTGATTTTAGTTAGAGATGGAACTGGAACTGAACATTGTAAAATAGCAGGCATTTGATGGTTTGTCACTGAAGGGAGATCACCAGACATAGGAACCAGGAGGTCATTAATGGATTTTCCATGGTTAAAAACGCTGAAGTAGAGTGAGAAAACATGGATGGATAACAGACTGAAGAGAACATCTTGTCTCCCCATAACATTCCATGAATTGTGTAGAGTGATTCCTTATCTGGAAGTAACCTGTATGGACGATCATGTGCTCCTAATTTCATACCCATCAAGTGAATTCTACATTTTTCTCAGTTATCATCTGAACATGTTCCATCTGATGCAGAAACACACATTACTCAAAATTGCCAGTCCTTGCTTCTGAGAAGTTCTATATGCTGATACTGGCCCAGTGCATTTTTTCCTAAAAAAATAAGCTCTATTTTGTTCATTGGATGTTACTTTTAAGTTAACTATATTGTTAATTGATTAAAGGACTGCAGTATAAATTTTGAAAATGCCTGAGGGCAGCTCCAAGTCACCAGCAGTGTGCACTAAAGATATTGTTGCCCTTTTAAAATTTTAATATTAAAAAAGGGAAAGAGAGAAATAAGAAAAACAGTAAGAAAAAGAGAAGAGGGAAGAAATATATAGGATATATGTGTGAGTTAGGAATACATATTAATATAAACTGACTGTATGTCCAGAAATACATTTTTTGGAGTTGATGTCTCTTAGATACATGTTTGTGTGTGGCTAAAACAGTCTAAAGCAATGAACACTGAACATTGGATAGGGAATGTTTGCCATTCCATTTTCATACTCCAGTGAAGGCGTATGAAACTTCTACAGCCAGCCCTCCTCCTGGTTTCCCTTTCATGGATTTGATGATTTGCAAATTTGATTAATATTTTCTCTCTAGGAATTTCTTGGTCCTCCAGTGCAGTTTTGGGGTCAGCATCAGTCAGAAGTTGACCATAGAGTTGCCCTGGAGGATCTAGAGATTCTTCTTCGTGATCTCTGTGCCTCACACATTGGGATCTTCGTGCATGCATGGTAGCGTTCGGAAGATTCTAGAGCTAAGCGGCTTGGCGGGAACCCCTCCTCCCTGCTCTTACTGAGCATGCTCAGCCAGCCAAGCCAACGGTCTCTCCTCAGTTCTTTTTCGTCTGCTGTCATGTTCGCAGCGAACGGAAAGTTCTCCAGCCTAGCAGCTTTTCTTCTTGGCGTTTTCTCTTATCTTCACTTCGTCGTTCTTCTGTTGAGAGAATCTCTCCTTTTCGTTGGACTTCTTGTGAGAGTTTTCCTCCTCCTTATGTCCGCTTTGTTCAAAAACTGTGTTTCCTGTAGTCGGAAAGTTGCCCTCTCAAAGGGCACTCCGAGTGCCTATTTTGCCTTGGGGAAGCCCATAACATGCGGGCCTGCTCCGTGTGTAAGGACTTCACGGCACAGACCCTGAGGAACAGGTCGTCCAGGCTAAAATCCCACTGTTGGGAACAGTCTTTGAAAATCAAGGAGCAGGCAGCAGAAAATACTGCCCTTTTTATTGCCATGGCTTCCCATTCCTCTTCGGTGGTGTGAGCTTCGACCACACCCTCGTCGGTATCAATGGCTGCGATACCGACGGTGACAATACCGGGCTCGGTACCGTCTTCCTTGCCTCTGGTCTCCGCCTTACCATGGATTCCAAAGCTTCACAAGACACTGGTTACTTCAGCTTTGGGGGATGGCCCTGCGGGCTTGCAGGCGGCGAAACCAACTAAGCCCCTTACCGCGGCCCAGTGGAAATGTCCTTCTTCTCTTGATCCTGTGACGAAGGACAAGAAGAAGAAAAAGAGAAGCAGAGTTCCCCTTCTCCTCGGCTAACTTGTCTGCCAACGCCCCCTCCAACACAAACTCTGATGGACATGGTTGAGGAGGAGGGCCCGCTGGATTTGTCTGTGGAGTGTGATGGTTCCCAGCCCCCAGTGGTCCTGGTACCACCGGCCATGGATGACTCTTCAATGCCTTCAGATCCCCCTGTATTGGCTGCACCTACCATGCCACTTGGTCACCCTCTACATGGGATGGACCACCTGGACCCTTCTTTGGAGACTCCGAGGGCTCCATCTCATTATCGGGTGCCTTCTCGTGACTGCACTCGCCGTAATACAGTGCGGTCTCCGAGCCGGGCCGACAGGCATCGATCCCTGCGACGGCGGGAGGCCGTTTCTGATCGGGGTAGATCTAGGCCCAGGATTGATTCACCTTTTTCATCCGCATCGTACATCACCAGATATGGGCATGAACACCTGTGGCGTGAGCAGCCGGGGTCTTACCATTCTTATTCCCCCGCTTATAGAGACCAGTACCATGTGGACATCCGTCGCTGGTCCCCGTATCATTGTTGATCTCGATCGCCGTCATCGGGCTCCTGGTATCATTCTGCGTCCCGGTACCGCCGCTCTCCATCTCGTTTGCGGACGAAATCCCCTTACTACAAGAGGTCTAGAGACCGCTCACCACGCTACAGGCCCGTATCGTCACCTCCTCGGGTCATGGCTACCATTTCTCGCCCCGCTGCGGAGGCATCTCCACCGCCTCAGCAGTCGACGATGGCACCAACCTCAACTCAGTCCATTCAGTGCCCGATTCCTACTGTGCTACTAATTTCGACATCCGCAGTACCACAGTTGACAGTTCTACCACCGGTACCATCTTTGGCACCATCAACAGTCACCACTCCACCTCCTCCGACCATCTCTCTGCCACCTGAACTACCACCAGCCCAGGGACCACCTTCACGTTCCTCCAATTCGTACGAGTCAGATTCTGATTCTGGTGACTCCATACCGGACTCCCATGTGTCTCTGCCACTGGCTTTTGGGGAGCCCACACCGGATTCGGCGCCTGAGGATGTTAAACATCCTTCATATAGCAAATGCTCTCGGACTCGATGTTTCTGGTCCAGCTCCGACAGTGCAGGATCCCATGTTTCACTATGTGGACACCTGCCCTCCATCTGCGGCACTGATACCGTTCCTGCCTGTCCTGCAGGAGGTATTGAAACACCCTTGGCCCCAGCCTGCATCCTTGAAGCCCATACCTCATCATCTTGAGCATCTCTATAGGACCCAGAAGAAGGATGTTGACTTCTTGTTTAACCACCTGGTGCCAAATTCCATCGTCGTCAAGTCTTCTCAGACTAAGGGCGGTAAAAGAGTGCACACAACCCCACCCGATCGGGAGGACTGTTGCCTGGACTCTTTTGGGAGACACTTCTATTCCACGTCCTCCCTAATTGTGAGGATTTTGAACACACAGGGCTGTCTCGCCACATACCAACGCAATATCTGGGACAGGTTTTATCCTCTGCTGGCTCATCTCCCGGATGATCATCGAACGAGCGCTATCCAGTTCTATAATGAATCAGTAGTGCTATCCAACCAGCAGATCCTGTCTTCGTGGCACGTGGTCGAGGGAGCAGCCCAAGTGATGGTAGGCATGGTCGCCCTTCAGCGATTTGCTTGGCTACACCCCGCAGGTCTCCAGGAGGACAGCAGGAAGCATATCGAGGACCTGCCATTCAATAGACAAGGCCTCTTCCATTCCAACACTGATGATGTGATGGACCACCTCGTAAAGGCACGCCTTACGGCGAAACAGATAGGGATCCACCAAACGCCACAGTCCCATCGCAGCTTCGCTTCCTGCTCTTCTTGGTGCCGCTCCTCCTATGCCTACCAGTCTCGCTCTCCATGTTGGACGTCAACTCAGTCCTCAGTACCGTCCTCTGCCCAGAGACCTCTACAAAGACGCCAGCCTTCTTCGAAGAAGTCTTCGTCTATGATGAAGTCGAGGTTTTGACTTTCCATGCAGGTTGCCAACACATCCACTCTTCCGCCTGCCCACCAGCTTCATCGACCACCTGAGTTTGGCCTGGTATCTCTCTGAAGGGCGTCACATCACGACGGACTCTTGGCTTCTCTCCATTGTCCGTCTTGGTTATGCCATCAAATTTCAAAATATACCACCTCAAGGTGTCTATTATTCCACTCCAGCCAACTCGGCTCTGCTAGAGGAGATCCAGTCCCTGCTGCAGAAAGGGGCCATAGAACAGGTCCCATCCTCAGCCAGTACCACCGGCTTCTTTTCCCAGTACTTCACGGTACCAAAATCGGATGGTACCTTGCAACCGGTTCTGGACCTCAGGGGGGTGAACTGCTACATCCTCCCCAAGAAGTTCAAGATGGTCACCCTGTCTTCCATCCTGCCCTTCCTGTCATGTCGGGACTGGTTCGTCTCTATCGACCTACGAGACGCCTACTTCCATATCGCAATTTGACCCCAACACAGGAGGTACCTGAGATTCGTGGTCGACAGTACCTGTTACCAGTACAAGGTGCTGCCGCTCGGACTGTCCACCGCGCCCAGGGTTTTCACCAAATGTATGGCCCCGGTGGTATCATACCTCTGCACGAAGCGCATTATGGTATACCCTTACCTCAACGACTGGCTGTTGGTGGCGCCCTGCAAGCAGAAGCTGTACAAGGACATTCATCTCACGCTGTCTCTTCTGTCCTGCCGTGGCCTCAGGGTGAAGTTGCACTTCAAGCCAACCAGGGTCCTGGACTTCATCGGAGCTACCCTGGACTCTGTTTTAGCCAAGGCCTTTCTCCCTATAAAGCGAGCCTGCACTCTGCGCCAAGCTGCTACCGCTGTCCTCCACACCCCTGTGATCTCAGCAAGACGGATCCAGCAACTTCTCGGCTACATGGCAGCAACGACGTTGGTTAGCTCCCTCTCCCGCCTCTGTGCCCATCCACTCCAGCACTGGTTCATCAGGGTCTTTGACCCTCTCCTGGATGACCAGGGCCTTCTACTGCGGATCTCTCAACAGGTGCGCCGCTCCCTTCTCTGGTGGCCCTCCTTCCGGCACCTCCTGTCGGGAATGCCGTTCCTAGATCTCTTTACGGATGGGGGACGCATTGCGGCAACCTCAGGATACGGGAACACTGGGTTGGCCTGGAGACTCACCGGCACATCAGTGCCCTGGAACTTCTCGCCATCCTGAAGGCACTCCGAGCATTTCGCAATTTGGTCGTCAGCCACACTGTACAGATCCTCTCAGACAACACAACGGCCATGTGCTATGTGAACAGACAAGGAGGTACACGATCTACCACCCTCCTCAACATAGCTCTTCGTCTTTGGGACTGGTGCGTGCCGCTCTGAGTTCACCCTGTCGCTGTTCACCTGGTGGGCCGGGAGAACGCTACAGCGGACACCCTCAGCAGGGACACCTCGTGTTACCACGAGTGGTCTCTCTCCGACACCGCGTTCTGGGCAATAGTAGCCTGATGGGGTCAGCCATCCATCGACCTCTTCGCCAGCTACTGGAACAAGAAGTGCCCCTGATACTGCTCCCGGCTGGCCTGGGTTGGGGCTCACTCGACAACGCTTTTCAGTTTCAGTGGGACGACGGTCTCCTGTATGCATTTCCACTGTTCCCTCTTCTGGACCGAGTGGTTGCCAAGATCCTTGCCGATCGTGCCGACGTCATCCTCGTGGCTCCATACTGGCCAAGGCAGCACTGGTTCGGGCCCCTCTTCCAGGCCGTTCAAGGCCGCCTTCTCAAGTTTCCAATGGTACCGGACCTCCTTTCACACTCAGACGGTCTCGTGCTGCATCCAGACCTACCGCTCCTGTCTCTCCACACGTGGAGGATAATTCCTTAGATGTTCCAGCTATACAGGATGTTCTCACTGTGGCCAGGAAGGAGTCTACGCGTAGGTCTTACCATTACAAGTGGCAAGGGTTCCTGGCCTTTGCAGATGCCCGTCGCGAACCGGCATCGCCGCTCGCCCTTCCTACTGTGCTGCACTTCCTTCTGTACCTTTGGGAACAAGGCCAAGCTTTTCCATCTCTGCGGGTCTACCTCGCAGCTGTCGTCACCTACCAGCTGCGTGGTTCCCCTTCAGCAGTGGTTTTCAGGGATGCTACTCTCAAACAGTTTGTGAAAGGGTTGCAGCATCTTTACCTGCCAGTGTCGCTACTGCTACCGCCCTGGTCGCTGTCATTGGTGCTGTCCCAGCTGACGTGACTGCCTTTCGAGCCTATGGCTACTGCTGATGACAGGCTCTTGACCTTGAAGACTGCCTTCCTCGTGGCTGTCACCTCGGCCAGGCAAGCGAGTGAGCTGACAGCGCTACGGTCCAATGAGCCCTTCTTGGTCTTTCATTGGGACAAGGTGGTCCTTCAACCAGACATCTCCTTTCTACCTAAGATTGTCTCCAATTTCCATTTTAACCAAGACGTTATCCTTCCTACCTTCTATCCAGACCTGACTACGCCTCTGGAGCGATCTCTCCACTCTCTCGATGCCTGTCGGGCTCTGACCTTCTACATTCATCAGACTTCGTCCTTTCGTCAGACTCTCCACCTGTTCGTTTGCTATGGTGGTCGTCAAAAGGGCCGTAAGGTATCCACCCAGAGTTTCTCCAAATGGGTGGCTCAGACCATTCTGCTAGTGTATGAACTGGCTAAGAAGCCTCCGCTAGCTTTGCTCCATACCCACTCTACTAGGGCTGTGGCCTCTTCAGCAGCTCTCCTTCGAGGGGTAGACCTGTAGGAGTTGTGTCGTGTGGCTACCTGGTCACGACCTTTGACCTTTGTGCGCCACTACCAACTGGACTGTCGGGCTCGATGGGATGCTCGCTTTGGCCATGCAGTGTTGTCTTCCGTTCTCTAGGACCTGACTCACCGTCCACTGGTAAGCTACACAATCTCCCAATATGTGAGGCACAGAGACCACAAAGAAGAACAGGTTGCTTTCCTGTAACTGTAGTTCTTTGACCGGTCATCTGTGCCCTCACACATACCCGCCCAGCCTTCCCCTCTTCAGGTCCTGCTCTGGTGGACTCTAGAACTGAGGAGAGACTGTTGGCTTGGTGGGCTGAGCATGCTCAGTACAAGCAGGGGGGAGGCGTTCCCGCCAAGCCGCTTAGCTCTAGAATCTTCCAAACGCCACCGCGCATGCACAAAGATCCCAATGTGTGAGGGCACAGATGACCACTCAAAGAACTACAGTTACAGGTGAGCAACCTGTTCTTCTCAGGGAACTGTTCTCTCAGGTTAAAAAAAATAGCATGTTCATGATTTTTCTTTATGTTTGAGGTTTTTTCCCCCACTTTCTCAGGGGTCTTGCTCCTCTAACTCCCATAATACTGGAAAGTCTATTGTAGTTACAGTACAAGTACCCAAAATCCAACCACATTGACCATCATTTAAATTCCAAGCCACAGGAATATAATTTAAAAGTGTATTTGCCTCTACAGATCTTAAGATTTTTCTAACACAGAATTAATACATTGAAATGCATCCGGTCTGAAAAGGGTGACCACCAATACACATCATACACAACAATGATCATTATCTGTGTTACATTGCCAACATTTAGCTGAAGTGGACAATATCCAAAATGTCTTTTTTTCCCCTGAACCTAATGTAGTTTTAAATCTAAGGAGATTTTAGATATTGAAGCTATGACAATTTTTCACCGATGGTTTAATATTTGACAATTTAGATGTTTATTCCACTCAGTTCTAATGTCATTAACAAAATTTGTGCTTTTTAAGACATTTATAAGCTTCACCTCTTGGTTTCAGTTTCTCTTAGGATATAATTAGTGCATCCAACCGAGCAGTAACAGAGGGTCTGAGGCATTCAAAACCAACGATCCATATATAGGCACCAGAATGTGTTGCTGTTATAAATATTGCCATACATATGAGGGTAACTGATAAGCAGACTACAGTATAAACTCATTTCTTCCAGCAGAAGGATTGTCTAGGTATCTTCAAATTGGGATTACCCCTTAAATTAGTTCAATATAATTGCATAAGTCAATTGAAATTGAAGACCAGTTGCAAGCCAGTTGCAAGAGGCTCTTTGCATCTCTTACCTCCTTGGATAAGTAAGACTTTACAGCACTCCAGCCAAAAAGAGGTGCAAAATAGGTTGATTCTAAAATGGGCCACAGAGCATAACTGAATCAAACCATACTCATCAGTTATTTGTAAAAGTCAGCAGATAATCAGATGAATCAAATTAATATTTATACTTGATTGCAAGCCGGTATGTTTAAGTGAGTATCCAATGAGTACACATATTTGTTCAGATTTGTTTTAAAGATAGCGTGATTTAAAATTTTGATTTCATTCTGGCCATTTTTTTCCCCTGGATAATTTAAATCATGATGAATATACGCACAATTTGCATTCTCAGATTAACATGAAAACTTTATAATTGACTTTCTTAATATTCCAAAAACTCGATGCAGATTTCTGGGTGTGTTTTCATCAAATCCAATACTTAGTAATGATGTTATCTGATTCATTACTATCATAGCTTTGTCTTTCTCTGTTCAAGTTGTTCCTCCCTTGGGCATCTTAGGCAACATTCTCATTACATAAATTATTTTAGTTTCTCCAAAGGGAATTTTTCTTGCCTGTTGTTATTGTTATTCTGAGAGCTAAATCTTCTGTAATTCTGTCAGTCTGATGTGCCATTTGCCTTTCTTGCCATTTCGTCAGCACAAACAAAGATTATTTTAAAAATTCAAGTGGCAGTCTCCAGGGCAGCACTTACAGGTGCCTTTTTCTCCTCTGAAATTTTCACTCTTAACCTTTTTTGTGGGAACTTGGACAAACTAGACAGTGTAGTTTGTAATTTCAGGTTTTGAGTTGCACAAAGATATTTGTGAAATCTTTCTATTGCCTCTGTTCCATCTAGTTTATTCATGTTCTCCAGCAATTTATAATACAGCATTGAAAATCAAAACCCATTGTTTCACTTCCTAAATGTTACAAAGTATTTTTTTTATGTTCTCTTAATATTTCCATTGTTTCAATAGGGATCTGAAGTTAGATTAACCAGGTGGTAATTGCCAGGATCACCCTTTCCTTTTTGAAGGTTGGTAGTATATTTTGTTTTCCCCTTCTTAGTACATCTTCAGTTCTCCATCACTTTTAAACTGTTCTGTAAATTCATTAATTCCTTTACACGATAGATAAATGCCATGAGAATTCACAGACTCACTAGTTTTCATTTTCCCTAAACATATTCCCATCTTTTCATTAGCAAATGTGGCTGCAATCCACAACCATTTTCTTTAGCAAAATCCCGTTGATTTTGTAGGAGAATTACTATAGTGTCAATGTAATAGCTTGCCCTGTTCAAGTATTTTATCACTTCATAACTGACCCACCCATTTTTTAAAAAATGAAGAAATTTCTGCTGAAGAAAGCATTTTCAGCCTTTGTAAAAAATACTTGCCATTCTGATTCTAGTTTTATATAAAATTCTTATCTCAATCTATAATAGTTTTTAATTACTTAGTTCCAACTATGCCAGTACCTCATTCTTTCTTCCACAATATCTATATGTTATTAATTTTTTAATTTACTGTTTTATATTTGGAATATTTTAAATTCTGCTCTAATTTAGTATATTTTTCTTTGTTTATTTAGGCCTGGTGCAGACATAACCTTTCTTCATTAGCCATGGCTAATTTATTTTTATTATTATTATAGCAATTATCTAGTCAATTCCCCAGGGCAGTTTACATAAAATACAAATGTTTGCATAAAATAGAAATGTAGGTGAAACCAATCAAAATAGTAATAAAGCTCAAGGACAAGAAAAGTGATTGATCCTGGTTAATGTCTGTGTCAGTGTAACTCTTTGCACATATGTCTGTACATTTTCTTACTCTCTTAGTGGACTTCTACAACAACGCTAGATTGGGTTTCTTTCAAATAAAGCAACTTGGTGAATATTATAGAACTCTAGGTAAATATCTGTCATGAATACTCTGCTTTTTATTTGGCAACACTGGATCAAAAATGTTCACATTTTGTTTTTCATCTTTCTGATTAGCATGTTTAAGAACTGTCAGATCTCTACCTCTTTGTACCTTCCCTAAACATGTCATTCCACTGATAATCTGTGCCACTGTCCTACTAAAGTATAACTACCACCACAACACTAGATTGATTTAAAGCATATCTGGGTTATGGTTTTGCCAGTTAGGCAGACAAACTTACTGTTAGCTTAATGTTCCATTTATCACTTTCTCTCTTTTTTTTAACTGTTGTATCACTCAACAATTTTGTGCTACTTACCCCAGCACAGCCTATATTTATAAATAATTGTACTTCAGTGTTAAGGAGGTGCGTTATGGGTTTTTCATTGAGATAAATAGTTATATTTCTGTGTACTTAACAGGACTTTAAAAACTGTGTTGACATGTGTAGTTTTAAATCTAAGATAACACTGGTGGAATGTAGATATCTTCTAGTATAGTCACACTAGATTACGTCACTGCACAAGCAGTTGTGCAAAGCAATTGCACAAGAAGTGGGACAACTGATTTTACAACCATTTTTCATAAATATTTAACAAAAAAAACTATATTTGTACCCTTCTGTAACTAGTCAGAAGTGCAACTGCTAGCACAGTGTTAATTGCGGTTATTTTGATATTGTTGGATACAGGCCATAGCTTTAACTGATCTCTACTCTAGAATTTAAATATCTTAACTTACCCTGAATATTTGGCTATTTGTATATGGGTATAATATCAAAATGGATAATAAAGTACATAAAATGAATACTGAGAAATGAAGGTTACATTCTCTGGGTTGGTGAGAGGAGGAATCTACACAACGTGGCGTTGCTCCCATCACTGTCCAGAGATAGCCAGGAAAAACCAATAAGGTCTCGCAATAGCTAAAGAAACAGTCTTTGCTGACTTCTCCCCTTCAGCTAACTTAGAGACCAGTTCTTCTGCCTGTGCCCAGGACAGATCTCTTTTTCTGTTGCTCTTACTTTTCTGGAATTTTTCTTGCAGTTGACTCCCCAATAGTCACTTTTTTTCTTCTGAATTTCTTTCTAATTTCCTTTCTGGTTCATGTCACTTTCCTTCTGAGCTATACCTTCCTCTTTCAATCTTTCTCCTGTTCTCTTGTGCCAGGAATAGCTCTGGTAGGGGAGGAATCAGATGGGGTGACCAAAACGAAGAAAAATCTCTCAGGTGCAACTCCCCTGATTGCAGGGGCATGTTTACTCAGCAAACTGGTCTGGAATGCTCTGATGCATCAACAGGCAGAGGGGCAGACAGGGCTCTTTGCCACTGAAACCACTTCAGCAGACATCAAAGGAAGCCAAGATGTATTCTGTGCCTTGGATGGCAGCTTCTACACTCCCAGAAGTCATGGAGAAAATGGTGGTTGAGGAGGAGGATATCCAGGAGTATACAGTGACAGTGTTGGCAGTTGTGCAATCAGGATTACCAGATCTCACTAGGGAAAAGCAAGCTCAGTTTCTGTCTCTTTTGCTCTGAGGGGAATGTGGGCATTCAAGGGGTGCTGGGTTAGATTCCCCCCATGCATGTTGGGGCATGCTCACAGTCATTTCCCTGAGTCTAGGGTTTCCAGCCAATTCTACTCCAGACCTCTCCAGTGATTCCTGCAGCCATCTCAATCACAAATTGCAAATCAGAAACATCTACTGCTCTGTCTTCTACCTCAGGTCATGTTTTCTAGTATGGTGGTCTCAGCAGTTCAGTCTTCTGAAGGAATCTCCATTTACAGAACTCCAGTGCATCACTGTAACCTTAGATGCTAGCCCTCAGGGTTGCGGGTGGTCATTGTTGGGGGAGAATGGCTCAAGGACTTTGGGGTCACAGAGAAAAGGGGCACAGCATCAACTGGTTATTGCTGAGGGCAGCTCACTTAGCTCTCTTCCACTTTGCTCCATTGCTTGGGGGAAGCACATGCTTATTCTCACAGAAACATTACTGCACATTTGTACATTGGAAAACAAGGGGGATCCAGGTCTCACTCCCTTTACAGAGAGACAGTTCTGATGTTCCAGTGTGCAGAGAGGACAGTTCTGTTCCTTTCAGCCTAGCGTGTCCAGGGAACCTCCAGTCTCCAGGCAGACTTCCTGAGCAGACACACCTTGCTTTCCAGGGGAGTGGAGCTTGAACCCTGTGGTATTTCAGTTCATCACCTTCAGGTCAGATATATTTATGTTCTTGACAGATCACAAGCTTACCAGGTTTTTCACCAGGTTCTCTTGCCCACACAGAGAGGGCACAGATATGCTGCAATGCCAGTGGCCTCAGAGTCACCTGTATTTCTTCCCTCCACTTCCTCTCCTTGCCAGGGTGGTCAGGAAGGTGAGGGAAGAGAAAGCCCAAGTGCTTCTCATTTCTCCTTACTGGTTCAGGACATCTTGGTTCTTGGACTTCATGAACCTGTTGCTGGCAGGTCCATGGTGTCTTCCACCTCAGCAGGACCTGCTGACTAAGGGTCTCCTTCAGCATCTGGATGTGGCTTGGCTCCATCTAGCTGCCTGGAGGTTGACAGGAAAGCTTTGAAGGACTGTGGTTATGTGGATTCTGGGATCAACACACTGCTATCTTCTCAGAGGTAATCTACAGCAAGACTTTATGAGGCCACCTGGAAAGCTTTCACTAGATGGTATAAATCGAATTCCTTTTAACACATCATGGTTTCTGTTTTGTACCTCCTGACAGAATTTCTACAGAACAGGCTTGATTTAAGTCTCAGGCCTAACACATTGAAAAAGCAGGAGCTTCACTGGCCTCATTTATAACTCCACATGGGGCCCCACTTTCTTCTCACTCATATGTGAGGAGAATTTCTTAAGGGACTCCTGACATATCTCTCCAGCCATTGGGAGGGAGGCACTGTTTCTGATTGTGGAAACTTCCCTTAGTTTTGTAGCAGTTCATTAAACATCTTAGCCACTCAAGAGGGTTCCCCTGAGGCCTTTCTCCTTAAAAGTAGTCTTTGTGATAGCAATCATGTCTGCTTGTCATGTCTTGCAGTCCTCTTGGTTAGGGAACACCTTTGTACCTTCAATGAGAACTATGTCTCTCTTAAGATCAGATCCTCCCTTTATGCCAAAGGTGCTTTCTACTTTTCCCTTGTCTCAGGAACTCATTCTTCCTTCCTTCTATCCAAACCCATCACACCCTCAAGAAAAGTTATGGCACCATCTGGATGTGCACAGAGCACTGAAAGTTTACATTTGTAAGACTAAGGCTGTAGATGTTGTGATTCTCCTTGTGTCCTTTAGTCCAGCCTTGCTGGGTTGCAAGGTCTTTTCTAACATGATTGCCACATAGATCAAGGCATGTATCCTGACGGTGTATGACTTAACTAAAATGTCTTGCCTGGGTAATGTGATGGCTCATTCCACCAGGGCAGTAGCCACTTTGGCAGTTTTTCCACCAGTGAATCAGCAGCATATGTTGGGCAGCCAACTAGGGTAGTCCTTCTTCCTTCATCCATCATTACGAGATAGATAAGTTTAGAGCTGTGGATGTCACCTTCAGAAGAAGAGTTAGAGAGGTTGTTAGAGACTAGGATGCAGCCAATGCCCTCCCTTATCATTCAGGTTGAGGGCTTGGATATGTCCCAAGTTGTATATATTCTTCCTCTCACCAATCCTGAGAATGCCACATGTGGTACTTATCATGAAGGTGCATTCTGGGTTATTGAGAGGAAAAATCCCTCTCCTGTTGTGACTGCTCAGATTTTCTCCAAGGTGTGATGGGTTCTGCCTTCTTTCTTCTATTATTACAAATTCTCTGCAAGCAGACTTGGCTACTAAAGGAACTGGTCTCTATGACAGCCAAAGGACTTTATTGGTTCTTCCTGCCTATCTCTAAACAGTGATGAGAGAACCCCCAAGTTGTGTGGATTTTCCCTCTCAACAACCCAGAATGGGGTAAGTACGCAATGTGACATTTCAGTAGGGTAAATCCTTTTGAAATTAATTTTGTTGACACAGTACTTTAAGAGCATTTAACATTTTTCAGATTAAGCAGCAGAAAAGTTTTATTCTGAGGAGGAATAGATGATTCTAATGTATTGCGAATACTACTTTAATGTAAAGGAAATCAGCACAATACCAAATTACAGATTTTAAATCATGCAAGAAAAGGAAATGTTTGGCATGCTTGCTTGGGTCTATATCAGTAATTGACAAGTCTTTAATTTGTTTCCCTATTTAAATCTTAATTATTGAAAAATACTAATAGCAGCCTATAAGGTGCTATAACAGACAACATATGACCACTATTTAGCAGTCATTACAAGGTGGGCAACTCTGTTATTGATAGTTGCCTAAATCCAGTTTTTAGTCTCAACTAGAATGTCCCCAATGAATAAAATGGAATCTACATGAATGTTGACTTACCAGATTTCCAGTGATTCAGTGGGTCAACTTTGTTTAGGACTGTCAATTGGAAGAAGGCATATATGACCTCAGTGGTCCAAATTTAATGTGGTGGTAGAAGCACAGGGCAGCTAGATCAGCAGGGGTTCACCTGCATGGCTGCCGAATGATAGCAGTGGCTGCCCCATCTCTTTCAGGGTAACTGCCCTGCTTTTGATTGGCAAATACAGCCTCCTCCCATCTGTTGCCCTTCAGTTGTCATTACATACTGTCTCCTGTACTGCCTCACCAGGTGATATTTGAAAGAGAAGAGAAAGTATTGAAAACTTAGTTATATAACTAAATATGTAACATTTGTGGTTTTGTTGCTTCTCAAAGAAACTGCCTTCATCTCTGGGAAAGAAGTTTTAATTAAGAAAATCTGATTTGATGGTATCTCTCTCACAATTGTTCACAATTCATGCACTTTTATATACTATAATTGTTTTGGGCTGCAATAGTCACAAAACAGTAATGTTATGTTGATGTTAAGCATAGTTGCTTACTCTATCCCACTATTTCAGTGTAAGATCTGTATGTTTCAAGTATTCTTGCAAGTAGAACATTGTTAACTTCTAATCACTCAAAATTTTATGCATAAATCAACTCCAGTGCATTTTTTTGCAAACATCTGTTTATTTGTTAATTTGAAAATTTGATAGAGTACCTGTTAATTGAGCTTCTTGTCGAAGAAAAAAAAGGATCCTAGCACTTTCACACTGCAGCAACAGTGATCCACATGTTTCAAATGGCAGTTAATGTATCAAGCAAGATTTTTAACATACAAGATAATGAATAATATGGCCCTTATCTCATCTTAAATGCTTTCCTGTATTAAAGCTGAGACGCAGTGAATTGTATTCAGACTTGCATACTGGGAGGTTTTGATGGCACAGCAATGCAGGGATCGTCAGAAATCTAATCCTGATCACTCCCTCTTACAGTGGAAGGGATTAAACAAACCATGGAGTTTAGCATTATAGTTTTTTATTGTGTTGTCTGAACAAAGATGCTTCCATTTTTTTTGGTTAATTTGTCTTCCAAGAAACCAGAAAACAAACCTAAGGTTTGGTTTAGACTTTCCTCTCTGAAACAAACGAGAAAGAAGTGGTGCACTCAGAAAACACAGTAAAGAAATCACACAGTGTTGTGTTTCATGTGGCTGTTCTTACTCCAAGAACATTTTTTAAAATGTTAGGATCTGTAGGTAACATGCTACAGATACAAAATATACTTAGCCAAATTAGAGAAATATCAAATGATACATAATAAGATATAGCATGAGAAGAAACAGCAAACTACAAGGCACCAATGTCTCTTCAGGAAGTTAAAAGTGAGAGATTTTTTTTTTATAATTTTTATAATTTTTATAATTTTTATTGATTATATACCAAAAAAACAAAAACAAAAAATTAAAACACCATGTGTTGGTACATAATAGTGAAGTGAGAGATTTTAAGATTAAGACTGTATCAGCTGTGGATACAGAATATGTCTTTCACTAAGTCTCATGTCATATGAGAGATTTTGGTGCTCATACCCTCAATTTTGTACATTCTTTTGTTTTGTCAAAAATAAAATAAACAAAAATTGTTAATAAAGGAGAGGATGGAAATTACCCTATAAATCCATCTATCTATGTGTATCAACTTCTTTGGCAGCTAGATAAGACTTTGTAATTCTTCCATTTATCCATTGATTATTAATAATACTGGTCAATGGTGTATAGTAGAGATTATGAATCAGTATTACTTAATGAGAGTTTTTTTTTTAGTTTACACTGGTGTTTGTTTTGCAAATGGTGTCGAATGTGGCTTGGGAGCTGCCTGTACACATACTGAGATGTTTCACCCTGTGAGACACTCTGGACTGCCCCTTTTCTGTCAAAAAACAAACAGGATGTCTTTCCTAGAAACCTCTAGAAGCAAAAATTCATCTCGTAAACAGTTTGCAAACTTCCCTTTTCCTCAGTGTTTAACATAAAAAAAATACTGATTTTTCAAACCAGAAGTGGACTTCCAACCATTTCTGGCTTGTTATTTATTTATTTTCATTTTTAGCAGTCCACATAGGTCTCAGAGGGTCCCAAGAACAGAAAACTGGCCTCCTGGTACACGCCACAGTTGCCCAACCCTAGAATCATGATTGTACTCTGCGGACTTCTCTCTTTCTTCAGACTGAAGTTGCTCAGACATTATTTGTCCTGTATCATTTCAGTTTCTTCCTTCTCCACAACCATCCCTCACTTAGTCACAGTTTCAGTTTCTATCAAAAGGAAAAGAGAGAGAGAGAGAGAGAGAGAGAAGGCAAACTGGAATGTAAGAAAGTAATTCTGCAGTACATCCTATGTATGTTTATTTGGAAGTAAGTTAGTTCTGTTATCCTTAGTACGGCTTACTCTCAGGTAAGTGTGCAGAACTTACAGTTTAGTTCATGTAATCTGTATGAACCATATTTTTTATCCAACTATAGAATACAGAAAAAAATTTGTTGAGAAATTTGAGGGAGAGGGGTGTGTGTGTGTGTGTTTATGTGTATGAAAAATTCAACTATTCTAGAATGTCAGTTAACAGATCAGGCACTACTGGGCCAAAACTTCCCTTCTCTAATCAACTTTTCATACCATTATAATTTTAACTGTTTTGTAAAGTTTGCCAGATAATCTTGCAAAGATTAGAAAAAGCTTGTGAGATAATCTCCTTGTGATGTCTAATGATTACTTCTTAACCTTTCTGATCAAGTTGTGGAATCAGATTAAATTCCTGTAGTCTGATGCTGGTGAACTGGGAAGAAGCACTGTGCTAGTCTACCATCTGTAATGTGAGGATAATGCAAGCTCACCTTGCTTGTAAAAGCTGTTGAAATAATGCATGTGAAATGTTTGAACAGTCAGGCAAAGCAGTACATAAATGCTGTTTTGTTAGCAGCTGTTGCAGTTATGAATTCAAGTGCAGTTGGAGCTTGCACCTCTCATTTTGACTTAAAATAATAATTATCTTTGATTTCCTAAATTGCTTAAATTCAGATCTGATGAGAAAAAAACAGTATTTCAGGCAGCTGTAGTCCTGCTTCTAAACAAAATTGCACAGTAAGCTGTTGGAAAAAGAAAATACTGTTTGAAGTAGTTTTAGGTATATGTGTTATAAGATGCAGGTCTTTTAAAAAGAGCATGTTGCTCTGTTCCATGATTGTTATAAATGATCTGATCGCCATTGATCATCATACTGTCATCCATCCGTAGTATTATTTTAAATTGTACTGATTACTTCATAATGCTTAGCAGGGCCATGGACAATCATATAAACGAATTGGTTTTAACCAGCAATTGTGAGGTTTCATTTTGAATGGGTATTATTTGAAATCAAACAGAGGAATAAATTTAATGGCTTTGTTTGCACAAGATTTATCTCAGTTTTCCTTCTTATTGTCTGTCCTGCATAGGAGCACAGACCACACTGTTCAGGATGGTTCACTAACCCTCTGGAGATGCTTTGGGGAGGGAAGTTGGGGGTGGAGAATGGGAGGGGAAAAAAGAAAAATTAAATTCCACAAGCTGCTTTCTGGTTCTGAAATCTTTGGACACAAAACACACGATGTCTGGGTCAACAGTTTTCTATATAAGTGGTGCTCGGTTTTTTTATATACTCAAAATTTTGAGTTCTGTAATATTCTTTGTGGCTGAGTGAAGCTGCAATTCCTCTGGTAGGGCATTTTCAAAATGTATATTGCTGGAGAGCTCATGCATGACTGTGTATCAGGCACGTTGCCAGAAACATGAACTTTGAATGTTATTACACACAAAGCATTGCCACCTCTAGTATGTTCAACATATGTGTAAAACGAACATAAGGAAAGGGATTTGATCTAGATGCTGTTTCAAAAGCACTCTGGCGTTATGCAGTGGTCCAAATAAAGCCTAACCAAAAGTGACCATAAGAATAATATAAATACTGTTCTAAATTAGGAAAACTCAGCCTTATTTACATATTATCTCCTTGGAGACAAGTGAGGACTCTGTCTCTTACCTACAGCAATATTTGCCAGAATGAATAATGTCACTTTCCTGGAAGGTACTAAAATATTGTGCATACTCACTTTGTCAGTTTAACAAAACAGTATTACTAACAATTCTCTTCTTTCTCTTCACACCTCATTCTTGTTTTGCCCATATCTTTCCACCTCTACCTGTCTTTCTCTCATAATCCTTTGTTATTTTGGCACCTTTCAATTCTTCAGTGTGATCAAGATCAGTGCATTCAGAGCACTAAATTCGTTTTGCAGGCTGCAGCCACACCACTCCTCCAGAGTGAGCCCAGCATAAATAGCGAAGATCTGCATTTACCAGGAAAGACTTCTATCAGTGCTCCCTGTGCCACATTAACACTAGGGCAGCCCACACCACCCTCCTCCATGCCAAATCTTACATCAGAAATGGGTTTGGCAGACATGATACCATTGAAAGAGGACCTTGAAAGTCATCAGTTTCTTACTCCAGAGGAAGCTCCATCACCACCTGGGATGTTGCCAATTGGGAGTTCCATGACACACAGCCGTACCATGCATATCCTCAGCCTAGCCAGCCAAGACTCTTTGCATGAAGACTCAGTTCGTGGCCTTGTAAAACTTAGCTCAGTCTGAGCAATGTTCAGCCTAACAGTTACAATAGACCTTGTTACCAACAACAGAATTTGCAATGCCACTTTTGGACTCTGTAAGGTGTATGTCACTAAAATGTCAGTGTATAATGAAATCTACTAAAAGGATGAATTATTTTTGCTCAGTGGGGTTACATCATTTCATAACCAATTCTTTAGTGGCTTGGAATCAGTGGTGACATTGACTAAATAACAGAAATGTACATTAAATTTACCTGATGATTAATGGCACTCAGTGGCTTGGCATCCTGGTACTACAACATTTTATTATTATAGTGCTTAAAAATATTACTGGAACTAAGCACCATATTCCATATTTTATGAAGTTTTGTGTAATATCACACTTGTAGCCAGATGGGCCACGCTCTTCATGTTACTGTGCAACAGATATTTGAAGTGGAAGATTATTCATTTGATAGAAACCAGTAAAGACTGCAATTGTGGATTTGCATGCCACGCTACAGTGTATATTACGGTAGTGTTGGTATTGAGAGAAAGTGCTGCTTTATTGTTTGTGAGTGCTGTTTCATGTAAAAGATAGTACAACAAACTAATGGACAAATGTTTTTTTTATCAACTTGATCAAGGTGTTTATAAAGAAATGAACTGGTGGTACTTCAAATGTGGAGAGCTACCATGTTTTGCATATCATTTAACTTTGTCTGGATTAAGGTATTGTGTTGTGCCATACCATGCATTTCTTTCCTCCCTAATGCTCACTTGTCATTACATTAGATATGAACATCAAATAAAATGGCATCCTCTGTTTCACTGAATATGTGTACAATTATATCCATACAGAACAGGTAAACAGCTTGTTTGTTGTATTTTTTTCAATAGCATAATGCAATTAAGAAATCCAAAGTAAAACCTAAACTACAATTATGAAATGTTTTTTAGTATTATGTATGGCTTTGTAAAGATAAGCTGTCAAATTTTGGGACACAGTATGCCTCCAGTGTTGTTGAAGTAACCTGAAGTTAGTATGTTGGATTCAGAACTATCCTTCCATTTAGAGAAGGGACTTTGATCCAAGTCTTATAAATGGAACGGACGAATTGCCATCAGTTTCCCCCTACAACCCCTGAAAATCATTCTCCAGAGGGGTGGCTTACAGTCCACAGTAGCTCTACCTCTGTAGTACTATAGAATAGTACTACCTCTATCGTAGTACAGAGGTAGTCTCCACTAGATCAATGGGTTTGCATTCACAAAAAAACTTTTTTGGATCCAACCCAGTATCTGCTTCAGAGGCCCATAACTTTAGTATGAAGAGGAATTCATCAAGCAGGGAGTTTGCAGGGTGAGAACGCCAAGATCTTATACCTTGGTAAAGGAAGATAAGTCACTGGAATGTATCTAAGCTATATGTGACCAATAACTGCCATCTCAATATGGTCATTTTCATGTACAGTATTTCTTTTTTAACTTAATTTATAATACAGAATTATTGAATGCTTTTAATTTTAGATTAGGAATAACAGTTAAGACTTAAAGGAAACAGTTTCCCCTCAGGGATAGCCCAAAAGAATACACAATAAGAATTCAAATGTGTTTGTATCCCTGCATTTTGTCTTGCTATTTTTATTTTTATTTTTATTTTGACTAGGACCTGCAATAATTTTTCTCAGGACAAAATTCAGTGCAGAGTATTTTCAAAATTTTAAAAGCATGACTGCAGGTGACAACTTTGAAAACCAGAATTAAGTAGGCATTACATTTGTTGCATTTCTGAGACATGGAGAAATACAATTCAAAGGAGAAATAAAAGCACAATGTCTTAATTGGAATAAGGCCATCTCTGTTACAGAAATTACCAGATCATATACTGGCAAGAAGCCTCATGCTGTGTACACTTTTATAGAAGATACTATTTTTTTCTGAGTGATGATACAGACTTCCACCATGGTTGCATGGGTACAGAAAATTTTGATATCCACAGGTTCCTTTTTTTTTTTTTTTTGCAGAAAACTATGCATGATCTGCAGCTACCTGATTGTGAGCCATTAAAATGTAATGATTTTGAGCCATTAAAATGTTTACAAGTTTTCATATAAAGGGATATTGCCTCTTTTCCTATGTGACCTCATAGGATTTCTTTAAAATCCTTCATACATAATTTCCTTTAGCACATGCGTATTCCAAAGAAAAACAGCATTTTAAATGGTTTATATTGGCTTTGGTAATTGAATGCTGTGCCAGGGAGAGTCATACAGGAAAAAAATAAAAATAAGCAGCTGCAAGTACCAGTATACTGTCCATAATCACATCAACATTTTCAGTTGGAGATCGATGGGGTTGCATCCTTTTGAAAGTCCCTAATGTAAGTTTCACTGTCATCATACAACAAGACACCTCAGAGGCAACAATCTCAAATCAGGTTTAAAAAAAAAAAAAAAGTTTGTGAGCTAGTAATGTTTTGAAATGGGTAGTGATATGTAATAGAATTGCATAGCACTTTCTGGAAATTTTGGAGACCTTGATCTCTTATTGTCCTACCTTTCTATCACAAGCATATTTTGCCGTATTTCCGTGAAAGGAAAACAGAAAAGGAAGTGCATGTCTCTTTTTTGGCTTATTTCATTAAAACGGTCTTTAGCCATTTCTAACAATAGAAGAAGAAAGGTCCAATAAGCATCTTCATGAATCCGAAATTTGTTCATGAATCTCGAAACACACAGCAGTATTTTATTAATTCTGTATATCTTTTTAATAAAATGCATCCTTTTTAACCATTTTTGTAGATACCAGAACATGGAGCCTCCATTCCCTACAGTGTAGCAAAGTCAAGTGTGATGAATATTTTACTCTTCCATAATGATTTTTCACAACTGTGGAGCTTACACAAAGGAGTAGAACTGTTTAAAAATTCATCTGATTACATTTTCATGGAAACACTTTGTTTTTAAATAGGGGCATTTGGATATCCTTATAATTAGGAAATAGCATCACGCACGGCATACAGAATATGGTTCTGGTAGAATTTTTACTGTGGCAGAGTGTCAGAATGTCATCATATAGTTATTTCTTATGTAAAGCCCTTTCTTGTGTAAAGCTTTAAAATGCTGCACTGCCACATTAGAATACCTTGTTTGGTTTATTTAGCACTCAAGGGAAGAACATGCTTGACAGAAATAAAGTACTGTGAATACCTATTTTAGAACAAATCTATTCTTTCTGTTTGCATTGGTGTACAGTAATTTCTTGCTGTTTATAATATTTTTGACTTTGTGTTGAAGAATAAAAAAACAGCATTTTTAAGCATTCTCTTCTGTCTTAAGATTCTTTTTTGTTATACAGATTGGAAGTTTTTTTTCCTCTTCATTCTTAATACAGCTGTTTATTTTAGTTATGACAGTTTTAGATCTTCTACTGTTACCTCATGACGACATCTACTGGAAAACAATGGAATTGAGTATATGTTTCTCTTAATAGCAGTTGTAAGTTTATGGCTTCCAGTTGGTTTGGAAGCAGCAATTTCTAAAGTCTAGCTTTCTCGTGGGTTATTTTTTTCACTAAAATGGTTTGTTATTTAAATGGATGTTAAACAGAACCCAATATATTTCATCACTCAATTCAGTCAGTTTCCCCTATTTCTGCCATGTTGAAGATAACCAGCTGTTGGAAGTGATGGTTACAGAATATTTTTTAGAATAATCTTTTATGTTATTATTTTAATTATTATTATTAGTATTTATTAATATGAATTGTTTTTCCACAACATCATAATCTTAAAAGCAGCCTGGAAGAGGTCGGAATTGGACCAGAGGTGACCTTTTAGGGCCCACTGACCTCAGAAGATAAGATTATAAACATATGAAAATACAATTACAATGTTTAATCAGCAGCAGCAGCAAAACAACAACTACGACGACGACCAAATGCAAGCTGAAAATAAAGTCTTGGATAATGTGATCCCAAATTGCTTAGAGTGTTAAAGGCCAAACCTGAGCGTGTAATGTGTGTTACAATTATTTAAATTAAATGTCCTGAAGGATTGTGTGTCTAGGACAAAGTCATGTTGTAGTCATGGCTGCAAATGTAAAATGAAGCTAAGGTGCTATTAAAAAATACCACGTGTGCATCCATAAACAGTACTTGTCCAGGTGCACTGGACTACAGTCAGCCCTCCACATGTGTGGGTTTCACTTTTGTGGATTTGATTACTCACGGATTACTTGCTGTCACCACTGCTGCCTCACCAAGCCATTTTTAATAGGGACTGCAAGATTTTTGAGACTGAGAAACTGCAAACAAGGTTAATAAGTTCCTATTAAAAATGGTATGGGGCAGCAGTGGAAGTGGCAGTAAGTCCCACCAGCCACCCATTTCTGCCTTGTGAAGGAACCCTGATGCCTCAAAGGTGGGTTAAATATAGTGATCATATTTTTTAGTGTGTGTTAAACATTGCTTGGGAGGGTCTAGAGTTATTCATGTTTTTTTTTTCACTTTCATGGGGGTCCTGTGCCCCTAATCCTGGTGAATGTAGACGGATGAGTGTACATGGGTTTTTTTAGGGGAAATGTGACCATATCCACAGTCTTATCAAAATCCTTACCTAGATGAATGGATTTCTCAAAACACAGTTTTTCCCATTTTATCAGGACTAACATTTGGCTTCTTAGCCCTCATCCAGTGAGACACTTAACAAGAGCAGAACCTGTCCCTGGTATCACCTGTGTCTCTGGGAATTGATGGTTGGAAGGAAAACAGTTGTGTGTCATCCACTTATTGATGACACTGTAGTCCAAACTTTCAGGCATTGTCCTAGCAGTTTCATCAAGATGCTGAAAAGTACAAGGGCCAGGATAGGATCTTAAGGGTATCACAAATGCTAATAGTCAGCTGGAAGAATCCCCATTCCTACCTTATGAATCCATTAAAACTATGCTTGTTAGTCCCCTGCCTAACAGGAGAACCAGAAGGATACTATTGTATATAGTATTTAATAGTCACTGAAATGTTCAGAAAATTCCATGGCGATGTACTCATCTCATCCACCCTTCATAAATTATCTACTCTATCCAGCCACCTTAGACAATTTCTGTCTCATAGCCAGGCTAGAGGCCAGACTAAAATGCATCAAAATAATCAGGCCTCCTAGAGCTGATACAATAACACACACTCAGAATTGCTAAATGTGAAGCCATGTGATAGTTTTCCGTTAGATGGAGTACTGTCTACATGTACCATGTGAATTCCATATAATCTGCAATGTTATATGACACTCTGGCCCTCTCTTTCTTTCACATACCCAGAGATACGCACTAGTGATCACTAGGTTAAAGAGAGAGCACAACACATTCATCAACATTCTAAAAATTGGAGGAAGGATCAGGTCCAAAAGAGCACCCTTTTAAGAAGTAGACTAAGAACTGCACGTAGGGAGGAAGCTAATGCAGACAGTAAGAAATAAATGAGCATGATTTCTGCTTTGTTGTACAGGATAAATTGGTGACAGTCCTGTGATGCATGAGCAGAGTTCTGTGTCAAGACTTTCTCCTTCTTTCGTCCACCTCAAAACCGGAAATCTGTTTCAGAGGTTTCCCCAACCTTTTGGAGCAGATACAGAGTAAAAGGGGGGCTGCCACAGGAAGGGGAATCATTTTTCTCCCTGTTGCACTGATAGAAACTGTGCTGTCAATGGAAGAGTTAACTGGATTCTACCCAGAAAAAAGAAAAGATTCAGTATAGTGTCTTGGTCAAGGGTTGTACCACTGTATTCTGCTTTGGTCAGACCCCACCTGAAATTCTGTGTCCAGTTTTGGGCACCACAATTCAGGAAGGATATTGACAAGCTGGAACATGTCCCAAGGAGGGCCATAAAATGCTAGAAGGCCTGGAAAACATGAAGTCCTGTGAGGAGCAGGTTAGAGAGCTGTGTACGTTTACCTTGGAGAAGAGAAGTTTAAGAGGGTACATGATAGCTGTGTTTAAATATTTGAAAGGATGTCATATCAAGGGTGGAGCAAACCTATTTTCTTCTGTTCCAGAAACTAGGACACACAGCAATGGCTTCAAACTTCAAGGAAAAAGATTCTATCTGAACATTAGTAAGAACTTCTTGATGGTGAAAACAGTTTGACAGTGGAATATGCTGCCTTGGAGTGTGGTGAAGTCTCCTTCTTTGGAGGTTTTTAAACAGATGTTGGATGGCAGGAATGCTTTGATTGTGTATTCCTGCTTGGCAGGGAGTTGGAATCGAAGGCCCTTTTGGATTCTTCCAGCTCTATGATTCTATGATATTTACTGAAATTCTGACAAACAGAAAATTAATTGAAGAACAGAGTTGATTAACATTTGTCTAAATGATGGGAGATAATAGGATCCTATTCCCAGGCAAACTGGTGCTGAAAATGTTTGGTAGCTCTTGTTCATAAATTTTGGACCAATAAGTAGTTCTTACCTGTATTGTAGATTGGTGTGGTTCTAAATATCATTTTACTGTTGCTAGTTGTAATGTTTGATAATTAAGAGTTGATAGCTGATAATTTGACTGTATTTTGTGTCTTTGTTTAAATGCCAGTACAGGCATATGTCAGTTAACAAAGCTTCTGTCAAAAGAAACTTCTTTTTATAAAGTCTTTTTATGGGGCCCCAACCAGTCCAACCCCCCCCCTCGCCTTTTCTTGTCTTCTGTTGATGTTTGTTTGTTCTGGCAGCATTGGCATTGGGGAAATGGTAAAGGAGGACTGGAGAAATACAGACCTTCAGTGTTGGGTTGGAGCAGTGTGTCTGCAGTAAACAATGCGATAAAGCTTGACCTGGGAAAGAATGGAATTCTAGTCTAGGTGGTCCTCCTGTAGCCCTGTGTGCTTGCATACAACTGGCAAAGTAAATAGCTGCCTCCAGAATCACTTGCTGAGCAGGTATGAAGAGCAAAACAGAAAGAAAGGGGGAAAGCAGACTAGCCTGCCCCACTAGCTATCCTGGCTTGAAAAACCATAGATCTGTAAGTTTTGCCACCAAAATTAAAATTAGAGGTCATTGAAAGAAAAAGGGGGGAAAAACCCATGCTGGGATGCATTTTGGTTGAAGGTTTCAAGTGGTCTCTAGAAGATGCAAAATGTTTTTGTTTATGCAAGGCTTATCTGACTTTTTTTTTCATTTCATGTGTGCATAATTTTAATTTTGAATAACAAGTTTGTGGAACTTCTCTTCTTTTTGTGGTGTAGGAACCTGTCCATATTATTTCCATGTGATTTCTATCTCTGATACCAAAGTGTCTCTTAAAGAAGTAAAGCCCAGGAACACATATACTTTGTTAATTGAGTACTGAATGTTTCTGTTTCAATGAAACAGGGAAATCTTGTCATGCGGTCATACAAGCTTTACGTAAAAGGAAACAGGAAATATTAGTCACTGTTTTAGACTGCATTGAATTATGCATGAAATACTATATTTTTGCAAAAAAAAATCTTGATTTGCTGTGTGAAGAAGAAGTGGAGGCACATCACTCAGTTTATTTCCATTAATCCATATGCTTAGGTTTATGATACTCTGTAACAGGTAAGCCTTTAAATGCTCCAGATTTAATCCTTGTGGCAATTAATAATTATTCTGAAAACAGTGAATAAATTGGAATTAATCTTAAAACCTTTTAGAATCTGTTTATTTTAATTCACTTTCTAGTCTTGCCTGAGGCTTTTAAAGGTAAATTCCAGAAAGATGTTGCTATAGTTTTGAGGACATGAGGAAAACCCAACACAGACCAAGCTTGCTAACTTTCTGTGTACAAACTGTTATATTTAAGCCAACTTCTTTCTTTTTTTTAAAGAGGGATATGCATGAGTTTTAATATTCTTTACCAGTGAGTGACCTTAACAAAAAGATTCTTTGGGTTGTTTTGTTTGACATGTTTATTCTTCCCTGAGTCCCATGAAGGAACAGAGCTGCAGTGAATGAATAAAAGGACACAGTGCAGCAACAACTGGAAGATTATGGTTTAAAGTCAGGGGAATTATGTGCACAAATTCTGAAATTATAAATGCAATAATACTCATTGAGGGAAGATAAAGGAATTTATGCTAAGTGTGAATCATCACGGACATCTTCTAAAGCGTATTAAAATCCTGTAAAGGAACACCTCGGTTAATGATGGAAAACAAGAGTTTTTTTCTGATTGCTTGCTGTTCATAATTGGTGAAGGAGATCTGTCTATGTCTGCAAGGTTGTTTCACCACGACTACCCTTACACCTAGAGGTAGACCTCAGTTAACAAGTAGATGTGTTCCTGGGTATAACTTCTTTAGCAGAAAGCTTGATACCGAAAGCAGAAGTAGTATAAAAATAAATAGGGATAAGTTCTTACACCACAAAAAAAAAAAAAAGTGAAAAATGTTTCAGCCCACTTTTTATTTGAACACTAACAATATGCACATGTGAAATGAAACAACCAGTCAGGCAAGCCTTGCATAAGTATACAAAAATATTTTGAACCCTCTAGAGACCATTTGAAAGTTACTTCAAAATCCATCCAGGGACTTTTTCTTTTCTTTTACAAGCCTGCAGTTGTCTTAAGATTTCCATTATAGTGGCCAAACATACAGAACTATGCTTTCTTAGCATGCTAGGAGTAGCTGGTCAGGCAGGCTTATCTGCTTTTCCCCTTTCTCTCCATTTCGCTGTTCACACATGCTCAGCAAGAGATTCTGGAGGCACCTGCTGTTTACCTTGCCTGTTGTAGGCAAGCATACACAGCTACAGTAGGATTGGCTAGAGTAGAATACTATTCTTTTCCAGGTCAAGCTCCATAGCATTTTTTGCTACAGAGACACTGCTGGAACCTGAAACCAAAAATATGTGTTTCTCCAGCTCCCCTTTATCATTCTCTCAGTGCTGATACCACTTTAAAAAACCAAACAAACTTCCAGCTAGACAAAGAAGAAGGAGGAAGGGGACTGGGCAAATGTTAAATGACTTGTTAAAAGGAGCTTCTTTGTCAAAGGAAGCTCTGAGATATGTGTGGACTGCTGCAATTCCAAAAAAGGAGGAAAAACTTCCTTTTGGAACTGTACAGCATGGTAGTGTATTCTGCCATCATTTAGTTCCCAAACAAAGTGAACCAGCATACAGAAAATTCCTGGTATGTTTCCAACATAGATCATGTTGATAATGCAGCATATAACATACTTGAAGGGAATTTGTGTGAAGGCAAAAGAAAACTGGATCCTAGATCCTAGAGCAAATCAAGACTGAACTCTCCCTAGAAGCCAAGATGACTAAACCTGAGACTGACATACTTTGGACATATCATGAAAAGAGATGGTTCGCTAGAAAAGACTTGGTAAGATCAAGAGGAAGACCACATTCCAGATGGATGGTCTCAGTCAAGGAAGCCACAGTCCTAAGCCTGCAAGATGGAGACTGTTGATAACAGGGTAACGTGGAGGCCTCTCATTCACAGGACTGCCATAAGTCAAAGTCAACTTGACAGCAATACGTGTAGTGTCTCTTGGTGAAATTCATCCATAAAGATGAAAAGAAATGGAAAGAGGAATCCACACAAGGTTATAAAGAAAGATATGAATGAAAGAAAGACACCTCAAGTCTTGATCTCCCAATTATATTTTTAAAAAAAGTTTCTCTGTTTTAGCAAGGAAGTTCAGAAGCTAGTTTCAGCACAAAATCCAACAAAGATTCATTTATTTCTCTTGTCTTCAGAGAAGTGTGCAATTCCCAAATCCCAGTGGAAACTGAGAAGAAAGTAGTGAAGTAAATGGAAATAGTACTCATGGTGGGAGCTAGAAGTACCTTGAGTTGATGAGGACCTTTCTCTCACATACTCTTACTGGTGACATATGGGAATCTACCCCTGCTTTACACACCGGGAGCTCCTCCGTCACAAAAACAGCTGAGGTAAGTAACATTTGGAGAAAGTGTTAGTGGTGGATGAAATTTGCACATTCAATTTTTCTTTCTTTCTCCTGTATCCTTTTCTAAATGCTCTCAAGGGTTTTTTTGCTCTTATTTATCAAAAAATGTGTGAGGTTTTGTAAAGTCGTATCAAACCAAATAAAATATTCAGAATCTCTCAAGTTCCAACAATAAAACTTGGAAAGGAATGTGTCATGCAGCCACTGAAGATGAGGAGCCTTGAAGAAGAGGAAGAAGAGGAAGTTGTAGTAGTAGTAGTAGTAGTGTTGGCAACTCATAAGTCATCTGCTGCAGTCAGGGATTTAAACCCAGACTTTCTGTAACTATGCTCTCAAAGCCCTTTGCCTGGATGGATGAATCTATCCATTCCATTTCCTTCCACATTTCAGTATTTTTAAATATCAAATCTTTCCTGTTCCATTTATACAGAAATTTTAAAACTTGTTAAGTTCTTACCAAATAAAAGGAGAGGGAGGTTCTGACTGTACAACATTTTGACACATCTGTTAATCATCGCTAGAGAAAGAGCTGACACAGTCACTATTTTTACTGAATAGCCTCTGTGGTGGAGCAAAGTGTGACACTTCTCAGAAATACAGGCACATGAACTTGATGTGTTCTCTGCTGAGTGTTGTGAAGTGATTGGCTACTGAGTTATTTGGTATCCTATCTTCCAGTGCAGCTGAGATGTCACTGTGAATGTACATGGATGTGTCTTTACTTACAACAGCTATTTTATTGCTGTAACTTTTCAGGGGCAGGGGAAGTGGAATCTAACTGCAGAAGGATGTGATTCAGAGTAAGCTGGCTTCATTTCCTACCCCCTTACACTGCTTTAGTTAGAACAGTATAGTGTATATGCTGATTTAAAGATGAGACGAAGTAACAGCATCATTACACTGTAGATGTTGGAATTATATTGGCATATCTCAAAGATGAGATTGCCCTGTAAATCATGTACAAGTGTGCAGAAGTCTAATTATGTGAGATGCATGTCTGAAAAATTGAGTATCTTTACATTTCACAGATGTTCTTGGAGGTAATTTAAAAATGTACTGAAAGCTTAATGTGAACATCTAACTGTCTTATAAGTGGTTTTCATAGAAGATTCTGTTGGATAAATGATTCAGTAGCGTAGGTCCTGCAGAGGATGAAGCTGGGCTAAGCATTGTATAATTCAATTTAACTGTGGGATGAACTTGTGTATTTTTAAAAGGGAGATGGGGTGGTTTGTTCAGTAGCCACATTAGGATGACAGCTATAATTCTTTTCTCCATACAGCTTCTGTGTTTGATGAATTAGGTGGCTAACAATGAGCTGTATCATTTTCTCTGAGAAGTAACTAGAATCAGGAGAAATTGACAGGAACAGTGAGAAAGGGGAAGAAGAACTAGCTTTATTGTGACCTTTTTCAGATTCATTTTTACCCACGTCACTCTCCTATTCTGATGTTTTCAGTGATCTCCTCAGGGTAAGCCTCAGGGGTGTAATGATGGTGGACAAAGATGAGTGCATTCCCCTCTCAAAGTCGTTCCCCCAATTAAATCTCCCTTCACTCCCCACATTTTTCACACTGCCATTAAGCATTTAGAAATACACTTTAGGCATCAAAAGAAAATTATATAGTAGAATCCTGCAACACCCAACCACTAACTACTAAAACCTTGTACAAGTATAACAGAAATGGGCAAAATGTGACCCATGGAACACACTTATCTCTTGGGACCCCTAAGTGTAGTCCCTGAAGCCCACCAGAAGCTCCCCCCAACCTCCAGACACAAAAAAACAATCCTGGTAGATTTTCAGACCATTTTTTGACCCCAAACTGCCAAAAGTTACTAAAATTCCTTGAAAAGGTGACATCTTGCTTCCCTATCTTATTAAGACATAGGTGTGGTTCTTAATACATATAAATACAGCAGCATGGTGTTTTGGCATATGAGTCCCTCCCATCAGAGCAAAAACAGAAAGACAGCATACGTGGCTTTTCAGTACTATTGGTTGGTTCTGCTCCAGAAGGCACCACCAATACATCTTGCTCATAATTCTATGAAGAATCTGATAAATCAAAGTTTTTAATTTTTGCTCCCTCTTCTAATTGGTACACAATGGTCTTTTGTTTTGTTTTTCTTTCTTACTTTCTGTGGCTGCCACTTGAAACCATCATTTTCAGTGGTGTGCTCTCAGTTCTCACTTCACTACCTGAAGACTGTTTAGAAAGAGTAATTTCCTGAACATCTTACCCTGGGACATTCCTAGACTGTCACTCTCAGTTCTTGGAAATTTCACCTCCAAGCTTCTGTGCATTTCTCTGGAATTAAGTTCCATCAAACTCAGTTGGTCTTACTCTGAATAGACAAGTGTTGGATGTGCAGTTAATCCCCATGCAAGGTAGGTCCTGTGGGACTGTGGGTATCTACTTATTGTCTTGTTAGGATAGCTGTTACTTTTTATCAGTGAGTATTCAGAATATTTGGTGATCCTCAGAATCAAAGGTTGAGAAAGTTACTTCTTTGAACTCCAGAATCTCTCAGTGAGTCTGGCCAATGGATGTTGTAGTCAAAAGCAGTGACATTCCCATGTTCTGCCACAGCATATTACATTGGGCACTGCAGATGTAATCTATGCACTATAGCTGCCCCCCAAATAAGGCAGGAATTGCTTTGCTGGAAAAGACCAAGCAAAACTTCTTGTCTAATTATCCAAATGCGTTTGGAAATGTACAGACTGAAGGATGACAATGATGCTCATTTTTTTGTTTCTTTGTTTGGTTCCAGCATTTCTTTTTCAGGCTCCTGTTGTGCATTTGAATGTCAAGATTTCCATATTCAGCCAGTTAATGTTTCCAGCCCTCAGATTTCTGATCAGTGAATGAAGGCTGAACAAAGTAATATACAACCCCATGCAACAAGTGTGTACCATATTTCAAACCTGGGAACTGCACTCCGTGTTGGCTGGGATGGGGAAGGGTGTGCCTGCATGCATACACACTCTCATCTTGGCACAGAAAAATTGAAAGGTTTAAACCTTCACTGTCTGTCTGCTGAGATTTATGGGTCACCATGGTGAGAGTGAAGATAAAAACCTACATGTATACCATGCAGAAGAAAAGAGGGAACCTGAAAGCAAAATTGCTAGTTCTTGGGAAAGATTTTCACTTCTCCCCTTGCCTTCATGCAACAATACTTCCTGAACTTTCTGTCCCAGGGCAGCTGAGAGCAGTGTCAGAATAGCAGTCTGTCCCTAAAACCAAGTGTGGCTCAGGGTTCTGCATGTAGTTTGTGCAACCTGGTGTGGAAACGCAGCAAACATACATACCTAGCTTCTGCCATAGAAATCCGCCTGATAATTAAGAACAGTACTGGAGGTCTGTTGTGTGCTGTATCAGATGCACTGGTGAGCAGGCACAAGATGTGGTATTTTCTGTAGCAGTACCTAGATATTTTTTTTTACATCCTCCCTGAGGAATTCTGCCTAGCTTCAACATTGCTTGTCCTTAATATCACATCTTTCCGCCTAATGGGACTCAAGGCAGATCAGAACATGAATTAAAATAAAGTGCATAAATTAAAACCTCATAATAAAAAAGCAAAAAAATCCTCATAATTAAATAAATCACTCTGGTCATAAAGCATGACCAGGAGTCTGTTTACACAGTTAAAACTAGCGCTGCAGCTGCACATGTTCCTGGAGATGTCAGACCTGGCTATGGTGACACATGCCTTTGTAACATCTCATTTGGATTACTGTAACATACCCCATATGGAGCTGCCAATGGAAACTATTCAGAAACTTTGGCAGGTCCAAAACGCTGTGTCCACTCTGGTGACTAGGTCTGCTTACAGGGAACATATAACCTTCTGTTGAAGCAGTTTCACTGGCTACCAGTCTGTTCTCAGGCCAAATTCAAAGCTCTCATTATGATCTTTAAAAAACTACATGGCTGTAAAAGGCTCTCTAAAAGACCATATGTGTTTAAAAGCTCTTCAGGAGAGGGCTTTGTCTTGGTCTCACCACCATCACAGGCATGGTTGGTGAGAACATGGGAGAGAGCTTTCTTGGTGGCTGCTCCTAGGCTGTGGAACTCCCGTCTACAGTTTTATTGTTTTAAAGAAATAGAAACAATCTATGATCTGAAAGGCAGTGACTCAACATATTTCAGCAGGGTTTTGATTTCCATTGACTGGCATATATAACTGCTGATTATCATCAGCTAATTTTCTAATGATGTTTGTTTTAATATCTTTAAATACGTTTTAAATATTATGAAGGGAATTTGTGCACTGCATTGTCAGGTTTCCATATTTACTGCGGCAGCACTGATCACATTGCTGGAAACTGGTTGAGTTTGCCTTTTCCCTGACACTGCAGCTGTGTACTAACAGGCTGATAATTTGGCCTGTACCACGTACCCTTAGTCTAACCTTACACAGTAGTTGCAGAGTTTCCTGCTGGTGTCAAAAACAGTGTTGAACTGTTGCCCTGAAATGAAAGCTGAACAGCAATGGCATGGTACAGAGGGTAACTACAAGCCTTCTAGTAGAATAAAAACCAGGTCATTGCTGCTTTAAGAAGGATGGAGCCTTCCAGCAGATATAGTTGGGGGGATATTCAGGAGCTTATTGAGCACAACTTTGGTTTGCTAAGCATGAAAACCAAGCCCAAGGGCAAAAATGATATTGTCAGAACAAAATCAAGGGCTTGCATGATAGCTGGCGTCTTCTCTAATGACATAAATCCCCTATCAGAATCTAGATATGTTAGATTATTTTGGCAGCAGTGTTAGGTAAGGGCAGCAGGAATGGGGGAGGGAACTGAGCAGCTAAGAAGAAGTGTAAGAAATGCTGTCAGTTCTGGAATGTGTCAAAACTTTAAGGCACAGGCTCCAGGGATATTAACATCAAAACCTGCAGTGATCAGCAGAAGTTGTGTTGCCCTTGAGTTGTAACCCTTATAACCATGGATAACTTCAGAAGTGTAAACTACCATGAAATAGAACAATAATAACGATCCTACTTTTTAAAAAAAGGTTTCTGCTAAATGGTGCAGTAAAGGAGTGATTGCCTTCTCAGCTCCCCATTTCAAATTGCATCTTGGTGAGCCTCCTCTGAGCATGTACTTTGCACCATTCCTGTGTCGATAGAGGTCCACTGCCAAGAAATCTACCTTTATAATGCGTGGTATATGCTCTGAGTAGGAAAGTATTCAACTGGCACACTGTTGCTTCCTGTGATGCCATGTTGGGTGATGCAGTCTGGTGTGAGGACTGCTATCCAGCCATGGTGTTCAAGTTGTGCTCCCACCATACTTAAGTGTTATCTTCATATCAAAATGCTGAAGCAGCAGATAATGTACCCACTATTTTATCTAGCCATATGCACTAAATGTGTTTTGCAGGTTGTTAGAAAAGCTGGTGTGTAGCTAACACTGACACTTGCCTTCTCTATCAACATTCCTGGCATCATTAATTATTGAAGCAGGTTTCAGTGAATCATGGAAGAGGAGCAGAAGACAGCAAGAGGGTGGGCACATGTTATACTCACCAGCAGGACCAGTTTATCAGTTGTTGCGTTGGTGCAGTTGCTCTAAATCCTTCACTGATTAAGGACCGACTGCTGAGAGGAAAAAAGTGTCCCTTCTTCTTCTTTCCCAGATGCTTCCTGAATCTCCTGATACATCTGTTATCCATATTTTGTATGTTGCTTGAGTAATGGAGTAAAAAAAAATACACAGCATCAGGCTTTTGGTCTCATGGAAGTTTGGGGGCTAAAGGGAGTCCACAGGTAAAGACTTTTGCACCTTGGGGCTTGTCCTTTGCAATTTGTGCTGTCTCTGTTAACCCACATGGGTCACAAATAGTCCCCTGTTTTGAGAATTGCCCCAGGCCCCAACCTTCTTAATCTGGCATTGCTGACCAAAACAGGTTTGAAGACCCTTCTCAATTCTCAGCTGATTGACTTGCCATCTCTGCTACAGGTCCAAGTCATTTCTTTGCTTCTTGCATTACAGTCTGTACTCCGTCAAATGCATATTGTGCATATTCTTAAGGCACACTTGTCTAGATAACAGAAGAGTAGTTTCCATTGTCTTTGGCATCAGAGTGACTTCTCAGTGTTCCTTAGTGGTGTACATCCATTTCAGAAGACCTCTGACTGCAGAACCAAAGTAAGCCACTTAAAAGTATTTGGTGCATTGTCCAAGTTCAAGTTGGGTTTCTTTGAAACAATCCAGAGCAAACTGGGCTGCTCATAAAGTCTCAGGGCCTGCCTTGGAGATTCAGAGGGACACAGACATTCAGATAAGGTGGCTCCCTACCACAAACAGCTTATTTATGTAAAGGAACAGGATGAAAAACACCAGAAGAGGAGCAGGAGATGCACGAAGATGCAGGTTTGTGACTAACAATTCTAATGCTCAGCCAAGGTATGTATTTACCACAACCCTCCTTTTTATTTCTGATCACAATGCTTGGAAAGAGCATGGAAGGAGTTAACAGCAGCTATCAACTGAGGAGGGGAGCCTCACAATGTTTGCATGTTTTTCCATTCTAGCTCCTTGACCTCTTCCCTATACTTCTAAATATTTGAAGATTACTTAGCTAATAACACCTTTATGAAACATGCCTGATTGAATCTAAAATCGCAGGAGAAAAGAGCCATTCTTTTGTCCTTGCCTTTAAACACTGCCCTTGCAGACCAAAAAGAAAAAGAAAAGATAAAATTCCCTGCACCCATCTGCCTGACATGTGGCAAGCTTCATCCTCTCCGAATGGGAGGGCCGAGCAGTAATCAAAATCCTTACAGAACTGTGCCTGAAAACTTCATCCAAATTCCACAAAGAAATACTTGCCTAAAAAAAATTTTTAGGTATCACTTTAAAACAAACTAACGTCAACTGTAATGGACATAGTGTGAAACCCCTGCATTTATTTTGGTTGAATTGTCAGGGTCTATCAATTCAGGAGGAGATATTACATCTCAAAGGTTACTCAGTTCTTGTCAGGATAACTCCAGTCCCAGAGATTCAGCTTAGAAGTCTGCAAAAACTTTATACAGGAACTTCCAAGTAATAGCAGAACATGCTGGCAGTTGCCAGGACTAAAATCTCTATTGGATTTCCAGTGTCTTATAAGCAGCAACTTTACAAATTTAGACATGCATGGTCCCTTTTGGGCAGCTAATTAGAACAATTCATTTCCAGGCTTATGTCCTGCCCACCACTGTCCTGACCTTGTTCTTTGTTCTTCTCTTATCAAGGTTTGTTAGAATGACATCACTTCATTCTCAAAACACAGTTTTCTCATTCATTTTCCAGCATCCCTTTCTATCCACTTTCTTCCAAGTATTACATGGCATCAAACAGCAAAGCACTACATGGCAAATAACATGAAGTAAGAATGCATGAAGAATTACATGACATTATACGATGTCAAAACACTACATGTGATTGGAAGGGGATGAGGATGGCATGGCAGGGAAGCAAAACCAACGTGACAATTCTGTTGAAAAGATTTGCTTTAAACGATTGCCATTTGTTCACTTCCCCATTTGGGTCAACGGGAAGACATTAGGAAGCTTCAGATTTCTAAAGAATAGCTCTGCTAGTCTTTGACCCAAAGTGAAGGGAGCTAAGTTTATCACAAGCCAAGGTGAAGTAGAGTGCTGTCTGAAGAGGTGTCCAAGCCACAGCTAGTATTCACTGCACATCCTAAATATGACATTTCCTTTAAAGGGAGAAACGAATGAAATGACCAGAACCAATCATGGCTCCACAGCAGAAATTGTTCCATGATATTTAGAAAAATAGCTCTACCATTTTTTTTAAATGTTTGCAGTATGAAAGGAAGATTTTTTTTTATTCTTATTGTTAGGTCTGTTATATCAATAAATTTTACATTGGTTTCTTGGTATGTTTCCACCTCAGTGATCACATTCCATAAGCTCACTGAAACAAGAGGAAATAGCGGTAGTAAAAAGCCAATTTTTCATACTCAAATGCCATTTGATATTTAATGAGACTATGGCCATTTCCGTACGAGTCTGTTATAGCGCGATGATTCCACTTTCAACCTCCTATGGAATCCTGGGGTTTACAGTTTCGGGAGGGGCCACTTGGCCCCTCCCGAAACTGCAAACCCCAGGATTCCATAGGAGGTTGAAAGTGGAATCATCGCGCTATAACAGACTCGTACGGAAATGGCCTATGTGTATGTATGTGTAGGGGTGTGTGTGTGTAAATCCATATCTATATCTATCTCCCCAGTTTTAATTTTTACAAACATTTCTTCTTGATCATAACCTATATAAGTTTTACTTTAACCCTCATTCTAGTCTCCCAGAGACAGATTTGGTTATGGATTCTATATGGGACTAGCCCTACAGCTAGACCTAGAACATAGGCATTCTTTGATGTTGTCACTTCACAGTTATAAACAATGCCCCAAGATTTCAGCCACTTATCAGACAAAGTTTACTTCAAACAAAAACAAACAAAACAGCTGGAAGAAGAAAAATGTCCTAACGAATCTATTGACAGAGTGGATTGTTTTGACACGTTTTGTTACCACATTGGGTTGAAGAGTCCCGTGCTGGTTTTCGGCAACTCATGATACAGAAAAGCAGAAGTGATACATGGAGAAATTTACTTTCTTCTGTTGGTGAGACACTGGAGTTCATAGAGCTCATGAAATATCCCACAATACAAGAAATGCATTTTTTAAATCATACCTTATGTTATCTTTATTTTACCTTGTGTTTTCTTCTTCCTTGTGATTGGGTTGAATACACTTGATTTACACAAACATTGGGCATATGTATACCCACTATATACTGAAATGATCACTTAGGTTAAAAAAAAATAATCCCCCCCCTCACATGGCGTTAAAAAAAATCTAATGTGTGAGGGTTAAGTTGTATACTGGCATATTATTTTTGTTCAGAATAATAGTAGATTGAATATAGTGTTGTCAAGTTTTCTTGTTTGCACAAAAATACATGAAATAAAAGCCTTGTTCAGCAGTGTGGAGCTAACCACTCCCCTGCTTCCATATTCAAGAAGGAATATTAAGTAATGTCTGAACACTGATGATTTTTTTCCAACTGAAAATCATGCACTGTCAGGTCATACTCTCAGATGTAAAGCAGTGTTACTGATTTTTCTCTTTTCTTTTGCTTTCTCTTTCTCTTGAGCGTAATCTATCTTGAGTGTGTGCATTTTTATTTATTATTTATTGTTTTATATGCTCTGTTTAGGGAAGCTTATTCATCTGGAAACCTTCTAAACCACCCGCATCCTCACCATTTAATCACATTCCACATAAAAGACTTTACAGGATTTGGGGAAGACATGCCAGATATGAAATTTCTATGTGGAGGAGCAATCAAATAAACTGCCCCCTTGAATCCCACCTTGGAAGAAAGACGGGGCGTAAATTGAAAGTTAACATTAAGTTAAAACAATATATACTTCATATACTTCATACTATGGGCAGATAAGTCTGTACACATATATCTACTTATCCATACCCACCTGAATACCATAGCACTTTCATCTAAGTAGACATGAACAGGATTGGACTTCAGGGTGTTTGAACACTGAGAATGAACAAATGGAATCTTATTTCCTTGCTTTTTTATATGTATTGCAAAATGCCATGCACCCTGATGGTGCTTAATACAATTATCTAAATATTTTTATGGTTGATCTCGTTCTTTACATATCTAATGTTTTCAGAATTATGGAGTTACACACATGGATGTTAACAGTGACCATTAGGTCATTTTTGTTGGTGGCACTGGACTTTGACATTCACTGGCATTCCTGACTGATAACATCTTTACTGCTTTGGACATCTAGTCTTATATACAGAAAATGCAGTGCTGTTGCCATGAGGACATTCTACACCAAATTACACAGGAAAAGTGTTTGGGCTATTCAGGAAAACTACTTGAATCAGTAACAGAGTTCAAGCAACCTCATATCAGAAATCTGAACAAAGTCCTTCATCTTTGTTCAAAGTAAGCCAACCCACAATCAAAAATTTTTGAATTTCTCACTTTGCCCCTGCATATGATGGATTAATGGTTCTGGATTAGTGTGTATATTGTAGGGTAATATTTGGGCAAATTTTATTTGCAGAGGAGAAAAGATATTTTATATATTTCTGGTGGGAGGAGGAATCTTGAAGATGCACATATTGACAACTGATGAAATAAATCATCTTCCAACGAGGAAATCAGAGAACTGAATTGATAGAGGGGTTATGATACAGGAGGCCAAGCATCCTACACTAGGTACTATTCCCCATTCCACTAACATAGATATTTACTTCTGGTGGTTACAGGTAAATGGGCTCTCAGAAAATCATATGAAAAATATTGAAGGTCATAAAAGTCGGAATAGTTTCACCACTCCTTTGGTTTAAATGGGAGAGACAGTATCATGGGAATTCATTCTCTTTAAATTAGAATGATATTGTTCTAGACAGATTGAGGTGACATCACTCCATGTTGCTACAAACTGTCAGTATTGTCACAGACGATACTCAGTGCCTTTGGGGCTTCATATCAGCCAGAGCCAGTAGTTATGAATGCAAGACCTGCAGAACATATGAAATAATGTTTATCCTCCTAAGAATAGCTCTGAACTTTAGAAGCAATTATGTTTACCACAGAGACACCAGTGCTAACAGTCTTCTGGAAGAGACAAATAGACTGGCATCCTGTTAGTTACATCATGATCAGCTACATCATGATAGTTAGTTACATCATGATCAGGATCGCCTTCTCCCATATAATCCGCCCCGCACACTAAGGTCCTCTGGGAGGAATTTACTGCAGCCAGTCAGAACTAGGTTGGCTGTGGTTACCCAGAGGACCTTCTCTTCTATCGCTCCCAAGCTATGGAATGGCCTGCCGGAGGAGACCCGGCATATTACCAGTCGACTGCTTTAAAAAAGCAGTCAAGACTGATCTCTTCTGACAGGCCTTCCAAGACTAGTACTTCCACTGCTTCTTACCAATTGTCCTGCTGTTCTTTTAATAGTTAATTAATTGTTAATTGTTATATGTTTTAGGGGGTTGGTTTTATCTGGGTTGGTGGGTGGGGAGGATTGGGTATGTTTTTAATATATTTTAATGTATTTTAATGTATAATGTATTTCATGCTGTTTGCCACCTCGATCCATGTGGAGAGGGGGGAATATAATAATAATAATAATAATAATAATAATAATAATAATAATAATAATAATAATTATTATTATTATTATTATTATTATTATTATTATTATTATTATTATTATTACTAGACTTACACCATTTTTGTTCATTGCATATAGGTCAGAATTTTGTTCTGCTTGTGCAATGACCAAAAAACCCCCACAACCCACCTTCTAAGCCACTCAGATCTCTGCCCCCTCATAGCCATTTCCAGATTGTTGTAAAGCAATGGGACCAGCAGCAATACATCCATCTAGTTTCCTTTACCTGGATGCATTGCAAGAACATCACCTGCAGAGACATCCCAAGAGCTCCCTGAAGGTACCTGCAGGTGCCTGCCTGGCTTGCATTGTGGGTTTGAGAGGGGTAACATAAGAAGATGTAGCTATGGAGACATGGCTATGTGAGGCACCTACATTTCCCAGTGCTGGATCTTGGCCGTGTGAATGAAAGATACATATTCTGACACATGCATTGTGCAATGTTTTGTGCATTTTGCATTACAGATTACCTGATCACTAAGGACTCCTAGCATTTGTAACCATGTGCTTAAGTACTGTTTATTGTTCACTTCTTACATTCTGCTTTTCCTCCAGGGAACTCAAGGATATATACATGCCACTCTCTCCACTACCACCAACCTCTATGGTAACCTCAGAACATGGTTGTGAGGCAGATGAGGCTGTGAGATCATAACAGACCCAAGATTATATAGTGAGCTCATGACTACTTATTGGTTTGAATCTGATTCTCTGTAAGTATAGTCCGATATTATAGTGATTATACTATACTGCCTCAAAGGAGGTAAGGCTTGTCATTAACATTAATGTATTACAGAAACACAGTCACCGATGTACCTGTCCAATTGCTATATAAGTGGAACAGTGCTCTAATACGTGCACATTTTCGGCTTCTCTCTACATAATTTTTTCATACATCTGTGATTATGTGGCAGGTTATTATGTGGCTTCTAAACAGTCCAAAGTCTGAGCCCTCCCTTTGCTGTCCCTTTTTCAAAATAATTCATAATTGATTGTTAGCTAATGTAGACAAGGTGAGGTAGATGCATGACACACTGCAGACATAGCCTAAATTCATGCCAGACAAGATTAATGGAAAATGTAGAATAAACTCTCCAGTTACCATATGCCCAGTGTATACTACACAGACATCAATTAAGTTGCCATTCCAAATTACAGATTTAAATATAAGTCCTATTGATTTCAATTAGGAAGTTAAATAATTTGACAGTGGTACTTGAGAGCCAGCATGGTATAATGATTTCAGCATTGGACTGTGACCCTGGAGTCTAGGGTTTGATTCCCCACTCGGCCATGGAAACCCACTGGGTGACCATAGGTGTGTCACACACACAGCCCCAGAAAACCATAATAGGTTCAGCTTAGGGTTGTCATAAGTCAGAAATGAATTGAAGGCACACAACAACAACAAATTTATTGCTAATTCTGCTTTTTGTTTAACCCAGGGTAATGTTTAATATGGAAAGGTTATTTTCCAACAAACCTTGTTGTTGACTGTCTGTTCTTTCTAAATAGAGTTTATTATAAATTCAGTTAACATTCTGAAACCAAAAACTCTCTATTTTCTAGAACTTCATGTTGCTTGACAATTTTTTAAATTGATGATTCCATTATTACGTCACTCAAAATTAAGGATGGTTTAGGATGTCAGTTTTAAGAACGCTGAAATCTTCTGCAAATGTATTTTGTGAAATCTCTAGGTCTTTCAGATTTATTGGTTCATTTTCAACTAAAGCAGCAGAGAAAGTTTTGTTCCACAGGATATTGTAATTTCATAGCCCTTTTCTTATTTGTGGCTTGGAGTGGGAAATTTTGTTTAATTTTGGAGTCGTGCCGTGATTACTTTCAACATGGTTGCTCCAGATAAATGCTTTTTGAATGATGATCTTATTTTAGGGGTTTTATATTGTTAGCTATGTTAAAAGGATATATATTTTTCTTTTAAAGAAAGAAAACCAATTAATGTTGGCTGTTCTTTTCAGCATGCCATAATTAAATATTTATAAAGTGCTCATTATATACTAGGTTCTATGCAAAAGTAAAATGCAGGCCTGTGGTCTTATAATGCAGAAAGTAAGCCTTTGAAAGTGATTCCAAGACGTTTACAGGAATGGAAAAAATAATACATTTGCCAAGATAAAGGTGTTCACCAATGCAGGGTACTGTACTATCCATTTTGTTGAGGAATGTATCATTGGATTTCCTCTCCTGGTATGTGATTCAAAAAAGCAGCATCTGAAAGTATCTGGCTTTCTGTTATTTTTTTCTTCCATGCTCTTCATTAGGAAACTTCTAGAAGAGGCCAGTTTGCCACATATTGTCCCCAGGATTATAAAACAAACCCCCACCATCACCACGATCCCAGAAAAGGTTATCTTATGGATTTTTTTTTTAAAAAATGTATTTTCAAATTTTAGCAACAATACAAAAAGACTACAGATCAAGACTTACGCAGCTAAGTTCCTATGAGTTCCTAAGTTCCTCGTAATACATAGAATTGTAAGAAGTTTTGTCTTTAATAATTTTGTTGTCTTCTGTCTTCTGATTTTTCCCCCTTTTATCCCCTTATGTCTTTGCTAAAGAATCAATATGTCAATGTATGTTGTTTGGCTCCAAAGTCAATATTGTCAACAATGCCATTTAAAACAGGTTCCCTAAAACTTCAGCTGATTTTGTTGTGGACATCATGGAGATGATTTTTCATATGCAAACACAGTAAATTTAAATGATACTAAAATAAAGTTTTCATATTGGTCTTTTGTGGAAACCATTAACGGAATATAATATGGACACATTCATATACATACAGGTGCAATTGATGGTTCCCATGTCAATAAAAATCATTCCCATGTCAACTCTGGATTTCATCCCGAAATAAGCACTTTATAGACTCTTTTAAAAGATCAGAATAAAACCAAAGGAATTTCCCTGCCCTACTAGGAGCCACCGTCCACACATAAATAGGCAGAGTTTTAAACTGCCTTGATTGTATTAGTCCTACTTACTAAAGAGATTGAAGCCTTAGGTGACTATTCCACTTTATTTATGAAAAACAATATATGCTTTGAAACCAGTTTCAAAATTGCATAGATATTAAACAAAAATAAAATAGAAGACAAAGCTCATCAAAATTAACTTATTTATTTAATTCATATTTTAAAAACATTTCTAGACCACTGTTTGTTCTGATGAATTTCAGGGCAGTACACAATAACAGAATGCACAGTACAGGAAACGACAGAGATCACACAACTTTAACACCATTAAGCAGGCAGAAGCAACTGGACCAATTTCAAATACCCAGGCAAATAAAAATGTTTTGACTGGGTGCCAGAAGGACTGGAATGTCAACACCAGCTGATCTTCCTCACGGAGAGTATTCCAAAATGAAGGTACAACCATTCATGCTGAGACGGCTTCATTTTTCTTTTCTTCATTTCACAAGAGACACCAGGCAATGAGAATGTTATCTGAACCCCCAGGGGTTTTTCTTTCACAGATCTGAGAAGTGAATTTAGCCACTGACATAATTTATGCACTCTCTGTAAGAGGCTAAAAATGAGCATTTCCATTTGCTCACTCATACAGATATGGTTGCCAGAAATAAAGTAGAAAGTGAAATGTTATGAAAACACAATGCTTTCATTAGCATCACTCCAGAGAACCAATGTGAGGATCTTTAGAAAATGCAGGCTACAGTATGTTCTCACATTTTGCTGGCAGTTTAATCATGTTGTGCTTGTAAGCATTCTCGCCCTATGGCTCCGCTTTTCAAGAACCTACCATATGCTCAGAACAGAGGTGAGCAATTATGAAAGGCTAAGGGTCCGTATTAGCCCCCAGGAGACCTCAGAAGGCTCCTCACTACACCCACCACAAAAATATTTTACTCCCAAATGCCATGTAGGGGGCATGAGGGCATTTTGCCATGTTTTTGAGGCCTCCAGGCCATTTTAGACCCAGGTTCTTTTAGCAATAGTGTTACTCTGTATTGTGGGGGTCCCGGGGAGGGACGCCCAAATAACCAAGCAAAAATACAAGATGGGGAAATTAACTCGAGCACTCTCTTAAGCTAAACGAGAGGCAGGGTAACTTAGCTGGGATCTTTTAACCCTATGTATACAGCGTCAGGTCAGAAGAGCAGTCAGACAGGTTTTAAAATAGTAAAAATAATAGTAGCTTTATTAAAAGACAAACAACAGAAAAGACACCCCAAGCACACAGCTAACTAGAAATTAGAAATAAGAGTTTTTGGGGGAATGGGTGATAAGACACCTTTTCTCATAGTCCTGGAGAAAAATGGAGAGTTGCAGGGAAGAAAGCTCAGCGCGGTTCACTGAGGGGGTAACTCGCTGGACAAACCGACAGCAAGGCGGGATAGCAGCCTGGAGTGTTCTGAGGAGTGCTTGGAGTCGGGGGGGGGGGGTTATAGGGTGGATTGTGCCTACAGGCCATGCCATGCTCGGTGAGAACACATTTGGAGCGGGACAAAAGCGTTGGAAAAGGTCAGGTTTTACATGATGAGCTTAGCACTGGACAACAATAGTATAGCCAGTATGCAAATAGCTCAGCATAAAGAAAGTGCTGGCTCTCGGTCGAGCGCCTTTGTCTAGAGTCGTGCTTAAGCAAAGTGTGTCTGCAAGAAAATGGTCCCTGAAGCAATGGAGAGGCATTAATCTGCCTGCCTAAATGGGGATTGGAATGTCCAACCATTAACGGCCGCGCCTGTTTACGTGCTTGCCCGGTGGCCCTTGCAAACACATGGAGCAGGGTGGCAGAGAAAGGTCAAGTGAAGGCCAAATAAGTTTGATATCAAGAGATTATCTAGTGCTATCACCAGGCATGTCAGAACCGTGGTAACAATAGGAAGTGTTATGAAGACACTTCCTGTTCATTTCCTGTGGTATTTAAAAAGTCTCTCTTGGGCCTAAAATAGCCTGTGGGAGTAAAAAAAAATGTGTAGAAAATCCCAGCCACACCCCCAGAGGACATTTGGGGACAAAAATTATTGGAAAAAAAATTGGCACCTTGCACGCTTTGGGGGCCATATGCAGCCTGTGGACTGCCTTTGCCCATTTCTGGTTTAGAATAATACCCTGCATTCATTCTGTGTACTCTTATTGGTCAATATATCACCATGACATTAAATTTGTATTTCTTCAAAATGAGCAGGCATGATATTTGTGAAAGAATATGCCACAGATTATTCCCCCTAATCTTTCCTCTCTTTGGCCTTTTCCGCACGACACTCTTATAGCGTGATTATTCCACTTTCAACCTCCTAGGGAATCCTGGGGTTTGCAGCTTCGAGAGGGGCTGCCTGGCCCCTCTCGAAGCTGCAAACCCCAGGATTCCCTAGGAGGTTGAAAGTGGAATAATCACGCTATGAGAGTGTCATGCGGAAAAGGCCTTTGTTCTCTGAGATCCAGTTCACAAGGCAAGCATGCTGACACATTTGTGGTAAATGTACACATTGAGGTAAAAATACCTTAGTAGCACCTATATATTGCCTTCGTACAATACTTTCCCTTATGTTCAAGTGAAGAGGGAAGCCCCAGAATTTGGAATCTGAAGTTTTGTTTGGAATGTCTTAATTGAGCAAACATATTATAATTTACAAATGCATGTGGTGCCATCATGGTTTTGTTAAGAATTCAGTTATTAAAGGATAACAGCTCATTTTATCCAAGAAGAAAAAAAAATAGATGTTTATACTTAAAATTACCATAACTCTCTGAAATGAAGAATTCCACTAGCATTATTTCTGTATTACTGGATATTGCAAACTAGTTATGGATATTTGGAAGTTAAAGATGCTGTAAGGAATCAGGAATGGTTGAAAGAATGAAGGAATGTGTGGTGTAGAAGGTAAACTAGATGTGGACCAGGGATTCAAACAGCATGAGGTGAACTGTTTGGATGAATTCATTTGGACCAATCACACAGTCTCAGCTTAACCAACTCCAGAGAACTGTTGTGAAGATGGAACACCAAAGGACGGCCAAGTGTGCCGTTCTTAACTCTCTGGATGTAAAAGTGTGATAAAACTGCTATGAATTAATTTTGGTTGGCAGACTAGCATATTAAATACTAAATTAACCTAGTAAATATGTCATATTTATAGCTGAATTATAGCATTGTAAATAGAATATTAAATTGCTAATCTGCTGATAAAACTAATGAGAAAATGGAAGATGCTAGAGGGAAGGGAACAATAGGGAAGACCTCCATTCACCCTGCCACAACAAATATTTAAGAAAAAGGCAGGTTAAACTGTGAGCCAAGCTAGAACAAATATTGAACATATCCTTTATTGTTGTGTACTTAAAATAATTTCCAGTTTCTGGTGACCCTGTCATCTATCAACCTCTTCTGGGGTTGAGAAAGTGTAATCCAGTGTGTATCCATGGCCGAGCAAGCTTCAGACCCTCGTCTCTCAGTGTCCTAGTCATACCAGTACACTATGCTGGCTCTCGATATAATCATGTCCACAGCCAATTCAGAAGAGGTATGGAAGGAAAAATTAACCCTCTGTATGGGTTCCCTCTTCAATTTACATAACAACTAAATTAAGAGCAATGGTTTTAAAATCTCTTTTAGTTGTGCCAATGCCAGTTTTTCAATGTCAATTTTCTGATATTTATCTCTGGCTATCGTTTTGCTTTTCTAGCATCTTGTTTTCATACTTGCAAAATATTAGAGGTAGTAGCAGCAGCTCCATAACAATAAGAACATCTTTGCAATCTACGTTTAGCTACATATTCTATTCTCTTTCTTGTACTGAGGTTACTCTCCAGTCTATAATTAGTGACTTCACCCTTTTCCTTTGTTCCATCCTCACACAGGCTGTCTTCTGGGTTTCCTTTTGCATGTGGTAGAATAGGAAATTGGAATATAAAAGCTCGGGTTTTGTCTGATAAAACCCCACAGGCAATGCCTTGTGTTAGTAAAACCTTTTGTTCCACAATCAAGCCTGCTTGAAAAATTACTGACCTGCCTCTTTTTGTATATGATAATAATCTCTAAGTGCCTTCTTGAGCATGGACAGTGTAGCAGGAGGTTTCTGTGAATATTTTAGAATCTCTACTAATTTTGATTATTCTGACCATTTCAATAGGAGAGGTATATATTTAAACTTGTCATATTAGCATGAACAAAACTTGTGCTATGTGAATGTCATAATCTAAACTGAACATTTACAGTATTATTAAACATTATTTTACATTAACCAGTGTTTCATAAAGCCTGGATCCAGTTGTTAATCCCATCTACAGTAAACCCATGAATCCGTGGAAATTTGATAAGTCAGTCTTTATGTAAATTCCATTCAGTTGGTCTACACTGATGAGATTAACAATTGGAAATACACTGAAAGACCCTTTCACACAAAATTATAGTGCTATAATTCTGTTTTATCTGCCATTGCAATATCCTATGGAATCCTGGGATTTGCAGTTTAGAGAAGGGTAATTTAGCATTCTCAGCTAGAGAGCTCTAGTACTTCCCCAGATTACAAAACCCAGATTCCTTAAAAGGCAGGCATAGCAGTAATAGTGGAACTCTAGTGCTATAATTTGTATAGTATAAAAAGGTCATAAGAGTATATGGAACAATTATTTTTGCAGAATGTTACTACCTAATTTTATATAGTCTCTAGCAACAGTCCAATGCACACTTACCTCACTGATACAGTAGGATTTATTTCTAAATAATAATATTTCTGTATACAAAATGTACCTATTGATGACCCTGCTAAATTTATTCTAAGAGCAGAAATTGAGAGAAATGCATATTGTCAACGTCTTCAAGAATGCCAATAATTAATTTGCCAAGTATAACTAGACTGATATTTTTCTTTTGTAATATCCCAATTGGTCATTTTAATAAGCTTATTAGAGAGTGAAAATACATTTTAGATTTCTTGATCTTGGAAGAGCCAGTGTGGTAATGAGAGCCAATATAATTTTTTTAATGTCCCAAAGATGTCTGTACTCCAGGTTATACAATTATCTGGCATTCACTAGATTTGGCGTTTTATTAACTAGCTAATCTGGTCAAACTCAAATCAGGAATTACTAACATTCCTATTACCAAATGTTTTGGTCAAGTATTAGCTCCATGATAAGTGCCTTCTTTCCTTCCCAGATTGTTGTTGTGTGCCTTCAAATCATTTCCAACTTATGGCAACCCTAAAGTGATCCTATCACGGGGTTTTCTGGAGCTAAGTGTATGTGGCACACCCAAGGTCATCCAGTGAGTTTCCATAGCTGAGTGGAGAATCCAAGGTCATAGTCAAACAATACTATACCACACTGGCTCTGACACCATATTACTAGCAGAAAATAGCAAAGTCTTGCAACAACTATGGAGGAAAGTCTAGGAACAAAGTGCAAAAGCAGAGTTACAGCTGAATGCTAAGAAAACAAAAATAATTACCACAGATTATTTATGTAAGTTTAAGGTAGATGATTAAGAAATCAAAATAGTTGCTGATTTTCTATACTTTGGTTCAGTCATAAATCAAATGAAGACTATAGAGAAGAAATTGGAAGAAGACTGAAACTCAAACGGGCACCTATGAAGGAACTAGGTAAGATATTCAAGGGCAAAGATATATAATCAGACATCAAAGCCAGGGTCTTCAATGCCATAGTATTTCTGATCTTTACATTTGGTTGTAAAAGGTGGGCAGTGAAGAAAAACGATTCATTTAAAATGTGATCCTGGAGGATAGTTCTGTGGATGTTGGACACTTCTAAAAGACAAATAAATTGGTCTTTCCACAAAAGCCGAAGTTGTTTAACTTGGGACTGTATCATGTGGTGACATGACTTGATACAAAAGATAATAATGCCTGTAACGTTGGAGGCAATAGGAAAAGAGGAAGGCCACATTAGCACTGGATAGACTCAATCAAGGAAGCCACATTGATGAGTTTGCAAGACCTTAGCAGGATTGTAAATAACTAGGGTTCTTGGAAGAATCATTGATTGGTCACCATAAGTTGAAACCAACTTGATAGCAACAAGTATAGCAGCATTAAAAACAAATGAGCACTGATGCTTAATACAAGTGAGACTTTATTTATATTGGGGTTGTGTTCCTGAACTTGCAATGTGAACTGAGGTTGATGTAAAGGGAAAAGCCAGTTCCATAGGGAACCGCCATGGGAGTGCATCCTAACAGACCTTTACATAGCCATAAAGTTAGTGTGTTTTACTCAACCCACCATCAATTTTGAAAAAGTTTAAGTCATAAAACATCAGAACTTATCGTTTCCAGGCTAGAGAAATGTGCATGTAGACCAGAAGAGGCAGCAACTGAGGCTGGCAAAGGGGAACTCTTTGTTTAAGCAATATAAAGACTGTAGATGCTTTTTTCCCTTCTCCACTCCCCAAAACTAGACAAGTAAAATAAAATAAACCCAGTCACCTTTTCTTACTAAACACCTTCACTGTCTTAAGTCAGCCTTCTCATTCTCTCATCTCTTTCTCCTCCTTCTCCAACCTTGCCCATCTGCACAGGCATGCTGGGAGAGATATGTGTTGTCTGTGAGGCCTTCCTTCCTTCCTTCCTTCCTTTATTTATTTATTTATATGTTTGTTTGTTTATTTATATTTGGAGAAACATTGTAAATTTCTAAAGCAACATAAAATAAGACTTCCTTTTACTCTAATTGTGAAAGGGGACACACAGAAACCCATTGGTGACCTTGGGGTAATCACGCTCTCTCAATCTAATGGGAAGGCAGTGGTAAATCTCTTCTGTTGCCTTAGGGCTCCCAAAAGTTCGAAACAACTTGCAGGCACAAAACAGCAACAAAGAACCTTTTGTGGTATTGCTGGACTTTGGTAATCAGCTTTTGAAAATGAATAAAGATAAAACCCCTATTGAAGATCTGTTTGTAATTCCGCAGATAGTTGTTGCTGAAGTGTTTGAATTAACTAGATTAATATGACGAAATGCCAGGATGGTGTAGTGCTTTGAGAGTTGGAGACCAAGGTTTGCATCTTCGCTTGGCCATGGAAACCCTCTGAGTGACCTTGGGCTAGAGACACTCTCTCAGCCTCAGAGGAAGACAAAGATAAACCCCCCTCTGAACAAATATTGCCAAGAAATTCCTGTGATAGGTTTGCCTTAGGATTGCCATAAGTCAGAAACGACTTGAATGCACACAACACAACAAATGATGAAATGGAAACAGAAAATATTATCCATTGCTGTAGAGATTAGATGATTTTGTATACCGGAAGTGTTGAAAACACTCTCAGTGAGATGAATATATGCTTTCTGTCTGGCAGTATAGGTATAACCACCACCACCACCACCACATGACAGAAATGGAGATGTGTGATTGCCCTACAAAAAAAAAAAAAAAAAGCCAAAATGGAATGAAGGACTGTCTCATCTAATGCTATCTATGCTGGTCTGAGTTGACAGTAAAGAACTGAATTCTATTGTTGGTTATTAAAACTGTAAAGAAAGGTACTGTGTTCATTAAAAATGCCTCTGATCAGGTGTTGTTATTTCTGTTCTGTATAAACATGTACAAAAGTGTGATTGATTAAAATTCTGGGCACTGTTAAGGGTCCTTTGCAGACAGCAGGGGATATAATCAAGCTAAGAAATACCTCATCAATTATGAAAGAGGAAGAGTAAATTGTTTTGTACTACAGCTGCCCTATCTGAAAAACTTATAAATTTACTCTCAGGAAACTTATCACCTGAAAGGAAATACTGTGACCTTAAAGTGTCCTTTGGGGAGAGTTATAAATAGACTGAAGGAAGTGAAAAAGAAGAACTTTGAATATAAATAGTTAATTGTTACTAATAAGGAAAGTGTTTGTAATGGTAACAATTCATACATAGTTTCTTTTTTTCCAAATGACTGAATGAATTTATCAATCAATCAATCAATCGATCGATCAATCAATTAGTAACTTGATTTCCAGGCCAGCTCCACAGTTGAAGGCAAAGCTGAAAGGTGGCATGATCACATCCTTTTATAACATGTTGTAGATTCTCCATTGTGGTATATTTTATTTTTCTTACAGAAGATGAGATTACTTTAAATGTTCTTTTTTCATATTTTGCACTGTTCATTACAGGTAGGTTGAAAACTACTGTAGTTTTTGTACTTATAAAGAATTGTAGGTTACCTAAGCCTTTATTAACCTTTTTTTGGGTACCTAACACTTTATGAGGTAGATTACATATAGTTTTTCATCAGACCATACAAGCATTCAGAGCAAGAAACTGAAAAAAATGTTCATACTTACATATTTTTGTTTTAGCCAGGGTTGGTCTGCAAAAATAAAGAAGGTACACCTGCTTCTTATATTCCCCCTCGACCAGAGCCATCTGGTTCTTCTGAAGTTATAACACTGTGAGATATAATTTTAGATAAGGTATGTGGTATATAGATCTAGCATGGTGGTTTGACTGTTGGTCTATGATCCTGGCGACCAGGGTTCAATTCCCTGCTCAGCCATGGAAACCCACTGGGTGACTTTGGGCACATCACACTTGCTCAGCCCCAGAAAACCTCATGATAGATATGTCTTAGGATCACCATAATTTGGAAATAACTTGAAGGCACACAATAACAGCAATGTGGTATATAGGTTGCATTAACCAGCACAAAATGATTAAATGAAAACTGTAGGTCTTATTCCACTCATTTTAACTGATTAATATGTCTTTATGTGTTCCAAAAACAGGAATCATCTTTAAATTACAGGTTAATCCAACAAGATACAGATATTCCTCGGCTAATGAAATAAATGTGTTCCTGAGCATTATTTCTTTAACAGAAAATTTGGTACCAGAAGAATAAACAACATGGAAAAATAGGGATAGGTTCCTATACCACAAAATGAAAGGCTGTTCAACATGTTTCTGCATTTTTTAAAATTTGAAACTAACTATGCACATGAAATGGAACAACCAGATCATGTGAGCCTTGCATAAGTGGAGAAAAATATTCTGAACATTTTAAGACCACTTGAACACTTCTTTCAAAATGTATCCAGAGATGATGTGTTTCTTTCATCAGACTCCACTTTTCTTATCATTTCCACTTAGGGGATAACTGGCAGATCTGTGCTATTTTAAAAACATGCTGGCTTATCTGTTCTCTCTTTTCCCCTCATTCCCCTCATAGATGCCTCCTCAGTAAAAGATTCTGGAGGGAGCTGCTGTTTATCTTGCCTGCTGTAGGCAGGCACACACAGCTATTTTAGGAGTGGCTAAAGGAGAACCCTACTCTTCCCCAGATCAAGCTTTACTGCATTGCTTACTGTAGGCACACTGCTGGAACTCAACACCAAAAGTCTGTGTTTCTCCAGTCCTCCTTCACTATCCTCCCAGTGCCCACACAACTTGACAGAAGATGAGGAAGAAAAGTGGGCTGGGCATGTGGAAAAGAGATTGTAAAATGGAGCTTCACTGTCAGCAGCTTTGATAACCAAGGAACATCTATATATTATCTTGCTAGTGATTGCTTTTTTAATTGGCACTGCTCCTGTCTTGTTGTTATTGTTGTTTTCTACAACTGCATAAAAAGTTAAACATGAGAAGTTTTAGCTTTCACCATCATGGAAATGGTGAGAAATGTTTCATCTGCTGAAATTTTTCATACAGGTTTTCCTGGGGGGTGGGGACGAACTATCAAACCTACATCTCACCAATCCTGTTCTTCCGATATCAGCAAAACTCTAAAATGTATAAATATTACCATTTTGATTTTTAACTTTTATATATCATGATTTTAACTATTTTTAAAGCACTGTAAGCTGCTTTGAGTCTTTCCCTAGAAAAAAGTGTGATACAAATAAAGAAAACAACAACAACAATTTTACATAATTTACCTCTATTTTTGATAGATGATTGGGGTTGGTACCCTGATTTCTAGGGTCCCTTGGGGGATATCTCAGTGTGCTCCATGTGATGGGGAATAGAAACTAGCCAGAGCATGAGCTATAGCAATGCAAGAGGCAGGGTAACTTAGCAGGGTCTTTTTATCCAGTTTTTACGGGGTCAGGCCAAGCCAAAAACCAAACAAGACTGTCCAATAAATGATTGTATTGAATGCAAGTCTCACACACCAACGCAAATATGCACGCACACACACCCAAGAGCTATTAAGAAACAAAAGAGAGGAAATTGGATAGGGGAGTATTGGAGGGGTACGGTTGGGGATAATACTGCACCTTTTCCTGAAGTCCTGGGTCTGGGAAAGCAGCGGAGAAGTGGGGCTCAGCACGGAGAGGGCTGTGGGGATCACTCAACAGACAGAGCAACGGTCTGCTGGGGTGACTGGGAGTCATCCAAAGAACCACTCAAAAATAAGGACCATTTGTAGGGGGAAAAGTAGGACTAATCCTTTCCGGGGGAAACAATGGGTGTTGGAGCGATAATGAAGCTCCACCATGGTAATTTCCTTTGTGTGATGGGATTGCAAGGGGTTGCCAAAGTCTCAGGATCTTCAGCTGTTTTAGTTTGTGGTGTGATTTCATGTAAATGGTCCTCGCCTGATGGAATATTTGCCCAACTTGGGGCAGACACATTAATCCCCTCAAATCGGCTTCTCAGGGGCTGTGGACCCTTTGTTTATTGTGGGTTTACATATCTTGAAGTCTCCCAGGGCTACGTGACTGGGGGTTTTACTGGCCTGACCTGGTTTTCAGTCTTTGACCATTGCTGCCTACGTGCCCATCCGGATGACCTCTCAGGCACATTGAATCATATTTTACTATCAAAATTGTAGACCGCAGGACAGGGTTTTCCAGTGAAATAACAGGGTTCTTTTGTTAGAATTCTTTTATCTAATTTCTTTTATCTAAGGACTAAGACATGGGACAATGGCTTCAAACTTTGGGAAAAGAGATTTCATCTAAACATTAGGAAGAACTTCCTGATGGTAAGAGCCATTTGACAGTGGAATGTGCTGCCTCGGAATGTGACAGAGTCTCCTTCTTTGGAGGTGGTTTAAACAGAGGCTGGATGGCTAGCTGTCAGGAGTGCTTTGATGGTGTATTCCTGCATGGCAGGGAGTTGAACTGGATAACCCTTGTGGTCTCTTCCAACTCTATGATTCTATAATTCTAATTTTGGACTTCTTTATGCAATTTAAGTGTGTCATGGGCTGCACTATCTTACATTCACCCTATAATGTGTGCCTACAGTGACTGGCAGATAAAGCATACCCAGCAGTGTAAACAGAAGTAGAAGACTGCTGAGTAATCATCAAACAGAGACAGTGGTATTGCTGGCATCAACAATGACCAGATCCCTTCATTGCAACCTATCAGCAGTGGCATCACACCAGTTACACCCTTTGGAATGGCAGCAATTCTGTTAATCTTTTGTTAGCCTTCCTTTTCAACCTGAAATATGAATCCAACAAATAACTGGTCAATTTCCACATATCACATGATAATAAATCACACATGTCATTTAAAAAAAGTTTTCAACAAAGGCTATTGCCACAAATTGGGATACTGGTTGGCAGGGGAATCCAATCAATGCATAATAATTACTGTAAATTCCTTCTGCTTCAGCTCAAAAATAGCCATGGTGAGTAGACAGAAAAGGAGGGAACAGAACAGCCTAGTATGAAATAAAGTATATTTGTGTTATCTCACTGGTAAACCCTATCCCAGAGTCTACAATTTTGATATTAAAATATAATTTTGTGTGCCAAAGAGGTCCCCTGAAGGGGCACGTAGGCAGCAATGGTCAAAAGACTGAAAACCAGGTCAGGCCAGTAAAATCCCCAGTCACGTAGCCCTAAGAGACCTCAAGATGTGTAAACCCACAATAAACAAAGGGTCCACAGCCCCAGGAAGCCGACTTGAGGGGATTAGTGTGTCTGCCCCAAGTTGAGCAAATATTCCATTAGGCGAGGACCATTTACATGAAGTCACACCACAAACTAACATAGCCGAAGATCCTGAGACTTTGGCAACCCCTTGCAATCTGATCACGCAAAGGAAATTACCATGGTGGAGCTTCATGATCACTCCATCACCCATTGTTCTCACCGGGAAAGGATTAGTCCTCCAGGTACTCTTTCCCCTACAAATAGTCCCTATTTTTGAGTGGTTCTTTGGATCACTTCCAATCATCCCAGCAGATTGTTTCTCTGTCCGTTGAGTGATCCCCTCGGTCCTCTCTGAGCCCCACTGCTCCCCTGTTTTTCCCAGACCCAGGACTTCAGGACAAAGGTGCAGTATCACCCCAGCTACACCCCTTCAATTCACCTATCCAATTTCCTCTCTTTTGCTTCTTAATAGGTCTTGAGCGAGTGTGTGAGTGATTGCGTTGGTACGCCAGACTTTCATTCAATAAAATTATTTATTGGATATTTTTGTTTGGTTTTTGGCTTGGCCTGACCCCTTAAAAACTGGGTAAAAAGACCCCACTAGGTTACCCTGCCTCTCGCATTGCTACTGCTTGTGCTCTGGCTAGTTTCCATTCCCCATCACATGGAGCACATTGAGGTGTCCCCCAAGGGACCCCAGAAATCAGGGTAACATTTGAATGTATGCTTTTGACTTCCATCACTCATGACTTTGAAGATTAGTTATTGGGGGACACAAGCCAGAGAGTATTTGTGGATTTTGATATATATCTGATTGACCACTTTCATAACAGAATGATGTACTTACACAGGGATTTGGTTTGACCCAATAGAACTCCTCTTGGATTTATGCTTCAGTTCTTTAACAAGCAGGTGGATAAGGGCTATAACGACAAAATAGTAGTAGCCAGAGGAATGTACACATTTCTAAACCTGGAACAATTCACTTTCTTTTATTCAACCCTTCAAGAGTAGCATTCATTTTATTCAACCCTTCAAGAGTAGTATTCATTTGTGTGGATTTTTGCCGTGGATCATTCGTCTGATGGATAGGCGGAAAGAATCCTCAAACTTCTTTTGGACAGTTCTGTTTGATTTGTTCTAAATGTCCAAGGATGTAGTGGCTATTTTATAGCCAAATGTTCTTGAAACACAGCCATGAATGGTGTGGAAAGCATAGAGAACAACTACTCTAGAAAATAAAGAATCCACCTCCATTCATTTTACTCATATATAATAAAATGTATAAAGAACTCAGTTTTAGTAAAAGGCTGGAAAGGCAAGGCCTTGAGAATGGTAGACAGGAACTAACAAAGAAACTTAAACGTCTTGGACTCATATACTATGCCTGGCTTTATCATTATACCCTGAAGAGTTGCCACATAGGACTAAAGGTTAATTCTGTCCTTCCATGCCTTGTGCCTTGAAGCCACCTTTGCAGTATTATGAATCTAAGTTCTAATGGGCATTTTTCCCCAGAAGAGACTGCGTTCATCACCAGTGAATCCCTGCTTTGGATGATAGCCTTTCTCCCAAACCAACTTCTTAAACTGCTCTGGAAATTTGGTAGCAGCTGCTTCATCAGCAGAGGCAGCCTCGTCTCTCACTTTTATGTTTTTAAGTCCAAACCTCTTCTTAAATCTGTGCAACAATCCACTACTTGCAGTAAAGGGCTTGGTGGGACTCATTTGAGGGGGTGCCCCACTGATATCTTTGTATAGTCTCAAAACTTTGTAGTGTAAGATGTTGATGTTAATGGAAAGTTGTTTTATGTTCATGTCTCCCAGCCACAAATTTAATTTCTTCTCCCTTTTAATTAAGCACCTATCATGCACTGTGGAGGTAACTTTTGCAGTTTCAGGTGCAACAGCAAAATGACCACAGATTTCCTTTTCCTTCTTAAGAATTTCATGGACGGAAGAGTCATTCTTACTATACATCTTAGCAACTTCAGTGCACATTTTGTTTTATTCCCTGATTAAGTCAAGAACTTTTACTTTCTCACATAAAGGAAGAATTTTGCAGATTCTCTTAGGCTTATCAGGATTGCCAGCATCACCATTCTTGCACTTTGGGGCCATCACAAACAGCAGAAGTACTGTACCAGGGACTTTACCAAGGACTGTAAGGGCAAAGATTTGTACTGTGCTAGCACAAGAATTTTGCAGAAGCACATTATCACAATCAGATCACAAACAGTAACCAAGAGGCCTGCTCAGAGGCTGAATGGTGTTAGAGCAGGTTTAATCATAGATGGTATTAAAGCAGGTTTAATCTTAGAATCGTAGAGTGGGAGGAGAGATATGTTGGTATTTTAGTATTTTGATCACTGATCAGGGATACTCTGAGTGGAATTAGTTGTATAGGAATAGGCCATTTCTACCATCAGCTGTGAGGGGATGCTGGACCTTATCAGCAAACAGAATGAAATGCTTTTTTGCTAGGTATTGTCTGCTACATCATTCCCCAGTAATGAAGCTTTAAGGCACCACCAGACTTAAACACTATCATTATTCTTAAAATATTTCTGTACTGCCCTGTATCATGAGATCTTGGTTAAAATCAATATAAACAGGTTAAAACAATTAAAACAATAAAAATATTTTAAATATTTGAAAAAAATCTACTCAGAAAGAAATTCCCTTTTCTTCAGAAACTCTTATTCCTAAGAAAGTGTGCACTGGAGTCCTCTTAAGAGCACAGTCCTGTTCATATCCAGTCAGGACGTAAACGTCCTGAAGTGTTCAATAGGACTTAATATCCAAGGAGAGCTTGGAACATTTGTGGAGTACAGATCCCAAGAAGCTTCTTGGAATTGTTCTTAAAGAGTAATATTTCCAAGTCCTCTGAGTAGAATTGCCAGCCTAAAATAAGGTATGGCAGTGAAATTGTAAGCACATTTGCTCAAAAGTAAGTCTTACGGTGTTCAGCAGGGCCTACTCTCTAGTCAAAGTGCAGGCACAAAACAGAAACACTTTCAATACTATTCCAAAAGTCTATACGAATATTAAATATTAGAATGTGTACTAACATTAAGCTACGTAGGCAGAATGAATCTGAAATGTGGTGCTGTAGGATAGTTCTACACATACCAAAACAGCCAATAAATGAGAAATAGAGCAAATCAACCCTGAACTCCCTCTAGAAGCCAAGATGACTAAACTGATGTTATCATACTTTGTATCATGAGACAGCATGGCTGGTTAGAAAAGATAATGCTTGGTAAAGTGAAAGGCAGCTGGAAAAGAAGAAGGCTGCTTTAAGGTGGATTGGTTCAGTTGAGGGAGCCACAGCCCTGAGTTTGCAGGATCTGGGCAGGGCTGTTGATGATGAAGCATATTGGAGGTCTCTCATGTGTATGTGTCCTCAGATCGCCTGTTGACTTACGCCAGCTCCATGAATTCATAACGTTTTCTTAGGCAAGGAATACTCAGATGTGGTTTTGCCAGCTATTTCCTCTGAAATATTGCCTACAGCACTTGGAATTTGTTGGTGGCCTCCCTTCCAAATACTAACCAGGGCTGACCCTGCCTAGCTTCCAGGATAAGACAGAATCTGGTGCCAGGGTTGACATAAGTCAAAGCTGAGTAGATGGCACTTAACAACAGCTTCCCACGCTTGCTTTCCTATGTGTACCGTACACAACAGAAGTTGAGGAATGAGTTTTGTTTTAAATCGTGCAGTTGTAACTGTATTTTTTCTTTTTTAAGTACATATTTCAACATTGTTAATAGTTTAATTCTATTTTAATGTTGACTTTATATATGTTTGCTGTTGTTGTTGTTATATGCCTTTGTTTTGACTTATGGCAATTCTAGAGAATCTATCACCAGGTTTTCTGGGGCTGAGAGTGTGTGATGTGCCCAAGGGTTTCCATGGCCCAGCAGGGAATCCAGGGTCAGAGTCCAATGCTCAAACCACGACACCACCTTTGGACCCACTGTATATTGTAATCACTTTCATTTGTAAGCCGTCTTGAGTCCCAGGCCATTTCCGCACTAGCCTGTTATAGCGCGGTGATTCCACTTTCAACCTCCTCTGGAACCTGGGGTTTGCAGTTTCGGGAGGGGCCGGCGAGCCCCTCCCGAAACTGCAAACCCCAGGATTCCAGAGGAGGTTGAAAGTGAAATCACCGCGCTATAACAGGCTAGTGCGGAAATGGTCCCAATCTTGAAGAAAAGGTGGGCTGCAGACGGATTTAACAGAAAGTTCTTTTAGATCCTCAACAGATAAGCTAACATCATTAAGCACGAGGCTGATGCCTCCGCTGGCGGGAAAAGTCCAGCTGCTGAAGTCCTTAGGCGGTGCTCCCAACACAGGCCATTTCCGCACTGGACTGTTACAGCGCTATTATTCCACTTTCAACATCGTACAGAATCCTGCGGTTTAGGGAGGGGCCTCAAAGGATTCCATAGGCTGCTGAAAGTGGAATCATAGCACTCTAGCAGTCTAGCGCGGAAATGGCCTCAGCGTTGCTGGGGAGGAAACGGGGAGCCACCAAGCCTGGGAAGAAAGAGCCTCCGTCCCAACCCCTAAATGGCCGACGGTGGCGAGCGCCTTCCCGCATTATGTGCGCGGGGCCAGGCTGGGGCTGGCAAGGCGGCAGGCAGCCCTGGCTTCTTCCCGTCCCTTTTCCTCGCCTGGGTTTCGGGACGCCCTCATCAAACCCCGCCCCTGGATATGGGCGAGCTGAGGAGGAAGCGGCGGAAAGGAAGCGAAGGGGGCCGCCTGCCTGCCTGCCTGCCTCTCTGCCTGGCTCCCTCCCGGCGCTGGTGGACGCTGCCTTGTCGTGAGTTCAGGAGCTCGACGCTTTCCTCCCGCCGAGCAGCCAGACCGCCTCAGGCACCGCGGAAGAGGAGGCGGCGGCAGGGGGCTGGCCGGCTCCTGGCCGAAAGAGGCGCCGCCGCCCTCCTCTCCCCTTCGTCCTCCTCCTCCTCCCCCAACGCCGCGGCGCAGGAGGAGGGACCCAGCGGCAGCGCAGCCAGCCAGGGCTCATCCCCGGGCAGGGGGAGACACGCTGCCGCAGCCCCACCATGGCCACCAAGGTGAGGAGAAAAGCCCCGCCGACCCGAACCCGGGGGAGCCCGCGGGAGCCCCTTCCCTCCGGGCTCCCCACAGACGGCCAGCTCGGAGCCGCTGGCCCCGGCTCGCCCCAGATTTCTCCCCGCCCCGTTTTTGTTTGCCTTTTGAAAACAGCTCGGGCGTGACTCCGGCGAGGGGATGAGTGGGCGGCGGGTAGTTTCTGAGGGAAGGGGTTGGCGAAGGAGCCAGCGGCGGCGGCGGCGGCGGCGGTCTCCGGGGCTGGGGAGAAGCGGGAGGTCCTGGTTTTCTCCCCACAGGGGGGGTGTGTTGTCGGGGGTGTCCAAGGCTGAAAGATTGGGGAGGTCGGGCTGTGGCGTTTGAGGGGAGCCCCTTTGATCTCGGGGGTCAGAGTCGTGGTTTCGGTTTAGGTCGCGTTCCTTCTTCTGGCCGTGGAGACAGACGGGCACGTACGGTTGGGCCTTAGACGTCTCTTTTCCTCCTTTGGGGCAGCAGGCAGAGGAGAGCTTGGGGGAGCCTCCAAACCTCTGGAAGGAGTTTTGCCACACATTTCGTATGTCTACTAACGGCCGGCGAAGAGAGAAATGCTAAAGGTGACCAGAAAAGAACATTTAAGTGAAAGCCCCCCCCCCCCCCTTTAGATTAGCCTTGTTCCTCCAAAAGTAACTTTTCCCAACTTCAGTGGTAGGAGAAGATATGCAGTGGGATACACCTTATCTTCAGGCAGGGTTAGTATAGGGTTATACAGAAAGGACATACTCTATAGCTCCTCCTCCCTTTTGTAGGTGTGTTCACATCGTGTATACAGTATTTATGCAGAGGGCCTAAGTATCTTAAAAGCACTGGATCTCGTCTGATCATGGAAACTTAAGCAGGGTTAGCCCTGCTTAGTACTTGGATGGGAGACCACCAATGAATTGCGTGTACTGTGAGCTGTACATTTTCAGAGGGAGGAACTGGCAAAACCACCTGAGTGTTTCTTGCCCAAGAAAATCTTGTGAAATTAATGGAGTCAGCATAGGTTGACATGTGACTTGAAGGTACATGCATGCATTTATACACAGCCTCTTTGTACCTGTTGTTGGATGCTGTAACGTGTTGTGATGTGGTGATTTTGAAAGGTTGCAGTTCTGCCCTTGGTCCCCTGCAAATGTTACAGATGTGAGGGAGCTTAACTGCTAGTTTAGACATGCTTAATTTGGAAAGAAGTCCTGTAGTGTGTTTGGTTTTACATGCTGTTGTGTGTTTTTAGAATTGCAGCCTACATTTTTTTTCAGGCACTTCAAAAATACTTCTGAGTGCATTTCAAAATTACTTCTGTAGGGAATGGAAGAATACTGAGAGATCTCAGTGGAGGAGCTGAGTCAGTTAAGGAAATGTTGATTCAGAATCAATAGTGTTCACAATGTATGTTTTACTTATTCAGTTGCTTGTTTTCATATTAAGTTGTAGGGAAAGTTCTCCACCAAGAATTTTAAAATGCATCCTTTTTCCTTCCCTTGATCTACCTCATAAGTTAGTTTGAATTACTAATACCATGTTTACAACTAGTATTTCCAAACCTCACACTACGGAAAAAACTGTCATTTAGCTGGCCTACAAAAGGAGAATCATTTGCTAATCAGTAACTTTTGATCTCTGTATGCCTGTTTTGGAGCTGTATTTTAGAATATAGTTACCTGTTTAAACTTTCCTCCAAAACACTGAGTTAAAGCCTGTAGACTTTTGAAATGAAGTTTGATTCTTACAGTGCTTAAGTTTAATCAGTTAATCAATCTGTAATTATAATGTGATACTGTTATTACTATTTTCTGTTTTTTGTGATGATCTGTCATCTTACAATTGATAGCAGTCCTCTTTTTGTAGATGATTTGCTGAGTCTCTGAGATCTTTGGCTTAGCTTGCATATGTGGTAGAAGTAGAAAGGAATCTAGTACTGATCATAGTTGCCATTTTTGGACATTATGTTAAACCATAGTTTAGCAGGATAAAATGAATTTCAGTGAACTTTGGGCTCACAAGCTCTGCTTCCCAACTATAACTGTAATATTGGGGAGGAGATCAGAAATTTCTGCTGCTGTTTTTACAGTTGTGGTAGTTCAATGTTGCATATGAACTGAGGTTGATCTTAATTATGTTTAGAGGAAACAGGCCTGCGCTATAAATCATGTTTTGTAGTTGTCTTGTTTCCACTAACTACAGTTTGTTGGATTTGGCTAGCAAAATAAACTTTAGGCAATGCAAAATGGAAGTAAAAGCTTTTGAACCCATCAGCTGTGTGTGTGGGGAAGTGATTCCCAAGCTGAGGACTTGCTGTGATTTATTCTTGTCACACAACTAAACATGGCTATAGAGATTTATTCCTACATTTCAGTTTCAGGCCAGCTAAGGCAAAATTCCAAAGGAAATACCTTGTGCTCATACAAATTCAGGGATAGTGATGTTGACTGTAAAACAAATTCCAAAGTTCATGCTATGGTAAACTTTTATTAGGCCAGTGAAAAATACACCAATCTCGGTGCTAGCTTTCAAAATCAAAGTTTCTTCATCGGGCGAAGATATTTTTTAAAAATGTACAATGGAGACGGGGAGGGAAATGAAAATGTTGAAATCGTATGCCTACATGTTGTCCTCAGATGATGTGTGGGCAAGAGTACATAGAGTTTGAATTCAGACTCATCAGTCACCACCCCAGTGGGCCATGTATATAAGTGATTATGTCCATGTGATCTTCCAGGCAGTTTTGTCCAATTGAATAATCTAATCAGTTTCTTCAGAAATAGATCAAGTTCTGTGTAGTCCTGTTTTTCAATAGCCAGCATTCAAGCAGGAAAGGAAAAAATGACTAAAGTCCAGTTATTAAAAAAGATGTCTCACAAGGCATAATTGCTGAGTTATATTCTTACGTCATATGTACCAACATATAGCTTTTTTCCTTGAAGTATCTTTGTATAAATAACAAAAAAAAGTAATTTCAAAACAGCTTCAGTGTGAATTCTCAGTTTAAGATGGGTGGTGAGTGTTCTTTTTTGCTTTCTTTACACTTTCATTATGAGAAGCCTTAACAATACTACTTTCTATGTGACTATCTTGGAATGTACAGTTACAGGTTTTTAAAAGTAATTGTGAATAATGCTATGGAAATATGTGATCTCAGTTTTGTAGCTAAACTTGAAATTCATTTGGTCTTGTTTACTTTGCTGCTTGGGTTTTTAAACTATATATTTAAATATCTCAAGTGAGTCAACAAAATTTAAAACAAATAAGCTCAGTCAGTATATCAATCTTTATGGCTATGGTCAGTGACCACTGATGATAAACACAGCAGCTTTAAGTGTCTTCCAGGAATAATTATGTCTGCTTTCCTGTGAAGTTAATGAGATAATATGACATTTGAAAACAAAGTAGAGATGCCAATCAAATACACAAAAATCTTGGTGCTAGCTTTCAAAACTAAAGTTTCTTCATTGGGCAGGATTCTTTTCAAAAGGTGCAGCAGGAAGGGCAGAAGGAAATGAAGATAAGAAATAAAAATTTCTTGATACTCATGAACAACCTGGCCTAAGAGGAATGAGGAACCAGTGAGGAAGAAACTGGTATACCAAGGATAGAGAACCTTTGGCTGTCCAGACATTTGGAACTTCAAATTCCAGAAGCCATAGCCAGCATGGCTGATGATAAGAAATTGTGGGAGTTCAGTCCCAAACCTCTTGGAGAGTCAAAGAATCCTTCCCCCTCTTGAAACAAAAAAACCAGTGTGGAGCTATTCTTATGAAAATGTAGGAGAAAGGGAATGACAGTGAAGGAGAAAGGAAGGAAGGAACTCATTTTGAAAGTGCCTGTGTCCGTAAGATGCATAGCTTTGGGTGGTATGTACATTCTGACAAACAAAATCTCTACATATTTACCCATCCACTATTGCTGTGGCAGAAGTTAATAGGTAGAGCAGATTTGGGAACCAGAGTTTGAGGTGAACTGTATGCCTTGTCTTACACATTCTGATTACAGTTGACTCTCCATATCTGTGGATTCTGTATCCACAGATTCAGCCAACCGAGATTTCAAAGTATATCTCGTGTGTTTGTGTGTGTGTGTGTGTGTGTGTGTGTGTGTGTATGAGAAATACTTTCAGGTCTCAGTAAAATGAGAAAGCAGTGTTTCCTTTTTGGAGATGTATATCTCCAAAATGCAAACATTGATTTCTCATTTTACATAAGGGATGCCATTTTACTACACCATTGTATATAATGAGTCTTGAGCATCCATAAATATTGATATCTGTGAGGGGTCCTGGAACCAAACTCTAGTGGATACCAAGGCCCACTGTATAGTGGCATTGAGTTTATAGTGGCATTGAAATGAAGATGGCTTGTTTATAGTTTGAATTCCTTAGATCATTTTACTGAGCTTTCAGTGGGCTACTGTGAGAAAAGTTATTCATTCCTAATGTGGTTATTTAACTAACTGAGTCACAACCACTTTATTACTAGAACTATAGGGTGTTAATATAACAGAAACTACTTTGTTACTTAAATATGAGTTTTTTTATAGAGGTCAAAGGCATTGCTGGCTTTTGCTGCTTGGTAGTAAAGTACTGTGCTCTTTTGTCACTTTCTTATGGAACTGCATTTATAAAGCATTTTTAATGCTGTATGCATTGAGAATTTCCTTTTGCTAATGGCTGGAAGCCAGAGCTATTGATAGTTTTCCGCTTAGGCAGTAGCAGAAACATAGTCCAATTGGTGCTTATTTCCATGTTTGGAACAGGCCACTGCAACTGTGTTCAAAGGAAGTGAAGGGTCATTGTTTCCGTGCCAGACAAGTGCAACTTCATTCTGTAAACAAGAGGCTTGTGGCCTCTTTTATTTGACGTGGTCTCTGAAAGCAAAGGGTAGGGTGCACTGTTCTTTACTCAGATGAAACTGTTTGGTCGATAGAAAAGAAAAACATTTCAGAAACTTTGGAAAATATGTTAGAATAAGAAAATGCTTTGTGGTGGGGAATTGGTTTTGTTTACATTCGAAACTTATTTAATAGTAAATACCAGGAGTTCCAAATAGCAGATGCTGTGCTCACATTTTTCAAAACTAAATTTGTTGAGACCTGCTGGTTTAAATCAATAAATTGAATAATTTTATACGTTTAATCTTAAAACAAAAATTCTATAACAATGTTTTAAAAATTCAAAAATAATACAAGATAGTTTAAAGTGTTTAACTAAGTGAGTGGCATTTTTCTGAAATGTCAGTGTAAGCCATACTAGAAATATTGAATTTAAAGTAAGTGTTAAGAGCTAAGATGCATTACATAATCCAGTTCTCAAGTCCACATAGATTGGTGGAAATTTGATGTTTCATGAATGGTGACCGCAGATAACTAAGCCCTAAAACTTCTTTTTAGTTCCATCTGGAATAGATCCACTGAATTAATGAGCATAAACAAGTTATTTACAGTTGATTCAGTTGATGTGCTTTAGATGAGACTAACAGTTGGATCTAGCCCTGGGTAATTATTGTAATACTTGAGGTGGGGAATAATATTACCAATGCACTTGATTGCATATTCAAACTGCTATGCATGTATCATCTCAGGAATCCGTACAACAGCCTTGTCAAATAGATCTGACTGTTGTTGCTGTTGCAGATGTGGAGGTTTGAGGCTTGGAAACAGTGGCTACGTGACATGAACTTCACAGCTCATGTGGTTGGTCAGTATGCCAGCTGTTTATACAATGGGAACTTAATAAAATTGACTTAGCTTTTTGATACTCTATTCCCATTTGTAAGGATTGTGCCTTTATGTTGTTGCTAATTGCTGTCAAATGAACTTCAGCTTATGAATGTGAGATCTCCAAGGCTTAATTTATACAGGTTAAATAGTGAGTCCTTGCCTTGAACCCAGTCTATTTGGAACACACAATGATCCTCTCATTTCAGTGTGGAAACACTTATTTTTGATTCCTTGGGGCTTTAAGGCATTAAAAAAAACCTCGGTTTATTCCATTACTTGGAGAATAAATGAGTTTTAGAACTTGTGCTTTAACCCCTGCATTGGGATGACTATGGATTTGGTAGGGAGGGTGAGGTGAGGTTGGCGTGTGATCACCTATATCACCACAGAAACTCCCATATTTGTATCAGCATCCAGAAAAGGCAGTGTTGACCTTTCAGGGGTGGGTGGGTTGGTGTTTATATGCACACATTTGCAAGTCAGCATTTCATCTCCCCCTTTTCTAACAGCCTCATGTTATAGAAGTTCAAGTGAGCAGCCATAATGAAAGGGGGAGGCTATTTGAGCAAATACGTGCATATGAGCATGTGTTGCAGGAATAACCCCCCCACTGTAGCTTCTGTGGTCATGTGACCAGACATCAACTGATATGGCAAACACATAGACATAGTAGAAACGCCCCCTTGCACCAGTGTGGCTATATAATGGGGGTCCCATATGGCTTTCCAAAATAATTCTCTTCTAGATTAAAATGGGTATGTCTGACAGTAAAGGGCTCAGACTGGAGCTGGGATTCAACCTGATTCCTGGTCACCAACTGACTAAGATCAGATTCTGCCTTTAGCTGACAGCAATCTAACTAGCAGATTTAAGGTACGTCTTCTTATCCCTTACTGTGCTTGTAAAGATATGAGAATGACAAGCAAAAAAGGTGTTGAATTAAAGATTGGCCATGGTTTTTCCCATGATCCATCTTGTCCCTCATCTCTTTCACAGTGATACTGATACTGTTTTTTTCAGACTAATCTTAAAATACCAGTAGTGCCTTAATCTTAGGTTCTGCTGATCAACTCTGCTTTGGGTGTGTAATGATGAATGTACTGTGTTTGTACTGATAATAGTCCCTACACATGTATGTCTCCCCTTGAAAGCTCCTGTGAGGTAGATGTTGTTTGCCACTTTGGTGCTTGCAGTTGGAGGAAATTGTTGATTTCAGGCAAGTAGGCAAGCGAGTGATACATAGTGACATATCTTTTGCCAGAAAAAATGTGCAGTTGTTCTTTAACTCAGGTCTATTAGAGTAGCCAACGTCTCATAGGGTTAGAAGAGACTAAAATAGGCCGTTGGTCTTGTACTGCAAGGTAGAATTGTAATTTCATCAGATTCTTGAAGGAGAAAGCTGTGGAATTTACATCATAGTGACCTCTAGTAAGAGAGGAGGTGCCCCAAATGTTTCATACTACTCTGAATAACTATGGGGTTAATCAGTCTAATATAATGCAGTAGAATTTAGTAGTAGCTTAAAGTCTAATGCATATTGTGAATTTACAGCGTTGTCATGGTACCAGTGATAATATAATACCAGAAGATTTATGCATGGTTAAAACAAGCTGTTGTAGTTTTTAAAAAGCATAATAATTTGCATTGGTTCAAACAAAATAAAATTTTCTGTCAGAGATGCACTCTTGCAGTCCCTAGGAAAGTATCTTAGTTAAATAATACATACTTGGGTGTATCTGTGGACAGAAGCATAAGTTGCTAGCAGCAGTTTCCTCAATAGTAGACACAAGATAACTGCCAAAATCACAAGTATCATTTCAATGTAGTTGCAGCCATATCTGTGGACATGCTGGGTCCTTGTTACTCCTCTCCAAATAAGTGCAAGTGTGGTAAAAAAAAGTAAGCAAACGTACTGCACAGGTACAGAAAGGATAAAATCCCTGTTGAGCCATAAATTTTACTGGGTGATGCTGCGCCAGTCACTGCTTCTAAACTTAACTTCCCTCAGAAGGTTGTTGTGAGGATGAAATAATATGAGAGAGAGGACTAGTTCTTTGATACGCTATTAATACTGTTCTGTTAGAGGTAACTTTTTTTGTCATTTTTCAGAGAGCAGCTAATCTGCAGCAACTGTATCTACAAGGTGTTAATAAGTTTTCCCATACTTACACAGAGGGCAGTTGAAGTTCAATAAGACTGTCACATCACTTTGGAAACCTGCTATAAATACTGTTGTTTTCCTCTGCTTATTGATGATAGGTGATATCTGAAAAGATAATAACCTGCTTTATCGTATGAGACATTAACTGTAAAAATAACAGAAGTAAAATGTGGCACTTTAAAAAGATATGGTGTGTGTGTTTGGGAAAGAATTTGAGAGGTTCGGCCTTAGTAAAGATTTGTATTCTGGCTGAGGGCCTTATCACACAAGGCAGGTAAATCATAATTGCATCAGGGTAATAGCACCTTCTGTTAGGGCTTCCACTGTGGCGCCATTGCTTTTTTGTTGCTGTCTCATGAAAGACCATTTTAAAAGCGATTCTGTTTACTAACACAAAAAGTCTATCAGTGACCTTTACTGCTTCTATCACAGTATGATTTCCTGTGCAAAAGCTCAGTTACACTTTTATTTTGATTTTGGGGGGTCAGTGGATGTGCTTTGGGTAGAAAAATTGTTTATCATGGAGAGATACAACCCTGTGGTGCTATCTGGTGCTACAACACTGCAAAGCTATGGTGAGCTGAGGGCTCTGTCTCTCTCTCTCTCTCTCACTCACACACACACACCTACCTTGAAATGTAAGAGGAAAGGCTTGCAATTAAAAAAAAATGTTAACCCTCTGTCTCTTATTTGTTATTTCCTCCTTCAGACATACTAATCACTGCCATATGAAAGCCAGGGAAACATCAGTGGCTGCTGACTTTACTGTGCCAGCAATTAGTTATATCTAGGAACTCTTATCTGTCCTAGTCAGGAATTCTATCCCCAAGGTGAAAATGGTCTTTTTAAAGATAAGAGTGTTTTCATTTTATATTTATGGGGGGACATCTGTATGTGTGTGTGCATGAGTGCGAAATAATGAAAAGTGGGGGGGTAATGTCTTAGGGAAGCTAGTGGGTCTGTAGTCCAAAATGCTGTGTGTGGTATGATTTTAGCACAAGTGGATGTTGCAATCTCAGAATGGATCTGAAGGTTCACAAGGAAAGAGAGCAATCCCAATTAAATAGAATTTTTACAGACAATACAGTTGTAGTGGGAGAGAAGCCGTGCGTGATAAGGTTCTAAGAGTGAGTGTTAAAATGTCAAAATACCGTGTATGCACCATGCTAGGAGCCAGCGTGATATTGTGATTTGAGTATTGGACTATGACTCTGGAGACCAGGGTTTGAATCCCTGCTAGGTCATGGAGAACCTGCTGGGTTACTTTGGGCAAATCATACTCTTTCAGTCTCAGAGGAGGACACTAGCACATTCCCTCTGAACAAATCTTGCCAAGAAAACCCCATGGTAGGGTCACCATAAATCAAAACAACTTGAAAGCACACAACAACACCTCCATAGTGCTGTATTTTCATTTTTCATTTTTCCTGTTGAGACTTTAGGCTGTTAACAAAGCTGAATGTGTGTGTGTGCACACGCACATGCATATGCCCATGTGTAATCTGTAGGCTATATGGTAATTTTTGTGGCCTCCAAGGACTTCCCTCCCCCCTTATTTTGCTCTACCAGTTCATTTCCTGCTTTAGAAAAAGGCCTTTCCTGGGCCTAAAATAGCAAGAGGGAGCAGAACATGACAAAACTGTCCCGTGCCATAGAGAGTGCAAAAGGGCATTTTGAGTAAATAAAATTTGAACCAGTCTTAAAGGCCCAGTGCAGGGTGTGTGCCTCTAGCAGAGCTCAGGAAGTTGCCCCCTCCTGCTATAAAGCTTCATATAGCTTGGGACCAGGCTATTTGTAAGATTACATTGTCCTGTATAGGCCTGCCCAAATGTTAAGATCATTGGAAGAGGTCCTCTTCTGTGTTTTGCCACCATCGGAGATATATTTGTTGGGAACACAAAAGAGAGCCTTCTTATTGGCTCCTCCTTGGCTCTGCTACTCCCTGCATAAGGAGAACAGATTAGCTTTATTTTCTTGTCTTTCCTTTGGCAGGGAAATACTTTTTAAAAAAAAAAATAAGGCAGAGTTTTGTCATCTAAATTAAGTATTGTTGAAGAGGGCTCTAATCATTTGAGTGCTTTTTTTTTCTGTTAGTGCTTTTTTCTTTCTATTAGTTTGTTCTTAAATTTTGTTTTGTTCTGATGTTTTAATTATATTTATTTTTATTTCATTTTTATTACTGCAAAACACCTTGAGTGTGATTTTTGTGACAGAAGGGTCACATTTAGTAAAAATGAATGAATTAATACAGGATACTTTCCACTGCTGAAATTAATACTTTTCTTAGGGGTAGATTTGGGGAAATGATGAAGAGCTCTGCATTCTTACATATAAAAGGGGAAAGCTAAAATAGGATTCTTACAATGTAGTATATGAGTGAAAAACTTACTGTTTATCAAATAGAAGATGATAGTTTTTGAAGATGGTTTTTAAACTTTGAGGTTTTTGTAAAGTATAGCTTATTGACACAGGAAGAAGCAGGGCTGCATCTATTAAAGAAAATTATCCTATAGCACTATGCGTATTGTGAAATTAAAAGCCTTTTACAAATTTATGAACTGTCAGTACAATAATCTGAGATAGTGAGGGCAGACAAGGGTCAAGTTGAGTTCTGTCACATGATATGAGGAAGATTTGTATTAGAGCTTCTTCCAACTACATGATGGTGTTAGAGTGTGTTAGCTGGCTATTTCTAGATGTACCTTGGATATATGTAAGATGAGGTGAGTGAAGGCCTCTGAGAACCAGTGTAGTATATCAGAGCATCATATTGAATGTGTAAAGCCAAAGTGCCGTTTTCTGCTTCTCTGTGAAGTACCTTTGACAAATTACTATCTCGTAGTCTAAATTACCCGGTGGAGTTGTTACAGGGCTAGAACAGCCTTTCCCAATACTGCACCATCACAAGTGGAGTAGAAATCATATTCAGAGGTGTGTTTTTACAGTTTTTTGGAGAGTAGGGTTCACATAAGCATGTCTAGAAAGCCTATTTGGACACATCAGTATAGATAATAAGATAATAGTATTCATCTTTGCATGTCACAGTAAGCCATAATTTGTTAGGCATAGTTTATTGCTTTACCTAAGGATTGTTCTGCAGCTAACCAAACAAATCACTTTTTTTTTTCTTCAATTTCTCATCTTTCTCTTTTGTCCTTTTGACTGCTTCTGTTTCAGGGCAGGCAACTCAGGAAACATCTTAGGAATCTAGGGACACACTTTGTTCAGAATGTAATGGCAAACCATAGTTTAAAGAAACCAGAACTTGTAAGCCAACAGGAAACCATGGCTTCTAATTGTGGTTTATGGTGGGCTAACAAATCGTGGTTTCTTTGTGGAGCTGGATTCATATGGAACAGCAAGCTAGAATTCAGCAAACTGTAGGCAGTTGAGTTTGCATTATTTGCAAACTCAGTCAGTTGGAGAATAAAGTGTTGCTATGGTTTACATCAGAAGTTGCCAACTTCCCATGAATTGCTGGGCCACCTATTCTATTGGAGATCGCACTCTGTCTGGTGTGGCCAGGAAAAAAAAAGTTTTTTGTTTCAAATTGCTGTTTTCCTGCCAATATTTCATGAGTTGATGGCTGAAAAAGCCATCTGTTTCTTTTAGAACCAGGCAGAAGAGCACTGTCTAATTTGTTCTTGAAGGAAAAAAATATGGCTTTTTCAGCTGCTATGCCACTGAGTTTCATTGAGGACAATAACTGAAGTGGGGATATTTCTGTATGTAAATTTGTAGAGTTTTGTTTGCTGTTTTATAACCTTGGCCCTCTAAAGTACATTACATGTGAATGAACACCTCTGTTGCTAAACAAATTAAACAATCCCTTTGAAAGAAATCTGCTTGTAGTTGCAAAAGAATACATGAATGATTCAGATGATACGATTTTTTTTTTAAAAAAAAACACCATGAGGTTGTGACTTCAATTACATCTTTCTTTGTTCTGGCCATATTGTGACTGCTTTCTTGCCCTCTCTGTTTCTCCATTTATGTCATCATGTGACTCTCTACAATGCCTATGCCAGATTAGTTTAGAAGGGACTTAGGAAAGTTTATTTTCAAAACAAAAGAAGATCAACACCTATGCCCGTTCAGAAGTGTACTGTAGTTCAGTCTGACTTCGGATGCTAGTAAGGGTACAGTAAGGACTGGAGGCCTTCCTTTTTTACCGAAGCCTAACTGGCAACTGCATACATTACTGGAATCAGAGTAGAATCTACAATAGCCTCTGTCACAAAAGCCCTATTCCAGGTATGTAGCTCTCACATCCATGTTAATACAGAAAATGTAGGACTGTGTTTCTTCTCATAGGCAGGGTCATCAATAGCCTCAGATTTAGACCACTCTCCCAACATAGGGTCAGCTAGCAATAACAGTGATTTTTTCAGTTCTGTGTAAAGATTTTTTACATAGTTTATTGTGCATTGCATTAGAGATGTAAATTTTCTGGGAATGTTGAAGTGGCAAACATATTTTTCTCATTTTTCCTGTAAAACCTTCCTTATTTCATGGAAAAAAAAGCAATATTAGCACCCTTTGCAGTTTGAAAGTTACTCTCTTACTTTAAGAACCAAGAATGTGTTATATATAAAGTGGTTTGGCATAAAGTTATCATGTTATGTTAAAAGTACAGTTTATTCAGAATATAACTACAAATTGAATTTGTCAGATTTTTTTCTTATGAATGGAGTGATAAGAACTTGAACTGTAAGTTCTTCTTCGTGGTCTCTGTCCCTTCATACACTAGGAGCTTTAGCGCCTGCGCGGTAGCGTTCGGAAACTTCTAGAGCTTGTTCGCTTGGCGGGAACCCCTCCCCCACGCCGGTACTGCGCATGCTCCTCCCGCCGAGCAACGGTCTCTCCTCAGTTCTTTCTCGTCCGCCGCCGCGTACGGAAGGTTCTTCAGTTTGTTCCTCTCACGTTGTGCTTGGCTTGCTGTTTTTCACGGTTTTACGGACTTTCGGACTGTCTTTGACCTCTCTTTCGGACTCCCCCTTCGGTTTTTCGTCTTTTTGGATTTCGGAATTTGGCGTTCTTCGTCTTATGTCCGCGCTCTTTAAGAAGTGCGTGTCCTGCGGCCGCAAGGTTGCCCTCAACGACGGCCATAAGGAGTGTCTCTTCTGTTTGGGTGAGTCCCACAACATCCGGACTTGCCCAATTTGCCGGGATTTTACTCCCCAAACTCTCCGCAACCGCTCCGCGAGACTCAAATCTTATTGTTGGGAACAGTCTCTGCGGGCGATAGACGAGACCTCCACTTCCAAGATGGCCGACAAGAAGACGACCACGCCATCGACGGTATCGGCGGCTGCCGTCCGTCCACCTCGTCGGTATCGGGCTCGGTACCGGCAAAAACGCCGATCTCGGCGCTACCGAGGATCCCGAAGCTGTCGGCGGCTGCCAAGTCAGCTAAAGGATCCTCGACGGCGAGGAAGGCTGAGGCTCCCCTTACGGAGACGCCTGCTAAAAAGCGCCCTGCTCCGGACGGAGGCAAGGGCAAGGAGAAGGAGAAGAAGAAGAAGGAAAAGAAGCGCTCCCCGGCTGGGGACGTTGAACCTCCTACTCCTCCTCCTACTCAGCAGCCTTCCAAAGGGCGAGGCGAGTCCGTCGATCTCTCGGAGGATGAGATCGAGGACGTTCCCCAACAGCGCCCGGACTCGCCTGTGGCAGACCCTCCAACCCTGGTGGAGGAGCGCCACCGCCCTCTTAGCCGTCGCAGGTCGGCCGACCTGCAGCAGAGAGAGCCCTCTGCTTCTCCGGAGCGGCGTTCGACCTCCTTTAGGTCCCGGTCCCGCTCTTCCGAGCGTCCGGTGGCCTCGCCGCCTCCGAGGGAGACAAGAGAGGAACAACCTCGCTCGTCTGCCTCCAGATACACCTCGGCGTCCTACGTGGCCAGGTACGCGAGGGAATCTGAATGGAGAGAGCGCCCGGCCTCCTATCGGTCGCATTCGCCATCGTACCGGGATCGGTACCATCGTGGCCCGAGTCGCTGGGAGACCTTCCGGAGGTCCCGGTCACCTCGTCGACAGCGCGAATCGCGCTCGCCTAGAGGGGACGAGGCTCGGTACCGTCGACGCCGAAGCCGATCTCCGTCGGACCGCCGCTCCTTCAGCCGCTCTCCCTCTCCTCGATATCATAGGGCGAGGGAGCCTTCACCACGGTATCGGGCGATATCGCCACCTCCTAGGGTCACGGCAACGGCGACGCGCCCTACGGAGTCGGTGGTGACTGAGCGGGCTACGACGACGTCAGCCTGCCAGACTACCCCGGTCACCACCAAGAGGGTGAAGTCAGTAGTCAGCCATCCCAAGCGGGACGCTGCTGCTACCACCGCCCCGGCTGCGGAGAAGCCTAGGAAGGCAACACCTGCGGCGACTACGAAGGAGCCGGAAAGCGAGCGGCGAGAGGACTCACCGAGCTCGGAGTCGTACGACTCGAGTGCGGAGTCAGAGGTGTCTGAGGCGGCCTCCCAGGAGTCTCCTCCGTTGGGATTCGGGGACCCGATCCCAGATTCTGCTCCAGAGGACGTCCACCAGTTCTCTGCGATGCTGCTCCGCATGGCCACTACCCTCGGCCTTAAGATCGCCGATGCGGAGCCGGAGGACGACGATCCAGCCTTCTCCGTCTTCGAGGAGAAGCGACCTTCCACGGCCCCGCTGCCTCTCCTGCCCCGGGTATCCAGACTGGTGAAGGCCGCCTGGGATAGACCGGCCTCGGCTCAGCCGATACCGCAGCGGTTAGAACACCTCTACAGGGTGCAGAAGGATAACGCCGGTTACCTCTTTAATCACCCTGCACCGAACTCTGTGGTCGTCGAGTCGGCACAGACGAAGGGCTCCGGCAGGCAACACACCACCCCGCCGGACAAAGAGGGCAGGAAGTTGGACGCCTACGCAAGGAGGTTTTATTCAGCTGCCTCCTTGCAGATCAGGCTGTCCAACACTCAGGCTTGCCTCGCGGCATACCTGAAAAAAGTGCTCGATCGCCTGCAACTGGCGATGGAGGCGGTACCGGAGGACATCCGCCAAGCCTCCTCCGTGATCTACAACGAGGCCATCTCCATCGCTCGCCACCAGATGGCCTCCTCCAGGCACGCAGTGGAGATTGCCTCCCGGGTCATGGCGGGATCCGTCGGCCTCCGCCGCCATGCTTGGCTGCGACCGGCCGACATCCAGGAGGACACCAGAAGGAGGATTGAAGATCTCCCCTTCGACGGTGAAGGCCTATTCAATTCGTCCACAGACGAAGCTTTGGACAATCTCGTCAAGGCGAGGCTGACCGCCAAAAAGATCGGGCTGCAGCCGGCCACGCAAGCCCGCAGGGCCTCCACCTTCCGCCCATCCTGGCGACGATCTTCCACCTCGTCGTTCCAGCGTTCGGCCCAGTCTGGACAGTCGAGACCGTCCTCCGGCTCATCGGCCAGACGCACGATTAGGCGGCGCCCGGCTTCGTCCAAGAAGTCCTCCTCCGAGACAAAGTCTCGGTTTTGATGTGCCTGGCAGGACCTACCAATACCCACTCTTCAGCCTACCATCAGCGCTCGGAGACCGACCGACACTGGCTCGACACCTAGCGGAGTGGCAGTATGTCACCACGGACTCTTGGGTGCTTTCCATCGTCCGTCTTGGCTACGCCATCGAGTTTCTCGATATTCCTCCTCGCGGCGTTTACTACTCCACGCCGTCGAGTCCGGCCCTCCTGGAAGAGATCCAATCCCTCCTCCAGAAAGGGGCGATCGAGCAGCTCCCGCAAGAGGCCAAGACCACCGGCTTCTTCTCCAGGTACTTCACGGTACCGAAAGCCGACGGTACCCTCCGGCCGATCCTAGACCTCAGAGGGGTGAACTACTACATCCGCCCCAAAAGGTTCAAGATGGTCACGATACCGTCGATCCTGCCCTTCCTACATCGAGGGGACTGGTTCGCCTCCATCGATCTCCGAGACGCATACTTCCATATCGCCATTCGCCCGCAGCACAGACGGTACCTCCGCTTCGCAGTCGACGACACCTGTTACCAGTACAAGGTGCTGCCGTTCGGACTCTCGACTGCCCCAAGGGTCTTCACCAAGTGCATGGCCCCGGTGGTATCCTACCTGCGGACGAAGGGCGCTTCTGTCTTCCCTTACCTCGACGATTGGCTGTTGGTGGCATCCTGCAAACAGAGACTTTACCACGACGTCCACATGACGTTGTCACTCCTGACCCGCCTTGGTCTACGGGTGAATCCGAAGAAGTCCCACCTCGAGCCGGCGAGGATCTTGGACTTCATCGGGGCGACGCTCGACTCGACCTCCGCCAGGGCGTACCTGCCAGAGTCTCGAGCCCAAACCCTGATCCGGGCCGCCGCTCACGCTCGTACGGCCCCGACGTTATCTGCGAGAAGCGTCCAGCAGCTCTTGGGCTACATGGCTGCGACGACCGCTGTGACATATCTCGCTAGGCTGAGAGCAAGACCTCTTCAACACTGGTTCGTCCGCATATTCGACCCCCTGCGAGACGAACAGACACTCCGACTGCAGCTGCCGGGAGACGTCCGCTCATCGCTCCGATGGTGGCAGTCGCGATGCAATCTCATGTCAGGGATGCCTTTCCAACAGCCGACACCGAAGGTGACGGTAACGACCGATGCCTCCCTGTACGGATGGGGTGCCCACTGCGGCGATCTCAGAGTCCGCGACAGATGGACCGACGACGAGACCGCTCTCCATATCAACGCGTTGGAGCTACTCGCCGTCTGGAAAGCCCTACGGGCGTTCCGCCACGCCGTGGCGGGGCGCACGGTCCTGATTCTGACGGACAACACCACCGCCGTCTGCTACATCAACAGACAAGGTGGGACTCATTCCACGACCCTGCTCCACATCGCGCTCGACCTGTGGGACTGGTGCATTCGCCTGCACACGCATCCCGTGGCGGTTCACCTGGCCGGGCAGGAGAACACCACGGCAGACGCCCTCAGCAGGGACACCTCATCCCATCACGAATGGTCTCTCTCCGGAGAGGCGTTCAGACTGATTCGGGACCGCTGGGGCGAACCATCGATCGACCTCTTCGCGACCAGGGAAAACGCGAAGTGTCGCCGATTCTGTTCCAGAGCGGGCCACGATCGCGCCTCCATCGGGGACGCTTTCCAGCTTCCGTGGACCGGGGAACTCCTCTACGCGTTCCCGCCGTTCCCGCTGCTCGGCCGGACGATATCGAAGATCCTCGCCGACCGAGCCGACGCGATCCTGGTAGCCCCGTATTGGCCGAGGCAACATTGGTTCGCACCCCTGCTACAAGCCGCACGGGACGACCTGCTCCGGCTGCCACCGACACCGGACCTGCTCTCCCACTCCGGCGGCCGAGTCCTCCATCCGGACCTGCCACGCCTGGCCCTCCATGCCTGGAGGATATCGCACTAGACGACCCCGTCCTCGGTACCGTCCTCGTCGCGGCCAGGAAGGAATCCACCCGTCGCAACTATCAATACAAGTGGCGACGCTTCCTGACCTTCGCTAACGAGAGGAGTGAGCCGGTATCGCCCGCGGGGCTCTCGACCGTCCTGCATTTCCTCCTGCACCTCCGGCAACAGGGGCTGGCGTTTCCATCCCTGAAGGTGTATCTCTCCGCGATCGTGGCATACCAACCGCCACGGTCGGCTGCCTCGGCCTTCTTCAGGAACGATACCGTTAAGCGGTTCCTGAAAGGACTACATCATCTCTACCCGCCGGTATCGCCGCCGCTACCGCCGTGGTCCCTCTCATTGGTGCTCTCGCAGCTGACAAAGCCGCCCTTCGAGCCGATGGCGACCTCGGATGACAGGCTCCTGACCATGAAAACTGCCTTCCTGGTAGCGGTGACCTCAGCGAGGCGAGCGGGTGAGATCACAGCTCTTCGATCCGATGAGCCCTTCACGGTCTTCCACAGGGACAAGGTGGTCCTGAGACCTGACATCTCGTTCCTGCCTAAGGTGGTGTCCAGTTTCCATCTCAACCAGGACATCATCCTGCCTGCCTTCTTCCCGAACCCGACGACACCGTTGGAGCGGTCCCTCCACTCACTGGACGTGCGTCGGGCATTGGCCTTCTACAAGGACAGGACTGCTTCCTTCCGACAGACGCCGCATCTCTTCGTTTGCTATGGGCGACGTCGGAAGGGCCTCAAAGTGTCCACCCAGCGCTTCTCCAAATGGGTGGTGAGGACTATTCAACTGGCGTATGAGCTCGCGAGGAAGCCTCCGCCAGTCCTGCTTCGAGCGCACTCCACCAGAGCTGTGGCTACTTCTGCGGCCCTCCTGCGAGGAGTTGACCTGCATGAACTCTGCCGTGTGGCGACCTGGTCCCAACCGTCGACCTTCGTGCGCCACTACAGGCTCGACTGCCGGTCGCGCAGAGATGCCCGGTTTGGACGTGAGGTGTTGGCTTCCGTGCTGTAGGACCTGACCCGCCGTCCGACCGGTAAGCTACACAGTCTCCTAGTGTATGAAGGCACAGAGACCACGAAGAAGAAGAACAGGTTGCTTACCTGTAACTGTGGTTCTTCGAGTGGTCATCTGTGCCATCATACACACCCGCCCTTCCTCCCCTCTTTCTCAGGTCCCTGTAGGTTCTACGGCGGACGACAGAACTGAGGAGAGACCGTTGCTCGGCGGGAGGAGCATGCGCAGTACCGGCGTGGGGGAGGGGTTCCCGCCAAGCGAACAAGCTCTAGAAGTTTCCGAACGCTACCGCGCAGGCGCTAAAGCTCCTAGTGTATGATGGCACAGATGACCACTCGAAGAACCACAGTTACAGGTAAGCAACCTGTTCGAACTCTACATTGGTTTTGTCAGTTTAGGCAAAATAACCTTTTGAACAGAAGGAATCAACAACATTAGTAAAACAAAGAAAATTATTTTGTTTCCTCTGGTCCTCCATGGTGTTTGGCAGACATGAAGTACCCAGTCCTATTACAAAGAATGGGGAAAAGGCAGCTAGAGCCAGGAATTACAGTGATACTGTATAGCAGTGCTCTCATGCCACTGATGTGAGGGACTGACTTTTTTTTTCTTAGTCAGTCAAAGATCAGTGCCATATTTATGCCCATTGGAGACAACTGTCCCAGCTCCAGTCTGCAAACTACCACTGTGTACCGCTGTACACATAAACATCTGTCTGCTACATAGTTTTCAGAAATAATGTTAGAATGGGATCAAAATATGAAGACCTTGTCTGAAACCTTTTATTTATCATTCTAAAAGAAAATACTCTCTCATTTGCTTTTTTTTTCCATTCAGATTTTCTAAAAGAATTAAAGCTTCAAGAAAAAATGGGAGAAAGGTCTTTTTCTTCTTTTTTTGTGTTTTTTTTTTTTTTTGCCAGGCCTTCATATCTCTACATCCCAGTAATTGCATACATCTATGATGGGAAATCTCTGCTTGGCCATGGAAACTCTTGCGCGACTTTGGGTGCATCAGTCTCCAGAAAACTCCCTGATAGATTTGCCTTAGGGTTTGCATAAGTCGGAAATGACTTGAACGCACACAACAATAACAACAACAACATGGTGGGAAATGCAAACAGTAGAAAGCTTCTTAGATATTAAGTCAGTTTGTAGGTCCATTTAGTTCATTGTTGTCCACTCTGACTGACAGCAACTCTTGCAGTTTCAGAAGTCTTTCTGGAAGTGTCAGGGATTGAACCTGGAGCATTCTGCTTGTAAAGTATATGGTCTCTTGCTAAATAACAGCTCCCCAAGTTCTCAGTACTCTAATGTGACAGTCTGTGACAGCCAAAGGAGGCCTTATTGCCACCTTACACCACTCTGCAGCTACTGAACAAATCATAGAAGGCTGGATAACTATTCAGTTTTCTTGCAGTCTCATAATGTTGCAAAATAATGGTTTTTAACAATCATGAAAGTGCTATCATTTTGTCCTCCCATTTCGTTGTTAACTGCTATACTATACATAGTTTAGTTTGCCTTATATAGTGTTGTCCATTCCCTTCCTTGGAATGTTAATGGCTATACTTTACTGTGCTTATAATCCACAATTTCCATAGTTTTGTGGTGAAATGGGTGGTTTTGTATGAAGGAATGGGGAATTAATCTCTTTGCTTTGGCCTTAATTGCAATAGCAGATTTCTTTTGGGTTTTAGGACAGTAGTGCAGTGTCAGATCAAGCTAGATCAGCACTTTTTCTTTCTCAGCTAATTTAGATCTTAGGAAGTCCCCGTCTTCTTTATGGATTTTAGTGTGATTAACAACAAGGGCAAAAAACAAAAGCAAAATTTCTTTTTGAAATAGAACTAGTTTATAGTCTGACTAGATAGATGTAAAGCAGTTATTGTGCACATGTGCATCATTTATTTTGAGTCAAACAATTAAAAACTAAAAATATCCGTGCATTCGTATTCATCTGAGGAAATAATATTCCATTACATACTTGGGTTTGAACACCAAAGAGCATCTGCTAGCATATGGCTAAATCCTAATAATTGGGGGAGGAGGTTGAGGAGAACAGCACTTATAGCCATTCTCAAATGAAACATGCCTACTTTATACTGCTGTTTGCATATTTTAACCAACAACCATAGAGCAGTAAGTAGAAGGGAGGGAAAGCACGAACAACATTGAACACCAACAGGATTGTTCTTATTTTGGTATGTGTAGAGTTTTATACCTCCAGCTCAAGATTTCATGGTCTGTCCCAGCATCTAGTCCTGCATATAGCAAGGGGTATTTTTGATCTGGTGATAAAAAATATTTTAAAAAGAATGTTCTGAGCAACTTTAAAGATACCTGTTGAAGTGTGAGATAGATATCTATTGAACTCATACATATATAGAGAAGAAATCTTGATTAGAACTGGATCCCCAGTTCACTTGGTTCACAGTCTCCCTGGTGCTGCAATAGTATTCTGAAAAGTAACACAATCTAGTGAAGATGTGACACAAAAGTTTATATCAAAGGTGATTTACAAATAAACTCTTATTTTCCATATGTGTTTGCTTTTTATGGTAATAAGTTGTTTCTCTTAGGCAACTTTATATTCCATAAATCCCTTTAACAGTAGCTCAAGGGATGTTTGCATAAATACTTCTAAAACAATTAACAAGAACACAGCTTAATTGTAAAATAATAGTACAGTATCATTTAAAGGGGCATTTCAGCATTCTTTACAGTCTCTGAAACCTTACAAATCATATGGAGGAAAAATAATCGTCAAGGTGTTTTTGTGTCTGGCCAAGATTTGAAGTATACTGCATTCAGATTTTTGCTGAAGAGTTTATTTCCACTCAGCAATGCTGGTAGTTGTTTCCCAGCTTGTTTTTCCTGTGTGTCTCAGAAAGACTCAAGACAGGTTTCCTGACATTAATCAGGCAAGTGTTGTATGCTGAAAAATAATTCCTTCCTACAATATGCTTATATATTAGTAAATATTTTTCACATAATGCGCATGCCATCATTAAGCTTGCATAGGCATCCATGCAAGAAACTCAAGACATGTATTGGCTATATAAATTTTAGGTGGAATTGCATCATCCTCAGCCATTTGTACTGGCCAGGATGCAACAAACTAGCATGTCAGTGAAATATAGTTTTTCTGTTTTGTTTTCTTTTTTAAATGAGAAACAACAATTCCTGGACAAAACTTTATTCTAGCAAGGCATTTTTTAAAAAATGAGCAAAACTAGGGCAACTTCTCAGAACACTGGCTTGATTAAAAGCAGAGGAGGAAGTTAGGGAGCCAGAGAAAACAGAAAGCAAAGGAAAATCTAGTCTACAACAATACTTGAAAAAATATTCAAAGCAAAGGCAATTGGAAAAGAAAAAATTTCTGCATTCTTTTTCTGCTAAATCCTTTCATAATATGATACTGACAGAGCAACTGTTTACTACTGTGTTCTTTTTCAGAATCATATTAGTACTAGGAGCTGGCTCCATGTGCTGTTAGGAGCCTACTTTCTAAAGCAAGTGTGAGGAATATATAGTCCTCTACATATGATTGGTCTAGAACTTCCTTGATGCCTCACCATTAGCCAAGTGCTGGTGTTGTGTGCCTTCAAGTCTTTCCAACTTATGGTGACTGTATGGCAACCCTCTCACAGGGTTTTCTTGGCAAGCGTTATTCAGAGTGAGTTTGCCTTTGCCTTCCTCTGAGGCTGAGAGAGTGTGACTTGTCCAGAGTCACCCAGTAGGTTTTCATGGCTGAGTGGGGATTCAAACGGTCTCCAGATTAATAGCTCACCACTCAAACCACTGTACCACACTGGCTGCCATGCAGTGTAGCACAGATGAAAGTTGTAGTCCAAAAATATATCAAAGGCCACCAATGCATTATCCGTGTTCTAAAGCTTTGAACATTCTTGTCACTAAGCTTTAAACACTGCAAAATGTATGCCACCAGATGTGTACCAATATGTGTTTGTTCTTGTACTCTTGACCAAGCAAAGTCAACAGTGAATGCAAAATTGCTGTAAGCAATTTGGGGAGTCAGTTTTGGATGAAGAGTTTCTTGCCCTACAGTAACTGAATCTGTAATAAATTTTAAATATACATGACTGAAACAATGGCTCTGTCAGCGGCGGGCAGAAGCCAAGCAGAAGTGGGATGAGCGGCTGGGGTTGGACGGCTTTTATTAGAGGGAGCCAGCAAACAGAGGGTTACAGCACCCCCGGAGGCGCTCAAGGCGCAGAAGAGGGTTCCTGCTGATGGGCTAAACAAGTCCTGGAACACACACAGGATTGGGTCCCCAGGCAAACTCAGGGTTGGGTCCTCAAAGCAAACACAGGGTTATGTTACCCAAAACGGAGGCAAGGTCCCCGGGTCACGGTCGCTGGAGAGAGGGGCTGGGTCTGGACACTGGAAGGGAGGGACGTGGGCGCGGAAGGCCGACGATTGTTGCTCCGTGATCCCTCCCTACCAGCGTCCGCCTTAAGTAGCCCCCAGCCCAGCTGAGACCGATCAGGAGTCTTTGGGGTGGGGCCCGCAGCTGAGAGCTCACAGCTGGTGGCCTGGGCTCACAGCTGAGAGCACTCAGCCCGCAGCCGCTTTTCCATCAGCCGCCTGGACCGGCGGACTGTCTCTTTCACTTGCTGCCGCTGCCGGAACGGAGGAGGAGGGGCGGTGGCAATCTCTGGGCTGGAGTCATGGGCTGGCGGAAACTCCGAACTGGAGTCGGGGACCGCCCCCTCCGGCTATCCCACGGGCGCCTCGAGCGCCGGGGCGGGCTCAGGACTGGCGCTGGCATTGCCGGCGGGCCCAATCCCCACCTCCGCCGGGGCCTCCCCGTCCTCCCGAAGATCTCCCAGAGCATCTGAGCTCCCAACTGCATCAGCGGCACCGTCCGCGGCAGTGGCGGGCACGGCTGGAGCGTCCGAGGCCCCCCCTGCGCCAGCGGTGCTGCCCGCGTTGTCGGCGGGTGCGGCCAGAGTGTCCAAGGTTTCCTCAGCGGCGGCAGCACCGTCCGCGCCCGCAGTGAGCTCGGCCGGGCTCACGACAGGCATATTGCTTCCTGGTTTAATCCTTGATTTTCCCTTTGTCAAATCTTAGATTGTAAACTCTTATACTTTTTAAAATGTTATACACACACAGGGCACGGTCTAAATAATAAGTTACAAGTACATGAGCTGTACCTACTCCCAATTTGAAAGAGAAGGCATAAACTATCTCACTGATACTCTTTTCCTAATAGAAAGTACAAATATTGTTGTATTTTAGATCTCTTGTAGAAAGAGGTTTATTCTATGCTGACATTTAATAGGCTCTGTAGTTTAGGTACTACGTTGGTTTTCACACCAACTGAAAAGTTTGATGCAGTGTCTTCATAGTATTAGCAGAGATGGAGAGAGGACATATACATAGTCCTGGAATGCAGTTCAAAGTGCTTAAAGAAATGATAGCTTTACAGATAGATCCTTTAACAAGCGTGGCAACAGTAGTGAGTCCAAGGGTCAATTTTCTGTCACTGAGCTTCATGGACTGCCAAATGGAAAAGATACATAAAAAATAGTAGACCGGTTCACCCTTTGTTTTAGCCAGGGAAATGACAGCCTAGGGATTCTGAAGAGGGCTGTAATTTGGCTTCCAGTATGTTCTAGAAAACGGAGTGTTCCATCTTGTTATCCCTAACTTACTTGTTGCCAAGAAAGGGGAAGGGATCTTGGACAGTTAAAAACTACCCACCAGTCTGGGATTGCTTGATGTTGCCAGTCCATCTGCTCTTAAAGCGTTGATGAGTCTCTGTTAAATCACATGCCATCCAGGATTGAATTCTGGAGGACCCTGCTAATCTAACTTGAATTAGCTAAATTTAGACAAATGGAGAGTAATGAGCTTACCTCTCGTATTTGTGCCTGCAGGGTTTCTCAGTACATCAGCAGCCTAAATTCTGTGGTGGAGAAGAAGTTATTGCTATGATGCATCCCAGTTCTGTCTCCTCTGCCAAATATGCTCAAATTGGGCAGATTGATGAACAGGATATGTAGATGGTGCTGAGATTTCAACACATGAAAGCTACAATTCTTCAATCATTAGATTATTGGTAATCAGATGAGTTGCAATGTAAAACATTAATCCTCCACTAGCATTTCCTAGAACATGTCTGAATAGCACCCACCCCACTTCGTAATAGTCTCTTCTATTTATTTGCTTTATATCCCACTTTTCTCTTGAATGGGACTCAAACCACCTTACAAGATAAATTAGAATATCTAAAACAAGGTGCAACACAAAAGTTTAAAAAGCATTAAATGATATATTCAATTAAAAGGCTACTTTGAAAACATTAAAAAATTAAACAATTAAAATGGTGCTTGTATGGAGAGAAAGCACTCCCCTGAAGATTGTAAGACTTGGCTGAAGTGATGTTGGAGGTGCTGAAATTTGTAGTCCTGTTGGGATGCAACACTAGTGCTAAATCCTTGGTGTAGTTGGGCACTACATGGGCTTCATGACAATTGGAGCATGTCTCAGACAGCACCTTGCTTTATACATGGGATGGATCATATTCTTGTGTCTTATTTTGTACTGGACAAGAATGTTGCAATTTCTAAGTAGAAGTACTGAGGTTCACTTGACATGCCCATGGTCAGTTGAGTCCCACCATGGAGCACAGACCTGTCAGATAGGGAAGAGGCTTTGGTAGACTCTTTGAATTCTGATTTTGGGGAAAAGTGGGATATAAATATAATAACAGTAGTAGTAGCAGCAGCAGCGGCTTGGTGCTGAAGTAAAATTGAAGGAACACTAGATGGTCTCCTATGCCCAAATTGTGAAGCATTTTTTTCTCTCATTCATTTTGACGTGGACTCTGCAGGCCAGGGGCTAGTGCTAGATTTACTTGTTTATTCTTTTAATTTCTGTCTTGCCTTTCTCCCAATATGGGCCCCATGATGGCTCACAATATGAGTTAAAACTATATATCTGCGGCAATTACCTGTTTGTAGGAATACCTGTCAGCTTGTGAAACTTGTAGGAAGAATTCATGGAAGGCTTTATATGCATCCTTGACGGTTGCCCTTCCTGCCCAACTAGAACAAACAAGAGAGCTTGACTGATGGGATTGTAGTTTTTATTCTACTTCTTGGAAATATTGTGAGGTGTCAGTGTAGTTAAAGGCTGCTAGTATGATCCTCTGCCTCTTAAGGAAACCGTAATTAAATTTCTGTATGCTGACCAGTGATCAGTATCCCTTGCTTTTGCAAGTTATTAGAAAATATTGTTGCCTCTCAGCTCAGGGTTTCCCTGGATGTAGGTGATTACCTGTATTCATTTCAGTTAAGCTACTCTAGCGGATAAGTGATGTGTAGAAGAGCATGATCCTCTTGAATCTATACTTCTCAGTATCATATGAAACCAGTAGTTTGTTTGTTTTTATTTTTTTATTTATTTAGAGTATTTATATCCTACCTTTCAGCCAACCAGGCTCCCAAATTAGTAATTTGACAGCTCCTTGCCCTCAGGCTTACAATCTAAATGAGACATAACACATGAGGAAAAGAGAATGGTGGTGGGGAAGGGCATTAAGTCCAATGAAAGAAATCAGCAGCTGTCCATTCCTGGATTTGTTTCTGTAGTTCAGAGGGGGCAGGTTTTTTTCTGTCTTGGGGCTGAATTTCAATCTGGGAAGTGTCTTGGGGGATGAATTGCAGCATTGGCTGGGCACTGAAAGTATGGGGCCAGGAAAAGGACATAGTAAATAGGGTCAGAGCGCATTGCATGGAGCCAGTTACAGTTCTTATTGTTTTGAATGTATTCTCACTGAGCATAGAAAGTCCATCTCAGTGTCATGCATCTTCTCTCAGAGTGCTTCTGCAGTGCAATAAATTGTCCTCCTGAAAAGTACATGTTTGTTCTGTACTAAATATTTAAAGTCTAATAACTTCTTATCTTCAATTCCTTCAATTCAGACATTAAAGTAGAAACAACTTCCTCACTCGGTGGAAGACACCCATGTCCCACTTCCAGTTGGTGGGCATGATGTTTGTTTGCAGCTGACTAGATCTTTCTTTTATGAGTTTTGGCAAGTTTCCCAACTTTCTTCTCCTGAAATCAATTTGTTGTGGTGTGTGTTCAAGTCATTTCTGACTTATGGCAACCCTAAGCTGACTGTATCACAGGATTTTCTTGGCAAGGTTTGTTCAGAAGAAGTTTGCCTTTGCGTTCCCTCTGAGGCTGAAAGGGTGTAACGTTCCAAGAGTCACCCAGCGGGTATCCATGGCTGAGCAGAGATTCAAACCCTGGTCTCCAAAGTCATCATCCAGTGCTCAAACCACCATACACAATGGCTCTCAATAAGTCGATCTGGTTATTAATGCCTTAGTCTGGTTGGACTAACAGTCAGCGTGGGGCTGCCTTTAAGATGTACTCAGGAACTTCAAAAGAAGCTTACAACTTTAATATGCCATTTTTAATTCAAATTTATTTCTGAATCCTTTCAAAATGCTGTTTTGAATATTAAAGACTCTTAGATGTCTGTGACCAGGATATCTTTAAAAACCGTCTTTACACTGATTTGCCTACCTACTTGACCATTTAGATTGGCATCAAATCACTGCCTCTATATTTACCAGCCAGATGAGATATAGCAGATGCATTTATGGAAGAGAGTATTTTCAGTCTGAGGCCACAGTTCTGTTGGCCTCTGTGTTTACCTCTCACTAAGTTGTAAAGATATGGCACTGCTGTAGCGTTCTAGACTAAAGAACTGTACAATAATGCGCTGTTTATATTCTGACTGTTACTTTGTTCGTCCTGATCAATTTTGATTTCATATAATGTCTCATTCATTCTCATTCATTTGTACTCTGCTTTGTATTCTGCTCAAAGCAGCCAATGCCAGACCCCCCCAAATGCAATAACTGCAAAAGAAAAGCAATATAGAAAATTATCTTGACAAAAATACTGCGATAAACCTATAAACTTCCAAATCAGCACTTTAAAAAACCCCACCAATTCAACTAATTAATAAACAGTACAAATTTCATTTTAATATGTCATGAATAATGGCACTGAGGTTCATTTGTTTTTGTGAATATTTAAAAAAAGATAGAAGTAGGATAAATAAAATATAAAGTCCAATTTCTAGTTCCCATTCTTTGTATAAATTAATTAATCCCTTACAGAGAGAAGAGATCTTACTTTTTCATGCTCCCTATCTGTGGCACAGTGTGAATGAAGAGCTGTATAGTTTATTCATTCTTGCTCTTTGCAATTAAAAAAAAATACATATTTTGAACCAAACAAATAAAATAGCATTAAAAAAACTTAAGGACAGTTAATAAGGAAAGGAAATGTGGAAAATACAATTTTGTAAGACTGTGTTGGGTGTCTCCGGGAGCATAGGTGTTGCAATCTTCTAGTTTAAAAAATGGGTGTGAGAGATGATTAAATTGCAGAAACTGCCAGGTAGTCATGATTGGTAAGCTAAATTCCTCCGATTAACAAATCTTAAAAGTTTTGCGTTCATCTTCCTGTCCAAAATAGTAACCTGGAAAGAGGTTCAGGGTCACTGAATAAAGGTATCACCACTAATTCAAATCTGTATTGTTCCATGAAGTTGATTTGGCATGTACATGTGTATTAGCCTTGTTCCTATTCAGATTGTCTTCTAGGCAGGTCAAGGGGAATCTTTGGTAGGTCACTTGAATGGACAGAGGAATAGGTAGATGGCTTCTACCACAGTAAGACACTAGCACTGGCCAACAGAGATGTTAGAAATAGAGATGATTGGGGAGAAGTGACTTGGAAGAATGAAGAAGTCCTCATATAATTAATTATTGTAATTTTCCTATGGAAAAATACAGTTTGGTTTTGTAGACTTCTGAGGAGACAACATCTGTGGTTGGTGTCTGTCTCAACCAGACAGTTACAACTCTAAACAGAGGTGCAACTTCTAGAGAACTAAGAGCCACTTCCCTGCCCTGCCCTTCAAAGGGTTCCACTTTCCTTTTTCACACATCACCTCTTCCAGAAACCCAAAAAAGTACTGAAGTGCCAGTTGCCTTTTGTATTCCCACTTCCCAGCTTCTTTTGGGTCCGGGGGGTTCAAAAGAAGGATTGGGGGGGGTGTTGCAAAGTGTCTGGGTCCCTTAGAGGAGACAACTGGCCCTTGAGGGGAATTTTTTTTTCAGGGTTTCAAGGAGTGCAGGCCTAGGGATCAACACTGTATCTTTCCCTTTATGAATGAATCACTGCCTGTTCTCCCATACAAATGAGAGAAGGAATTTCAAAGAAAGCAGTTTAGCCTCATTTCGCTTGAAATGATGATCATGGTTTCACAAAAGCCAACTTGAAACCATGGGTTATGAAACTACAGCTGAAATGACAAGCTTCCAGACTACTACTAGTGTACAAGAGGAGATTAGAGCATGCAAGCCAAGTGGAGAAAAAATTCCTTTAGATTAGGATATCAATTTTATTTTCATACAGGAAATAATGCATAAGTAATACAAGACCAGAGGTATTAAGGTATATTTTGTTCCAAGTAATAGAATATCCCATAGTGTAGCTGAAGTCTTGGACTGGACCTATCAAGTAGAAATTGTTTTTGAAAGGTCCAAGATGCAGATTAGTGCTTCATTTTTGAAGAAGGCTCCATTAAAATCCAAATCCTTAATATCATGAGCATTCCAAATCGTATAGGCCAATAGAAGAGAAGGCAGGTATCCTACCTTTCCTGTCAAATATTACTTTGTAACAAAACATGTTGTGAGCAGACAGTATTTTTTTATTATTTAGATCTGCTTTCTGCTTTGGACAACAATGCACTATTCAAAATTATACCACATTTTTAGGAGAACAGTGTACTTGTTGCCAATTATGACATGAGTTTATATTTACTTCAATTAAACATCTTCCAAACATAGCAGCTAAGACAGCTTTTGTATACATACCCTTCCATTTTTGTGCGTTAAATAGCAACCAAATATGATTCAATAAAAATGCTGGTAACTGTTCCATTATGACCCAGAAATCATTGACCGCCACTGTATTCTTCTACAGAAGTACAGCATAGCAAAGCTGTATATTTGTGTGTGTGTGTGTGTGTGTGAAGCATGATCAATGGAATCTCCATATTTAAAGAAGAATGCCTCTGAGTATTGAGTGCTGACACCCAGCGTGGTACGATCCTCGTCTTCATGTCTTCCTTATGATTTCCAGAAATATAACCTTTCTTATATCTTACAGTGCTGTTCCTTTAAAGAGGTCATTGGAAGAGTTGTGACTTCCTTTCAGTTGTTCTAATTTGTATCCATTATGTTTGTTGTGGGAGAATACTGCTTGTGCTTTGAATAAGTGGTAGTTGATGTTTATTTTGAAAAATTTGGGGATAATCAGGCCCAGGTTTGGGGGATTGCCAAATTAAGGATACAGTTTTACACATTACTAATTTTTTAATATTTTTATACTTAAGGTTTTTAAAGTGCTAATTTGAGTGAATGATATGCTGCCAGTTCAATTCTGCTGTTTTATCATTTTTGTAGTAGCTAATTGTTCATTGTCAAAAACTGGTTTCTGTGAAGTTTTGCCATGACCCTTAAACTAAACACAGAGACCTGTCACTGATATTTTATTTTTGCACACCTACAGGCTCGGGTTATGTATGACTTTGCTGCTGAACCTGGAAATAATGAGCTGACAGTTCATGAAGGAGAAATAATCACAATTACCAATCCGGTAAGAAATGTTAAGTGGAAATTGGAGTACCACATGCTAATTCACTTCCTGGAATTTTGTTGAAGAAAAACTTGAGTAATATTGTTGCTTGGTCTGGAAATATATAGACATATTATTTGCACATTTTCCCTTTCTGGCTTTGAGGCTAATGTCAAATAAACTAGGCTAGAATAGACAGACAGACAGACAGACAGACAGATAGATAGATAGATAATTTATTTAAAACAAATCCAGTAGCTGTGAAAAATCTATTGTTAGCTTTACTCACATGCCTCAAATTTGCCAGTAAAAATGTTTGTCACTGTAGAAATGTCAGCTGCATGTGGTTTCAGCCCAAATACAGAATGTTTGCAACTTTAGTGGTTGATAATCAGATATGTAGAACTAGTCTTGCACATACTTGCTCAGAATTAAGTCCCACTGTATTTCGTTCATTTTACTCCCAAATATAGAAGCTACAGCATTGTGATGTTAGCTGTCTCAGGTTTCCATAGAACTAGTGTAGTGGGACTTAGGCTGGGAAGACCTGGGTTCAGATTCCCATCAGCTGTGAAACTGACTGCTTAGCATGAGTTAGGTTATTTTTGTCTCAGCCAACATGACTGCTATGATAGTTGTGACGATATATTGGGAAAACTGTGCTTTGGAGGGTGGAAGGAATAAAATGGGATAACGTAGCATATCAGTCTAAAAGAACAATAGAAACTTATTTTCTAAAAATGAAAAAACATAGTCTATTAGTTTTATAATTAACCACTAATAATTTTTTGTTGTTATTGTTTTAGGATGTAGGTGGAGGCTGGCTAGAAGGGAAAAACAGCCAAGGAGAACGAGGACTAGTTCCAACAGATTATGTTGAAGTAAGATAACATGATACAACAGTATTTATCAGAGAATTAAAATGTAATGCCTACACATTCTGTACAAAGTAGTTTTAAAATTAGAAATGTCATATAACAGTCTTGTTCACATGGCACCGTAAACCTGCATTCTACAGAATGAGCTTATCATAACTGATCCAGCATGTTTCTGTACATTCTTTAGTCATACTTGCTTGACAGTCCCATTCTTGCTTGACAGTTCTTGCTTCCCAACCAAACTATAGACCTTTCATCTGTAGCTTGTTTGTGAGATGTGAACTAGTCACTGGCTTGTTTGGGGAGAGACAAGCCAGAGTTCCTGGTTCTTATGGCATAATAAGAAAACCATGTTGTTTAATTCAAGAGGTAAGTAGTGACACCATCAGATGTTGGGGTGCATCTCTCGCCATTGGCTGTGTTGCCTGCAGCTCATCAGAGTTGCAATCCAATGATATGTGAGGGGTTAAATATAAAACATGCACACACCAATTCAGCTTATACTGATTATTACAGGAGCTGTTTGCTGCATCGTTCAAAATAAGTTGGAATTCTGGTTTATCATTCCATGCAAACATGGCAGTTGTGTTTGTATGTATGTAATAAAATACAGAATTCCTTCATTGTTTTTTATGCTTAAATACAAGAGAATTATGATATACTCTTTTAAAAAGTTACTCTGTATTAAGAGTCTTAATTGCAAGAGCTTATTCTTGGCTGAAATAGAAAGAAGAACATGGTAGCATGGCAACAGCCTGAGGTATGAGAGCTCTCCATCAACCACAAGGTGTAATTCACAACATCTGATAACATGTGGGGATGCATACATACCCTTTCCATGGCATCCTGATCATAAGACAAATAGTATAAGCACATAGAGACACCAATAGCTGCCATGGAAGGACGAGGTATCTCTAGTAGCTTCTGTACTCCTCCATGGGCTATAAACTCTGTTGCAAACTTGTTGTGGAGCAACAGTGATGCCAGATACTATGGGGCTTCAAAAGTAAGCAATACATCATTGGTCCGTTTCAAATCAGTATAGAACATCATCAGCTCCCTTGACCCAAGTTGCGTAAAGATAGGCAGCAGCTCTTGATATTCCCCTAAGGGAATCAGGTACTGCAGAATTAGTCTCTGTTCTATAGCAGGAGTCAAAGGATATAAATTATAGTTTGTGCCAATGACCCAAGGAGACATCTCAGACCAGCTGCTATTAGATAGTTCAACAAACACCTTATCAGGCTCTGATGAGAACCCAAGTTTTTGTTTTGCTTTCCGAAAATTCTCCTTCATGTTGCTTCCCTGATTTTTTGGTGGCAGAGTGCACCTGACTACTAGTTTTGTGATTTGAGTCAAGATTAAATGAGATTTCCATGTCTCTGGTAACTTCGTCCTGCTCACCATCTACAGCCATGTCCCCATAATCCGTGTCAACAGCCTCTTCATCTAGAGGCAAAAGAGAGTCTGAGGGCACTTTTCGAGGACTAGGCCTCCTATTTTCTTGTTTCACATTCATTTCATGGACCTGCAGCTCTTGCAGACGCTGAAGGACAAATGCCACCAAATGAGAATTCTCATCCTTGTAGTTGGCGGCAATGTCTTGGTTCTCCATGGCACCTCCCAGCAACCCAGTTGCATATGTTCTCAAAGGCTGATCAGCTTCTCGTGCCCACTTGAAGAGATTTTCCACTATGCCTTCCTTCTCCTGAAAGACAACAGCAGATTCTAGCCCAGGCATGATATCCAAAAGGAGTCGGCAAGCTGCAGTATTCAAAGGAGGTTCTCTACTTGTCATCACATAAGCATTCACCAGTGCATTCATGAAATCATCATCTTTGAAAAGTATCCTCAACAAGTGGCCAAGCATGCATTTTGAATCTGCCCGACCAGGATGCCTATCATCAAACGGATCTGGATCTCACTTCCAGTACTCTTCTGTCTCTTTCTCAATTAATTCTGACATTCGAGTGAGTATAGGAACCATGTCTTGCCCGCTGCCATGCTCTTTCTCCCACTGCTCCAGCAAAGCAGTAAGCTCAGCCTTGGAGTCTGCAAGCTCAGAACATGAAGACATGACTGAACCCCATTGGCAGCCTTATCCTTCATGATTCTCCAGGTGTTGGCCTTTATGTAACCAACTCAAAACTGCACATGATGGAGGTGTCAGCAGGCTTTGCAGAATTCTTGAGCCACCCTGAGTTCCAGTATTGGGAAAAAACTGGGTATAAATCTGCTCATCTCAGCCATCATGGAGTAAACTGCTGAAATAGAAGATGTCTTAAATACACAATGAATACACTTGAAAAGATTACATAAAGGTTTCATACAACCCTCTTTCTGTCCCATCCTGATCCATAGGTAAAGACCACTCATGGGGCCATTTTTAGGCACACCCATATACCTGTGTCTCCATCCAGCCCTTTCACCTCTGATATTAAACCTCATATTTCTTGACTGATGAGAGAAAGGAGAATTGAAAAGGGGTATGGGAATCAAGTACAGGCATTTCTTTCTCTGTGCTGGCCCAGCAGTGTCCTGAATTGCTGAATGCATGTATGCAAATTACAGTGGAGAGGGAGAAACAGAGCTCCCTTGTACACCATGGTTGCTGTGTTTGTGGCAAGACTGGGATGAGACCATGGTATATAAATTGCCCTTTTTGTAATAAAAATTTCTTCTATGAGGAAATTGTGTTTTTGTGATCCATTTCTGCATCTTCTGATTATAATTCAAAGTTTATTTTTTAATATAAAATGACATGTTTCATTTAGAAACATCTGTTCAGCAGTGTTCTGTTTTTCAGATTGTACCTGAAAGTGCCAAAGATGGAGTTTCAGTAGCTGACCAAGCTTTTTTTGACTGCCTCTCCTCAAGTACTGCCCAGAGTAATTCACAGGCTGCAAAAAATAATAGTCAAGTAAGTGTACTTTTTTTTGGAGCACGCTTTTCTTGAACCCCAGAAACATGACAAATTGTACAGGGTCAAAGAAGCTTATTCATGTCTCTTGTAGTGTTTGAATTTGAGAGCAACTCATGTATTGGTAGTATTCTTATAGTGAAAACACACTTCTTTTGACAAGAGCATAAGAATTCTGCTGGATCCCAGCTAAAGGATTTTGAATCCAAAAATGTGCAACTAGTTGCTTCCAGGATTTCATAAACAGTACATAAAGGGTGCAGTTGTCTCTTTTTGTTTGTTTTCTGTAACCTCCAGCTACTAGTTTTTAGAGGTATTTTGACTCTGAGCATGGAGGTTTTGTGTAGTTGTTGACCATTGAAAAATCTATCCTCCATCTTATTTATCACTTTTTGCATTGCTGAGGAAAAGTTCTTTAATTGTCAATTTGTAACTTTGTATTTATTTATTTATTTTGCTAGAGGTTGTTCATATTTCACCGAGACTCCCACTTTTTAAAGGAAGCCTTCTGTTCTTTGCACAGATTGTTATTGTTGTTTATTTTACGTAGCACCATTAGTATACATGGTACTTTACAAATAATAGAACAACAAAAACAGCCAGCCTTGCCAAAGGCATACAGTCTAGTATGTATGTATATATGCATGTGTGCACACATGAATGCTTTTTTGACTCTGTTCATCAATCATGCTGGCATCCACCTGCCTTTTGTTTGTTTCCTAATCTGTGTGAGACAGACATTTTAGATGAGTTGCTGTTATAGCCTCCAGGCATCCTTGATCTGATATTCTTGCAACTTTATTTCATCTAATGCCTTAACTTGTGTGAAATTGTTCATTTGAACTTAAATATGATCTCGTTAGGCTTCTTAATTCATTTCATAGATGTTGAGTTTGGTAATCTTGTCAGTGTTTGGCAGTTTCACATCCTATACTATGTTCTGTGGATTCCTTATGGTTGGTTCCATGGTTAACTGTCACTGAGGACATCTGTTCGTTTTCTTTGTTACTCACTATCTGAGTGTTTTTTATTCAGTCAGTCAATATGAAGGTAGGTGAATTTTTCCATTAGATGCATTGGTGATTTACTCCATCACCTTCAGAAATTTGGTCATGGGGATAGAGTGGGTGTGTTCCCAATAATACATTGTGCAGATAAATATCTCTCCATTATAAATTAATCTCAGTATAATTTACCATGCTATTTTTAAAGGAAGCTTAAAGCAAGTAGTTTCTGTGATTTTGTAAAACAGATGCTTGAATTGTGGAGAAGAGCACAGCTGGATATCAGGACTTGTTTATCTGAGGTTCATTATAACTTAGGCGAGGATAATTAGTTCTGTGGTAGCAATGTGCCATTCTCTTGGACTTCCCTTGCAGTTGTCACGCATACTGTTGCTATTATAGAAATAACTACTAGTACAGCTGTTTTTATATCATAAAAATCTATGTATAGCTTAATACAGCTGTAGTTCATATTATAAGCAAACTTGTTTGAACTTGGTTTAATACAGCCCAGCAACATAGGGAGTCACTTCAACTAACTTTTTTTGAGAGACTGGAAAATGGGTTTCATCAGCCACATGATAGGGCTGAATGGACCATAGGAGGAAATAGCTCTATTAGTGCAATATGTTGAATGTGTTGCCTAATCTATTTTGTATCATTTTCTCAGTAAATTTGATGGAAGATAATAAGAGGGGCTACTAGTCACAATGGCTGTAGACCACCATAGTATCAGAGGCAATATGCCTTGATATATCTGTCAGTCATGGAGGAACTTAAGAGGAAGGATGTAGTTTCTTCTCTTCTGCTGCTTGTGGACTGCCTGTGAGCAACTGATTGGAAAGATTTAAGTCCTGCTTCTGACATGGGAAACATTCAGTGAAATCAGCTGAAGATCTAAGGCTATGATGCATGGCCATGGATGGGTTGCTTCTCTCAGCAGTTTGATGATATCAGGTTGCATGAAATGAGCGTGTCTGAGCCCAGCTGACCCAATATTTACTTCCTCTGTAGTTATTATTGATGAGTAGTTGAAATCAAGACTTTCCTTTGCTGCCCCCTTAAGCTTTCCATTTCAGCACCTTGAGGGTTTTCCATGCTTTAAAGTGATGCTTAGAATAGAGAATTCCAGGATGATCTTTCCTTATTTTTGTGACAAAAACTGCTGCAGCAGGTGGATGTCTCCCCTCTCTCCAGTTTTTTAAAGGTTCAGAGGATGGGTCTCTCAACTCTAAATCTGGCTGACAACTCTGGCTTATACAGTTCTCAGACTTCCAAAACTCCTTTGCCTGATTGCCTCTACTGTGTCATAACTCACTCCTCTCCTGCTCCAAGTTCTTGTATGAAGATTGATTCCAGCCCTAGCTCTATCCTTTTTTCCTCAGATTCCTTTCTCTTAAAGCAGTGGTTCTCAACCTGGGGGTCGGGACGCCTTTGGGGGTCAAATGACCATTTCACAGGGGTCACCACTCCTCAATCCTGCCCCCCTTTTAAAAGAAGGTGGCATCACAGCCAATGGGAGCAGTGCTTCTGAGACCCCTGTGCTGGGGTTCAAACTGCAAACCCCAGGATTCCATAGGATGGTGAAAGTGGAATCATAGTGCTATAACAGTCTAGTGCAGAAATAGCCAGGATGACTTTCTCCTCTTGCTTTTGTTGTGCGTGGACCCTTGGCGCTTGCCACATGCACATGTTGTGTTCTTCGCCCTGACTGTCTTGCATTCCTCGCTTTTTGTATGTTCAGCGTCCGCACTCCCTTTAAGGGAGGGAGGAAGGGAGGGAGTGAAACAAAACGCGTCTGCTTATGCCGCTGCCATCTTTCCTCTCTCCCTGTCCTTTCCTCCCTGCACCTTGTGTAAAATGTGGGCTGTTTCGGCATTGCCCTTTGGAGTGACTGGCTTTTTGAACTGTGGAAACCCAACATTCAGAACTAGAACAACTGCCTTAATTCTGGCATTGATGGACGCTTTCTGTGCTTAAAAAAAGGGGGGGGGGTTACCAGTTTTTAGGCATTAGAAGTCTATCCAGAGCAGTGATTTAGGGCAGTGTTTCCAATCTATTTGATGTTGGAAATAACTAACTAACCAACCAACCAACTAAAAAATAAATAAATAAATAAATAACGAAAATGATTTTATGGTTGGGGGTCACCACAACATGAGGAACTGTATTAAGGGGTCACGGCATTAGGAAGGTTGAGAACCACTGTCTTAAAGCATTTCATTAAAATCTTGGAAAAGTTACTTTTTTTAGATTACAGTGCTCAAAATCTGGAGATCTGATTTCTACCAGTATTCTTAGTTGATCCTAATGCTGAACCATTCTCTTTTTCATTGGTAGGCATTTGTTTCTCCCACCTGGTTCTTTCCTCATATTGTTCTATATTGGCCTACAGCTTTGTCTGCTCTTTTTCTAAACTCCTGCTGTTTTTATCACTTGGCTTTGCCCGTATTGTTCTAGCTGTTCATCAAGGTAGTGGACGGCTTTCTTTCCTTATAAAAAGCCCTGCCAATAATATCATGTGCATACTAAGCCCACTCAGAAACACGGACTCCTGAAAATTTGCCTGTGTGCAAACAGCTGCTCACATGCATTCTCTTAATTGCAAACAGCTATGGTAAATATGTGGATATCCAGCTTTTTGAGCTGGCTGTGGTATGCGTGAAATGGAGAACTGAACTGGTACTCTACTCCAAGCTTGCATGTGCACGGAATGTGTGAGCTTTAATGAGTGAAGAAGCCTTAAAAATATTTCAGAACCTCACTTCTAATACATGTGTTCAACCCAAGACTTGGCTGTTTTCCCCCCTAATATTTCAGATATTTCAAATAAGTATGTACTTCCTTGGGTAATGTGCAGCTATTATGCCTGTGTATTCTCCCAGTTTCCTTTCTTCTCTGACAGCTCATTTTTCTTCCTCTTATTCTTTGACAGTTTTCAAAGTATTGTGCTCAAGTATTTGGCGCAATATATATCAGTTATTGCTTCAAGAAAAGTCCAGCTAGCTGTGTGTCCTTAGTCCCTTGGACCCCTCATTCTTGCACATCTCAACTGTCAGTTCTTAAGCTCCTACCTTGCTTTCTTCTACTTTCCCCAGTTCGTGCTCTGCTGTTGTTCATCCATCCCCCCTTGCATTTGATCAGCTCATTAGTGGAAGTCAGACACTGTTGTGGTGAAAAGGCTCACCCAGTATGAGACAGAGACCATTTACCTTGGTTCTGATATTAAAGAAATTTAGGCAATCATTGCCATATGCTTTGTTAGCAACTATCACAACCCTCATTGCTGTCTTGCAGCACAGATTTGGACCTCACCAGAGTATGTTTGAACATATCTAAAGTTTTCTTGTAATCTGTTCATCAGGAACATGGTGATTTCTTCTTTCCAGGGGATGATAATCAAAGGTCTCAACACTAATTAGGCTCTTGTGAGAGCACATTTCATTCATTGATAACTGAAAACGTTGTGCAACAAAAAAACCTCTAAGCAGCAAGAAACTCTGCTGTTGTCTGTGAAAGCAAATGTATTGCTTTTATCAACTGATATCATAGTGACACAATTTGACACTGTAACACAGTGATATCACTTATTAAAGTGAATTTAAAACTTTAATAAACAGTAAAGTAGTAGTATATAGCCAATGGATACCTGAAAATTTGCCTGTGTGCTCATGTGCCATCTTGGTTGTAAACAACTATTGTAAACGTGGGCATGTGAGTGTTAGGCAGGCTGGGTTTGTGTGTGACATGGGGGGCTGACCAAATGATGCTCAACGCTTTGTAAAAAAAAAAAAGGAAGACTTTTACCAAACAGTTGGATATCTGCAGATTCTGTATCCATGGATTCAACCAGTTGCAATGTAAAAATGTACCCCCCCCAATTAAAAATTCCTAAAGCAAATTTTGATTTTGTCATTTTATATAAAGGACACCATATTACTATACCATTGTACATAATAAGATGTGAACACACACGAGTTTTGGTATCCATGGAGGGATGTATGCCTGGAACCAAATCCTAGTGGATACTGAAGGCCCACTATATATATGGAACAAGAAATGCCAGACATACAAGCTACATTCGGAGAAGGAACATGGCCTAGGGATCATATTGTAGGCATACACTGAATAATAAAACACCAAAAATTTTAGAAGAAAGCATGGGCGTTAGTGATTATAGCAAATCTTTTAATTGTGTGGAAAATGAAAATTTATGGTTTTCTCTGAAATAAAATGTGTATGTGACAGCATCTGATTGGACAGATGTCTGGAGAAGAAGCCACTGTAAGGAAACAATATGGAGAAACAAAACTGGGTCAAACAAAGCTGTATTGCATCACCCTGTCTGTTTAACGTGTGTGCAGAACGTATACGGAAAGCAGGATTAGACTCAGAGGAATGTGATATGGAAATTGGAGGAAGGAATTCAGAATTAATTCCAGAAAATAGCAAAGACTTCATATTACTACTGATAAAAGTAATGGAGGAAAGTACAAAAATGAGAGTTATAGCTAAACATTAAAAAACCAAAAACGATGACTGCAGATGATTTATATAACTTTAAAGTGGTTAATGAAGGCAGCAAAATAGCTAATAACTCTCTATACTGGCAGCTCACATGATGCAAGCCTCCTTCCCCCCCCCAGTACAGAAAGGTTAAACAGTCAAACCAAGTGACAAAGATATTTTTGAGACATTTTTCCATTTCAGGAAGGATGCTTCAAGGAGGATATAGAATTCCTGTTCAAGATTAGTAAACAGAAACCACGTAATAATTCTTGTTGGGACATGCTCAAGGTCACCCAGTGGGCTTCCATGGTTGAGTCAGGAATCAAACCCTGGTCTCCAGGCTTATAATCCAATCCTCAAACTCCTACACCACACTGGCTCTTGTGATCATTCTTAAATATTGTTTAAAAGATTTTTGTGTGACTCTTTGGATCCTGACTCATATTTCCATGTTCATGAAGAAAAAATAGTTATTATCTTGGTCTTCTGTGGCTGATTGCTGGCTACCCTTAACCAAAGAGATACCTCACATATGACCTAGTTTTCCTTTTGAAAATAAAACACTACTGAGTTCTCAGTAAGATTGAATTTTCTCTAACTAGGCTGACTAGTTGGCCAGGAACAAAAGCAGTGAACCTTTAATTGACTAGTTTGCAAACTATTTTCCCCAGAGATGTAGGAAATATAGTAGGTTTTCTCTAGACAAGAGCATCCATTTCATGAGGTGGGAAAAGAGTCATTGTGTATGGCATTAAATGCTGTTGAATGCCCAGATAAGTCAGTAGAATTGCACGTTTGTCCAACTAAATTGTCGCATTTTTAAGAGGAAAACAAGTGGTACCACATCGCATAGGGGCACCAGTACTTTTGTTGCCACTAATGGGTCAGATCCAGAGTGTCTATTCAGTGGATGGTAAGATTTATTCCATTTGTGAAAAGGGTAAATTCAGTGAAGTATACTCCTGGAGGACATTGGGAGACTTTTGAAAAAACCCTTATGACCTTGTACGTTACCCCATATGCAGTTCTTCCAAATAAACTTTAGGGGAGATGCTATGGGGAAGGTGGAGTCAGTTCAAACTTTTCACCCCAGTTCTAGTATCAGATCCTCCTGAACGGAGTACTGCCCATGGAAACTCTAGATCTAACCTAGTATGGTCTATATCAGTTCAAAATGCCTTTTTCCATGTGCCAATACTGAAGCTTAATGTTCAGCACAATAAGGCAGATGCCATTTAATTTTTGAACTGATGATGTGCAAAGTTCATCTCTCACAGATCTTAAACAGACCATCTCTACTGAACATGAAAAGTCATCTTAAATTTGAGTACTCCAATATGTGACAACCCTAGTGACTGATGTGGTGTTAAATGTTTACAGTAAATTTTGTAGTGATTTTCTTCTAATTCAGTACAAAGTATGAACACTTAAGTGAAAATCTTTTGCCCGGGTTTGCTCAGATTTATCATACCTAACATTTTTTCCATGTATTCTTACGATTGTTTCCATTTGGGTAGTTTAAGGCGTAACATTTAGTTCTGTTTCCATCACAGTCCACTAGTAAGTGGAAGTAAGTGTAATAAATCTTTCTTCATTTTGTTTATTTTAAAACAAGTGATTTCCTGTTTCTAGCCTCACTCTTCTGATTGCTATAATGTAACAAACTAGTGCAGGTGTTAATTTCCATATTTATTATCTCTGAACTACTCTGATCATGTATTTATTTCATTGTATCATTTTAATCCATTTAGAGGAGTTGTTAAACTCTTATAAGAGGTTAACAAGTAAAAAATTACTGTTCATTATAATTCATCCCACATTTCCAAAATCACTCAAAATTATTGTGCTCCAGTTTAGACAAAATGAGATTTAATTTTATAATTTCATGACCGTGTTATACTAAATCTTTTGTTCTGATACATACCAAGCTTTAGAACTTTGTATTTAACGTCCCATCATCTCTTGGTGTGTTGCATAGTAATAAAATATATTAGTATAGATGTTTAACTCTTCTGCATTTCATGTTAAAGTGACTCCTAAACCTCGTTTTTTAAAGTTTTTTAAAATTTTAAAGGAAAACAAGACAGAATTATTCAGCTAAGAACTGTACCTAATAAATTATGTAGCCAAATCCAGAAAGTAGTAATCCTGATAGAAGCCCAGTAGAAGTCACTGAAAGAGGAGAAAATACAAGTAGAGCACTTAGTCATGCCTAAAGGCAGAAAGCCAAAAGGGAAGTTGGTGGAGACTCTTGGTGCAATTTCTTATTATGTGCTGTTCTAGTAACTGATAAGAAAAAATTCTCTTCAGTGATTGTTGTGATAATGCAAACAAAGACTTTATGAGCTCTGTACAAAGGAGAAATCTGGCAGAAAGGGGACCTGTCTTTTCATAGACCGTGTGAGAAGACACAAGGCTGCTTGGCCAGAGACAATCTCCAGAATGAAAGAAAACACTGTATTTTGATGAAAATGGTATAACCAAGTCTAACTCTCTGTAACAATAGCTATGTGGATATTGTGTTGTGTGTGGTCTAAATACCGTAAAGGCATTAAATCCCATCTGATCTTTGAAGCTAAGCAGGGTCTGTATTGGTTGGTTTTTGATTGGGAGACCACCAATGAATACCAGCTGCTACAGGCTACATTTTAGAGGAAGGAACTAGCAAAACCACTTCTGAGTGTTACTGGCCTAAGAAAACCCTGTGAAATTCATGGGGTCTCCATAAGTTGACAGGCAGCTTAAAATCACATGTGCACACATACACATGGAGCACTAATGTTCAGGGTTAGTTATGTTCAGGGTTAGTATAGAGTTACACAGAAAGGACATACTCTATAGCTCCTCCCCTCTTTTGTAAGTGTATTCACATCTTGTACACAATATTTATACACGAGACTAAATATCCTAAAGGCACTGAATCCTATCTAATCTTGGAAGTTAAGCAGGATCAGCTCTGGGTAGTACTTGGATGGGAGACCACCAATGAATACTGGGCACTATAGGCTATATTTCAGAGGAAGGGACTGGCAAAACTGCCTAAATATTCCTTGGCTAAGAAAATCATATAAAATTTGTAGGTTCACCATGAGTCAACTGATGACTTGAAGGCACATACACTAGAAGTTGCATCATGTCCTCAGTAGATGAATTCAGATTTTTATCTTTACCAATGCAATGTACTGTCAGTACCATGTGCCTTTTAAGTTTGAGAGATATTCCTTCATAAGACATAGTATGCATACTTTACCCAAGACTGTGTAATATCTATCTAAGACATGTGAAGTCTGTGGTAAGAGAGACAGGCCTAAACAATAAGTATTCTTTGTGATATTATGAATTTTTGCTAAGAGTACATAGAAGCAGTGTTTCTATACATAATTTCTGTGGGTCATGAATGATCCTCCCAGGAAATGTAGAACAATATACCATTGCTCTGTAGACTAATAAACAGCATATCACAAGGGGATAGACACAACCAAGGAAGTCCCAGCCCTGAGCTTTTAGGACCCAAGCAGGGCTGTTGATGACAGGGTGTCTGGAGTTCTCTCATTCATAGGGTCACCATAAATCAAAGCTAACTGTACAGCAGTTAACAACAGAAATCAGCATAGAAGGGTATAAAGCTTCATATTCATTCTCCTATAATAAATTCCCTAAAATTCCAGTCCTGAAGGATATGTAAGTGGAATGTTTTTTGTCTGCCTAGATGATACTGTTCTTCACCAGTTGTAGGCCCAGGTAACCAGAAACTGAGCAGCTCGAAGTAAAAAAGATTAATTCACAAACAACAAAGAAGCCTCAGTCCCTCAAAATAGAGATGGGGTGGGGATCCATACCTGTTCTACGAAGCAAATCATTCAACAAATTAGTTACTACTGTGGTTTAATCCTAGTGTTACTGCGGTCCAGGCCTACCCAGAGATAGCACTCGGTATCACTTTGATATCAAACAATTCGGCTTTCCTCTGCCACCTTGCTCCACGTGTTTGTGAGGCCTCTGGACAAGCACGTAAACAGGCTCGGCCAATAATTGCTGGACATTCCATTCTCCACCCAGGCAGGCCAGACACAGCCGGTTCATCGCTTCAGGGACCTCTCCGGCAAATACCTCATTGCATATGTGCGATACTAACAAAGGCTCCCTGCCCCAAGCAGACAACCTGACAAAGCTGTACTAAGCGCTCTGCATTTACATACTGGCTACACTATTGTTAATTCGGCTGTAAGTCAATCATGCTAAAGTCTGACTTTTCCAAGGCTTTGTGCCGCTCCTAAAACGTATTGTTCTCACCAAGTAAGGTATGGCCTGCAGTCACAATTCACCCTATAAAAACCCCTGATTCTGAGACCTTCCTCGGGTCGCTCCTGAGTTCCATCCCGCCTTGCTGCCACTTTGCCTGGCAGGCCTTCCCCTCAGTTCTGGCAACTGAGACTGCTCAACCCCGGATCACTCGGACTGCTCCACCGTGCTGAGCTTCTTCATTGCACCCCCAACTTCGCTCTCAAGGTCCAGGACTACGAGACAGGTGTCGTATCACCCATTTCCCTCTAAAAATCCCTATTTCAAGCCAATCTCTGATTCTTTTTTTTAAATAATTTTATTTAAATTTCAACAAATAAAACAAACAATAAAATTTGCAGTGTTACATGTAATGTTATTCCTCCTTCCTTTCCTTTCTGGATTACAATTATTAATGTTCCCTCTATTTATTATATCACGTATCGCAATAAAATGTTTATAGTCTATACTTTGTTAGTTCCTGCTTTATATCTCTACTTTACTCGCTTCATGATATTTCATTAACTGTTAACCGTATAATAATTGTTATCATGAAAATTGTAATATCTCCATCTACCCCCAACCCAAATCTGTATCAATCCTCCACTCTTTGTTTATGTCTTCATCTGATTTCCCTTTCAGTCTTTGTGCAAGTATGTCCGCATTTCTATTTTCCATAAAAGCTGTCCACCACCGTTCCGTTGTAGGTGTAGTTTCATTTTTCCAAAATCGTGCATATTCAATACGGGCCGTCGTCACCATATACAATATAATTCCCCGGTGTCTCTTTGCTGGTGTTGCATCTAATATATGTGTCATGTTTAACAAGTAAAATTCAGGTATCATCCCAAATTGAATCTTCAAAGTTGAACTTATTTTCTTATGTATTTCTTTCCAGTATTTTTGTGCTCTAGGACATGACCACCACATATGAAATAGTGTACCAGAGTTCTCTTGACACTTCCAGCATTGACCTGTGCCTGTCTTATAAATTGCCTTTAATTTTTCTGGTGTCATGTACCATCTATGAAATAGTTTGTAATAATTTTCTTTCAAATTTTGGGCAGCAGTAAATTTCTGTGTACATTGCCAGCTCTGTTCCCACCATTCTAACTGTATTGAATGTCTTTTGTGCCCATTGTGTCATTACAACTTTAACTGTCTCTTTCTCACATTCTTGTTGTAAAATTTCCTTGTACAGACGTGCTAATAAATGTGGTGGATTTTCTCTTAACATTCTCAGTAAGTGAATTTGTTCCTTTTGCTGTATTCCATATGTTTGTACATCCATCTGAAATCTTTCTTTTAACTGTCTATAGGGAAACCAGCTTAATTTTATTCCTTCAGTTTCCAATTTCTCTCTTGATTTCATCTTCACACCTGAGTCATCTGCTTTGTCTAATAAGTCTTCATATCGTAACCATTTATCTGTATCTTTCCATCTCCCGAAAAAGCTTCTTGCGGGGAGACCAAATTAGGTGACTGCCTTATATTCTTCTTCTTGTAATCATCCCATACTCTAAGTAGCGATTTCCTTATAAAATGATATGTAAAATCTTTATCGACTACTGCTTTCCCATAAAACATATAGGCGTGCCATCCCATTCTTAAGTCTGCTCCCTCTAGTGCCAGCATCCTTGAATTTTGAAGATTAAGCCAATCTTTTAAACCATGTGAATGCCGCAGCCTTATAATATGTTTGTAGGTCCGGCAAGCCTAGTCCACCTCTAGCTGTTGTGTCCATCATGATTCTCCATTTAATTCTTGGTCTCTTCCCCTGCCAATCTCTGATTCTTTAGTTAGCTGTGTGACTGTGGTCTCTTTAATATTTGTCTGTACTTAATAAACATAATTTTTGCTATTTTAAACCTTCTGACTGCTTGACTGACCTGACCCCGTAGACGCTGGGTTGCAAGATCCTGCTAAGTTACCCTGCCTCTCGCTAGCTTTAGTGAGTGCTCCAGCTAATTTTCCCCAAAGTTGTGTTGTTGTTTGGTTATTTAGGTGTCCCTCCCAGGACCCCCAGAGATCAAGGTAACACTAGGACAGTAGTGGGGGGGTGGAGGTTAGTCATTTCCTTATTATTTATATTTTTCCACTAGCACCTTTTAAAAGTTATGGTATGCTGTTTGTTTTACTTGCACAGAGGCAAGGCTCCATTTATACTCTATACATATGTTGCTTTCTCATAATTTTTCTGGTAGAACAAATGAACATTTATATGTTGTAGCTATAAATGTAATAATACATTGATAACTTCTGTTGAGGAAATGGGAACACTGAATGAATTCATGAAGGCTTGTGCGATGAAAACAAATGCTTTAAGATTGGATTTTCATGAACTGTTATGATGGTTCCAGTGTGAAGGCTGCATAGATGAAATTCATTTGTAAGCAGATCAGGCTGCCTTTCTGGTGTGATAATATTGCAATTGAAGGCAGTGTTTGGCTTTTGAACTTTATATCTTGCAGCTAGTTGCATGGTTTTACTTCATTTCATTTTTTAAAAAGTGTTTTGTGTTTGTGCTCTGCATAATATCTGAAGCCTGAATATGAATATGGTGGTACCTCCAAAACCCTGTTTTCAGAGAAGATGCATTCTTGGATGCTTGTTGCTTCTGATTACAAGTATGTTAATGGCATGTGTATTTCAGCAAATCCATGTTGCCTACAGCAGTGTGCATATGCCACAGGTTTCTAAACTGATGTAGGTTTTCCTGCTACTGCTTTTTTCCCCCTTTACTGAGTGCTTCTTATTTTTAAGGTGGATTTTCTGGCATCTGCCAATCATACATCTGTTCTGGAAATTTTTCCTCATTCTCCACCTTCAACTCCTTCTACAAGAAAGGTAACTTTTTAGTGTTACTGGAAGGATAAAACCAAACAACTTGATCTTTTCTCACATCTTGTTTGTGAATTATCACCTGCAAGTCTGTCTTACAGTATTGTTTCCTAAATACAGAAACAGAGATGAGGAGTGCATCACTCAGCTTGTATAAGCTAGAAATTATACAGATGTGTGAATTCAGTCATTGATAGGTTCTTGATATTTGGTGAGGATACACTGAACTGTTAAATGACCAGCTTAGTTTAAAAACATTTTAATTTTGTTGTTTGTATCGATGTTCAGACATGTTACCTCTGTAAGTTGAGAGAGATTTTGAAAAAGCATATGTGAATTACTTTCTCTTGTTTTTTTTGTCCCAGTATTAATTATGTTGAGATACCACCATTTTGACAATTAACAATTGTCTAGCAATTAATCAGACCATCATAGCAGCCCTTGATTGTTGTTTGAAGATAGGTGCCCCTTGTTTACTAGAAAATAGTTAAATGGTGAACATTCTTCCTTATTAGTCACTGGAGAGAGTCAGTTACTAGGGAGAATCCACAGAGATCCTTTTCTGCATATTTCTACATATTTAAATATGTAGATTTGTTCACATAGGTCACTGCCCAGAAGCCATCCCCTGTTCCTACTCTAAATAGTTCCTCCTTGCTAAACCTGTCACTGACTGACAGAATTGACAGAGACCCATCATATTTTGGCCTGTGAGTGTCTTTATATTATGGATAAGTTTGGTTTGGTTCTGCAACAGTTGTTTGTCCCACAAAATTTTCTTCCTAGCTTGAATAGGAATAAATACATGAAATTGCCTAATCCTGAGCCAAATCAGGGCTCCATATATTTGAGGATTGCCTGTTCTGATTATCAACATTTCTCCAGTCTTTGACTCTTATCTTTTCCATCGATCTCTGCATGATCCTGTTCACTATCAGTGACAGAGTGGAATGACTATATTGTACTGCAGGAGGCTTATTGAGCTAGACAGACCTAGCTGTTTGACTCTGCATAAGCAGCTTCATATGGTCGGCTAGCACACAGCCAGATTTGGCAGAACCCATTGTTTGCATCTGAATTTAGAGTGAATAAGTAATGAGAGGAGATTCTGGTATTGTACATGTTATTTTGTACCAGAAGAAAGCCGAGTGGGTAAAGGATGGTGTCCATAAGCTAAAGGCTAGTTTTTCTTTCATACTGGATATAGAGAAGATTATCTGAACAAATCATGGCAACAAAATGGAGATGTCTCTCTATCATACTATAACTGAAATCAAAGGGTCAAAATATATGTGTGTTATGTGCCTTCAAGTCACCTCTTGACTAATGGCAACTGCATGAATTCCATAATACATATAAATTTTTCCAGCAGAATCTTAAAAATACATGATACATTAAAATTTAAATATTATTTAGCCTTTAGATAGAGAAGGTTTTTAAATAGCTGTACTGGTAAATAATAGTAACTGTTGCGAAGCCTGAATATAGTTGGAGGGTTGTTCTCTGCTTGATGGTGAGAGATTTCTGACTGGTATGTGCTCTGCAGACATCTGAGTTTCTGAGAAGCTCTCTGTTAAATTCAGTTGTGAAATGCGGTTTTCACATGTAAGGTTTGAGGGCATATCCATTTAAGAGATGCAAGAATTACGTTTTCTAAAGGTGACTGTGGATGTGGTCACTGTATGGTTAATACAGGAATATTTGAACTTGTATATTAAATAGACACATATACAATTATAGCTGCTTACTTTGTCACCTAAATGTTTGTGCAGGGCCCAGGAAACAGAAGAGAAGCCACTTAACTTTAACAAGTTCTTCTTCTTTCTTAGTAGATATCCTGTTTCATGTTTTAAGTTGCAGTCCTGTGCACACTTAATAGAGATTAAACACCATCAGAGCAGAGAATGACATTTGCCTCCAGCTGGGTTCTGACTCTTATTAAATTCTTAAGCTGAGATTCAGGTTCCCATTTGTGTGTTTGTGCCATCATATGGAGAACAGAAGTTGCTCCGTTTTCCATTTCATCTCTGGGGGCACAGCAGCAGTTGGGGGCAGGCTTGTGGGTGCAGTTCTGTCTCCTTTGAACACTCATTGCCTGTGAGGGTGTACCGCATCATGTTCCAGCTGCCCTTGTACATCTTCTCTCTGTGCTCTGGGATAGCTAGAATATGCTTGAGTGCCAAGAGAGCCCAGCTGCACCTAGGACACCTCCAGTTGTTCTTGTATACCCAGGATAAGGGCTATTAAGTAAGGAGGCACAGGATACCTGTTTCCTGAGTGTCCCAAAAACTACACACATTGTTATAATCGAGGTTATTTCTGGGTATGCCACCTAGAGAATTCTAGTGTTTATGTTTAGTGCCTTGCTTTTAATAAGTGTTGCCTTTTATGCATTAGCGTGTATTATCTAAAAGTATAAAATGGTAACTAATGTAATTTTCACATTTTTTTAGCTGTTCAAAATTGCTTTTGGAGTTTCTCTATGAAAACATAACTAATGTACACTTACGGAAGAAATGATAGATTATATACTTGTATATATCCCTCTCTCTTTTTTGAACATTTTTTGGTGTTTCTATTTTGTGCATAAATTCTGCATATACAAACACTCCTTTAGGCATAGTGTGTTTTTATGCCACACAATATACTGGAATTTCAGTTGAGATCAGAAAATACCACACAATGAAATTCTTTTAAATTCTAATGATGAGAGTTGATGAAAACCAAATGTTGCCCTGCAGTTTTGCACATAAGTAGGATTCATGTCTTAGTTCTCTGACTGCAACTTTAATTTGATTTACTTTTTGAGTGTTTTCTAAGCACCGTTACAATCTTTTATAAAGATCTGCATTATGACAAAATATGTAAGAATAAATATATTGGGTATAATATTTTAAGTTATTAAGTGTACTTTGCAGTGGGAGATAATTACCACGCATGTAAATAACAGATGAACTTTGTATTCTCTAATGATTTATTTAAAATATTTCTGAATTGGCTCCCAGCCCACAAGGGCTCTCGAGGTAATGAACAAATAAAAACCAGTTAAAACAATGCAAAGAAAAAAACATTTTATCTTTACCATGTGGAACAGCACTGTTTTGGCTGTTAACCAGAAGCTTAAAATAGATGGGGCCAGTCTAACTTCCTTGGGTAAGAAGTTCCACAGTCGAGAGGCTGCCACAGAGAAAGCTCTGTTGCATGTACACACCAACCTAACTTTACAAGGTATTGGGATATGTAGCAGGACCTATTCTGAAGATCTCTGGCAGGCACATATGGGAAGAGGGAGTCTTTCAGATATCCTGGACCCAAGTTGTTTAGAGATTAGTAGGTCAACACCAGGACTTTGAATTGAGCTCAGAAGCAAACTGGCAGCCAGTGTAGTTCTTGCAAGACCAGTGTTTTGTGTTCTCTAAAATTCAGGCCTGACACCAATCTGGCTGCTGAAGTTTGCATTAGCTGCCACTTCCAAAGACTTTTTCAGTTGGAACCCCATGTAAAATTCGTTGGAGTAGTCTGGTCAAAAGGTAGCTAAGGCATGAACCACTGTGGTCGGATCTGGCTTCTGCAAGAAATGGTGTAGCTGGCACGCCAAAGGTGCTTCTGGACAGTGTAGCAATCTCACTTTCCAGGAGCAGTACCAGGGGCATTCCCAAGCTTACAAACATGATCATTCAGAGGGAAAGCAACCCCATCTGGAACGTGCTATGATCCCAGACCCAGATTGGTTCTCCTATTGACCAGCAACATTTCCGTCTTGTCTGGATTAAGTTCACCAGCATCCAGTCCTTTACTGCATCCAGACAGATTCAGTACTACTGCAGCCTCCTTGACAACAGTTGTAAAGGAGAGATAGAACTGAATATCATCAGCATACTGATGACACCAAACCTCAGAGTGCTAGATGACCTCTCCCAGTGGCTTCATGTAGAAGCTGAAAAACCTAGGAGACAGCATTGACCTCTGTGGAGCCCCATAGGCTAATGGCCAAAAGGCTGAACAACAATCCCCTAGCACCACCCCTGGGAATGTTATCAGCCAAGAAAGACAGGAACCATTGTAAAGCAATGGCCTCAAATCTCTTATCAGCCGGAAGGATGCCATAGTTGATGTTATCAAATGCCACTGAAAGATTCAGGAGAAAAAGTAGGGACTCAGTCCTTCTGTTCAACTCCCAGGGTAGACTATGCATGAAGCCTGTTTCTGTCCCATAACCAGGCCTAAACCCAGATTGGAATGGATTTGTACTGCCACACTCACTGCAGGACCTTACTTAGGAAGGGGAGATTGGAGAGTGGCCAATAGTTATCTCAGGAAGTGAGGTCCAATGAAATTTTATTCAACAAAAGTCTTATAATTGCTTCTTTGAGAAAGGTTGGAACATAGCTCTCTTTCAAAAAAGCATTTACAGCCTCCACCACCCAGTTGACCAGTTCTCCTCTGGCAGCCTTAACCAGGATGGACATGGGTTTAACAAGTAAGTGGTTGGCCTAAGCCACTCTAAGCAACTTGTCCACATCATCGTGTTGAACAACTTGAAACTCATCCATTAAAACTGTGTGCTCAATTACCTCCCCAGACTATGCCTTCAATGTGAAGTCCAAGTCAGAATGAATCTGAGCAATTTTCTCCACAAGATATTTAGCAAATTTGTCACTGCTTTCCTGAGGACTCCTCAGCAGTCTGAGGTCTAGGATGTAATAGCTCTTTACTCAGTTCAAATTCTTATTGTTACAACAGACAGAACACATATCCTAAACTAATTTCACTTTTTAAATTGTTATGATATTTCCAAAAAATACAGCCATTTTCTTCGCATCTCCTTGTTTTTTTTATATGTAGGCTTCTAGCAATGCAAATGACCCCTGGTCAAGCTGGGACAATGCAACAACTGGTGATAGCTGGGTATCCAAACCTGAAACTAGGCAGAAAAATAGTGCTTCAAACAATTGGGATGCAGCAGCATTTGGCCACCCACAAGCATACCAAGGTCCAGGTCAGCAGAATTTCTGTAAATATTATTGAGAATGGTGGTGGGATACTAGGTAGATTGTTTGTGCATGTTAAATTACAGTTGGACCTCCACTTTCACAGAGATTGGGCATAGGACCTCTGCAAAAGTAGGAAAATTGCCAATAATGTAAGCCCCCAAAACTGTATTTATTTAACATATGCACACACACAAAAGTACCTATCCTGATGGAGTGGTTGGGCTCGGATGCACGTGTGTTTGTCCCTTGCTCGCTCACATGGGTGGATGAAGAGAAGGGGATAAGATGGGGAGTGGGCAGAGAAAGGGACACCCATCCCATCCTGCTCATGCAAATGAGCAAACACACATGTAGCCCTTCAGTCCCAGCCCCTTCCCCTCTCTTGCCCGTGTGAGTGAGCAGATGTGCACCTCCCTCCTCCATCCCATTCCTCCTGCCTGCATCATGAGTGAGTGACCAAACACATGCACCCTTCTCCTGTCCCATCCTGTCCCCCCCATCCTGTTCTGTCCCCCACCAGCTTCTTCCATCCTCCCATCCAATCCTCTATCGCTGTGTGAGTGAATGTGCATGCGCTCCCACCTCCTATTCCTTCCACCTGTGCCAATGAGCAAATACACTCTCCCTTCTCTTTTCCCATACCCTTCTTCCCAGCTGTGCAAGTGAATGAACACATTTGCCCTCCTCCATCCCATCCCCTTTCCCCCTCCTGCCTGTGTGAGTGAACCAGTGCATGCTCTTGCTCTCTCCTCCTGTCCATGCCCCTATCTATCTGTACAGATGAGTGAATACACCCTCCTAACCTCCTCCTGTCCCATTGCCTCTCCTACATGAGTGAGCGAGGGGATGCACACATGGCCAGGCCCTGCCAGATTATCTGCAGATAATCAAATGTGCAAATACTTAACCTGCAAATATGGAGGCCTGACTGTAATGACAGAGCATTAAGGTAGAAGCTTATTGATGTGTTTGAGAATTGAGGCTTCCCATAATATCCTTTGTTTTTAAATGTCATACCATTTTGCTTCAGAATGTTGTTTTTGTCTTTCTAGCTTTATTGGGATTTGGGATCCACTAAGCTAGGTGAAGGATGCTGATTAGTTTTTTGCTCTCTTTGTTTATGTGGTTTTGGCAATATATGTGCAACTGGTATCCTCCTGTTTTAGCGGCTGCTGATGACGATGATTGGGATGATGAGTGGGATGACCCCAAATCGGCGGCTGCCCCCTATCCTGGTTATAAAGAGACAGAACCTTCGGACCCAGCAGGACTTCAGCGTGGCAATAGCCGAGGGGCTGCTATGAAATTGCCACTGAACAAGTAAAATTCACATGACTGTATGGGGTGAAAAAATACTAAAGAAATAATGATGCAAACAATAACTGTTTGAACCGTTTGCTATATTCAGAATTAGTAGTCCATTCCTAATACAGTTTCCAGGAGGATAGCTGTGTTACTTTCACAAAGGAAAAATGAGAGAGGCTTACGATACCATAAAGCCTAAACATTTTATTACAGTATAAGCTTTCAGGGGCTTCAGCTCGCTTAATGAGGTGCAGTTCTGATGGGAACAGGCTATCAACTCATCAGTATTTAGTTGAAGGAGAAAGTAGAAACCCTGAATCAAAATTACAGTTTCAGATATGTATACATTTAAAATGTGTTTGATAACCTTGTTGAAGTGGAAGAGCTGGGACTAAAATATTCGGGTGGTATCAGAATAGCTATGTATATAGGATGTTGTCTGCACAGTCTTCTCATTTTCTATAGGTGCTGGTAGTGTTCATCCAGTTACTTGTCTTAACAGTTAGCTCTGGTCCCCATCCCCAAAAACAGACCACCCTGGTTTTTTAAATACATGTTTCTAGGAAAAACTGTAGGCTCCTGTTCACTTATTCAACACTGCATTAAGAACTGTTTCTCCAGTTCTGGATTTTATTGTTACTCTTTTTAATGAAATAACAATTAAAGGACTTATGGCACAATGAAAGCTAGTGTGACTTGGAAGTGAGGAGTAACAGTCCTGCTGTTGATGGGGTTACAGGTGGAGGGTTGCACGTATTAGAGTAGGGGGGGGGGTTGTGTTGACTGACCAGATTTGTAGGAGACTGGCCTTAACCCATGGAAGTAGACCCACTGAATTAATGGAATTTATATGTCAGTGTGTCTCCTCTTTTTGGTATTAGCAGTTGGTTTGGGGCCAATAGCTGTAAATTTGTCAAGTGACAGAGAAAGAATTCAGAGCTTTTAAAATGGTGCTGTAGTGACAGTTGGTACTAACTGTTCTTCTGCTTGGTTTGTTCTGATTGGCTGAATGCAGTCGAATCAGAAATGCCTGAATTGCAGATGCAGGTTATATACTTCTAATACAGTTGTTACATGTTGTGACTAGATCATTTTGTCACAGAGATTTTAGTAACAGATTCATTCATCTCACTGGAAAGGGCCACATATCTGTAAAATATGGCTGGTATTTCTGAATCTAGTAAAGTGCCTCTGAAAGAAGGTTTCAGTCACTTTATTTCTCTGATCAGATTTCCTGGATTTGCAAAACCTGGAGTGGAACAGTATCTGTTGGCAAAGCAACTAACAAAACCCAAAGAAAAAATTCCTATAATTGTAAGTTTTGTATTTTTAATGTATCCATGTACTAGATCTCTGGTTTAAAAATGTAAACCATCACTGGAGCAACAGTGGCTGTTTGAGTGAAAAGTCTTTAGAGTCTTGGTTATGCCGAGCTGTTTGCTTTCTACTTGATTTTTTGTAGGGACTTTGTATATAGCCTTCGGAATATTTCCCTGCAAATATATAACCTAACATTTTAAAACAGAGACAGCACTCTGGTTCTTTGTTCAGTACCCTATAGCATAATCAAGGTGAATTACCTCAGATAGTCTTTTTGATTCTCTTTTGTCTCCCAAGTATATTTTTGTGCTGTCAAGTTGAAATGATGTGAAACAATTATAACAATGATTCCTATTTATAAGTGGGGAAATTAAAAAAAATCAAGGAGACTCTAAAGGAGTACATTGATTACTGCTCCAGGTTGATATGCATAAATAAGAGTCTAAGTTTCCCACTGCAGTTTTAGATTATAATGCAACATTCTAAATTATAGGAAAGTCTTACTGAGGATCAGTATAAAAGAACATTGATTACTTTCAAATGGAATAACTGGACCCTAGCTCTCAATACATATTCTAAATATCATATTGTGTGCCATGCTTGGAGTTGGTAACTACTTTTGTTCACTCATAGATTGGAGATTATGGTCCCATGTGGGTTTATCCTACCTCTACATTTGACTGTGTTGTGGCTGATCCAAAAAAGGGTTCTAAAATGTATGGTCTCAAGAGCTACATTGAATATCAGCTTACATGTACAGTAAGTGCACCTCTCAAAGTATCAAGTTACCCGTTCACAATGTATGTCAGCTTTGCATCACAGAGTGGACTGGCTAATGCAAATATATTATGCTGTTGTGAATATATTTTGGAAAAATCTTAAGAAGAGGTTTTTCTTTGTTGGCTTGTTTCACAGAACACTAATCGATCTGTCAACCACAGATACAAACACTTTGACTGGTTATATGAGCGTCTCTTGATTAAATTTGGATCAGCCATTCCAATTCCATCCCTTCCAGACAAACAAGTTACAGGTATCTTTCTCAGACTGAATGCTCTTGAACCATCTGATGTGCTCTCTGATTTTATCTGATTAGAACTGTTATTCTCCTGGTGAAGAAAGTTAATGAAAAGAGGTAGTATGGGAAGTGAAATCTTTTAGTGTAAATCAACTGAAGTCATGCACACCTTAAAGTTGGGGGGGGGAAGTACAGGAATCAATATTAAGAGTGAGAGTAAGAGAAGTGAGAACAATCATGGACCAGGACTAGGTTCTTTGTTCAACACCTTGTAGGACAGTCAGGCTAAGCTGTGTTACTGTTTTATACATGTTTCTTTCCAAGTAGATGTGTTCAAAAGCTGGTATTATTCTCACTTTTTTTTTATCTACCTTCTTAGCTATACTCCCTGGGGGGGGAATATATTTTAAGTTTTCATTTTATAACTTTGTGACACTTTCAAAAGATAGTCTTTCCATTGATTTGTTAAGTGTTTGTTTCAGGTATTGTATCTCATGGCAATTCAAAGGGCTGGAACTAATTTTATAAAGTATGAGATGAGCTAAAGTAATTCAGCATGTAGTGTCAAAGCTGCTGTGTTGTAGGAATTGTAAACTTTCTGGTGGGGAGAGGAAAACTATAAAAGATATCCAGAAAGATTTAGACAGACAGCCCTGTAATGGTGTAGTACTGACATGCAGGAACACACTGCAGGACAAGAAAACTAAGCACTGATGTGCATACTAGGATGAATGCCAAGGAAACGAAGAACTGAGGAAATTAATTAATTTTCCTTTAGTTGGCTTCAAGCTTAGAATGCCCCCAGCATTTTCTAAAATGGGGGCATGAGTTTGGAATAAAACAGGATATCAATAAGAATCTTCTGAGTTCATTTGAGATGGTTGATCATTTAACATTTACAGCATCTTTCATCTCCCTCCACCCCTTTTCTTTTGAGACTGTGCAGGAAACTTCTAATGAGTGCTTATTGCTTTCTAACAACGTTGATGGAAACACTGGAAAATCAGTATGATCATTAGTGTTTTCAGCTTTGATACACTGTTCATTAGGAAATATTTTTCAGTGGTAACATTGGTTACTGGCATATAACAAACAAATGATATGTTACTGCCTTCTATTTATTGTGCTGTTTCTCACATTTAATAATTGTTTTGTAGTCCGAAGCACTAAAAAGGGTAATCAGTTTTTAAAAGATAACATAATGAAGAACAATTTTGAAGATCAAGCATCTGAGGCAAAGATCAGAATAACTTATCTCTAATTGTGGTGGAGAACCTACAAATAAACAGCTAAAAAAATTGTTTGTGTCCTGTTAGATTAAAGAGGAAGATACACAGTGATACTTTGACAGGAATTCTGTAGCTTGTTCACCAACATGAATTGCCCAGATCTATGTGCAGCATCTCCATTACAGGGAACACATACAAAATGGTTTCTTCTAAAACCAAAAGTTTTAAATGTACCTAGGAACCTAGAACTAATGCCACCATTTTAAAGACAAATATAATATTGTCCCTGTTAGACATTTAGCTACTGCAGTCTGGATTAGCTATATTTTTATGAAGGGTTTTGAAGAAAGTGTAACTATTATAAATGCAAAAGATTCAAGTAGCAAGTTAACCCAGAAGCACCCCTGAAGCTTTAGGTGTCCTTCTTTAAGGGGACTGTGAGTCTATCCAAAAGGGATCCTTGCTCCTGGATAGGTAAATATCTGACTGCCAACTTCTGTCTTATATGGATTAGCTTTCAGTTTAATAGTCTTCATCCAGACCTTGACTGAAAGCATCTGATCAAAGACCTCACTGATGGAAAAGCAGGAGAATTTTGGCATCATACTGGGTACAGATCTGAATAGGGTCCCTACCTCTTCTAAGGCCAGTGAATGCTAGGTTAGTAAACTTCAGCAGATGACAAAACAAGTTGCAATAGGCTGCATTTTCACTGCTGTCCTGCTCCTGTCTTTCTGCCAGTGGCCATAGCTTTTCATTTTCTAATATTCCATACCTAATACTTTCTAAAGGAAGCTGCCCAAGAATTTATCACCATTGTTAAACAGAAATTATCTGTTCCTGAGATAAGCAGAGGTGTATCTTGATTTTAATGATGAAAAAATGTTTGCTTTCATAAATTACAACATTGCATGCAGCATTAATTATGTGTTAGTTGAGCAAAATCAAAGAGTTAGAATTCAGATGTGTTTGTGAAACTTGTATATTTTCCCATGGTCTTGACATGATTCAGGGTATTCCATAATTTACAAATACTGATCTCAGAATGACTTATCTTACTGAGAGAAAAGAGTAGCATTACTTGTGATTGTCAGTGGCTTTCATTTGTTGCCTACAGGGCGTTTTGAGGAAGAATTCATCAAGATGCGGATGGAAAGACTACAAGCTTGGATGACCAGGATGTGTCGTCATCCAGTTGTTTCAGAAAGTGAACTTTTTCAGCAGTTCCTTAGCTTTCGTGATGAAAAGGTAACTCAACTTGTAGCCTTCCAGATACTATTTAGCTATAGGTCCTATCATTCATCATCATTGGCTGTTCTAGCTAAAACTGGTGGGAGTTACAGTCCAACAATATTTGGAGGCTCATGGAGTGCACACCTTCTAACTTAAAATGTTTTGGTGCATAATTAATAGTGCATAATTGGTGCATAATTTGGTGCGTGATTCATCTGCCTTGAGAAAATTATCTTATAGAAGAGAATGTGCTATTTAGTAGAAAAAAATTCTCTGTGAACACTACTATCTTCTATTATAGAGATTGTCTGACTTTGTTTGTTTCTATCATGCGGATGGATTTTAAGGGTCTAGATACTATACATGTATAACTAAATCTTGAATCGATACTGCAGGCCAGGTTGTTATACAAAAAGTCCTTTCTGGTGCATGTCAAAACTTGTGCTGTTCCTGTAGAAGTTTTCACACACTTATTTCAAATAGAAGCCTGCTAAGATTAAACTAAAGCAGCTAAAATACAGAAAGGAGCATTCAGCCTGAAACCTAGGTTTTGTATTTGAGATGGTAAGTCACATGGCTTTCTAGATCACAGCTTCAGTCATTACTCACTGTCAGTCTTCTGAACTTCAGTTGTGTCCCTGAGGAACCCTCTCTGTCATTGCTTAAGAAGTGCAATGAGAGCAGGCAAAAGTTTTTCACAAAAATGATGGCTATTCAGGATGTCAATGCTTACAGTGTGTTTCTCTCATCTTGGCTTTTTTTGCTTTTTTTCCATAGGAATGGAAAACGGGTAAGAGGAAGGCAGAAAAAGATGAGATTGTGGGTGTTATGGTCTTTTCTACTGTGGAACCAGAAGGTCCTGACTTGGATATGATAGAAATGTAAGGTGTTGGATTCCTCCCTTTCATTGTGCTATTACAAAAATGCTATCACCTGATGAAAAAGTATGAATATTTTTTTAAATGGATCTATCATCTTGTATGAATAAATATTAAAGCCTTCTGTACTACTTAGCAAAATGTAGTTACATTTTGTGGGCTTGCCTCCTGACAAGGTAGTTTTAAAACACTTGGAAGTAGTTTCAAATCATGAAACACTGTACAACCACAAGAAGCAGTTCATGTAACACTGCTAAAGTTTAGCTACACCTACAGTTCTGACAACGATATCCTTGGACCAATGGATAAATGTCAGTGATTTTTCTTCACAGTCTCTGTTACTCACATAAATGGGCAGTTCTGAGCCTGCACAGCATTGGTTCAGAACTTTGTAGAACTCAAAGAGGTATTTTGGTGGAAGCCCCACCCTGGTGCGCATGTCCAAGGGCAATTCCCATTTTTCCCTGCTGCTGTTTTTCAACCACCACAGCATTAGCAGATTAGTTTGAAATTTTTATTAAGTTCTTCCTTCTTTTAGAATCTTCTCAGTGTTTGTGTTACTATCTTATTTATACCACAGGTTTCTCTTGAGAAAGTCAGTTAAGATTTTTGTATTGCTCTCTGCATCCTATTCCTCCCACTTCAACAAATATCTGGAAGAAATTAGGAAATCAGCTTGAATTTTCCACATAGAAGCCTTCAACCTTGCTAATCAACAGATAACGCTTTGTGAGCATGCTATCCTCTGAGGTGAAAGCAACAATTGAGGACCTCCCTTTTGATGAAAAGGGCCTCTCCACTCTCGAGGCTGACAATCAGATGCAGCCAAAAGCTTCATGCATCTGAAAATAAAATGGGTGTTTCTTTCTCATCAAAATCATCCTCTTGGTATTGTCTGTCTTGATACAGACATTTCTAAGGATCTACTCAGCATTCACAGTCTTATTCTTCCAGACATTTATTCCCTTGATCTCAGTATTCCTCATCAACAAAGACAACTTCTTGTGGAAAGACCCTACTAGACATCCTCCTGAGTGAAATGCCTTTAAGTATTTGACAGCTCACAGTTAACAGTCTTTCCAGATGCATCCTGTCAAGAATGAGGAGCATATCTTTGGTGCCTTACCATCATGAGTCACTGGTCCAGACTATAGTTCTTGAACCAAATGAGTGTTCTGGAAATGTTAGTCATAAGGAAGGTGTTGGGGGGAAAAATTGATCCAGTACTATACAGTGGCACAGTAGCAATTTCTACAGATGTCTCAACCACATTTTATTATTAAAAAAAAAGCAAAGTACTTGCTTCCATGATCTTCTAGATCTTTGTCTTTGTCTGAGGGACTGATGCTTATAGGGTATGAATTTCCATAATTAGCTTCTCGGAATATCAGATGGTTTGGCAGACATTCACAGTAGATCCAACTTGGCCTCGGAGGAGTGGTGACTCAAGACGAGGGTAGGTAAGGATGTTTTCCTCTGTTGGGCTTCGTAGCCATAGATCTGTCGGCTTCCAAGAACAATGTACACTGCAACAGATTTTGCTGTAGGAGGAAAAGAGAAGGATGAAATTTAGGGAATAGATTGTTTAACAAGTAGAGTGGGGCCATTCTGTCTGCCTTCCTTCCATTTCCTCTGTTCATTGGGACCTTGTTTGAGCTTTGTCTTGACCAATAACAAGCATATTCTAATCACCCTTTGATGGTCTTGGCAACTGTAGTTTGCCGCACTTCTGGTTGTCACTAGGAACTGTTCCATTTGACTTCCAACACTGCTTGACCTTTAAACCCAGTATCAAGGTCAAATTTGTGAGCCATGCAGATACCTGCATGGACCTCTCACAGCAGGTATTACATCTTGTAAGCACAGCTCATAAACCAGCCGTTTTACTCCTATCATCTAATGAAATGGAAGAAATTCTAAGTTCCTGGAAGCCAGTGACATGCGTACAGGACCTTCACAGACTGTTCTGTTCTTCCTATTTTATTTGGAGAAACTCTGTCCCTTTTCTTTTTAAAGGTCTTTTTTCCACCCTCTCAGCCTATGCTGTTCCTTCCGGCTGTTCCTTGTTCTTTTATCAGTAAAAGAGTTCCAGAAATTTGCACCTATCACTTACTTACCTCATTCTGGCATGGGATGTGCTGTTGGTCCTCTCTCACATCCTTGCTGATTACTTCAGCTAGGCATGCAGAGGAAATATGTATGCTTCATTCATTTTTGCACTTCCATGAGCATAAAATAGTCTTGCAGCCAGATATATTTCCTCTGAAGATCATCTCACTTTCACTTGACACTGTGACTAGTTCTTCCAGTACTTTTTCTCATCACTGCAGTCTCCTCTGGAAGCAAAACTTCAAACCTTGGATGTTAGATGGGTTTTCAACTTCTACGTCACCTGTTCTAAAGATTTCAGAGTGGATATTGTCCTTCTGCTAACATTGGTCCAAAGAAAGATCTCAGCATTTTGTGAAATTGGTCTCAGCAGCAATTTGGTTTGCTTATGAGTTAGCATGCAAACCACTTCAACATATTAGGAACCATGCTACAGGAGCAGTTACTAGCTTCTCAGCCTTTTGGCTAACATAAAGTGTAGTATTGATCTCTGTCAGAAACAGAAGACATCATTTGGATGGGCATTACATCTGTTTTGCAATACCGTAGTTCCCATCCTCATTTGTGTGAGTCACAGAGACCACAAAGAAGAAGAACAGGTTGCTTTACCTGTCAGTGTGGTCCTTTGAATGATCTGTGAATTCACACAGCCCCACACTCTTCCCTTCAAGTGTGTCTTCATTGTTTCTTACAGGTTGTCAGTGCGACAGACCACAAGGAACTGAAGGGAAAGGTGGGAGCATTCACTCTGGAGTGAGTGCATAGGGCTTCTGCCAAAATGCATCTTTGAGTTCTAGAAAATTCCAAACCATTGCTGTGAAGGCATAGGATTACTCATTTGTGTGAGTTCACAGATGGTCACTCAGAGAACCACAGTCGCAGGTAAGGAACCTGTTCTTAACAATTAGACTAGGAGACTAAGAGTGCACTGTGGAATTAAATGACACCTCTCTCAGCCCCTCTGTTCTTGGGCAAATTCTTATCAGATTCATGAGAAACCTCTTGCAATTCCTTATTTTTTTTCCATTTATTTGTTTATATCTTGCATTCCCACCAGTGCACTCAGGCTGGTTCATTGGTAGTTTAAAGTATACTCTAACTGCTACACAACATTGAGTTAAAGGCTAAGAGAATGGTGCCATTGTGGCTACACTGAACCAAGGATAGTAAATTGTGGATCATATTCTTGGTGTTCTTATTTCCCCTCAGCAGATTCAGATATTATTTGTTGTTTACATTTTGAATTCTTATTGGCAGTAATCAAACTTGCATATTTAATCATATGTTTAGCAATGTAATATAATTAATAATATAAAGTAACCCAGTAGCTTAACTGTCTTTGGTATGACTGAAAATCTAACTAGATTTTCTTAGTAAGGAACTCTGTGAAGAACTAATTCATTAAAGTAGTGTTACTAAATTAGAGGTGACGTTCAACAGTATTGTATGTGTTATTTTTCATAAGGAATGTAGACATAGCCAAAACAAAACAACTCTCCCCTCCCTCCCAAACATAAAACCAAATGTTTTTCCTCTGTTTGCAAGACCTGAGCAGAGCTGTCAACGACTGGGGCTTGTGATGGTTTCTCATTCCTAGGGTCTCCATTACCTGTAGCCAATTTGGTGTTAAATAACAACAATGTTGAGATAACTTGCTGTGATTTTCTTTTTAAAAAGAAATCTATTGAATCTGCCATCATCACTGTTAAAGAATGATTTGCCCTTGATAATTTTTGTTTCCTTGGCCTAGGAAAGGAGCCCTAGTGAGGCTAATGCTATATAGAGCTAAATTTTAAAATGTACGCATTTAACAAAGGAGGAAACATTTAGGTTTATGAGCAATTAAGACAGTTTCCAAAGAACCCTCATCAGGTTCACCATAGCAGAGAAGGAAAATACTGTGTCTGACTCATTTCTTTTGTTATACAGTGAACAGAAATGTGATGCAGTTGGCAGGTTCACCAAAGCCATGGATGATGGTGTTAAGGAATTGTTGACAGTGGGCCATGAACACTGGAAACGTTGTACAGGACGTAAGTATTTACAATTAATGTGATGCCATCAGAATATGCATTAACTGAGTCTAATAAAGGCAGTTTAAAATATGAAATCCATAAATGTGAACATTTGCTCACTCTGAAAACCCTAGAATCCTCAGGAAGGACAAAAGAGCAATCCACTACCTCACAGAAGCACTCAGACAGCACATTTTTTCTGGATGTGATTTTGTAACATATACAGTTTCTTCTGTAAAATTGAATAATTTGTGTAGTACAAAATAATTTTTCTGAGAACTAAATAGTTTAAGTCATATTGTATTGGAGCATAAATATGTTTCTCTGCGCAGGCATCCTCTACAGTGCGACTAAATTCACGAATTATGCCAAGGTTCCTAGATTTATTCAGAATGTGGGATCTTGAAAACAAAGTAACCATTGTTTAGATATCCTGTTTGGATACACAGTGTGATCATTTGCATACATAGTTGAAAAGCCGTTTGGAAAATCTGATTTTAAAAAAAGAAAAGTTAATTTCTCTAGAAACTGTATAAAATTAGTTGCATTTGTGGATTCAAGTAATTTAAGAGAGACAGTTCAGAATAAGCACCTCTCTTATAAATGGACAGCTGTTTGTGCATGCCTACTGAAAGTCTCTGAGCCTGCTTAACTGATCTGCACCCAGATGCACTCTGAAAGCCTGTGATTCAAATATACTGCATGTGTGTGTATGTGACTTGAAGATGACCTGTAGCAACCCCATGAATTTCATAGGGTTTTCTTAGGCAAGGAATACTCAGAAGTGGTTTTGTCATTCCTTCCTCTGAAATACAGCCTACAGCACCTGGTGTTAATTGGTGGTCTCCCATCCAGTTACCAACTAGAGCTTGACCCTCCACTGTAGCAATGGTTAATTTAGTTCCAAACTGTCCATAGGCCTTAAACATCAGAGGCTGTCTGCCCATTTTCCCTAAGTAATTGGCTGTTTAGTTCAAATATTGTGAGGTAGTCTCTGACATCGTAGAAGCTTAACCAAGGTGAAATAAAGAGTCCACAATACTTAAAATATATGTTAGATGTTTCCGTTGCAAGGGTCAAGATCCTGCATTGCTTCAGCATAGTGTAAATCTACCAGTAGAGCTGCATTCTGCAACCTCTATACCAAATACCCATGGAGCACAACATAATGTGGATCAATGGTGAATGTGCATGGCTGACAATGCACTGTGCAGTTGCAGTGTGCAAGGGCAATGTGAAGAGGTAGTACACATTCACAAGCTACACTTACATGCACAGCAATCCCACCTGCACAGTACTGCTTATGCCATCTTCACTGGGATGTAGTCATTGCATATTGTCCAACAAAATCATTGGGCATGTGTTGTGCAACTTATGCCTAAATATGTTGATCACAGGATGCTGATCGAGAGGTGTTATAGGCCTAAGGCCAAACAGCTGAATCACTTTCAGGAGTAACATAAGCCCACTGAACATAGCAAATGAACTAATGGCACCAGGAAGAGACAGAGAAAGCAAATAGGACGCAACCAGAAGAAGGACAAGAAAAAGAGTAGGAAGACAACTGGGAAGGGGTTTTTATGAGGTCAGCTGCCTTTCATGCTAGGGTTAGAATTATTTACTGCATTTTGCAGACTTTTAATGGATTATATTTTAAAGTCAGATCTTCTCTCTTTCAGCATTACCCAAGGAATATCAGAAAATAGGAAAAGCTTTACAGGGTTTAGCTCTGGTTTTCAGTACCAGCGGGTATCAAGGTATTTTTTGTAACATTTGTAAAATTTAGACATCATTAATTGGGTAACCTCAGAATAAATTTGGGGGTTCTTATGTGTCAGTATTTCCTTTAAATATATGTATTAGTTAAATTGGTTTAATAGATCGAATAAAAACTATGATTTACAATAAAGAGAAAATGGGGTGAATTATATAATGCACTACTCTTTTCTCCCAATATTTGATGTGCCGGAGAGATATACCTCAACCTTTGGTCTCTTGGGTCAGCAGAAACAGCTAAGAGAAGCTAAAGGAGCTAGAGTTTTAATATTGTTGTGCTAGTTCTTGCCATGATTGCAGAGATAATTAAAAGCATTTTTTCTTCTGCTGCATGGCTTATACTGTATCTTGACATTCTAAATAACTTTTTCATAAGATTTTTTAAAATTAAGTATTGGTTAAGGTTTATGAATATTTATACATTTTCTTCTGTTGATGGTTATAGAAGTCAACCCAACAAACACTATTTTAAAATTCAGTTACTTCAGTTGGGAGAACTGTAGTTATTTTTCTTTGCTTGAACCAGGTATTGATTGACTTGAGGAGTTCTCTGTAACTTTTGTTTTTAGGTGAGACTGACCTCAATGAAGCAATAACAGAAGCAGGAAAAACATATGAAGAAATTGCCAGTCTTGTGGCAGAACAGGTGAATATGCTATAATATTACTGGGACTATGCATATGCAAAAGCAAACTTCTGTGCTTGTTTCTCCAGCTGGATGGAAAATGCTGTATGCAGCTGGGCACTACATGCATGGTTCTCAGTATAGCATTGGCTCTTCCTCATGTTTAGCCCTATACAGTGCAGGAAACATGAGCTAGATACAGTCCTCCCACTCTAGTAACCACAGCCTTGTAGGCTATTTGTGTGTCTTTGAAAAAGGCCAAGAACAGAGCTTGCTTGCACAAATGCTAGATAAAATACAGAGTTTTGCATTTAGAAGCACCAGATCCTATCTGATCTTGCAAGCTAAACAGAGTCAACCCTGGTTAGTACTTGGATGGGAGACCACCAAGGAATATCAGATGTTATAGGGTTTATTTCAGAGGAAGGCAGTGGCAAAACCACCCGAGTATGTCTTGCCTAAGAAAACCTTACGAAATTCACAAGGTCACATAATGTTGACAGGCAGCTTAAAGGCACAGACACAGTACCTTTCATATGTTACTTGGTATAATGTTTGGAAAAGGCTTTCTAGAGACAGATTTAAAATCTAACTCAAGATGAGTATTTTCTTTAAGTTGTAAAGATTTTTAAGTTATTCTCGCCATTTCCATTCCACCCACAGTTAATATCCTATGGTTTTCATTGTAAATGTATGGATGGTACGGAGTTAATTGCTGGATGTTTTTCTTTGTCAGCCAAAGAAGGATCTTCATTTTCTAATGGAAACCAATCATGAATACAAAGGATTTCTTGGTTGCTTCCCTGATATCATAGGTGCTCATAAGGTAACTGAACCTTTTTGCTACTCTTCTTTAAAGAAATAGATACTAGGCTACTCAAATACACATACATACTGTTGGTGCAGTTATTATACTATCATGCCATTTTGGAATGTTGCCTAAGCAGGCATTCAGTATTTCCCCTCTGTGCCCCTCCTCTCTGTGTCCCACTGCCATTTAGTAGGGAGGGAGATTGGGTGCCTAGGCAGCCAGGTGAACTAGTGCAGCCAGGAGTAGCCATTGTCCCCTAGGACATTCAGCAACTACTCCCTGGAGAGGCAGGAGGGCAGCAGCTGTTCTCTCCTCTTGGGTGCACAATGGCACTCAGACATTGCCTTTTGTGAAGGAGAAAAGGGACTGCCAGTGGAGCGTAACACTCTTCCAGTGCAATGTAGGATCACACCCTGTAAATGTAAATTCTGCATCCTCCTAATCTTTAAATCTTCACTGGAAAATCATTTCAGAATCTCATGACACATTGCCCTTTGGAGCAAGTTTTACCTAAATGGAAATATAGAGGCTTAATAATACTTCATTGGAGTGATTTTTTTTTCCATTAAGTGTTTACTGCCAAGAGCAGTCAACTACTGATTCCAGTAGTTGACAAATATTTCAAAGAGTTATTCTCAATAACAAACTGATGTGTTGGAAGTCCTTTTCTGTGTTTCTGTAAAGAAATTCTCTGCCATTTTCAAAAAAGGCATAGATGGTTTAAGTACTTGAAACACAGCTAAAAAGATTGGCTTTAAACAAGGCTGTGTGTGATGAGTTGGTGTCATGTTGCTGTAGATTTTTTTTTAGTCTTTGTGGCTGCTAGCTGCATGAAACATGAAAATACCTAAGCATGCTTAGTGGCCATGTGTAATGCAATACTTCAGTTTAAGCAGAATACTTTTGCAACTGCTTGAGGATACATTCAAGTTCCATAATGCATTGTGTGATGTTTTGTCTTAACAGGGAGCAATAGAAAAGGTGAAGGAAAGTGATAAACTAGTAGCTACCAGCAAAATTACTCCACAGGATAAGCACAACATGCAGAAAAGAGCAAGCACAATGTCATATGCACTACAAGGTACTGCTATTCAAGTGCTTTATTTTCTTGTGTTAATTGGGAATGATGATAAAGAGGATGGAAGCAGAGAATGGTAAACCTAATGACAGGTGGCATAGTTGAAGGTGCTTCAATCTGCTATTTATTCTAGAACATATTTGGGATTACCCGAGTTAAAGCAGTAGGCCATACTGTCTGTCTGTACATATCTGTTCAGTCATAAAAACCTTTCATTTCTCAATAATCTCATGGAAGTGACTTTACTAAACTGATGCAGTTTGGTAGTGACCACTGAAATGTGTCTTTCACTATAAAATCTATTAAAATAGATTACTTTGAAAAGAGGATTTGAACAATGTGGTATAAATTAGTGTTAAAAATGAAAAACTGTTCTCTCCCCCATCATATCTTTCTGTGAAATTCAAATGTGCTTATTTGTACACCAAATTTTCTGCTGATGTTTTTATTACAATTGCTGTATTGCTTCATGCTCTGCTCCCAGATCTACAACAAGAATAAAATAACTGCTTAGTGTGGAAGTAAATATATTCCACTGATTGATATGTATTTGATCATCAATAGATGCAAGAGAAAATATTTGCCCAAAAGCAGTAATTTGCAAATATGCAGAAGAATTAAGACTAAAGTGCTAAATTTGAATTTGAACATTGCAGTTTCTGCAGTAATAACAATGTCCAAATCAAGTATGCCTGCAGCAGGGTGGTAGGTACGATGAAACAATGCAGCATGGCAATACTTCCAGGTTGTTGTGAATACTTTACCACACCTTTAACTCAGAAAAGTTCCCATGCCATTTGTGCCTCTTTGTATGAGTATTCCAAGTGATGAAGTTGAGCAAACTGGGTTTGAGGCAGCAGGTATATTGTAATTGCTACTGTAATGTGTGAAATTGAGCCTTTTGTTTGGATTTTTTTAATAAGCAAAATTTTATTCTTTTTTGGTATTAGACTTCAATATGTAACTTGTTTTTTATTTACAGCTGAGATGAATCATTTTCACAGCAACCGGATTTATGATTACAATTGTGTGATGCGCTTGTACCTGGAACAGCAGGCACAATTCTATGAAACGGTAAGTTGCAACTTGCCTACCAGCCATGCAGAACACTTAGGTTTTTTTTTTAATGATCTGTATTAGAAGAAAAGGACTAATAAAGAGTGCAGTTTTTGTTCTCAGATTTTGCCCTTCATGCTTAAAATATTTGCTTAAAAAGCTAAGTAGTTTCTTTATCCACTGTTATTTCACAAACCATCAGAAGCGAACAAATTTCTTTTTTAAATATAGGGTTATGAAGAAATGCTTTTTCTTCTCCTCCTTAGAAAATGCTGCTTGGTGCTACTAATTCTTCCTGTGCCCCACACTTCACATGACAAGACAGTGCAGCTGCCACTTGCTTTTTGGCTAGGATACACTATGAATTGTACTTGGCAGTTCATTAGTGATTCTTTCATTCCTTTCAGTGAAGGAATAATGATTAAACTGTGTGCAGTTATTCCACTTAATTCTCTGCAATTTCATCCTCTCTATACCTAGAAATATGCAGCAACACATGTATGTAGTATTAGTTTAAAGTTCACCTTCTCTTTTTCATTCCAAGGGTGCCTTAAACATTTAAAAAGAAAGAAGTGTATGGGAGGAGGTCAGCCAATACTGAGACTCAATAAACGAATATTTGTTTTGAGAAGTGTCTCTGTGCTTGTTTGCTTGATAGTTCTGTGTTCAGTGAAATTAAGGAGTGTCTGGCTTCTGCACTTCCTCCCCACCTCTAATAGGGGGAAGGGGTGACATGGCTGCTTAAAGTGCAAGTGCTGACTGGGTCCTCTTCAGATTCTGCTACTTTTCTGAAAACAGAAAGTGAGAGATTATATCATATGACAATTAACAAATCATTAAAAGATTAAAAAATCAATTATGTTGCATCATAGAATGTACAGAATCAAGTGTCTTGGAGAGTAGGATCAATATAAATGTTTACTGGTAAAGAGTTGCTTTTATCCATGCAGGAGCAATTTTCTGATATTTTGGGTTTGCAGTTTGTTATTTCTTGCCACTTCTATTTTTTATTTTAAAACATCTCCTGTGGTCTTTATTGAGCAGTGTTTCCAGCCATACTAAACAGAGTTCTTACTTGGGCACCTCTTTAGTTACCTGTCTGGAAAGAGCCGGAATATTAGTTGAGAATAGCTAGCGATGTATTTCTTACTTTGTGGTGAATTGCTAAGCAGATTTGTTTGTCGACTGCTTACTTCTACCTAAAAATCATATCTATCATTTTATTTCTATAAAATGGAAATAAAAGGTAAAAGTGTGCTGGTATAGAAGTCTTGAAGGAGGTTAGAATCAGTTGTAAATTGAATTGGAACTGAAGTTTTTTTAAAAAAAAAAATGAAACCATTAAGGTTGTAATTCTGTACTAGCTTATCTGAGATTAAGTCCCATTGGACCGAATGGAAGTTACTTCTGTATAGGATAACTTGTATAGGATTGTGCTGCGCAGAATGAATGCTTACAATCGGTGTTCTGATGTGTGCAGTACAGTAGGTCCCCTATAACTGCATGACTGGTATCCACGGTTTCATTTACCGCAATCCACTCCAAGGTGATAGCTGCAGCCACTGGTCAGGACCCTCGCTCTGTGAACTGGGCCAAGATGGGCACGTGGTAAGGTACATCTGGGCTTCCCATGCCTTCCTTGGTTGAGGAAGGAGGTGAACATTCAGGCACAGGAAGCCCGGCATGGCTCTCTCTTCGCCTCCAGCCAAAGAAAGGACACTCTTTCCTCAGCCAAGAGAGGCACAGGAAACCTGGCTCAGGAAACCCAGACTACTTCTCTCAGCTGAGGAAGGAGGTGGATATTCCTTCCATGGCTGAGAGAGGCAGAAGGCTCCAAGCAGCCAGGCCTCCCACTGGATTTGGCTGACACAGATGGGGGTATTCACTAAGTCCCACTGGGAAGGAAAAGAGGAAGGAGAGAGTAGCCAGTTGGTGGACCTGCTTCCCTCTGTCACTGCCTCAACCGGCCTGGGGTAAAAATATAACATTTGGTATTATCCACATTTTTTTGCCATCTGCATTAAGTCAGGGGATGTATCCCTCATGGATATGGGGAACTTGATGTATTTATCTTTAGTAATGCATTACTTAACATTTCTTCTCCCAAGACCTTTGAGGTAAAAGTGAAAACTGGATAATCCTGAATATTCAGGATTTCTTATTTTGTACTTTGTATGCTTTTCTGTTTCAGATTGCACAGAAGCTGAGGCAGGCTCTCAGCCGCTTTCCAGTCATGTAGATACAGATAATGAAGAAAAAACTCCAAAGTGCTTTCCTGTATTTCGATGGGGGCCGTGCAAATACAAGATGCCTTTGACATCCAAAAAGCCTTTTAAAAAAAACAAGATGCAAAAAAGTGAAAACTTGAGATGTTTACTTTGTTAGCCTAAATGCCTTGGATATTTATGTATATTTTTATCCTGAGTGCTTTCCCTTTCTATATGTCTAAGCAAAACTGGAATGTGATATGATAGGGCTTACAAAAAGATGCATACTCCTAAATTCTTCAGAAGTATTCAGTATCACTCAATTAGAAATTCTTGATGAAAGGTATAAGGATCTGTTAGAGAGTAAGTTAGAGTAAGTTTTCTTTCCAAAACAGCCATTCATTTATCCAGTTGCTAAACTGCTTTGTAGCATCCAAGTAAATTTTTGATTACAATTGTGCTGCTGGTTCATTTTCTCTCTGATATAGCCGTTGCATTCAATTTCTGTAATATTTTCCCCTTCTTACATCATTTAATATCCTGTTGTTGTAACATAGATGCCTCAGCAGTTGCTTGGCTCTATGAAAAAGAAGGTTGAACTTCAAGACAGCCATTCGAAACATCTGGAAAATGTAAACCTGTCAAACTAAGCCATGTACCTTCTGCTCCTTTCCAGCGTAGTCAGTGCTATGTATTCTTAGGGGTTTTCACCATTGTCTTCAACAAGTGTGTAAAATCATTAGTAGCTTGTGTTTCATCACTACTGGCACAATAGAAAATGTGCTAAGATCAGTTCTGTGCTTTAGGTCCTTATATAGTAGTCTGATTTGGCCCAGCATTTAAAACACACAATGGCCAAGAGTGTCGGTCTGTTTTCCAGAGGAAAAGCAAAGAGTCATTCATGTGTCCACATAACAATGTCAAAGAAACAGCTAGTTCAAAACAGTAAATTCAGGCCCAGATGTGAGACAACTTTTGCTTATTGACAGGGGGCTGTAAAGGACTGATCTGTAAGAAGATTGAACTGATAGACATGTTGCCACAAATAGACAATGGTGCCAAGTGAAACTGAGTAGAGTTAATTTTTGCTCTGGAACAGAACAATTTATTATTTCTAATATACTCATTCTGACTGGTGGGTATATTAAGGTCTGCTGACTTATTGTCATTTGTGTCTGTTTAATAACTTAAAAAAAGAATCTGGGCCAGTCAAAATAAAATGAAACCAAAACAATATATAATTGCTGAGCGCGAACCTGGCTCAAATGCTATTTTCATTGTCAAGTTTTTAATTTTATTTTTTTAAACACTTTTTCTCTTTTAGTTTGCCATCCAAAATTCCATAAAGTATTATGATATAGCCATGAAATATTTGTACAAATTGTAAAGAATGTGTATAAATGTTTTACACCAAATGTAATGAAATCTATCTTGCATGTAGAAGCAATTTTTGAAGTTATTGCAAAATGTATAGTAAATTCTAAGGCACTTTTTTTCACAGCACCACTTTTTTCAGCATTTGTATATTCACTTTTTGTCTTGGAATCTTTGTAACTGGTTCTCTGGGGATTTCTTATTACCAAATTTTGAGTTAATCCTGATGACACAAAGACTTAGCATCTTAAATAGGCAAACAGGGAACAGAAATACAGAAGAGATAGTTACAGTGTACAAAATCCATGTGCATAGCAAAACAACTTGGAATAGACAGATCTGTAACTTTCTAGCAAATTAAGTCTTTAAATTGATAATAAATATTTATACATAAGTGGATTGCTTTATTTCTTCATGGATCACATAACAGTATCAGATTTGATGTTCTTGGTATGTTATGGCACCTTACAATACTGTGAATTTTCTTTTTCTTTTTTAATCAAAGGGAGTATTCTTTTCACAGTTTCTTTCCAGTACTGTCATTCTGCCAGCATAACAGAAACCCCTTACAGAAGAGATTTTCCCCTCCCTTTTACAGTCTCCTACACATGTTACATCCTCAGATCTGGTCCTGAGGGTTGGGGAGACCCCTTTTGAGCAGAATTTAGGAGTGTACATGCATAATAGTCCCATTACATGAGCAGAGTTCCACCTACACAATATTCATTGTAGCCCAATATCAAAACTAACTAGAACATCTCAAAAAGGGAGCCCTGGTGGCACAGTGGTTAAATGTCAGTACTGCAAGCCACAAGGTTGTGAGTTCGATCCTGCCGGGCTCCAAGGTTGACTCAGCCTTCCATCCTTTCGCAGGTCGGTAAAATGAGTACCCAGCTTGTTGGGGGCATGTATAGAAATGTTTCGACATACATGCTATTTGTAAGTTGTTTGCCGCCTCGATCCATATGGATACAAAATAATAATAATAATAATAATAATAATAATAATAATAATAATAATAATAATAATAATATAGCGAGTGAACTCTTGAGTTCAGTAAAACTCTTTCCTGGCTAGTTTGCTAAAGAAAATCAAAAGCATAGGTGGAAGGGAACTATTCCAGGGCACAATAGGAAGGACAACAACACTGCATTTGCAGGCAGTCCTGCAGAGCGTTGCAGAGCTCATTTTGATATTGTGTTGACTAGGCATGATTGGTCCTCAGAAAGACAATGTGAACAAACATGGTTTGAACAGCAGAACTAAGAATTATAAGGGTGGGCAAGGTGTTTTTTCTCATAAAAAAGGAGCTTATTTGAACATGGAAGTTGTAGAACTACATATATATTAGGCCAGGTAGTATCTTAAGTTCTGCTGTATGGTGTTGAATGTGTAACATCTTGGTGGTTCAGTGTGCATGTCTGTGCGCATGTACATGTGTGTGTGTACATCCAGAGTTGTTGATGTAAAAGGAAGTTTTATCAGTCTGCGGAAGTGTATCTGGCGTAGGGGCAGGGTCCTATTCTTTTACTCCAGTGGTAACCCAAATCAGATATTTAACCAAGGCAACACAAGCAAAGGCACAACTGCTACAACCTGTGCACGTTTGGAAATAGGACCTAGTGTAAGTGTGTTCTCTGATGCCAAGCCAGGACACTGTTTTAGTTTACTGGCTGTATTGAATTGTTAATTCGGATTCTGCAGAAGTATGTTATCTGAGCATGTATATGGACTGTGACCTATTTTTTATCATTTTGCTTGTAAGAATTAAAATTCACTCTACTTCGGCAGTTCAACAAAGGGAACAACATCTCTGGTTTTCTCTTCAGAAGTACCAAATTGTACTTCTATTACCTTAAAAAGACATTAATTTTAATTGAGTTCTGACAAAAACCTGTCTGGTATGTTAAGACTGGGATAGTCTTACTGTGTTGACAGCGTACATTTTTCTTCGTTGAATTCATCTCCAATGGAAATTGATCTTACATCTCTGCTTCCAGACGTAGCTACATAATGAGAAAAATCAACAAGTGTACAAATATTTCTTCTATTTAAAATATTTACAAGCCATCTTTGAGTGTGAAAGCCATCTCAGGAAGTTGCAGTCTAGTCCTTGGGCCATGCCATGAAAGAAGTTCTTGTGATATGTGATTGAACTAAAATTTTTAGATGCATTCCTAAAAAAAAAAAAAATCTCAAAAAAAAATAACAATTGTCTAACATCATTCTTGTTGGTCCTTGAATATGAATCAGTGCAATTTCTTTGTACTTTGGAGAGAAGAATGAAGATCTCTGGCAGTTTTAAAAGCCAAAGACCAGATTTTTATCAGGAAAGAATATTCCTGCTCTGTTGAGACACCATGAAAACTGCTTATTTTTACAGTGTCCTAAAAAGACAGGAAATTCATCACTTCTTAAAAATATTCATGTTTGATAATTAGAGCAATTTACAGCATAATTTTTCAACCAAGGGAGGTCACAGGTTTACAAACACCTATCAGCATCAGAAATGTCCACTTTTCCTAAAATGATCCATTCCTCTAAAGAGCACAATATAAAAACCAGCAACAAAAACCAAGGGGTCAACAAGACAGAAAATTGATCTAAGTGAACACAGTAGTTTTGGATTTTGTAGAGACTCAAGCTCACAGTGACAGACTTAAAGCAATAAGAAAAAAAACTGATGGAAGTAAGCCTCGCTGAACATAGTATGAATATGCATAATATTTTGTTATGTGTACAGTTGCACTTAATTGTTCATAACTGCTCAATGTAAAGAGGAAAAATAGCCAACAGAGACCAGTTTATGTCAGGTAGCAAAGCCCATTGTCATAATGCATTTTTGACCTTTCCATTTGAGCTATTTAAAATAATTTGTTACTTAAATTATTTCACTTTTCCTTTCCTCCAGTGGGCTCAAAGTGATTTACATAGCTCTCTCCTGTTCACTGTATCATAACAATCCTGTAGTGTAGATTATCCTGGTGAAGAATAACTGCACAATTTCAGGGTTATCCTATGAGTTTCAAGGTTAGGTGGAGACTTGAAAAGATGTCCCATCTCCAAGTCAAGCACTTAACAGCTGCATCACACTTCCCCTGCAGAAATAAACTACATATATAAATTGATAGAATTTGCTGCTGCCAGTGTCGTCCTTAATGATGGTATCCTATGAGTTGTACTGGAAATTTATTGGAAACTTTCAGTCTTCAAAATAAGCATTTCAATATCAGGGGGGAATATATTAGGAAAAGTGATAATCCAGTCCCAATTAACATTCCTCTGGAAAAACAAATGGAAGTGTCCGTGAATCTGAGTTTTTTTTTTTATTACATAGCTGAGCATAGCTAAGCTCTTGCAGATCCAAAACAAGACAGGTTTTGGCTAGCTGGGAATAGGCTCAGTTATTGCTGGGCTGAATCACAACTACAAATTGTTCCATCAATCCTATGTCACTCCTAGTTTCAGAGTTGGTGAACTAGAAATGTGCAGTAGACTGACATGTGAGAGAAACAACCAGTAAGCTATATAGCACTTCAATATCGTGATGAAAGAGATTTGGAAAGCACACATGTTGACCATTTGTTTGAAAAGGCCCAGATGATAATCTTAATTTATAACAGAGGCTCATCCAAATAATGAATGTTAATTGAAAATCATTCTATATTTAAGTTCCTAGTTCATTGAAATTGCTTGGTTGCTTTCCAGACAGAAGATCACCCACTACCATAATCAGTCCTTCAGTCAAGAATGAGATGTTAGGAAAGAGGGGGAAAGATTGTTGCCTGCAGTTTTTGGTGTCTTTTATCTGTCATGCCACTGCACATAACAGCAAGGTACCCAAATTAAAGGGCAGAACCTAGAATTTATTACCACACAAAAGACCATACTTTCATAAGTAAGAATATCCTGCAAGGAAAGCACAAAATCTGCAGATAAAATGTATAGAGGCCTGATTTAAATTATTATTAACAACTCGTAAGTAGTTATTCAAATAGTATTTCAACTCCTTTTTATGATTTTGTGCTTTGAGGGTGTTCCTGCATGGCAGGGGGTTGGACTGGATGGCCTGTGTGGTCTCTTCCAACTCTAGATTTCTATGATTACAGTATTTTCAATTTCTGTTGTAGATGAGCTTGTTTCAAACTTATCTTTAATAGTCTAAATAACAAAAAGTAAACAATATTCCTTGAGGTCCACAGAGCTGTCTGGGCTCACGTACCAGTTTTGTGCTGTTCACAGGATATTCACGTGTACTCTGATTGCTGGCAGAATAGACCTTCTCCCTATGTAGCTGGTGCCCGGTAAGATGGGTCAGAGAGGGAGTTATGATCATAGCAGTAACGTCACACTAGAGAGTAAGTAATGATCATGCATGTGAAACAAACTGTTCACAATTGCTACTTAATCACAATTATGACACATATTAACTCCCACCACTACTTTACTGGGCATCAGTTGCATGGGAAGAAGGTCCATTCCACTAGAGATTGGAGCCCAAATGAATGATGTTTCCATCAGGTTTTAAGTATACTTCATTAACTTAGCTAAGCAGCTGGTGTAGAATACTGGCCTGTACTAATACTCTTCAAGACTCTGTGATACTTTTGATCTTGGTGAAATTGTGATAAAAGCAGTGTCCCCATACTGAGCACAAAAGAGCTTATTTTAATTTTATTTTTCTTCACTGGTACCCACCCACTCACATGCCTTGCAGGAAGAGAGCTAGACAGTTTCAAATATGACATGAGAGCCAGCTATTCAAAGAAAGGTAAAATATACACTAAACCTGGTACATGAGCCCATAGAATTGTGTGAAGTTTCCACTGAGTTTGATGTGGTAGGGCCAGGAGAGGTTACTTAGGCCATTTCTGCACTACACTCGACTGGCCCCTCCCGAAACTGTAAACCCCAGGATTCCATAGGATGTTGAAAGGGGAATAATTGTGCTATAAGAGTGTAGTGCGGAAATGGCCTAAGTTAAGTATAGTTCAGTATAAGTTAAGCTGATATAGAATACCAACCATTATTAACATCTTATAGCTAGAAGGAGAATGTCTCCAGCTGTTAACTATGGCTCAAAATTTGGAGCACTCATACATTTTATTTGTAAGTGGAAGTAGTTTGTTCAGCTCATACTCATGATTCAGACTTTAAATGTGCCATTTGTACACAAGTGGTTTTAGGACTGTGGCATTTCACTTGTAACAAACAGCATTAAAAAAAACATTGTCTTGAATTTAGCTGTGTCTGTGATCTGCTACCCAACAGCAAAATAAAATTAATGGATTTATTTACTTGAAAAAGCTGACTGAATAGAACTTTGTCCTTAGTAAATTTACAGAAGGCTTTTGCTCAATATATTTCATTATGCCTGGAGACATAATGTGAATTTATGGGCTTTCCAAGAATGGGCTGCTAAGCAACTTGATTAGTTAGATCAAGTATACAGGGCAGTACTTATGTCTTGCATAGATCTTACTACATATACTCATGTAAAGCAGTAGATATTTTTGGTACATACTTGTGGGGATACATGTGTGCCTAATTTCCTGATCTCACTGTTCTCACAGAATGACTCACAACAACAAAAACCCTATGAACAAAGTGAGAAAATAAGTGTGTAAGCATTGGAAAGATGATGTCCACAAGGCCAGCTTTAAAAATACAGGTTACAATTTATGGTGTTTTCTTTTTCTTTTCTTTTAGAGGTACTTTAATAGTTGCCATTATTACAGTAATTTAAACCCAGTCAGTGGTTTCTCCACTGATTGCCTGTTCATGCTGAGAGGAGGATGCAACTCAATGAGGCTTAAATAAATTGTTATTAATGACAGCAATTTATTAACTGAACAAGAAAGTTTAATTCACACCACCTCCTGTGTGAAGCACGTATTTTAGCGTTTACTCCTCCCATTTAGTTCTATAGCTTCTCTTCTGTGCATTAGCACAAGATACTAAGCTATATTTGAGCTGTCAGTGTGAACTTGCAAAACCTGTTGACAAACCAAGGGAATACAGAATCTAAAAGGTGCTTCAGGTGCATTATTCTGTCCAGTCTCTGTAATGATTCTGTAGAAGACAATTTAGTTTCATTGTGGTTAATATGAGAGGTGGCTTGGCTAAGGCAGAGAAGGGAATGGGAAGCAGTATCTTTGCTCCATGGGTCATCATCTGAATGGTGAAGACCTGAGGTTCAGCTCCAACAGCTTCCTTTGCTCCAGCTCCACTCTTCTTTCCAAGACCTCAGTTCAGACTGAGCTACATCCTCATCTACTCTTCAGCCATAAAGAAACATGAATGAGAGGTGAAGCCATTTATACACTCACCCAATACTGTGATCACAAACACATTCCTGGACTGTACAGACATGCAGCCCACAGTGTGGTTGTCTGGTGCCAGTTTGGTCTTTTAGCTGGATCAATGTCTTTTTAGCCATTGTGCTATATTCTTAAGCTGAGATCTTCTATACTGTGAGAAACAACAACTAAACAGGATAACCAGTTATTGCTCCCGTGTTCTGTGCAATAAGTTGTCTAGCCTCATTCAGATCCAAAGTCACATTTGTTGCAAAATTCACATAGAATTAGACCTACAAAATAGGAATTTTATGGTGTGGCCACCTCAAGAGTTGCCTCCATTTGCCAAAAAGTGTCTGGAACAAAACTTGCATCTGTGTTGCAACAAATTTATTGCATATGTTTTTGTATTTATTTATTTATTTATTTATTTATTTATTTATTTATTTATTTATTTAACGGAAACAAAGGCTGACATCTGCTTCAAAACAAATACCTACCAGTACACTGTTCATTACAAACAGCTCCATCTGGAGATTCATGGAAAAAAAAAAAAAAAGCAAAAATCTGGCTGTCTAGTCATTCTTGCTGCCCAAATAAATATGGTCTTGCTAAAACTCACTCATCTGCACATAGTTTTGGGATGAAAAGAGTCAAGTTTTAAAACAGCTGCTGCTAAAAATAAACTTAATAGGAAAAGTTTCACATCTGTTATGGTCTGCCTTTGCTAAGAGATTCTTCTCTTATAGCAAGTTTTCAAAGTGAAGGATCTAAGAAAATAGATGCATGAGAATGTGCTCCTTTGAACAAAAAGCAGCATTTTAAAATTGTTAACAATCCTATGTAGTAGCTTAGAAGACAGTGCATCTGCTACAGCCACCCAGTGTGGTTCTTTTAGGAATGAAGATTCAAATAAGAGTTTAGCAGGAACTCTTGTTGTAGTTATCTGGTATCAAGTCAGCTTGGGTTTACGAACTTGAGAGACCTCCAAGGGTCTCAGACCATTTCCACACTACACTGTTATAGTGCTGCTATTCCACTTACAACATGCTATGGAATCCTGGGGTTTGCTTTTTAGGGAGGGGAATTTAGAATTCTCAGCCAGAGAGCTTTTTGGCCTCGGTAAACTACAAACTCCAGAATTCCTTAGGATGTTGAAAGTGGAATAATAGCACTATAACAATATAGTGTGGAAATGGTCTCAGGCATCAACAGTCCTCTTCAAGTCTTGCAGACTCAGGGGTGTGACTTCCTTGGTTGAGTCTATCCAAATCTAATGTGATCTTTCTCTTCTATTCCCTCCCACTTTTCCTAGTATTATCATCTTTTCCAGTGATTCATGTCAAGTCATGATATGTCCAAAAAATATGATACCCGCAGTTTAGTCATTTTGGCATCTACTGAGAATTCAGACTTGCTTTGCTTTCTGATCTATTTATTTGTCTTTTTGGCAGTCCACTCTCTCAGCACCAAATTGTTTCCCTCTGTCAGCTTTCTTCACTGTTCAGCCTTCACAGCCATATATAGAAATTGAAAATGTTATGGTATGGTCAATCTAGACCTTGGTATCCATTGGTATATCTTCATACTTGAGGATCTTTTCTACTTACTTCATATCTGCTATTCTAATTCCTAGTCTTCATCTGATTTTTTTACTACAGTCTCTGTTTTGATTTATGACTGAGCCAAAGTGTAGAAAATCTTAACTATTTCCATGTCTTCATCTTCTGCTCTAAAGTTATGTAAACCATATGTGATCATTATTTTTGTCTTCTTTATGTTTAACTGTAGCTCTTCTTTTGTGCTTTCTTCCTTAACTTTCCACAATAGTGGTTATAAGTCCTTACTATTTTTTTGCTAGTAGCATGATTTCATCTGCATATCTGAAACTGTTGATGTTTTCTTCCCCAATTTATACATCTCCTTCCTCTGTGTCTCATCTTGTTTTTTACATGAGCAGGAACTGCAATGGAACCTAATTTTGCCATGGTTTTTGTAATCAGTAGTTTGGGGAACAGTAAGTAAAAGGCTACTCGGATGTTGCTGGAATCTGCAGAGGAAACTCTAATTTTATGGTCTTTTGTTTCTGTGGAATAGGATGCAGAAGCTCTCTGCAGTAGAATTATGGATGTAGCCCTCCCCCCACTACACACACACACACACACACACAACTCTGATTAATTGAATATTTTGTACCCTACAGGTTTCTAGTTACTGTTCCATCTGTGGGAGGCTTCCAACAATTAACAGCTATTAACAAGGTGAATATACTTATTGAAACACTACTGTCCTGCTCTTTGTCATGAAATCTCAGCTCAGTGTGCAAAATAACACTTTCAGATTTTTCTTATTACAGCTTTATTTATTTACTTACAGTTTTAAATAATTTAAAATAATTTAAACAAAGATAAGATCACATTAAAGACAGCCACAGTTAAAATCACTTTGAATGCTTCAACAATTTAAAACCATGTACATGTAGACAGTATTTTGAAATAAATTAGTCCCCGCAGGATTTCATTAAAAGCCTTGTTTTGGCTTGGCAACAGAAAGAAACCACTACAGGCATCCGTCAGAACATGAAGGGAAGGACATTCTGCTGTCATGGTGGCATAGCTGAGATAGCTTTCTCCTATATTCTCCCACTTCATATTGCTCCCATTTGTGGGACATAGAAGAGGGTCTCTCCTTCAAACTTCAGTTTCTTGGTAGGTATTCTCCTTCAAGCACTGAAGCACCAGGCTTTTTAAAGCTTTAAACTTCATCACTAGCACCCTGACTTCATTCCAGAAGCAAATTGGTGATGTATTTAAGTCTTTTACTCCAAGTTTCAGGTCAAGTCTCAAGTCTCTACCTTCAAGTCTCAAGTCGAGTCTCAAGTCTTTGAAGATACTTTCAAGTCAAGTCTCAAGTCAAGTGTCAAGTCTGGAAGCCAACTTTATACCACAACCAAAATTCCAGAATTATTAGACAGAGTTAAATAAAGTTAGTTTTAACAATTTAAGCAGAGTTGGCCCTCCACATTTGCAATTTTGCCATCTGCAATTTCAGACATGGGAATAGGTACCTTCTTACTCCCCGTTACTGAAGCTTCAAAAGCTTTAGAAGGAAGGATCCTTCCTCCTCAAGCCCGTTCCCTAACACATTTGCTGTTCCCCTCTGAGAAATGAACCCTGCACTCTGGAGACAAGTCTTGTCTTTTGCTCTTAGGAAATATTTTAGAAGGCTTCTCTGATATGCAGCAGGGACAAGCTGCTGAGCAGACCTCAAGCCCATTGCCTAACCCATTTGCTGTTCCCTCTGAGAAACACAGCCACATTTTGGGCTTGAGAGAGGTTGCCATATGACCAGTAGGCAAAAAGAAATGGAGGCGTTGTTCAAAGTCATAAAGTTTCTAGATGAATGTGTTATGTTACTGAACCAAGGACAGCAAGCCAGTCACTAAAAATATACAGCTCTTGAGGCGAGTCAAGTCAGTGCATCATTTATTGCCAAGTCGAGTCACTGAAGCGACTTAAGTCCAACTTGAGTCTGAGTCTATTGACTCAAGTCTACATCACTGCAAATTGGCAACCAGTACAGTTGCTTTAAGACTGACGTTATATATTATGTATATAGTACTCCAGTCAGTAAATTTCCTGATGCATTTTTTACTAGCTCTAGGTTCTGAGTTATCTTCAAGGCAGCCCCACATAGAGTGCATTGTAGTTGTCTAATCAGGTTGTGGCTGAGTTACCCCTGTTCAAGAAAGGTCAGCTAAAACTGGACCCAGGTACTTTAAGCCATGGAGTCCCTTTGGGCTTCTAATGACAAAGATGGGTTTAGTTTCCCAAGCTATCTGCTCAGGAAATGTGGGCAGACTAACTAATCAAACAACTGAGCTCCTCAGACACCACTGTTCTCTCTGTTTAACCTCCCAGCCTCCCAATTATAGGTTTGATAAGGATACTATAATGTTCACTTGGAGCTCCCTCAGGTATGTAAGTTTCAACTGGCATTTCCCATGTCACTCCCACCTTTAGTGAAGGGTTAAACTAAGCTGCTGAATCTATTTTGGGATTAGGATTCCTACTTTGTATTCCTTGTTCAAGGTTCAGAATAAAACCTGAAATGGATTCACCATCCCACACACATGGAAGCTACCAGCTGCCACAGGTAAACTTCATACTTGAGATGGTGGCATAAAACTCAAGATTTGCGGAATAAAACTAGCATAAAATTTTGACAACAGTTTGGGGGAGACAGAGCAATGCTGGATCTTCTTCGTGTTAAACAAAAATCCTGATTTGATGCCTCACTTGTTGATGGCTACATACAACTCACGGTTTAATGGCACAGAAATGCAGATTGAGGAGAAAGTAGATTTCGCTCATGGTTTATAATTAACACTTCCTGGGATTTGAACCTGTGAGCTTTTTTGCATGCAAAGCATGTACTCTGCCATTAAACTATGACCCCTTCCTTGTATTTGTGACCGCATATCACATTTAGTTTGGACCACGGGAGTTAAGGGAGAATAATGGTACATATCTTTTTGAAATTGTGTTTAGCATGTGGACTTACTAATGAATGTAATGTGTGAGAATCATGAGACTTCAGACTAAAGCATCTGTATAATTAAATCAAAGAGGAGAACTGCTTGTCTTTTTGCATTCAACAATTATGCAACAAAAATAACAGCAGTATTGTTTGCAACTGACTAAGAGTAGTGTTTAAAAAGCTTTTCAAAACACAGGCCAGAATCCAACACTGAAAGAAAGGAATAGTCTACAATACAGCTGGAATAAAAGAAGAAAGAACAGAATTGACATACTGAGAAATTACTTGAATGTAATTTCTCCTCCTCTCATCCATATTGGCTTCTTATAATTCTAGCCTCCCCATTCACTGTTATCAAGCCCCACCCTCATACTGTTTGGTTTTAAATGTCACTGTTATGGTTATGGGTGTATTGCCCTAAAACCTACGGCACTGAAACCTCTGAGTCACTCACACACACACACACACACACACACACACACTGGATGGAAGGAGAATGTTACTGGAGATTGTCAAGCAATAAGGTTACCTTTTCTCTAGTACACGAAAGATTAGAAATAGTTTTCTTGCTTCTCTTTCCCATACTAAGAAATTGACTTGTGAATATTGCCTGTCTGCACAGAATGGGGAAAGATGATATGTATTCATGCTTATGCTGGGCATAATGTCAGAGTAGCTGGGCCCCGTGCCAGTAGAAAGGTGAGATGTTAGATAATCCGACAGATGAAATGGATAGACAGATCCCAGTGTGCTCAGATTCCTTTGTATTTCCTACAAAAAGAAAAGGACAGGACTCCAGACAAAACAGAAGATAGCCATTCCATCAGCCACTCCCACAGTTGGCAGCAAGACCAAAAGTCACAGTTGGCAGCTAGACCAAAAGTCACTAATCACAGAGCCACACACCGACACTGCTTCTTCCAGCCACAAAAGGAGCTATTTTCTGCACTGGGGTATGAAGCTGCTCTCACAACATTGCATACCACACACGTACACGGTGGAACAAGGCAGACACACTACATTTGCAAAAGTGCAGTCAGTGATGGTATCACTCCTCCCACCCTCAAATCCAACCCAAGATGCTTCAGGCAGCTCTGGACATTCAGCTATATCTCCCTTAACATGACCCACTGCTAATGAAAATGACAGTTTTCAGATCACACCCCAGAAGTGGCACCCACAAGGAAGGGAAAGTAAGGCATACAGCAACATGTCTAGTCAGCTTCCCAGCTTATTCAGCAGGAGTCTGCCCCAGGAGGCATGCATACAAGCTGTCTGAGGTCAAATAACAGTCAATATTCTCCAACAGAAGCAGATGAAAGGCTCTCCCTCCTTCTCAACTGCGACCATTTCTGCACTACACTATTATAGCGCTATTATTCCACTTTCAACCTCCTATGGAATCCTGGGGTTTGAAGTTTTGGGAGGGGCACTATAACAGTGTAAGGTCCCTCCTATAACTGCAAACCCCACGATTCCATAGGATGTTGAAAGTGGAATAATAGCACTATAACAGTGTAGTGTGGAAAGGCCCACTGTCCTGGCCCCAGAGAGAAAGAAGAGTCAAGCACAGTTCCATCATGTCTAGGCCCAGAAGCAGATAATAGGCACTGCCTCCATCCCAATTACCACTGCCCTGGCCTCTGAAAAAAAGAGCAGCATCTGTTGGACTTAATTCCTCCCCCCCCCCCCCCCGCCTGAAATTCCCTTTTCCTTGTATGTCAACTCCTATTTAGATTGTAAGCCTGAGGGCAGGGAGCTGTCAAATGAACAATTTGTAAGCAGTTCTAAGAACCTTTGTGGCTGAAGAGCAGAGTATAAAAACTTTAAATAACAAAGGATTCCACAATGATAGTCTCACAATTACAACTGTCGCTGTGGCTGCTCACTGGGCAGGACACAAGACACACATACCCAAGATCTGAGTCTCCTTCTGTTCTTAAAAAAATAATATGTCCTCTCCTGGGCCTACAATGGGCCAGGAGTAGCCAAAAGAAAGAAAGAAAGAAAGAAAGAAAGAAAAAAGAAAGAAAGAAAGAAAGAAAGAAAGAAAGAAAGAAAGAAAGAAAGAAAGAAAGAAAGAAAGAAAGAAAGAAAGGTAAATTTGGCCCTCACACTTTCCAGAGAGCACTGGGGAGGATAAAAATCTATGTCTTCCTAGAGGAGGCAGCAGGGGGCAGCACTGCAAATTATGGGAAGGCCAATGTGGTCCCCTAACCTCTACAGTTCCCTACCTTAATTTAGGGTGTGAAAACAAAAAGTGAAGGGGAGCAGTAATCTAGTAGCACTTTTATGACTAATATATCTATTTCATTATGAATTTTCATGAATATCAATCTACTTCTTTAGATACACTGATGGAATACAATATTAAAACCACATATATTTAAGCAAAGTTACTTAGTTGTGAGAGTGAGGTCAGAATGATTCACATTTATGACGCTAGTCATAAATCTTCAAAGAACTGTGTTTAAGTTTGCAAGGCTGTCTGTAAAACATGAAAGACCTGTGACCCAGACCCCTTAAGAAGGCAGTATTATTCTTCAGAATTAATTGTTGTTCATCGATGATCCATTTGAGTGGTCTCAGTTGTGAGCAATGGGTAACAACCAGCGATGTTCTGAAATCTATTTTTTGTCCATCTTGTATTGGACAGTTCTTGGATCTTGCTTTGTTGATCTGTCTTTCCCTCATTGGGTGGGTATTATTGAGTTCCAGTCTAACAGACCTCAGCACATGCATTTGAACCATAGATTTGGTACTACATTTTCAGTGGAATCTGTAGTCAGGTAAATATGTGTAAGTACATGTAACAATCAATGAACTTTCAATATAGCACTGTGCTTAGTTGTCCAGCAAGTAGGTGTAAAGTGGTATATGAAAAACGAACCTTTCCTGTGGATTGTTTCAGGCTCAGGCTGATGGTATGGTGGAAGTTGTTGAAATTCTGTTGGAACTACTCAGGCGATTTCTTTCCATGGGTCCAAATGATAAAAGATATTCCCAGTGGTTCTCAAGTATAGGAGAAGTTTTTGTGTGCAACAGCTGGGGAAGCATTCTTCCAGATCAGCCATGACGATATTTCACACTATGGCCCTTTTCACACGGGGGTATTAAAACGGTGTAGCGCGACCTCTGACGGAGGTCGTCTACACCGTAAAATGGATCGGGGCAGATTACTTTTGTGTAATTCCACACCCGAATCCACGCTAGGGTGCCCGGAAGTGGCGGCGCCACATGCAGCCGCATGCAACCCCGTCGCAGCGCCCGGTGTGGATTTGCAGGCGCGCTGCTCCACGTGGCGATGGACTAAGGTAAGCTCCGTTTCAGGATGTCTCAGGACGTTTTTCCCTTCCTGTGTGAAAAGGGCCTATGATACCATGTGGAAGTGCCATTCATTTGAAGATACATGTTATTCTTAGAAGTAAGGTAATTATGAGTGAGTACAAAGTGACAGAGTGGGACTTAAATTCTATTATCTATCATGACTGGAATAGAGCCATCAAAGCAATGGAACTTACCCCGGTGCTGGTTTATCATTCACTAATTGATTGGGTCTACCATCTTTAGGACTAACCAACAGAATGGTAGCCTAGATCTGCTGTATTCTTATTCCGAATGGTATCTTTGATGGTCTGTAGCCTGTTCTTGTGCTTTAAGTCCTTAAGTTAATCTAAAAGGTGCTACTAGATCCCTTGTCCTCCTTCCTGGTTTTCCTTTTTATGTTGTGACAAATTACCACAGCTATCTCTTTGCAAACTACTATCATTTATGGTGAGTTTTGAGGACAGAAAAATGATTTTAAAAATTATGAAAACACAGCATCCCACATGGGCCATTTATGCACTACACTCTTATAGTGCTATTATTCCACTTTCAACATCCTATGGAATCCTGGGATTTTCAGTTTAGGGAGAGGCCTCTAAGGCCTCTAAGGTTCCTCCCGAAACTGCAAACCCCAGGATTCCGTAGGATGTTGAAAGTGGAATAATAGCACTATAAGAGTGTAGTGTGGAAATGATCATAAACTTCTATATCTGATCAGAGGTATGTGTAGCACTGGTTGAGAACCACTGACCCGAATTAATATGAGTTTCCTTTTTTTAAAATAGTTTATATTCTGGCATGGTTGTGCCATCAGTGGGAATAATGTCCTTCTGTGATCAGAGCTGAACCAGTTTTTCTTTTACTTCCAGATTCAGACTGCATAATTTCAGAACAGAACTCCTTTCTTTTCTCCCCACGTCCAGCCCTGGCACAGACAATTCATCCTTGACAACGGCAGGTTTTCCCATAGCAGAGTTTTGGCCTGAAATTCAAAGGACCTATGCAAGGTACTAGACAGAGCCATCGTGGTGCAGTGGTTTGGGTGTTGACCTAGGACTCCAGGAGACCAGGGCTCAAATCTCTTCTCAGCCATGGAAGCCCACTGGCTATGCTTGGATGAGTCATACTTTCTCAGCCTTAAAGGAGAAAAATGGCAAACCTCTTCTGAACAAGTCTTGCTATGAAAATCCTATGGTAAGGCTGCCACAAGTTGGAGTTGACTGGAGGGCACATAATAACCATCAACATCTAAGGTGCTAAACTTATTAAAGGGACAGGATTCAAGACCTTGGGCAGCTCCTTTAAAGTTTAGACTAAATCCCGAAGCAGATTCACTACTCCAATGGACATGGAAGCTCCCAGCCACCACTGATCTCTTGTCCCTTCTCCAGGTACATTCAACCACTAAAAAAGGAACATCATCAGGAAATGCCAGCAAACCTTCCTTTTTATTAGCAAGCAACCAAATGGGCATTCAGCAGCTGTAGCAGCATGAAGTGTAACAGCCTTGTTTTTTAAAACTCCTTTATCTATGGTAGTTTCTGATTGAAATTGGGCTGCCACATTTATAGACAAGATGCTATCACTGGAACTTTTCAGATGAAATTTTATGGTACAGTTACCCTATACATTTGTACTATAAACTCAGTAATACCATTTCCTTGTAAATATGTACCTGCCTGCCTATAACAGGCAAGGTAAACAGTGGCTTTCTCCAAAATTCCTTACTGAGCATGTGTGAATGCAAAATGGAGAGAAATGGGAACAGCAGGTAAGCTCGCCTCATCCTCTGCTCCCCGCATGTTAAAAACAACAACAACATATATCTGTAAGCTTGGTCAGCAACATGGAAAACCTGAGCAAAGGGGAGCAAAAGAAAGAAAAAGTCATGCATGGCTGCAGTTTGGAATAAACTTTCAAGCAGTCTTTGACATGTTCAGATGCTTTTATTTACAGTCCTAGTGCAAGGCATACACGATCTTGTGGTTTCATGGTTTTGGTTCAAAAAGTTTGCTAAAACGTGTTACACGGTTGTAGGGTCCCACGCCTGTTCTTTCCCTGTTATTCCCACATCTGGTACCACATTTTCTGTTGTAGAAATAGTGCCCAGGAACGCATCCAGTGAGGCATTTCCACACGAGGCTGTTATAGCGCGATGATTCCACTTTCAACCTCCTCTGGAATCCTGGGGTTTGCAGTTCCGGGAGGGGCCGTCCGGCCCCTCCCGGAACTGCAAACCCCAGGATTCCAGAGGAGGTTGAAAGTGGAATCATCGCGCTATAACAGCCTCGTGCGGAAATACCAAGGTATCATCTGTGCTCTGGCAGAAGAACGTTTTGAGCCTGGTGGTAAAGCTTTCCCTGCGTTCAGCCTTGCTCACGTCTGAAACAGGGCGCGTTATCCCAGGCAAGCAGGGGACGTTTGGGGGAAAGGAACCCTCCACCCTACCGTCCTCCCAGGGCGCTGAATCCGGGAGGAACTTCTGTACCCGTCCCGGGCCAGATGGAAACGGGCGCCGCCGAAAGACTAACAAGCCCATGAACAGCTGGTTCGCAAGGTTCAAATCTCTAATTGGGGCCGGAAGTGAGAAAGAGTGCAATGGCGGCGGGGGGGAGCGAATATTCTGGCGAAGGGCCCACCCAGCCGCCTTCTTTCCCCTCCCCTCGCGCGCATCTCCGGCTCCGGCGGGAGGCGCGCACCGCAGCTACCTCTCCTGCGGGGGGCGCCCGGGAGGGGGGACCGCCGCGGCTCCCTCACCTGTCCCCCCAGGGAGGAGGAGGAGGCGGCGGCGGCGGCGGCGAGGAGGGCGGGCACTCGAGCAACTTGAACCCGTCCAGAAAGTTTACTCAGGGAAGGCGGAAAAGAGTGAGGCGCGGAGGGAAGACAGACGAGGAGAAGGACGCCAAAGCCGCCGCCGCCCTGGGCCCTTCTGGGAGAAAGGGAGGGATTTTCCAACGAGGAAACAGAAAAGTCCGGAAATTGAGCGAGCCCAACTTTCCACAGGGTTCCCCCCCTCCTCGCCCCCGTCTTCCCAGCCGAGGAGCATCCGTCCCTTCGGGCTCCCCCGGGGACTGGGAATCCCCTCCATTTGCGCCCTCAGGAAACGCTTTCGGCGCGCGGAGCAGGCGGCTGAATGCGCGCCCCTCGCCCGCGAGGGCGGCCGCTTTCTCGCTTCCCGGGGCGGTTTGTTTTCCTTCGTGCTCCTCTCCCCCCCCCCCAGACTTCGTCTTTTGTGAACTGGGCAGCTGTTCGCCCTCTTCCGCCCCGCAGCCCCCGCTGGGACTCCCTTCTGGCGGCTGAGGCGTCGGAGAGACTTCCCCGCCCAGCCGGAGGTTTGCGGGACCGCTTTTGTGTGTGTGGCTTCTGCAGAGGGAGGGGGCTTGTGGAAAGGGCAGCGAGCCGCCCCACCGGAAGGGCATTGCCTTCCCGCGGCCCCTGCGGAGGGAAACTGGCGGCTTTCTCCCTTTCCCCGCCGCCCCATGGAAAGCCGCCCCCATGGCTCTGAGCAAAGGGCTGAGGCTGCTCTGGAAGCAGGAACCCGTCGCCAGCGCCCTGCTGGAGGCGCGCGGCCGCCCCGACTGCCTGCTGCTGGAAGCCGGCACCATCGCGGCGCTCAGTAAGTGTGCGGCGCGCCCCGGCGGGGAGGGGTCGGTGGGAGGACGGGGGGGCGGCGGCGGCGGCGGTGGGAGCCGGGGGGGCGTGGCCAGCCCCCTCTTGGCACGCGCCTGCTGTGGGTGGGCGAGCGTGGGTTTGAGGAGCCGCTAGGTCAGGGTCAGAGGCGCTCCACAGCGGCTGGCTTTATGCGTCTACCCTTGTTTTTTGGGGCAGCCCTTCTCCCACCACTCTTCCAGGTATATCTGATGGGGGGGGCATGGGAGAGGGCTGCTCCCACTCTTTAGAACCAGGGTTGCCAGTTCGAGGTCACGCAGGGACTGAGTTTCCAGAGCCACACTTACAACGATTTTATTAAGTGTTATGGATTAACTACCAATCACAGTTGCTCACCATCTTGGGTGAGAGAGAGGATGAGGAGCATTTCATCTAGTCTACTTGCTTCTAGCGGGAAGGTGGATGCAGATCAGGGTAGAGGGTGAACCTGGCACCACAACAGCTAGGATGGAAGGAGGAAACTTAAGGAGAACATAGACACCCCCTTACCTTGCAAGTTGCAGCAACAGATCAGTTCTTAGAATCATAGAATCATAGAAATCTAGAGTTAGAAGAGACCACACAGGCCATCCAGTCCAACCCCCTGCCATGCAGGAACACCCTCAAAGCACTCCTGACAGATGGCCATCCAGCCTCTGCTTAAAAACCTCCAAAGAAGGAGACTCCACTACACTCCGAGGCAGCAGATTCCACTGCCGGACAGCCCTGACTGTCGGAAAGTTCTTCCTGAGGTTCAGGTGGAATCTCCTTTCCTGCAGCTTGAATCCATTGCTCCTTGTCCTGGTCTCTGGAGCAGCAGAAAACAAGCCCTCTCCCTCCTCTCCCTCCTTGTGGCAAGCTGCTGCTTTTCCAGCTGGGCTGGAGATTTGTATGCGGCTGTTTTCTTGCCCAGAGCTGAGTCAACCAAAACTGGAGAATGTGCATCCTTGTTTTCCACTTGGAGATGACCCAGGAGACAGGCCAGATTCTGAGATCTGGCGCTATCTGGAACTCCCCAGAGAGGTTAGAGATTCTAGCTATCCATCAGTAAATAGGTGAATACCTCTTTCAGGGACCTCTTTGAGTTCTTAGAGGGCTGAGTGCTCGGGAGGAAAGGGCTTTTTATGTGTTGTGTTGTTTATATTTGTTGGTTTTTAAAAATTGTTTTAATTGCTTTTAATTTTATTGATAGCTTAATTATATTTTAAAATTTTCTAGGATATAAGGTTTTTTTTGGACTGTCTTTTTCTACTTTTATAGGCTGCCTTAGACTGGAGATAATAATCATCAACTAAAAGCTCCCCAAAACAGGGTCAACAGCTCAGATCACGTCCCACCCATTTTTTTTTTCTGCACCCTCAGTCCTTCTGAAGTTGCTACTCACTTAGGATATGCCATTGCCTTTAAGCATGGAGATTTTGTTCAGTTTGTAGATGGCTCGTAGTTGTGAAGACACCTATTCTCTCTGAATCTCTCTGATTCATCCCTTTAAAAGCCACCACAAGCCCTGGGCTCCCACCATGGCTTGTTGAAAGGTCCAACCACAAGGCAGCTGCTTCAGACACAAGAGTCTAGCTAGCTTTGCTTGTGAAATTTTCCTTTCGTCTCCAAATTTCTAGCATTGCACCTAACACTTTAGCTGAGCATTTAGGACTATAGTTTAGCCATCCAGAGGAAAGGGGCAGGCAAAATTACCAAGGGAATGCAAACACAGCAAATATAAGAGTTCTAGGCATGAACGATTTTCAGTGTCTCACTCTCTGCAGTGCTAGAAATTTTGGAAGTGAAGGAAAGAATTTTGGGGGAGGGGAGAATTCTTACATAGGGGACAGTGCTTTTTTTACCCTATATCTACACCTATGCTTAGGTGGCAACTTTGAGGTGTCTTGGAAGGCAGAAAATTTGTTATTGCTGTTGTATACCTTACAAGTTGTTTCTGACTTATGGTGACCCTAAAGTGGTCCTCTCATGGGATTTCTTGGTAAGGGTTGTTCAGAGGGGGTTAGCCTTTGCCCTCTTTCGAGTTGCCCAAGGTCACCCAGTGGGTTTCTGTGTCTGAGTAGAGATGCAGACTCTGTTCTCCAGAGTTGTAGTCCAACACTCAAATCACTATACCACGCTGGCTCTCACAGAAAATTACTAGTTAATTATTACTGCCAGGGCAGGGAACAGGTACCTGTATAATATTCTGCTTCAGTAACTTGACTGGCCCTAGTTGCTGTGCACGTGAGACTTTCGGGGTGGTGTCATTTGCTGCTCTCGGAGGAACAACAGATTCCTCCCCCCAAGGTTCATGGTACCAAGGCAGCTTATTTTGGCACTTGTGGCAGAAGGTCCAACAAGTGCTTCCTTCTGGCAGTGAAAACACAATAATAATAAAATAACTAACAGTTTGTTTTCCCTTCATGACACCTAAAATCAACTACCTGAGGCAGCCACTTCACTTTTCCTAACACGAGGATTTGTCCTGTCTTGTTAGCATGCATTCCATAAATTAATTATGCATGTTTTGTCATGCTAGATAATAAGAGGGGGCAAGGGTGTGAATTTTATATGAAAAATGGCAGGCACTGTACCTTTCCTTGAGATGATTACTTGCATTATATTGCCTGTGATCAACTTTGAAAAATCAAGAGGAGGGGATACAGACCAGAATCCTCTTGGTCCATAGCAGAACTACAGTCCTCCCTCTGCATTTGCAGTTTGACCTTCATTAATTTGATTATTTGCGAAGTGCCTGTTTGCCTCCCCCGCATTCTTCCCTCCCATTCTCTTGTCTTTTGCCTGGGCGGGCTTGCCTTCCTTCTCTGTGCCTGGGCAAAGGCAAGGGAATGGGACAGGAGAGCCCTGCATGTGGAGAACGAAAGCATGTGTCAGCCTTCCCCCCCTTCTCCCCTTCTTATTCTCTTACCTTTTGTTCGGGCGCAGAGAAGGAAGGCGCACATGCCCAGGCAGAAGGCAAGGGAATGAAGGGTAGAGCAATGCACTCACAGTCCTGGCACGCAGGGTTGCCCCCTTGCATTTGCTTGCCTTTTGCCTGGGTGTGTGGGAGGAAGGCATTCAAGCAAAATGCAAAGGAATAGGAGGCAGAAATGCGGGGAGGTGGCATGGGCACACCTTCCTCCTTCCCATTCACTTGCTTTTTTCCTGGGCATGGAGAAGGAAGGCGCACATGCCCAGGAAAAAGACAAGGGAATGGGAGGGAGAGCAATCACTTGCATGGGGAGGGAGTTATTTACTTTTTTTAGAAAAACTTTTGAAGGGTTCTGTGCCTAAACCCTCATGAAAGCGGAGAGGCCACTGTATACCTAAGGTAGTGTAGGTGCTGACCACAGAAAAGAAAAAAGGGCTGCAGGAGCTGTGGACATAAAGGAAAGAAGAAACTAGAGCAAAGAAAAAAAATATAATTGCCGGCATGGTGCAACAACAGGATTCTTTCTAGCCAGGGGCTTGCTGGCCGGGCAACATTTACCATCTTGTATTGTTATCCGCTGTTGAGCCCCTTGCCAGAAGTAAAGCCATGAAGGAAGGAAGGCCTACAGAAGTAATAAGCTCTAAAAGTCATATGCAATCTACCTGAAGCCAAGTTTTAGACAACTCTTTCCTCCTCCCAGCAGGCTTAGAACTTTCTGCTAGTAGAAAACATGTGTATGGAGCCAGTGTTGGGTCTCTGTCCATGACTTTTGATGTACCATTTCAGCTGGTATATCAAACATTGGCAGGTAAAGAAAACCAGGATATTTGCATTGTATTTAGCCTGATGGTGTTCCTAAGATGTCCTGAAGGCACCAGATCTTGTCTGATCTTGGAAGCTAAGCAGGGTCAGCCCTGGTTAGTACTTGGAGGAGAGACCACCAGTGAATACCAGGTGCTGTAGGCTATTATTTCAAAGGAAGGGACTGGGAAAGCTACCTCTGAGTATTTCTTGCCTAAAGAACCCTATGAAATTCATGGGGATGTCATAAGTCAACAGGCAACTTGGAGGCACACACACACACACACACACACACACACAGATGCAAATAAAAAATGTCAGCATGTCACATGATATACAGATGGCAGAGGTCCCAGCATTCAGAATATTAGATGAAGACCTCTCTCTGTATAACTTTTACTCTTATATGCACAGACACAGTATTGATGACTTCTTTATTCTATCAAGAAGGGAGATATTATTTATGTACACTTCAAAGTAGAGTTGAAGAGACGTTTGATTTTTTTCATAGATCTCTGGAGGTCAGCAAACAGTAGCAGAAGTACAAAGGCTCTTCTTACAACTTAAGTTGCTAAAATGAAGAAAACAGTGGACTTGGGTATGAGAGAACTGTACTGACAAACAGACAAAGCAGACACCCTCTTTGTTAATTCTGAGCATCTGATCTTCATTATTTTGCACATGACTCCAGTTGCATGACCTTGGGATTTAAGAAAAAATCTCCACCAAAGTAGATCTTCCAGGTTTGCAGTCTGTCCACCTGTCCTTTAAAGATTAATACTAAACTATGAACATGAGAGCTTTGCTGGATCAGCCGCAGCACCTTCCTACTCATATTCCCCAGCAACTGGTATTAGAGGCATTAATATTTTAAGATTCTCTCTGTATCCCTCTCTTTTCTTCCCTGAATCTGCTTTGCTTCATTTGAAAGACCTGTACTAGATACAGTTCCATTTGTTATACATTGTTGCAGTTTGCAGTTGGAATTCGGTGTACTATACCAACCGAGAACATTTGAGACACAATTTACTCCTATTTACATTCATTTGGAGTTTTGCAGTCTGCTAGGTTTGTGGACTGCGACTTCAACAACAGTGTGATTTAGACTTCAGTAGCCCAATCCAGCAATTTAAAAGGAAGCTCAACAGAGTTCGATAGGACTTGCTCCCACATAAGTGGTGACCAAAGCACTTCCCTGCCAATTGCTTTCCAGCTCTGAAGTTGAACAGGATAAGAGGGGGCTTTGCCCATTTAGCCCAGTGCTTCCAAGGAACTTTGACCATCTCAGTATAAGAGACAGGCAGAGACAAGAAAACTGAAAGATGAAGTAAGGAAAACAAGATATGTAGCATCATCAAAACAGTGGCTCAAGAATGCAAAATGACTATGAAAAATAAAAGGATTGGGTCTTTAATTCCATTATCAGCACAACTGCTTTTAGAGAGGAGTATGATTTGTGGAGCTTTTATCTCCTGGCCTCATGCAATCACAGTACACACAGATGCTGGGAGCAAGATTGGGATGCACTATTCAGAGGCCCCAGACTCATATGAAAACTCATAATGCTGAGCAGCTCCCCATGTGCAATTGTACACAGTATGACTGTACATGTAAACATTAATTGCGTGCCTATAAAGTATAATAGGGACCTATCCATAGATTTTTTCAAAAAAGATTTCATTGTTATGTGCCTTCAAACCAATTCCAAATTATGGTGACTGTGTCATAGAGTTTTCTTGGTAAGATTTATTCAGTGGAGGTTTGCCATTTGTTGTCCTCTAAAGGTGAGAGAATATCCTAATAGGTTTCCATTGGTGGTGAGAATTCAAACCCTGGTCTCTGGGAATCCTAGTCCTGATCCAACAACTACACTTTCTTTAGTTTCTATGTAATCTTTCATCTTTCAGAGGTTCAACAATATGGATGTTGTTGGTTCTGTTGTTGCTTACAAACTATTAAATGCACTGAGCTAATTAAAGACAAACTTTGGAATCAGGGCTTTTCTTGATTAAATAACCAACATCCTGTTTTAAACATATTTCTTACTGGTTCAAACAAAAAAAGTGACCTCTGTGGTCTCAGTCCCTTTTTTGTCCTGCGATATGTGATATGGCAAAGTTAAAAGATTGCTTGCATTCCTAAACTCTTGTTTGCATTTTTAAATGTCAAGCCGTTGACTGTATTTTTGCAGTTAAACTGTCTTGTATTGCTACACTGGTAAAGACAATGATGCTTTTGTCCAATGGAGCATGAAATACCCTAATTCATTGACCCTAGTGCATGTTCTTTGGGTACATTGATACAGATAGGAAGGTTTGCACAGAGAACAGCTCTGTTCCACTCCTAGTGAGAAAGCTCTAGAACCACAATAGAAGAGTTCCACAGTGATAGCTCTGCTGTCCAGAATTGTGGATAAAGCCTAAAATACGCGGCAACAGAATCTGCAGCTAAGATGCCTTCCTAGAAAATTTTTCCTTTCTGCCTCTAAAGTACAAGAAAGGATATTCAGCCTAATCATTATAACTTAGAATCACAGAGTTGGAAGAGATGACAACGGCCATTGAGTCCATTCCTCTGTCATGCAGGAACACACACTCAAAACACCTCCAGCAAATGGCCATCCAGCCTCTGTTTAAAACCTCCAAAGAAAGTGACTCCACCACACTCTGAGGCAGCATATTCCACTGTTGAATGGCTCTTATTGTCAAGAAGTTCTTCCTGATGTTTAGATGAAATCTTTTTTTCTGTAGTTTGAATCCATTGCTCTGTGTCCTAGTCTCTGGAGCAGCAGTAAACAAGCTTGTTCTGTCTTTAACATGACATCCCTTCAAATACTTAAACATGGCTATCATGTCACTTCTTAACCTTCTTTTCATCAGGCTAAACATATGCAACTCCCTAAGCTGCTCCTCATAGAGCTTCATGGTTTCCAGACCCTTCACCATTTTGTTTGCCCTCCTCTGGACATGGTCCAACTTGTCAATATCCGTCTTGAATTGCAGTACCCAGAACTGGATTCCAGGTGAGATCTTGATAGCAAGATCTGTTTAGTGGTGAAATAGACCATGTCAGAAGATGGGTGGACTCTCCTTTGCTGGTGGATTTTAAACAGGAGTTGGGTGGTCCTCTGTCAGAAATGCTTTAGCTGTAGGTTCTGTGCTGGCAGGGGGTTGGGTTAAACCAGTGCTATTCAAAATGGTGGTCCATGGACTGGTGCCAGTCCACAAGCCATCACCTGCCAGTCCCAGGCAGGTTTCCAGGACAAAAACAGTTGTAGCCAATGGGCATGAGTATAATGCCCAAGCTATTTCTTCTAAAAAAGTTATTGGGTGTCTCTTTCCTCATTCAGATGGTTAATGAAAGGAAGCTTTTGCATAACATACAGTCTGGAAGTCAAGCAAGCAGGCAAGCAAACAAAGAAACCAAAAAAAGAAATGGAGTAAATATATGCTTACAAATACATTTATGTCCATTGGATAGACTCCTGTTAATGGCCTATACAAGAGCCAGTGTGGTGTAGTGGTTTGAGCATTGGACTGTGACTGTGAAGACCAGAGTTGGATTCCCTGCTTGGCCATGCAAACCCATTGGGTGACCTTGGGTGCATCACATACTCTCAGCCCCAGAAAACCTCATGTGTTGAGCCCTAGGAGGGGCTGCTGCTCCTTACCAGTGTGGAGGCGAGAAGAAGAGGCAATTCTGAGGAAGAAGAAGTAGCTGACATTTGTTCTGACAGAAAAGTGCATGCTCTCTGGGAACACACCCTCATTTCTTCTCTATGAACCTGCATCTTCCTCCAAATTGGCTTCTCCCTCCTCCCCTCTACTTGGTAAGGAGCAGCTACAGCAGCCCCTCTGGGGTTTGACAGCTAACAGGTTGGAAGGTGGATATGGACCTGTGTGAGTGGAACATTATCTGCTTGGTTTACAATTCCCCAATATATCCTAGCATTAGTCAGTGTAACTTCCATTCTGAACCTATGTTGTTGATCTTATATGCTGGCAAATAGTATTTCTGGTGTATAAATGGGATGTGTCTTATATGCTGGTGCATCTTACATGCAGGCAAATACGGTAGTATATATCCTTTTGTCTGCACTGGGTGTCCAAAAGCTGGGGCTGTGTGGTCATTTGGCCACACAGTTGTTAAATATGCTTGGATGGTGATACTCTCTAACACATTTGTGGGTGGGGGTGGGGGGATAGCCAATTCCCAGCATTAAAAAGTTTGAGATGCACTGGATTAGACAACCATTGAGGTTCCTAGCAGTTCTTGGATTCTGCTTCTTCATTTATTTATTCAACTGCTATCTCTCTTTTCTCCCTGTATGGGGCTCACAACAGCTTACTGTGTAGGCTAAAAGAAAATGCAACTAAAAAAATGTATAATGCAACATTTTAAAAAAATAATCCTACTGATATTATTTCTAAAGTATTTAAAAACATTTAAAATATAATAACAATAAAAGCACTTTGGTCTTGGGTGAATTAAGCTTCAACATGCTCACTTTCATTTAGTCCGTTGCTGATGACAGATACTTGTTTAGCAGGGAACCACTTTTCTTGGACTTAGATTGGGAAAAGAGATACTGTTGAGTTGAGTGTCATCAGCATACTGGCCCAGGAAGACAGGCAAGTCACACAAAACCGATAATGCCAAAATGTTTTAACACCTAGGGAAGCCAAGATGATCAATAAGCAAGAAGAGCCCAGGGAAACATCCCTCAGCTGATGACCCATCAATCATCAGGAGAAAGGCAATTCAGATCCCTGATTTTCTAAGGCTACCAGTGAGCAACTGACACACTCCTTCCTATTTTTGAAGTCTCTGTCTATCTCAGTGTTGTTGTAGTTGTTGTTATTGTTGTGTGCCTTCAAGTAATTTCTGATTTGTGGTGACCCTAAGGCAACTCTATCGTGGCCTTTTCTTGTCAGAGTTTGTTCAGAGGTGGTTTGCCTTTGCCTTCTTCTAAGGCCCAGAGACTATGGCCATTTCCTCACTAGCCTGTTATAGCGCTATGATTCCACTTTCAACAGAGGCGGAAATGGCCTCTGATTTTTCCAAGATCACTGTGTTGGTTTCCATGGGTAAGCAGAGATTTTAACCCTGGTCTCCAGAGTCCTAGTCCCATTGCTCAGACCACTACACCATACTGGTTCTATTCTGTCCAGTTCTCTCCCCAAATTGCTCAATTTTGTGCTGCATCAGTAAGAACTCCCTTCTCTATGATCTCTTATTAAAACAAAGGGTATGAGGAGCATGCACCTTGTTTTCAATCAGAATCCCAATAGTGGAGGTCTCCCAGCACCCTGGTTCTGTTCAAAAGCAAACTGTACATGTGGGCTGGCATGTTTTGAGTCAGTGCTTGTAGACAGAGACCCAGTGGTGTCAAAGCAACAGCTACCAGCTCTTGGAGTGGGGTGGAGTGGGGAGACATGTCACTCTTTCCTACCCAGTTTCTCATCCCTGCCGCAAGTCCTCATTTTGAGCTTTCAAAGAAAACAGAATTGTTTACTTGCCCCTGTACTTGCTACTATGTACTGTATTATTTGTTGCACAACAGACCATTCTCCAAATACTGTACTAACATTTTCAGAATTTCAAAAATTGCACTTATATCAGCAAATCCACTTATTTTGTAAATTTGAAAACAAACTCTTGTTTGTGTTCCAAACAGTCCCTCAAAGGGACAGTGTTGTACATTATCTGATAAATTCCAACATCAGAATGAGAGACAGAAGAAATTTGTTTACGTAATGAAAATTAGACCTAGAATGTATTCTGTCAGCACAAATCTTAAGTGCATTGCTCTTCCATTCAGATTACAATTCCTCAGCTTCACTCACAGGCATAATTAGTACTTCAGCTCCCAACAGATGTTGCACTAGCTCCGTATCTTAGCTATAGTGCTGAAATTGTGTAACGTGGAAGAGTTAGCAGCCAGCCTTGTACCTTCAGAAATGGACACGCACAATTACCTCTTCATCCCAGTAGGTATCGCTAGGTATAATCTAATACCTAGATACCTACCTGTACCCATTCAGTTTGCAGTCTCCCTTTAGGACTGAGGCGCTTTTCGCATGGCATTTTCCATGTGAAGAAGGCCTGGAGCATCACTCTAGGGGCTGGCAGGCACCGATTGTGCACCTTTTCATTTTCAGCTAGAAGCCGAAAATGGTGCTCAATCATGCATTGCTCCCGGACTCCATGCGCACTTGCCTGGTGTGCGGAGCCTCTGGAGCTGTGTCAGCCATGCTTCCTGCCCCAGCACAGCCTGGGAAACTCCCAGGCTGCACTGCAGAAGGAAGAGGCAGGGCTCTCGCACGAGCAGGAAGCTCATGCAGAGCCAAAGGACCCCAGATGCGAGAGCCTCTTGCCGGAGGCTGCTCGTGCGATCCCTGCACCCCAGCACTGGAAAAAGGTAAGGTGTGGAAAGGGCCTCAGAGTTTCCTTGCAGATCTCATGGCTACGATGAAACCGTGCTCGGTTTTTGGAATTTCCTGTTACTTCTCCTGTTCTCTAATTTTCGTACTATTTAGTGCTGGCGTGGGTAGCCTTTGGCATGTGGAGAACATGTGGCCTGCAAGACTCCATTTTTAGCACTTCAAGCCTCCAGACCAGTTTTTTTTTAATTGAGGGGAGGTTTTGTTCCCCAAACTCCAAAAGTGGGTCAAAACTATCACAAAATGCAGCCATGTTGACTCCACAATCCCAAAGACCTTTAAAAGCCTTTAAAAAAAACTGGCTGAAAGTAAAACTGGAAGTGACATGATGCAACAGTATGGCTGTCAGACGGTATAGAGATGAAAAAATGCCCACTACTACCTCCATGTACCCCTGGAAGAATTCTGGTTTGCTTGGAAGCTTGCACAGTTTTGTGGCATTTTGTTTGTTCCTAATAAAAGCTTATTCGTCTGTGGGTTTTGGCTTTTCTTTTGGACCAACAGGCTTATCATTGTTTTTATCCTTCATTCTCCAGATGGTTTGGCCTATAACTTTCATCAGCCTTACCCAGCAGGGCCAGCAGCAAAGGATTATGGCAGTAATAGGACGGAACACTTGGCAGCAAAAGTGTTTCTAAAAGAAGTATACCTCTCACCAGTTTCTGTTGTCTGTAGGCATTGCCATAGAATGAAAAAGCTAAAGAAGGATTGTTTCCTTTTGTTGTGTGATTTTCTGCAGCTCCTGAAGAAAAAGAAGAAATTAAAGGGCAATATGAGAAGCTCATGGAGGCTTATGGATGCTTAGGAGAGCTCCAGTTAAAATCTGGTAAGTGGGCCATGAATTGAATGTCACTGTAGAGGAATCACAGAAATTGTGTGTCATTAATCTCATGTGAACTCACATCATTATTTTGTTAACTTTCAAAAGCTAATTAGAAAAGAGGTACAATATTGGATTAAAGGAAAGCCATGAAATAATGGTAATTTTTGCAGTATTTTCTACGAAAGACATTGTTTAATAGCAGCTTTTGACATCAAGCTAAAAACAAGTTGTTTCTTTTCTGAAATTTGTTATGGTCTATATTTACTTTGGGTTGCCGCAGGCACTAGATTCCATCTGATCTTGGAAACTAGGGAGGGTTGGGCCTGATTAGTACTTGAATGGAGGACTGCCAAGGAATACTAGGTGCTGTAGGCTTTATCTCAGAGAAGAAAACTGGAAAACCATTTTCTTGCCTAAGAATACCTATGAAATCCATAGGATTGCCCTAGTTGACAGGTGGCTTGAAAGCTCATACATGCACATACTTCCCTAAGCATACTTGGCCAGAACTCTACATTAAATATCTGCCAGTGGAGTTATGTTACACATCCCTTATACTGAATACCAGTGAAGGACAGTGTATGTGGATCAGTGGTCAATAGGCAAAGCTGATAAACCATTATGCAAGTGCTGTGTGCAACACGGAAAGACAGTGGTTAAAGGTAATGCACGTACACATGCCATACTCTGTGCACTTTAATGCACTATAGTATGTGCACAATTATCCAAAATGCACAACTCTAAATACAACCTTTCTGCATTGTCTAAAAGTTAAAAAAAAACCACTCTGCACATATTGTACAACTTAAGCTTCTTTTATATCATTAACAGGATGTCAGCCTTGGTATGACAATCTAGTATGTCTGCACTTCCAATCCTGCCAGTAAGGATGTGCTGCAAGGTACTTTTCTCTGCTCCTCAGAGGTGATGCCACCAACACTCATGTTTTTAATAACTCTTAAGTCAGAACTGTGGCTCTCCTGCCTCCCTGGTCTGTCATGCCACAGCCATTTGTACAATTACGGGTGCCAGTGCTTCACCAAAAGATATTTCTCAACACATTAAGGCAATGAGAAAAAATGTAGTCACTGAATCCTCTCAGCCTCTGTTCCCAACCTGTATCTATCTTTCCTGCTTTCTTCTCCCTTGTCCTTTTGTTGGTTTTTCTGTATGTAAAAGCATTTGAGGTAAGCTGGAGTGTGGGTAGCTGAGCACAAGATCAGCTGGGGAAGAAATAAGCACCTGGTAATTATAATGAGCAGTGTCAAGGTCTATAGCTCAAAAAGTATCAGTATCAAACAGATCTGTTCATATCCATAGTTTAAAAAAACTTAATGTAATTTATATAGTGGGGTCCTTTTTGTAGTCTCATTGAGAAATCCAAAATGTTCCACATTCAAAGGAATAAACTATGTTCAAAGTGGGGCACTATTGCCCTTTGGGTGCATAGTAATTTCTAGTTTGTCTCTCCCACATTTGGGGAGCTGAAAACAGCGTTGGAGGGCTGCGCATTGCCCACTCGTGGTTTATAGAAAGTACTGTGCCAGGGGTAGATGGTTCTAATTTGAGGAGCTTTTTTTCTACTGTGCAGATGACGGGTCTACTGGTATGTAAATCCTGAAATAAAGAAAAAAAATAGATTTTGAGGAGTAAAATGTCCCTTTCACTAAGAATTGGGGGAGTATAATTGAGGCTATGGTGCAAATCAGTGGCTTGCCCATGTCTAGTATATAGCCCTGTGAATATTTATAAAGAGTCTTTTAAATATTACCAATTTTTATTTGGCATAAGCTTTTATAGTTTGCAGCCCACTTCATCAGATACATGGAGCATTTCTGTCAATTGAAAATACTTGTCTGGGTGGGTTCTGGATGCGTGAAACAACAAGATATGGAAGGAACAGAAAGGTACAAAAAAGTATGGACAAAATGTGCCTCTTACATTTCAGCTCTCTTATATCTCCCACACAACCAAGCTGTATATAATATTCTGCCAATTGAGGCAACCTGCATACATCTGAAGAAGTAGATTGCATCCTGTGGCAGCTTATGCCAAACAAATCTTGTCAGTGTTTAGGGTGACACAAGACCCTTACTTGCTTTTGCTGCAGCAGACTAATGCAGCCTCCTGTGAATAGTTATGGGTGTCATGCTGAGTGATGATCCCTGGCGACTTGACAATCTTTCACTTTCTACTGAAAATTACTCAACACATAAAAGGAGTCTGTGATTGCATGTAAATAATAACCAGATCACTTATTCTTTTTATTTCTATGTGGTGTGTTTTCCTTAATAAATAACTTCTAATGTACAAAAGGCACTGATTTCCTTTGCATGTGACTTCCACTGTCTGCCTGTCCACTTGGCTTCTTTCTACAAGGACCATGTTGTTCTGCTGTCTGTGTATTGTGGAGGCCATCAAAGAAATAGATGCATAGAAGAGCAAGTTATATTTTTCAAAGTGTGTGATGACAAAGAGCAATTCCTGTCATGGCAATAGAAGTTTAGTGCAGCTGCAAGTTAGAAAATCCTTTAAATCTTTTGAAATATGTATTAGTCACAGTGCGGAGACCAGACAGGCTTAAATCCAAATTTTTGGCTTATAAAACAGACAAAAAGGGCAGCATGACTGAACTGGCTAGCAAATCAGACAGGAAGTGTTGTATAATTCAGCAGAATAACTGAAGCTTTGGTTCTCATCCTTAGGGAACTGCTGTTGAAAAAGGAAATTATCTACTTCGTTAAGGGAAAAACTGTTGATTAAATTTTAATCAGAACAATTTCCCATTTTGTCATAAGGCAGAAGTGGGCCACAGACTCTTTGACTCTGATGGCCATGTGTGATAACTTGGTTTCATGGGGGATGTATGTGTGCACATGTGCACACAGACATATGCACATGCCTTACATATGCACATACCTCTGTTCTGCTGCGAGTAGGGGAGAGATTTCTTTCCATTCTACATGATATTTGGGGCAGATCCCATTCCCTCCCTGGAGATTCTTATACAGAATGTGCTTTCTTCCCTTCTAGCAGGAATTGGGGAAAAATAGGAAATGAGGGATGATGGTGGAGAATCCAGTGTTGGTGAAGAGACCAGGGAACCCAAGGGAATGTGTATTTAAGGCCTTAGGGGACTGCAGATCGTGACCCCTCCCCATAAAAAAAATTTGTTCAATGAATTCCTAGTTAATTATTCTTTCCGTTCTTTGGGGACTGCCAACAATGAAAACGTACCATCCTCCACCGCCATTTCCCATGCAGTGCAGTGGTATGAGTCCTTTGTTGATGGACGTTCGAACTGTAACATGGATTTTGAACTACCACAAGGATAGATTTTATAAAGATGGTCACCAAAGTTGTGTTTTTTTAACGCACTAGAGTGTTTGCTTGTCTGCTCAGCTCGAATAACTCACTGTTTACCTTTGTTGAGATAGGGTGGAACAGAATTAACAGCCAAGAGTGTTCTGGGCTAGGCCTCAAATGTGTTTTATATTAGCTGCTACAACTTGCTACATTAATTCTGATCTTGTGTTTACATTATCATTTGGCTTTGTGTATAACAGTAACTATGTGGGTGCGATGAGAGACATGTTAGCACTGTTAGTATTTGAACTGGAATATCAGATTCACCATCAGATTTCAGATAGATACAAATTCTGTGTATCATAGAACACGTTATGAAGCACCTTAATTTCCTTGATGTTCTATGATTTCATCACTGTGAGAAGTTCCACTTCCCACAAAGTGGTTGAGTGGTGGAGTCTCCTTCTTTGGAGGTTTTAAAGCAGAGGCTGGGTGGCCATCTGTTGGGAATGCTCTGATGGGTGTTCCTGCATAGCAGGGGGTTGGACTCGATGGCCCCTGGGGTCTCTTCCAACTGTATGATTCTATGATTCTATATGTGATTAGCACTGTTATTGTGTTTGTAATTGTTCTAGCCCAGTGGTTCTTAACCTGTGGTTTGAGGACCCTCAGAGGGGCCATGATGTTCCCACAGGGGTCCTGCAAAGGCTTGAAGAAATGTTGTGAGTTTTACAGTTAAAAAAAGAAAGACAATTTTTTGTGGAATCATTCCAATAAAAATAATAGGAGTATGTGCATTTACTTATTTCTCCCTTCTCTCCAAATTTGAAGACCTTTGATGAGCAACTTTAAATATTTGATGCACTTTAAGGTTTTAAATCTTAATTCTCGGTGGTCTGTGGCAGCAAATATATTTAAAGGGAGTCCATGGTAAAGAAAAGGTAAAGAACTGGTGTTCTAGGCATTTTGTTGGTCAGCTTCTGTGCACTTAGCTAAGCTGAAATGGTCTGCCTTGGGGGATGTAGCCAGGGCATCAGCAGCTTGGTAGAACTTTCCAGAGTTTGTACTTCATAACCATAGAGAGCCCAGAATACCTCCACGTTGTAATGAGGCAGCAGAGTAACTTTGTGGAGGACACTGTGAAGTGTTTAAATGTATATATCTGTAAAATTCTCACAACTTTAAGCCCAAGGCACTGCAGTAATGTGTTGCAAAATGATCACTATTTGTGCACAGAGTGTCTCTTTGTGTGGGGAAGGGGTAGGTCGTCACTGACCAAAACTTTATTCAATCCCAGTGATATTGGCCATATTACAGAACAGGGCTCAAGGCTGCCAGCTGCTCTCCAAATGGTTCAAACTTTTGTCCTTTGAAATTAAATACGTTATTGTTTAGTCAACACTGTTGTTTAGTAAGAGGGATGTACTATCTTGGAGACAGGGCTTTCTGTGTAAAAGAATGAGGGACGGTAGAATGAGGAATGATGGTGGTGGCTGATAAGTGGAAGACAGTAATGAAGAGATTTGTAAAGACTGGGGGACAAGCTGAAGGCTAGCATCCTACTCACAGGACTGTTTCTCTTTGTTCACCATTGAAAACTTCACCAGTGAGGCCCTTTTCGCACGCAGTTTCTGTAGCGCGAGGGCCCCTTGAGCATCACGTGAATGGGAGTGTTGGTCCGTATGACACACTCCCATCCATGTGACGGTCACGAGCCTAAAGCGGGACGCGCGTGCATTTTTATTTTCGGCTCTAAGCCGAAAATACTGCACGTTTGCGCAATGCTCCCGGGGCCCTCGCACACTTACCTGCGTGCGGTGCGTCGGACGAGCGGGCCAGTCGTGCTTCCTCCCCCAGCGCAGCCTACAGGTCCCAGACTGCGCTGCGGAAGGAAGGAAGGGGCGGGGCGTTCGCGCGACGCTTGCGTGACCGGCAAACAGCTGCGGGAGGCAGAAGGGCTGCCGTGAGCGGCTCGTGGAAATGGCTGCTCGCGCGAGTGCCGCCCCCCACCGCCGCGACGAAGATAAGGTGCGAAAAGGTGATTGTAAGGGAGGAATCATGGATAAATCCAGCTGGAGCACCAAGGAGAGTCTCCAGTTATGAAGCAGTAGTATGTGTGTATGAAGTGGTGTTCAGTATTTTTTAATCTTTTATTAGAAATTATGTTTTAAATAATGTTTTAAAATAATATTATTGTTTAATTTTTTTTAAACTTTATAAACTAATGTAAAATAGTAGACTAATGTAAATATAATATAACTTAAAACTACATGTAATGTAAACTGAAACTAGAGGAATCCTTTCTCCTGGCATACCTGGAGAGCTTTCCTCCATCTGGCATTCTGCTCTTCATCTTATGTGCTTACTGTGGAGTGATTAGGGGAATGTGAACTAACTCTGCTCTCTAGATGGCTCAGTGAGGAATCCATGCTGTGAGAATAGTCACGTAAGCCTCCTGTATACATGGGATAAACTCTTAAATGCAGAAGTGTGCTGAAATAATGGACTTGATGAACAGAATTTATCTTCAGAACAATATGATACAATACAATAGATGAAGTATGAAGATTACTGGCTGAGACTTTGGGATGGTGCCTTCATTGGGCTTGAACCTGATAGTGCTTGGGTTCAAAAGGCTGTGGGAGAAGGCCCCTTTTGACTCCTGTAGCTGATTGACTGGGCTTGATACAAATACAGAGAACTTGGTCTTCTGTCATTAAAAAAAAAAAAAGGAAGCATTTCTTATTTGGAGCCAGACTGTTGGTCCATCTAGCTCATTCATGCCTAACCTGACTGTCAGTCATAGTTTTACAGGATTTCAAGAAGAAATCTTCCCCAGTCCTGTCTAGAGAGGCTGGGAATCAGACTTTTGATATTCCACATGCAAAGCACATGCTCTCTTACAAAGCTGTAGTTCCAGAGAGGCCTGGCTAACAGAGGCTGCTGATTTCAGGCTCCCAGATGTTTTGACTGAGCTCAGGAGCATAATTTCAGGTCTATGGCTCTGATCTGGTGCCAGCAAAATCAGTTCAGCTCCACGCCTCTGTCCTGCCTTTTGAAGCTTGCTGTCAACAGCTGACCCCCGCTCCTACTTTTTGCTTTTCGAAGCTCCCCCACTCTGCTCTAGGTTTTCTCACATATGAGCTTAATTCTATAAATTATCTTGCTATGTCCCACATTATTTTCACAAGATCTCTGATTCTCACCTGTGGCGCTAATAGTAATGCTCTGGATTGTCAGCAGCACTAACTCTCTTCACACGTTAACTCTGTGGAAGGGAACCATGGGTATGAAAGCCAGTGTGCAGCTGGCCCTGGCCCTTTTACCAATTCTGTGTGCTTCCTCAGTCGCCCACATATTGTGTATGAAGCCTGTATTGGTGGCTGGATACCAGCCATCCCCACTTCCTGCAGTGACTTTGTACGAACAAGGTACTTCGAAATGCCATGGATTTTTTTTTCTTTTTGGAAGAACCAGGCAGAGCCCTGCTGAGCTGTGTGGGTGTCCTCTTCCAAATTAAAAAATGGGATACTGCCTTCCCCCAGCTCAGTTACTTGGTATCCTCATGGTAAATTGTAATGAGTAATGCAGTGAGAAATGTCATGGGTAACAGGATATTACCTTTCTTTGAAAAAAAAAGTACTAACATTAATTACTGGGGTGACAGAAATCCAAGCAAATAACAGAATATGAAGTACTGCTCGCATGGCTGGTAGCATTTTCTGTGATCTACTAGTAAAGACATCCTTTTCAGAAATAAAACCTTGAAGGTATCTTCATGCCTAAAGTATCCATGGTGACAAAACACACTGCAAAGACAGAATTAGTGGCTCCTTTCAGCTGTATATCCTAAGGGGATTGTTAAGGGCAGCACAGTATGAAAGAAGGGAAAAAGCTGTTATGTGTATTCTTAATGATATCTTTGTATTATAATGCTAACTCAAGGAGGTTAGCTAGAGGCAAGGGAAGAACTATGTATAAAAACTAATTGACTCACTTTTTTGAGTGCTGTGGTCTTTCCCCTTACCTTCCTTGCACTAACATCTGTTTAAGTGGACCAGCACATTTTGGGGGGGGGCATTTTGGAACAAAAGGTTTTTTTAAAAAAATGGAAAAAATGACCTACAGGGGGCCCTGGGAGCATGAAAATGGGCTGCACTTTGCCCATACTTGGGAAGCATTCAGTTGCAGTTCTGCAACTCTAAGAAAAGGGTAGACATTACCCTCCTGGATTTCCAGCAAGATTTATTTTTCTCAGCTGCCCTTTATGGAGTGGAATGCTGCCCAAGCACCCCCTTCCCTCTCCTGGCCGTGAGAATGCACTGTCTTGTATAGTAGGGAGGCATTGGAAAAGGAAGTACTGAAAACCCCCTTTGACAACGTCACAAAAGTTGCGTACATTGGCAAAACTCTTGGTTATGCTAATGTATGTCACCAACAGTATTCTGGCCATAACAAACTTCTCTTGAAATTTCAGACTACTTGAGGTAATGGACAGCACACACAACCAGTATGTAAACAGTTTCCCGTGATGACAGTATTGAGGTATTGGAGCTATGATATATGGTAGCCTTTTCCAAAGATAACTTTCTAAATATGATAGGCTAAAAGTATTCAGTAGCGTTAGATGATAGCTGCTGGCAAGTTAGCCACATCTGTCCTCTACCCAGAAAGGGGTTATTGACATCTGGGAAGAGCTGAATACTTTGTGTTTCTGTAATGACGGTGGATTTTTGTCCCAAGTGCTATCTGCCCTCCCTCAGGTTTGAAGCCACATGCTAGACCTGGTTTCTGTGCCTGGTGGGGTGATAGAGATCTGGCTGTAGAAGAACTTGCTTTAGTTCTGCATTCATTGGAGAGATCACTGTCTAGTGGGGTTTGGACTCACTGGGACTTGGATTGCTGCGGTAATTGTGGAGGTCTTACAGTGAAGATGGTCTGCCCCAGGAAGCTAATGGATTTGATTATCTTCTTGATGGTTCTTGGGTAGTCTCCTGTTGCCTTGGAAGGTGATCCTGCTGAAGTCTTGGATGATTTGTGGATTGGAGAAATTGCCAGGTTGGTAGATGGAATAGTTCCCAAGCATCCTCTATGATAAAATGTAGCCAAGCAAGACCTCTGGTTTACTAGGAGCTGGCAGTGATGAAGTGAGTGAGACAGAGACTAGAATGTTGATGGTGAAAAAATTGGAACAGGTTTGACTGAAGATGAATAACAACCATGTAGAATGTCTATTCTGTGATGGTTTCAGTGGCAAGGAATTCATTCTTCTCTGCCACCATTGCTTCAGCGTCGAGTTGTCACTGGAGCTGTCTGATGCAGTTGAGGGCCTATTATGTTTTGGCCTGGAAAGTCTTTTGACAGCTCTCTGTGAAGACTTTGCCTGATACTGCAGACAAAAAAAGAGGAGTAACTTTGACCTCTTCTTTTTCTATGTAAATAGATGTGTTTCAGGCCATTTCCACACCACACTGTTATAGTGCTATTATTCCACTTTCAACAGCCTATGGAATTCTGGGGTTTGTAATTTACTTAGGCCAAAGAGCTCTCTGGCTGAGAATTCTGAATGCCCCTCCCTAAACTGCAAATCCCAGGATTCCATAGGATTTGAAAGTGGAATAATGGCACTATAACAGTGTAGTGTGGAAATGGCCTCAGTTTGCACAGCCTGAAAAATGTGAACAAGGAGAGATGAGAGTCACCATTTGTGTGTTGGATCCTTGCTTTTCCTGGTTTATAAAAGAGCAAGGAAGAGATTGGACAAATAGTGAAGGAAGTGGCAAGTAACTCATTACGTTCCTAAACTATGGAACTCTCTTCCACAAGTGGCAGAGTTGGCCCTGCATCTGTTTTCATTATGCTAACAAGCTGCAGGCTTTTGCTGCTGGTTACTGTGGAAGGTGTTTGGGTTTTTTTTGGTAATGGTGAGGTAAGTATTGTCCTTTTTCTCATTTGTTATGTGTTAAATGCTTTTCAACTGTTTTTTTAAAGATTATAGCTGTTTTAACATAATAGTTCATTTAATTGGTTTTTAAAATTATTCTGATGGATTTTAGCTCTGTGGGTGTGCATGTGTACGTGCCTTTAAGTTGCCTGTTGACTTTTGGTGACCCCATGAATTTCGTAGGATTGTCTTAGGCAAGGAACATTCAGGTAGTTTTGCCAGTTCCTTCCTCTGAAATAAAGCCTACAGTTCCTGGTATTCATTGGTGGTCTCCCATCCAAGTACTAGTCAGGGCTGACCCTGCTTAGCTTCCAAAATTGGATGAATGCTGGAGCCATATTTTGTTTTAACCTATGGTGTGAGCCACCATGAGTCCCACACTGGGAGAAAAGCAGGATACAAATAAAATATAATGCAACCATTATCCTATCCTATAAACACGGCCATTGAGTATGTTGGCTACAGTTGATGGGAATTATAGTCCAGGGCATCTGAAGGGAACCAGTTTGAGGAAAACTGATATGTGGAGACCAGGACTAGCTGGTAAAGTCTTAAATGAGCATAGTTCTTTTCAATTCAATGTGAGTTCTGTCCATGTTGTCATAATAAATGTTCCTCTTGTGTACAGGAATTATCTGGATTGAAATGGATAATAAGCTGTAGTTGTCTGTAGGGATGTGATCGGAAGATGTAGTAATCTTACATCTGCTGTTAATGAGAAGCAGTTACATGTCAGAGAGCAATTCCTCTCCCTGCGGCAACAGAGGTTGCTTAACACCTTTTTTTTTATTGACATGAAGCCTTCAGTCCTCCCATGAGTACTGAGTACCAGAAACGTAGAAGGGGTCATAGATTTTTGAATATACAGTTCATGTTCATTGTACTAAAATTTATATTGGTGCGTCTAATAAAATGTTTTGTTTCAAAGAGCAGGATATGGATACTAGCAAATGTATGAGCAATTTAAAATGGCTATTTAGAAGTACTAGTGATTTAAAATGTTTTTTTTTTTCATATTCTGACTTTCAGATCTGAGAATCTCATGAGATAATTAGAACATTTTAAAATGACTTGTTTATAAGTGGAGAGTGAAACCTCAGGAATGACACTAAACATGGAGGGCTAGGACTAAAAGAATCTCTAATAAAAAGAGCATCCAAATCACCCCCACCCATATAGTTTATTAAAAACAAACAAAGGGAAAACATATAGGTTTAAACCAGCTAATGTTAATGTATGACTGATGTTGATTCTCTTCTTCAACTCCTGATGTCAGGAGGAAGGATTGTTTTTAAGTCCAAGTTCAGGGATCTCTTGAGGCTCCTTTGTTAGTGTTGTAATGCCTACATTTTTCTCTGCTTTTGGCTCAGCATAGTTTTAAAATGTGCTACAGTGGAAATTGTATATTAGCTGAACTTAAAATACTTTGGGGATAAATTATGCCAGTGATCCAGAAGCAAATGTTTGTTTTGTTTGGGATTTTTTTTTCTTTTCTTTTTGGTACAGGAAATTTTTCATGGCTATTTGGTAAAGCACAGTGATTTGATATACTTGCAAATTAGGTCATGCACAATGCAGCTGGAATTATAGAATAAATATTCAAAGCGAGATAACCTTTGGGAAGCAACTAATGGGTGCATTGGGTACAGTTATATTTGCATTTCCTTCCTTTTCTTGTAGATTTTTTTCAGTCCTCTCTTGTCACTGATTTTAAAGCCATCTCTGGATGACAGATTTTGCCCAGCAATTTGCACTCAACCCTTCTTTGGTCTAAGCTAGGCACTTTCTGATGAGGGAGAAACTGACTAAAACAAAGCTAATAGAGGTATACTTGCTAGAAAAGCATTTTTCTCTCTCACAAGGAAGATGTAGACCATCCCAGCAGGGTCCCACTGCATATATATCCTGAGAAAAGCAGCTGCTAGGGGCATACATTTGTATTGGATGTTCTCTTTCTACAAGAGTTAATGTAACTCAGGACTCCTCCAGACTGGCAAAAAGCCTCAGGATTTCTGTTGTTGAGGTTTTCTGCTGACCTTTGTTCGCAGATTACATCTCAAATTCCAATTACATTTCTTTCTCCCTGCCCCTTTCCTTTTTACAGTTACAGTGATAAGTGGTATAGCACTTTAGCGCTATGACTATAGCAATTTTTTTAAAATTAAATATGCAAGAAAGGGAACATGGATACTGGGGGAAGAATATGCGGGGAGGTATTGAATTCTTGCAGGAAATAGTAATGAAGGGGTTTAATCATACCTCATGTGAGGAAAAGAGCAGTTAAAAAAAGCCATGCACATTGTGGTATAGCACTAAACTCTGCTACAAGGAGCAACAAACCAGGGCTGAACCCCCTGAAAATTTAGGACATGATTGGATGCAGGGACAAAAATGACCATTAAAAGCCCTGACATTTACTGGAATTATTGGGCAGTGTGGAAGATCTCTCAATTAAGGGATAATACAGTATTCTTTCTCACAGCCTTACCTGAAGGATTTTCTGTTTTCATAAACAGTATATCTCTCCAGGCCCTTTTTGATTGCAAGTGAAGACGATTTCATTTTCAGTGACTTTCAGTTTTTAAATATTTTGTTTAGGTCTTTGTACAGCCACTGGTTTTGGTTTGATCATATGTTGTTGCTATTTTAAAATGGTTTAGGGTTGTGTTACCTTTTGTGTCCTCTATATATTATGATTTCAAAAGTTGCTTTCCAAAACTCCCAGGGAGGTGGTATAGAAATCTAATAAATGAATAATGTCTAGTAGAGAAATGTTTGTCCAAAGATTTATGAATTTAGTCATGGCAACCTAGGTTTCTGCCATATTTACAGTAAGTCCCTGACAGATTACCTTCATCTCTGGTCTGCCCTCTGGTAAACCACAAGCATCAGCAATGCCTTATTTATCTTCTTCTGAAACACAGAAGGTAGTACAGGAGACTGACAGGCTGCCTTTACTGATAAAGCTTAGAATGGCAGAATCATTTATATTCCTGTGTAACTTTAATGTACCTGTCATTTTCCAGGCAACAGCACTTTGCATTTCCTGGTCCTTGTGACAGGCTGTACATCAGTGGGGAAAATCCTTGATGCTGAAGTTTACAAGATCACTGCGACAGAATTCTGTCCTCTCCAGGAGGAAACAAAAGAAGAGGATCGTGTTTCCGCCCTGAAGAAAATTTTGAGTTCTGGGGTATTCTTCTTCTCTTGGCCGAATACAGGATCTAATTTTGATCTCACTGTTCGAGCCCAGAAGCAGGGTGACAGCAGCTATCAAACTGGGAACTCCTTCTTCTGGTTAGTACTGCATAGTGCATTCTTGTTTTGAAAGGCTGGCATCTTTGACTGCAGATCCTTGGGGATTTCTGCTGCATGCACTGGTTTCATGGAGGATTGGTGTCTTTCTAAGTGCAAGTCAGGGATGGAGAACATGTGGCCCTCCACATGTTTTCTTTGTTTCCCATCAGCCCTCACTTGTGGTTATAGCAGTCGCAGTGGAGCAACTTCTGAAGGGCCCCAAGTTGCTCACTCCAGCAGGAAATATAACTGTGGAAAGCTAGATCCTGTCTGATCTTGGAAACTAAGTAGGGTCAGATCTGGTTAGTACTTAGATGGGAGACCCCCAATGAATACCAGGTGCTGTAGCCTGTATTTCAGAGGAGGGAACTGGCAAAATCACTTTTGAGTAGTTTTTGCCTAAGAAAGTTTAATGAAATTCATGGATTCATCAAGAGTTGACAGGCAACTTGAAGGCACAGGTACACACTGCTGTTTTAACTGGAGAGACTGCCTTTGGAGAACAAGCAGTGTAATGTGTCTAAAACTTAGTATGTGACCCTGTGCCCATTTACATGACAGCTATCCTTTCTGAATACAGAGTGACTTTCATAGGATTTGGTTGCTGATGCATGCAGCAATATCAGGGCATCAGGTGCTGGTTCAGACATACCTCTGGTGTGTTAAGTTATGCTTGTATCCAGGGTCCGCTGTGGACAGAAGGGCTCCTTCTTTCTACAGAACTTTTCTGATCCAGTAGAAAGTTTTCACTATCTGAACTAGGGAGGAAGGAATTTTAGTCAATTTCCCGCTCTCCTTGCAGTCTCCTATTTCCTACCCCCACCGTGAGAATGTGCTCCAGTGGAGGAAGGGCACTGCTCCAGTAACAATCAGGAAGGGGCACTGGGGAGTGTAAAGAGATGGGAGAATCAGCAAAGATCTCCCTCTCCCTCTGCTTTAAGTTTGCAAGAATCTTCAGAGGAGAACTTTGCCCAACAGATGCTTCTGCTGCCAGGAAAGATGGAGAATCCAATCCATTTAATTTCAGGCTCACATGCAGTCCTCCTTAGTGAATGGAAGCTTCATTGTGAAACCTGTCCTGCGATTTGCTCTCATTACCCATTACCCTGAATATTTAAAACTTGAAATGCAATTCAGAGTTCGCAGTTTGCTTTAAACAAATCCTAAACATCTGCAACCTTAGGTGATACACAGAATGTATATGTCCATTTTTTAAAAACTAAGAATTTTAAATAACAAATGGAAACTTTACATTATGTATGTTCTGATAATGATACTTGGAGATGTACCTGAAGCAGCTGCATCTGTGTGTGAGACAGACTCCTTTTGTGGCTGACTGGAGGTAGATAGTAATAGCACAGCTAAGTGGGAAAAAATTGAGCTGGGGCAGTGTTGCAGGCCCATGCTAATATTAAACCTATGTAAATAATTGAATTCTTAAATGCATTGGCGCCAAGCTGTTTTGTAAGGGATTTTGTTTTATTTTTCTGCTCTACATGTAGTGTGTTTTATATATGTAAGTGATCTCGATTTGCTAAAGGCTTTTGGATTCTTTGTTATATTTCTTCTCCATTTTTCCTCTAACATAGTCCTAAAGTGAACTTTGGTAATAAATGCAGTGCATGTTCCAGCAGCCATTAGTTACAATGGCTGCATGAACTCAATGGAGCTGCTTCCTTGTATGAAATTTCTCTTTGAACTTCCAGGTTTCACCTGCAGTGTGCCTCGACTAGTTGCTGGCAAACAGCAAGAGAACACTATTGTGTTTATGGCCTGCTTGTGAATTTTCCCAGAGGTGCTCGGTTGGACATTCTGAGAGACAAGATGCTAATCAAGAGCAGTCTTTGGCATGATGTAATAGTACCTGATCTGGTGCCCTCCAGATGTGATAGACTGCAACACCTTGGCCTTACTCCAGTTGCTGGTCATAGGCCCTTTTCACACCTTACCTTGATAGCACGATGAACTAGAGCCCTCGCGATATTGCCAATATCGCAAGAGGCCCAATAGAGAGCCCCTTAGAGTCTGCACACCCGGTGCCTTGTCCGCATGTTGGCATCTTGGGCCACACCCAGGTCCCGCCCTGTCCCCGCCCCACCACCCCTGATTGGTCAGTGGTTTTTCTTTCTTTTTTTATTCTTTCGTCAACTATCATGCTAACGTTAGCACGATAGATCCTCCCAACAGGCTGTTTCATACTACATTGGTAACATGCTAACGATAGCACCAGGTTTGGGGGAAAAAAAAACAGTCGGCTGGACCACGGGGGCTGCTGTCAAGTGTGAGTGGCGACACAGCCCCGGGGTGGCCTTTCGCGGCGATGTATTGTGCAGTGTTCCCTGCTGTGATGGGAGCAGCGGCCAGCCTGCTGCTGGGCGGAGTGTCCCCGGGAGCTGCAGCATGAGGGACAGGCAGCAGGGACTGCCCACACCCCGCCCACTCCCAGGTCCTTCCCGGAAGCACACCGGACGGACGACGACTCTGCAAGCCCTCTGGCCGTGCGACCGATGCGTTAAAGGGAGGTTATTTTTGCCTTTCAGGCAAAAATAAGAAAACGCGCTATCAACACTATCCGTGGCTGTGATAGCACCTGGTTCACCAGAACGTCATGCGGTACAGCGGCTCGTGAAGGGGGGAGGGAGCGTGCTTAATACGATTTAAAAACGCCATGCGAAAAGGACCATAGCTAAAATCAACCCATTAAATCGTGAGGAACTTGGAATAAACACTTATATAAATTCCTTTGATTCAGTGAGACTACTTTAGTTGGAATTAATAAGCGGATCTAGGCCCATAGCTCCCATTATGGAAGTTGTAATCCCTATGGAGGGCTGCAGCTTTTGTAAGACTGGTCTGAACCACCAGGACTTTTCTTAGGTTTTCACTTATAATTTGGTAGAATTTTGATAGATCTAACATTGTGCAAGTTATGTTTTGAGAATAATCAGTTGAAGTAATGCCTTTTCCAAAGGCATTTAAGAAGACAGTCTTCTGACACTTTCAGTGCTGCTGAAATTCAGTCCCACTAATTGGAATAGCAAGAGATTTAAACAAAGCTATCAGTGAAACTCTTAAAAAATACTTCCTATTGTTCTGCATAAAGATGGATAGTGATAGCAGCAGAAACTATATACAAAAGAAATATGTTGTCCATCTCTTGTAAAACTGCTAATTAATTAACTGCACATACATACATAGATTAATATACAAACAGTATAACATAACACAGTCATATAGGAAATCATAAATTCACCCTATGTAGTTTTCTTTCATAAGTGCTGGGAAGTCAGCAATATTTGTAGATCCTGTGTTTCTAAATACTTCCCAGTTATCTCTGAAGAGCAAGCCATACATGAACCACTTGGTCAGTATAGTCTGCTAGGGGCTCAATAAACTTTTGGTTTTGTAGTGCTTTGCATAACACTCTGTCAAGTACCTGGCAGGCCAAAATATCTGGTGGACTGAATTTGGGTTTGCTGAGGCACATCATAGAAAATAACGTTTATATCAGTCAGTGTGGAACAGTGTGTTTAATTCTAAGATTTTATCACAAAAGAGAATTTCATGAATAAAATTAACAGAACCTACATGGCTCATACTTCAATCATGCTATAAAATGGTGTTGCCTTATGTGGGTTCCTCTCACCTTAAAAGAATCATGTCAAAGTTTATTTTTTGTCTGTATTATTGGCATCCTAGCAGGCTTTTGATATGTTCCAAAAACAAGCTGGGCTGGAAAGTGTAATTACATAGGCATAACATCATATTAAGGATGCTTGAAGATTAATATATAAAATTTATAGTGAGTGTGTACTATTGCATCTTGCAGGAACCAGCTGCTGCATGTCCCTTTCAAACACTACCAGGTTAATTGCTTGGATTGGCTGCTAAAAGTAATCTGTGGTGTGGTGGACATTCGTACCCTTTATGCCTCTCATAAGAAGGCAAAAGCCTGTCTCATCTCACGGATCAGTTGTGAGCGAGCTGGTGCCCGGTTTCTCATACGAGGAGTCAATGATGATGGGCATGTTTCTAACTTTGTTGAGACGGAACAGGTAAGTGCTTGAGATAGATCTGATGTCTCTAAATAATTAAATTGTATTCTTCTAAACTGGAGCAGGAGGTAGTGATGGAGAATCTTTGACAACAGCAAGTAACATGAGAAGAGCTTAGCAAATGCTTTGCAGAAGCATTCATTCACTCTGAATTTTTTGCCCATTACATATTTCTATAGCATAATACACCTACTCCACTATAGCATAATACACCTACTCCACAGCCTCTCCTTAAGTTCTGTTGGCTTGATGGCTTGCATATTTTTCCCCACTTGGGTTTTGATTTACAGCTGAGAAGTTATACATTCTGCAAGGAATATTGTTTCAAAGTGGATTAAAAACAATAATCCTGAGGTGGGAAGAACAGAAACAAAATAAATTTCTATATTGTCGCCCAGTTTTCCTGTGTGATGATTGTATTGTTGTGCCTTCAAGTTGTTTCTGACTTATAGCAACCGCAAGGCAAAACTATCACAGGATTTTCTGAGGCTGAGTTTGTGTGATGTGCCGAAGATCACTCTGTGGATTTCCAGGTCTGAGTGGGGAATCAACCCTGGTCCCCATTGTTGTAGCACAGTGCTCAAACCGCTATACCATGCTGGCTTTCTGTGAGATGGTAGACTGTGCCATATTCCTATTAGAACTTCCTTTATGAAATGTAAGTAGCTCATGCAGAGCTTAGGGCAGGTAAAGGGAGATTTGAGATTTCTGAATGTCCACTTGTAGCACTAGTCCCACAGGAGGTAAACCTTGTCCCTCAGATTTTTGTAATATACTTTATATTACTTTATATTTTTGCAATACTTTGTAATACTTTATACTTCGTAATACTTTATATTGTATATACTTTACATTTATATTTATATTTATTTTATATCTTTATATTATTATATAATATAAATATATTTTTGTAATATTATATATATATATTATATAAATATATTTTTGTAATATACTTTAGAACCGTAACATCTTTGTGTTATGCTTTCTTTTGTTTTATACCAAGAATAAAGAGTAAATTCCTACTGTCAAGCATATAGTATTTATCATTATGATAAAAGATGACCAGGAGAGTGGTTCATCTCACCTTTCCTACTTATATTCTTCAGTAATAGCACTTAACAAGAAGGCAAAAGTATAAACCCAAGTGAAGCCATACTCTTCACCATTCTGTGTAGTATGTATTGGTGACCCTCTCTTTCTTGTATATTTCATTACTTGGCAATGCTGTTTTCCTTTGCAGCACTTTACTAAAATGGGGAACGTTGTTTTAGCTAATGATTTCTACCTGCCTGGCTTCAGGATGGGCTCAGTTCAGACATGATAATAAACTTGGCTTAACTTTTCATCCATGAACTGAAGCAAGATTCTTCTTGCCTTCCTGCCCTCCACTCTTCTGGTCTGACCACAAGGGAGAGATTGAAAGCGCCCAATCTGATCTTTCCATGCTCCTAGAAACCAAAGTTTAAACTAACTAGAATACTCTGTCATGTAGATGTAACAAGAAGGTAGCTGTTTTGGGTCCCATATTGGGAGCAAAGCAGGATATGAACTGGATGGATGGATGGATGGATGGATGGATGGATGGATGGATGGATGAATGAATGAATAAATAAAAATTAGGAAGTAAATGTTTTGGTTTTCTTGTGACTCTGCCAGACAACAGGAAATGCCTGAGCCCAAGGGCCAATCTACACAAGGCTGAAAATGCATTTAAGCCCTGTTTCTAACCTTGTGTCAACATATGACATTCCCTGACTCCCTAGTTGGACCTTCATGTTTTTCCTCCTCTCACAGGTTAAACCTAGGATAAAAAGGACTGCCTTTTATTCTGACTTTGCACTTGTAACCCAGGGTTGCTTTTTTGGTGGACAGTCCGTGTGGTCTATGTGGTCTGTGTCCTGGTTTAGCTGCAGTTTTGATTTTATGTGAGGGGGTGAGCAGGGATCACGTTGGGGGTTTTTTGTGAATTTTTTTGGTGCCCCCCATTTCTGGCCCAGGACAATGCACACATATGCAGCACTACATAGCATCTGGTATGTTCCCTAGGAAGAAGAAATGGAGGGAAAGTACAAAAATGCTGCTCGTTTGGGTTGATCTGAGGGGACCAAGGCCTGGCTGCCTTGAGGGAATCCATTGCTGTTGCTTCTGGCAAGTCATACCCCAATTCTTCCATTGCAACATTGTGTGTCAGTCTGGAGGTCTTTGCTCTTTGCTCTGGCCACTTACCACATCCAGCACTTGAGGGACAAGTGAAGGCCAAGGAGTCTCAATGGGGCTTATTTCTAAGTAAGCAAATATAGGTTTGTGCTGTGCAAAGCAGAAAGCCAGTGTGATGTAGTGGTTTGAGTGTTGGACTACAACCCTGGAGACCAGGGTTTGCTCCCCTGCTTGGCTATGAAAACTCATTGGGTGCCCTTCAGCACGTCACACACTCTCAACCCCCAGAAAACCCCATGATATGTTTGCATGAGGGTTGCCATAAGTTGAAAACGACTTGAAGGCATGCAACAACTACTGTGCAAAGCAGATATAATGTAGAGAGGCATGTGCAAATAAAACAGTGAGAAAGTTGTGTTTAAAATACAAATAAACATATTACAAATGTATGGTTTGACAAGATGTTCCACTCTGTGCATATGGATGTATATAGGTGTAAATACAAATATTTCCTGGAAAAGTGCACATGCACACATGTGAGGGATTTTAAAAAAAATCTCAGGAGCTGCAGCTCATTCTGATCCATGTCACCAATATTGGATTTCATGGTAATAGGAGATCCACATGCACAATCCTAATATCCCTTCTTACTCCAACTTTACGCTTACATGTGGCTCACAAGACCAGTTCAGAGTCAGACAAGAAACTGAAGTGCGCATGTCAGGGGCTGCTCTGGATCAAAAGTGAGCTAAACCAGATTCTGTAGAGTCTCAGAACATGCTGTTTTGTAGATTCTGCCCAGGGCCCCTTTTGTTAGTCTGCATAGCACTAAGTTTACAGTTTAGCAGTACATCTGAAAGGCGCCTGGGTTTGTTTATGGGAGAACAAGGCAAGTAATTGTTTGAAGGCAAGTATGATTTCTTTAATGTCACAACCAAGGATAATTTTTTACATAGTAACTGAATCAGGAAATGTGTCAATCTCCTTCCTAAACAGTATGTTATACAGATGTCTCATTATGTTTTGAACAGCCAGAGTATTGTTTTAAGCATTAAACGAACAAGTAATATTTCAACATACTTTGAGGTTCTGGTTCCAGTTGCACAGCAACAGATAGGCAGTTCAAGAGACTAGCTCTGGCCAGTTTTATATAGTATTGTTCACTGTTCTTTTCCCAAGACATGTCCAAATAGATTTTGTTTTTGCCTTTTCCATTGGAGTGTCTTTATACAAGTGTCTCTTGTGAGAGTTGTATGGATAGGGACACAAAATCTACATGTACAGTCCTCCCTCCACATTTGTGGGTTTGACCTTCACAAATTGTTTACCTGCGAAGTGTGTGCATGCCTTCCCCCCCATTGTTCCCCCATTCTTTTGCCCAGCTGTGTGTTGCTTCCTTCTCTGTGCCTGGGCAAAAGGCAAGGGAATGGGAAGAGGGAAAACCATGCATGAAAAAGGAAGGAGCATGTGAGCCTTTTCCTCTTCCCATTCTCTCTCTCCCATTTGCTTGCCTTTTGTCCGGGCGTGTGGAAGGAAGGCAGCACACCAGGGCAAAAGGCAAGGGGAATGGGAGGGGGAGAGTGGGGGAAGGCATGCACTTGTCTCCTCTGTGAGCAGGGCTGCCCCTCCCATTTGCTTGCCTTTTGTCCTGGCACGTGGAAGTTCACTCGGGCAGGGGGAGTTAATTGCTTTTTTTCTTTTAACTTTTGCAAGAGTTGTGCACCTTGAACCCTCTTAAAAATCGGACTACTGTAGTGATGCCACTGTTGTAGACTACCTTCCCATAAAAATATGTGTGTTTAGTGAATTTCATCTGTGCAGTTTCTATAATGAAGCTAAGGAACCGTCTATTCTCCTTTTCCATTTTCTTCTTTAAGGCTTCTTAACACAATAGGTGGATGAATATAATCTGACAGCATGTTTTTCAGTGGAGTTAATTTTGCATAGCCACTCTCAAGGAGGAGAATGTGAAAGGTTAATAAACCTTCCCTTAGCTAACTTAGGGAAGCTGTGCATTGTGTTTCATTGTGTTGCAAGTACATTTGTTGGTACTGAGGCTTCTGAGAATATCATACCTTTATGAATATAAGTTATTTCAGTATCAAGAGTGTTATTTATGTATCAGCATTACCAAATTGCAAATGGTATGTATGTTTGATGGAACTGTAGCCTATGAAAGTTTTTCAGCAGATAGTGCAAGAAAGTGTCAGAAAAATCACTGGCAGTATCCAAGAAATACATTGTTTTGTGATTATTATTATTTTATTTTATTTCTGGTTTGGAGGGGAGAAAGGCTAACATGTAACACTGAATTTCTTTCACTTCAAAAGGATGGGTAGACAACTTATTCACAACTGCTCCTTGATCACACAGATATCTGTTTGTCAGAAGCTTTAAAGCAGAGGTATTCTAAGAGGTAGAAAACTTCCTCATAGAAAAAGCAAAGTATCATTAAATTGAAGCAGTTTACATTATCATTTTGAAGATGGGAAAGGAGCACAGGGAATTTTGTTCTGTGAATGCCCAACATATGGTTTGCAGTCTGTGGGTACTCTACAAGGCAGTTTTATCTTTTCTTAGTAAGTCTGGATAACATTGTGAGGGTTTCAGCATTTTTCTTTTCTCTTTTTAAAAGTAGCTATCTTGTGCATAAAAACATCTATGAACCTGATTTCTTCAATACCTGCCAAAGTTCATATAGTACTAGCCAAATAAAAAGAAAGTGTATGTCAAAATTAATCTCTGACATACATGCAATTCTTGGTCATAATCCAACCCACTCTGGTATTGGTTGTGAGAATTGTATATTGTTACTGCGGTCCAGGCCTACCCGGAGATAGCACTCGATATCACTTTGATATCAAACAATTCGGTTCTCCTCTGCCACCCCGCTCCATGTGTTTGTGAGGCCACCGGACAAGCACTTAAACAGGCATGGCTGATAATTGCTGAACATTCCATTCTCCACCCAGGTAGGCCAGATACAGCCGGTTTGTCACTTCAGGGACCTCTCCGGCAAACACCTCATTGCATATGTGTGATACTAACAAAGGCTCCCTGCCCCGAGCAGGCAATCTAACAAAGCTGTACTAAGCGCTCTGCATTTGCATACTGGCTACACTATTGTTAATTTGGCTCTAAGTCAATCATGCTAAATTCTGACCTTTCCAAAGCTTTGTCCCGCTCCCAAATCGCATTGTTCTCACTGAGTAAGGCATGGCCTGCAGTCACAATTGACCCTATAAAAACCCCTGATTCCGAGACCCTCCTCGGATTGCTCCTGAGTTCCATCCAGACTTGCCGCTGCTCCGCTTGGCGAGCCGTCCACTCAGTTCCAGTAACTGAGCCCACTCAAGCTCGGATCGCTCCAAACTTCCAGACCACCTTGCTGTCGCTTTGTTTGGTGAGCTGTCCCTCAGTCCCACGTGCTGAGACTCCATACCAACGAACTGAATCATCAGACCTCCCAGGACTATGAGACAGGTGTCATATCACCCATTTCCCTCTAAAAATCCCTGCTCCAAGTCAATCTCTGACTCTTTAGTTAGCTGCATGACTGTGGTGTCTTCAATATTTGTCTGTACTTAATAAACACCATCTTTGCTATTTTAACCCGTCTGACTGCTTGACTGACCTGACCCCGTAGACGCTGGGTTGCAAGATACAGCTAATAAAAAGGCACAGAAATGGGAAAGCTATTAAAAACAGGAGGTAGGTAGGGTAGGCATTATCTGTTCTATTACTGGATGGGAGCAGTAATCACAGAATTACAGAGTTCATCGTAGGGATGGAAGGGCCCCCCAAAAGCCATGTAGTCCAATCTGCAGCCATGGGGGAACACATAGCTAGAGCAGTCCTGAAATATGCCCATCCAGTTCTGCTTAAAGACCTTCAAAGAATGAGAGTCCATTCAACATCCAGTCTATTTCACTGTCAAACAGTTCTTAAAGTAAAGAAGGTCTTCCTAATATTTAGAATCTCTTTTCTTGTAATTTGAATCTGTTAGTTCACATTCCAGTCCCTGGAGCAGCAGCAGTTAAACTTGCATCATTTTCTGTGTGACATCCTTTTAGATATTTAAAGAGAGAAGGCATCTCAGTCTTCTCTTTCCCAAGGTAAATATACTCACTTCCCTGAGTTGTTCCTCATAAGTCTTGGTTTCCAGATGTTTGATCATCTTGGTCACCCTTCTCTGGACAAGTTCCATCTTGTCAATATCCTTGTTGAAGGGTTGTGCCCAGAACTGGGCACATTATTCCAGATGAGGTCCAACCATGCAGAATAGAGTGGTACTGTGACTTCTGTCAATCACTCACTGTGCTCTTGTTGATGAAACTTAGAATTACATTGGCTTTTTTGGCTGTTGCATCGCACTGTTGATTCATATTTAGCTTGTGGTGTAAGACCACAGATCCTTTTCAACATGCACTGCTTTCAAGCCAAGTGTTACCCATCCTTTATTTGTGCATTTTATTTTCCCTGCTTCGATGCAGTGCCTTATATTTATTCCTGTTGAAATTCTTTTCAGGTTGTAAGCAAAGCCTGAACTATTTACAGGGACCTTTTGAGGCAGTTCACATGTAGTAAAATTAAGTAAGCAACAATGAACATTGGCCCATGGCTTAGAGGAAATATTTTAACATACACATGCTGACTTGGATCAGAACAGTGATATTATCTGCCAAATTACAAATTTTAAGTTGGTCTGTTTTTAATTAGGGTGAGAAGGGCTGAAACATAGGCACTGAGATGATCAGAGAGACTTAGATTTGCAGAGGCATCTTTTGACAGTCCAATTATCTTCTTTCAAAATATCATTTTTCAGCACATTAGGACAGACTGCAGCAATTAACTGGGCAAGCAGTGTTGAGCAAGAACAATGAAATATAGCGCTCATAAGTTCATGATAAAAAAGATAGCTTCTGCTCCTGATGGATTAGCTGACACTTGAACACGACTGTGGAGCAGTGTATCCCTAATAGGATCAATTTATTATTGTATTTATACTCATGGGGTAGTTGCCTAAAATTAGGAGGGATTTATAACTTGAAAAACAAAGTAGGGAGATGAGGCAATATGTCATAATTGTACTGCTCTTGCTCTGTACACTTGAGTAGGTAAGAGAACTTTGTGTTCTTGTTTCTTAGATTTTCCCTTTCTACAATATGGAATATAGAATTCATTGTAGAAAGAGTAAAAGATGCCAGCAGGATGAGGAGTTTGGATCCCTTGCCACAGAATTAGTAGAATAGAAATTTTGGAGGGATCAATGATTTGAATATGCAATGTGTGGGAAACGAGTCACATCAAGCTATAAGAACATTTAATGGTGACAGTGGTAGGGACACATGACTCAGTCTCCCTGACTAGCCTAATCAGGATATTGTGGGCATAAATCAGGGCATTTGTAGGGCAATGAGGAGCAAAACGGAGTAAAAGACTCTTGTACTCCTTTTGATAATTTGATGTAGGCAGCTTGCCATGCAGAGTTGGAAAAATTCTGTGCCTGCTGGAATTCCCTCTTGTATGCATCTGGGAAAGGCAGTGCAAGGATCTCCCTATCTTACCTGGAAGTCTGCAGCAATTCTTTTTCCAGTGCTGAGTGCTCATTCTGAAAAGTAGCAAGAAGCACATATCCATGTAATAGTAATAACTGGATATCCAGCTTGAAAAATACTCTCACCAGCAGTATTGAATTAGAAGCAGATCTGGCGCTGAAGTAGGTAGGCCATATAGGGACCTTCGTCTATAGAAATAGGAGGAGACACCCTTGAGCAGGGAAAGGCTATTAAGAATCACTGCCTTTACTTTCTCGCTCTCTTTCTCAGATGTATATACAAGGCACACTCAGTCATTTTGCTTGGGGTCTGAGACATTGTCCTGCAATTAAAAGATTTGGGGCCCAGGCCCATAAGATAAAAGTCTGCTTAAAATTTGCAGTTCTTACTTGGATTGGAGACTGCCAATAAATGCCAGGTGCTGCAGGCTATATTTCAGAAGAGGGAACTGGCAAAACCACCTCTCAAGTGTTTTTTGCCTAAGAAAACCCTGTGAAATCCACGGAGTTGCCAGAAGTCAGGAGGCAACTTGAAGGCATGTGCGTGCGCGCTCACACACACACACACACACACACACACACGCTAGATAGATAGATAGATAGATAGATAGGCAGGCAGGCAGGCAGGCAGGCAGGCAGACACAAACATACACACACACAGACATACATACAGCCATATTACATACAGAAATAGATGCGAAATGGAATTTGGGGCTTAGGCCCCATCGCTGCAGACCTAACAATGTCCCAGTTCAGCTGGGAACATTCAAGACTGGGCAGAAGAAATCTCTTCTACTTTCTTAGTAGTCTGCTGGATAATCAGCAATGAAGTAATAACTTGGCTTCTTGTAATTCAGTGGAAAAAATGTTTCCATTTGGTTCACAGTGACACGCTGGCTCTGCTCTTTCATGAATAAATGGCACCCCAGGATTCTGGATGCTGGGGAAGGTTTTCTGACCCTTTTATACCACATTAGTTCTGACATTCTTCCTTGGTTTAAGGAGAGAAAGAAACAATTAGCTTTATCTCCAGGCACCTCTTTTATGCACAAATAGCATTTCTTTTGTCTCCCACTGAGTTAGCCTCCTGGCATTTCAGTTTTGCTGTGAGTCATTTTCTTTTTCTAAGGACTGTAGTGACTCACTCACTGTTCAGGCGAAGAAAAGAAAACAAACCAATTTCATGTGACTTTGTTTTTTAAACTGAAGCCAAGAGTTGGCCTATTAACTTATTTTGTAATTTTTGTTTACTTGATAAATAAAGGCAGCAGGAATATGCAATGCAGCAAAAACTGAGAATTGAACTAAGCTGTTGAGGGGTTAAGGAGAATTTGGCAGACTACGCTGGGTATGGAAAAAAAAAGAGGGGTACACTTTCCTTCTTACAGTATTTGAAGCAATAGCACATACGATTTGCATGCAAGAAGTTCCAAGTTCAGTCCCTGACATTTCCAGGTATGTTTTGCTGAGAAAGACTCATTACCTTAAACTGAGGAGAGCTTCTGCCATAAGTACCCTGACACCCACCCTGTTCTTCAGGATGATTACTGCAGTGTGTAAATTAATGATGGTCCTTGAACTCACATGTCCTTTCCAGCGTAGGTACCAAACAAATTTGCCAATTCACATGATAAGTAGCACAGCACGCATGAGAAAGAAAACTCTTAGATAACTTGTCTGATACCATTTCTGTGCTGAAGTGAAGAGTTCATTTGGTATCATTTCAAACAGTGACACCAGTATTGTATATCACAGGTGGATAGGGGCCAGGATTTCATTGCTAAATGCAGTCATTCCTTCATATTTGCATATTTGATTATTCACGGATTATTTGCTGTCACCTCTCCTGCCCCCTTATGCCATTTTTAATAGGAACAGCAGGCCTCATGAGACTGAGGCCATTTCCGCACTACAATGTTAAAGTGCTGCTATTCCACTATCAACCTCCTATTGAATTCTGGGGTTTGTAGTTTAGGGAAGGGCACTTCAAATTCTCAACCAAAGAGCTCTTTGGTCTCGGTAAACTACAAACCCCAGAATTCCACAGGGCATTGAAAGTGGAATAGCAGCACTTTAATACTGTAGTGCGGAAATGGCCTGAGAAACTGTGAACAAGACCTGTAATTCCTTATTAAAAATGGTGTGGGGCAGTAGAAGAGGCAGTAAGCCCCACCAGCCACTCACTTCTGCCTTATGAAGAAACCCTGATGCCTGAAAGGAATCGTGGTGGATTGAATATGGTGATCATACCTTTTTTGTGTGTTAAATATGATTCGGAAGGCCCTAGAGTTATTCACATTTTTTCCATTTTCGTGGGGATCCTGTAGCTCTAACCCTAGCGAATGTGGAGAGATGACTGCATAGACCAATACAGTACGTTCCCCATAATTTTTAGTAAGTTGTTTTGCTACATTTAGAGTAGGTCATATGTCTGAAACTACATCTAAGGTTAGCTACCCTAAAATAGGCTGTAAGTGTTGGAATAAGCAAACTTCTTTGGGTTTTAATTAATTAGCAGTAGTGCTTATTATAAAACATATTTTTGTATTTGTTCATTTCACATAGAAATGCCTAGGGAGGACAATGAAATACTGTGAAAAAACATTAGGAAAGCAGATGAGTGCAAAGTTAGTAAATTCAGCTAAGAGGATCACTGATAGTCCTCCAACTTTTATTACTGTACATGTTGCCAAAGCATAATTTATATTTAAAGAAAATTATACATTTTGTAGATCTGGCATCGGCAAGAATGAAGTGGGACAGGGGACATTTCCCTCCATCCTGTGGACTGTGTTGTCATGTCACTTCCAATTTCATTTGGGCAGATTTATCACCACTTTGAGGTTGTTTGTGGGTTGAGATTGGGGTGAGAGGGAAACTACCCCATTTTGGTTGAGCCGTTTGGGAGCAAAAGAAGCCCACATATTTTTTAAAAAATTGAATTAAAAATTAAAAATTAATTAAAATTAAATTAAAATTTAATTTCACTGTCCCACATGATTGCAGACAAGAGGGGATAGCAGTAGGTAAAGTTCCTATTCCATAATCTGCAGGGATTTGAAAACTGTCATGTGCAGAAGATCTTTCATTTCTAGAACTAGTAAACAAACAAACTTGAGGCTTGAAAGATGGGTCCATCTTAGGCCATTTCCACAGTAGACTGTTATAGCGCTATGATTCCACTTTCAACATCCTATGGAATCCTAGGGTTTGCAGTTTTGGGAGGGGCTGGCTGGCAAATCAAGAGTGAACCAGCTATTTAGGCATGCCTGCTGTAAAGATAGAGCATCTCTGTACCTTCTCCCTTTTTGGTTCATCGTGGGTATAAATTTGTTTCCCATGTAAATTCTTGTAAATTTAAAGAGACATTCCAACTAAACTGAATTGATGTATAGTCTTACTTTTTGAGCAGAAAAGTAAGATATGTGGTTGAGAAATTATCAAAAATTTGCATTGATCTAAAAGTATTTTAATTTCCACAGACAATCTATTTGGACAAGGACGTGTCATCCTTCGTTCAAATTAGAGGTTCCGTTCCATTGTTTTGGGAGCAACCTGGACTGCAGGTAAATAACAGAAAATCATGAAGAAGTCTAGTGCTCTGCTTAAAGTTTCTATTAGAAATGGCTATGCCTGGTGGTTGAGAGGTAAAAGATACACGCTTTAAATAAATGAAGAAAGAAATGTCAACATTTGAGACATTAGCAATATAAGAGACTGGGGGCCTTTCTGCACTGCACTGTTATAGTGCTATTATTCTGCTTTCAACATCCTATGGAATTCTGGGGTTTGTAGTTTCCTGAGGCCAAAGAGCTCTCTGACTGACAATTCTAGATGCCCTTCCCTCAACTGCAAGCCCCAGGATGTTGAAAGTGGAACAATAGCACTATGACAGTGCAGCGCAAAAAGGCCCTGAGTTGTTTTTATTTTCGTCTGATGCTGTGATGTTGTCCTTCACTTGAAAATAGGACGCTTCATTCTGATAATAGCAGAAGAGAGCAGTGGAACCACCATATACCTTTGTCAGCCACTGCTGGAAGTAGGTGACATGTGTGTACATCTGCCTGAAGTAAATCAAAGCCAAAATCTAATGTGAACTTTACGGTAGCATTGGGATATTCAACCATTCTTCCATGTACAACACCAAAAGCATGCTCCCAAGAATTTTCCAGCCCAGCTGCCTGGTTCAACATTTTGGAGCATGTGGGAAGGAGAGTGGATTGTCCCTCTCTTATTTGCACTCATTGAGATGGTTTCATCAGCACAATAAAAGACCCAGATCAGTGGGAGTTTTTTTAAGAGGAAGACTTCTAAATGAATCAGAATGGATCGGTCTGTTCAACACTTTTGAAAATCATCTCCCAGATTTATAGAAAAGAAAAGAATCTTTTAAAATAAAATAATGAACCCTAAAAGTTGTCTTGTTTCTCGGTGTAAATTGGGAGACTATTTGTAAGCTCATCTGAAATAATAAAATTTCAATGTCTGAAAATAGTAAAGTACAGTGAACTTACTACTTAAGCTGTTTTTATTGCAGAAATTGAAGTATTGTCTTAGGATGGCAATTATAAGTACACACACACACTGAACTGACAAATTGATGTGTGTAAATGAGCTCTTGAATGTGGGATAGGGAACACTCAGGGATAGAAAGACAAAGTCAGTGTGTTTTCTTGCAGTGAATTAGTCCTGTTCATGGGTAGCGCAAACAATTTTACTTGTTGAAAATCATTTTGGCAATAGAATAGATGAAAATAGAATGTCCACAACAATTCACCTTTTAAGAGGATATCATTATGAGTATGCTTTCATTTTTCAATTTGACTTCATAATCTCCTTCTTTGTTAATAGTACATCTGTAGGTGTCAGTGAGGGTGTTAGTGATAATAGAGGAACATGAAATTGGGAAATACCTAGTGATTCATGTTGGAAACATTGCTTCATATCATTTTCATTGCTGTCCACTTAGGTTGGGTCCCATCACCTGAAACTTACCAGAGGCCTAGAAGCGAATGCTCCTGCTTTTGACAAGTAAGGTTAATTGCTATACTGCAGATAATACCATAATCTCTAATGCTATTATCTGCGTTCCATAAGATTCCAGAAGTATGTGCTATGACATCTTTCTTCCATCAATCCATTCTCAAAATTCATCTTTTATGTTTTGCTTAATGATACTGCTTTTATTTTTTTTGCTTAAGATTATGAAGACACAATCTTTAACCATGGTAAAAGTAATTTGAGATGAGCTGTGGGATCACCCTCCAGACCTTTTCTTTCTTCTGCATTACTTCTACTGATTGTTAATGTCTGCACTGTCTTATGAGAAGGGAGAATTGGTGAGGAATGGTGCATGTAAATTGTTAGAAGAAGCTTCCACCCAAAGTGGCTGTTGTTTGTGAGGATTACAATGTTGTTTGGGTTGAAATGATTGTTTTAAATCAGACTTTAATAACTATAGTATAGTCTGGTGCCACAAAATTGTGTCTCCCAATAGTAATTAGGATGGTTAGGCTTAGAATAGAATGGCCTGTTTGCTGCTTTAAAAATATAAGAGAGATGAATGCAGTGCTAGAGAAGGGCAATTTTATTGAAATCCCATTCTCTTGTCCAGGTTTCCTAAATATTTGAATGCCAATTTAGAATGTTTATATTTGTGAAATATTGAATGCCAGTTTAGAATGTTAATATTTGTGAAATTTATTACTGCAAAATATAATGAAGGCTGCCAAGTTAGATGATGTTAAAAAGGGATTAGATAAATTGTGCAGGTTGAGGCCATCAGTGGCTACTAGTCAACATGGCAATAGTTCACCTTCATTGTGAAAAATAGTATGATTTTCTATATGAGTTGCTAGAGAATGCGATTTCCGACATTGTGTTCAAACAGTGGCCAACCAGTGGCCTGCGGGAAGCTTGCCATCACTTGCACTCATGTCCTTGATTGCAAGCTTCCCACTGGCCACTGGTTGGCCCATTTGAACACAATGTTGGACTCAATAGTCCCTCGGTTCAACCCAAAATTTCTCTTTTTATGTTCGTTATTTTCTGTGTTGGGCTTTTGGGACAGACTAAGATGATCTCCTGCTCTTCTGACCAGCAGTCTGCCATTTGACTTGGTGAAGAAGGTCTTGAATTTGATATTCAGCCCACAAAATGCTTGTCCTAGGGGAAGGGGAACCACAGTTATTCATGCTGAGGCTGCTGAATCGATGGAGTATCTCAAGATTTCACATCTACCATGACAACTGTGGGGCTCTCATAACATGTCAGTAATTCAATGCATATAACAGGACTCTGTCTGGGTTTGATTTTCTCAGATAGATAAGAGGCTGATGATCTGAAAGTGGAATTTAACTTCCATCCCCTTTTCATGCTCAGATAATTTCCTATTGCAATTTAGACCAGTAGCAACATTTCTCCTCTGTAAGGATGCAGGACTCTTGATGGATGATTGTGAAATCCACAAACCCTAATTGGGGATTTCTAGCTAAGTGTTTTTCCTTTCCCCTCCTTGCTGAGCATTGGATACAATGGCTGTTTTGCAAGCATAGCAATGGCTTGATATAAGAGCACTTTCTCATCATAGACTTATAGCACTGTCATTCTATTTTAGCTGCCATGACTGCATCAGTGAAAACAAGTGTGCATGTACTTCCAAGTTGTTTTTCACTTATGGCAACCCTAAAGCAAATCTATCATGGGATTTTCTGGGGGTTGAGAGTGTGTGATGTGCCCAAGTTCACCCTGTGGGTTTCCATGACTGAGTGGGCAATCAAACCACGGTCTTCAAGGTTGTAATCCAATGCTTAAACCTTTATACCCCTCCCTAAACTGCCAATCCCAGGATTCCATAGGAATCCTGGCAATTGAATCCTGCCAAGGCAATTGAACTGGAATCATAGCGTCATAATTGTGTAGTGTGAAGGAGCTCTTAGTGAAGCATTCTCCATCAGTATTAAAAAGGAAGTAGGGGGAGGAATGTAGCAGCATCTTTAAGACTAACTGGTTTTTATTTTTTAATGAACTTCTACATTCCCTTCCCCCCTCCATCTCCCTTCCTCCTTTTTATGCTGCAAGAGACTAACATGGCTACTTCTTTGAAAACTACTACAATCTGTCAGTTTGTTTCTTGTGAACTTCCTGCATCTCTCTAATATATTAGATTAAGTTTTGAAGTTATTTAACATCTTAGAAACTAGCGAGCCCAGGCAAATGCCACAAAGCCATGTGCAAGAGGTGTTGACTGGCTATAGAAACAGGGGACAATCCAGTTGGTGTAACAAGTCAAAAGGTCTAAGAGTAAATCAGGCCCTTGGATTGATGTTCTGAGAAAAATGTGGTGCTGCTGGTTTATAAGATAATCACTGAACTGTGTGGCATGTGTTAAAAACAGAGAGATACGTTTGTGCCTTATATTTATTTAAAAAACAAAGACCTGTTATGGCTTTTGCAGGCATATGATGCTTCTGAAAGAACAGTATGGTAAACAAGTGATTGTTAACCTGTTAGGAAGCAAAGGTGGAGAGGACGTCCTCAACAGGGCTTTCAAGGTAAAAACAAAGTGCCATGCCATTTTACTGACTTTTCTTCCATTCAGTATCTAGCTTGTGAGAAAGAAAACAATTGTCTTAATATGAAGCTATGGCCATCTCAGCTGTAAAATGGTGAATTTTAAAAATTATTAGTATCATTATGGTGTTTCATGTAATTGAGAATGTTAAGGTCGTGCATATAAATGTTTCCTAGTCTACTAAAAATGTAACAGTGGCCCAGACGACGACGACGACGACGACTACTACTACTACTACTACTATTATTATTATTAATAATAATATAATAATTATATTATTAATTAATTAATTATAATTGATACCATAATTTCAAAAGCAAAGGCCAATGTTACTTAATAATTTCTTTGAAACTGGTCACGATTCACAAATGAAGGGATTCTTTTATTTAAAGTGAGTGCTGGGTTGTGTCCTAGGTATTCTAAATATATTTTTTAAAAATATGCCTTTGAATTTCTAACAGCATTTGTCAAGTAAGAAAAAATGCAGGATGTAATCTTATGCTGGAGGCATAAGGGGCAATAAGATTCTGCAGAAGCCCTGTTCTGCTGGTAGGGAATTTGATGGGCTCAAGGACAGTAGCCTTTGAATCTCTGCTCATTCAGACTCTCCGGACAGTGAAGGGCAACCTTCTCTGGGCACACAAATAAGATGCATGAGAGAGCTGGTGGTGCTGGGAGAGTGAAGGACTATGGTAAAGAAGGAGAGGGTCAACAAGTCCTACTGGAATGCTACTGGCCTGGTTTCTGTCATGTAATAATGGGGTAAAGTTATGTGGAATGCCTGGGGAAGAGCTGGACCCAAAGGGCTGATTGGCCTAAAGGCTGATGATTGGCTCATGTGTAGATTTGTATCGTGAATTGTGAAGACAAATGTGCCTGATTAAAGACTGATTCACACTGCTATCAAATGATTCTGTGATTGCTTACATGTCGCTGGAGTGGAGGCACAATGGTGTTGCTGCGCATGTTGAATCTATGGCGAGGTATGGGTGTCTCTTGAGAGCTTGACACTCTTGTGAGTTCATTGGCTCCTTACATTAGGCAGAATGAGGTGTCTCCATCAGGCAGCTGAATGCAAGGGTGCAAATATTCCCCCTACCAGGAAGATCTCCAGAAACAAGTACTGCTCATCTCCATTTCTGATGCCCATCTTCTGCCTCCTAATCTCCCAAGACAACTGGCCCATGCTGGCTGGCTCTCAGGAAGGATCTCTCAGACTCAGCATTTGGAGGCTGTTTGGCTGTGTCTAGTGTGCAGGTGGCAGTACTCTCTAAAGAGCTTGCTCTCCCTCTGTCCAGCTCTGATGGAGTAAGTTCTCTTCTTACCTTCCCATCTGGAAGGAGAACTCAGGGTACCTCAGGATGAGTGACATGTAGATGTAATCACTAGCACAGTCACTGACTGTAGATATCTTGTCTGTTTTTCCCTTCCACTTCTGAGCATGCATTCACTGCAGAAGCTGTTCTGCTGGCATAGTAATAGCATATATCTGTTCTTGGTATAAGTGTAGGATTGCTCTCTCATTACTGTTTCTTATGATTTTTCAACCCATCTCTCTAAATAACATGTACAATAGTTAGAAATGATCATTTGCAATTTGTTTGTGCTGTTAACAATTAACACAGCTGCAGAGCTGGGTACAATGCATTTGAACAGTGATTCATGCTGAGCAGTAGTGGTTTAGTCTGATGTCATTCCCAAGTATACTGCCACGTGCAGCTGTCTGTAAATAGTCACTGAAGTGTGGACAGTTACCAGAGAAACAGATACAAGGCAGTAATAAACCACGGAAGCAGACCTCTTCCCCAGTTATAAACAGCCCTTACATAGTCAGTGCTTCAAGCATCTGTTCTTTTTGAATTTCTTTTGGAACTATGCCATTTGAACTTTAAGAGGAGCTTGCTAATACTAGTGTAAATGAACAAATCCTTCTTAGGAAGGAGGTTATAATAATTTTATTACCTTAAGCATAAACATTTCCATCAACATTGTCTTCCTGAAATACAGCTTAAAATGCAAGATAGAAATAATATTTTAAAAGTACATTAAATAAACAAACACAATGCTTTACACAGAGCCCGTGTGGTGTAGCTGTTTGAACTATGACTCTGGAGATCGTGGAAATCCACTGGGCAATCTTGGGCAAGTCATGTTCTCTCAGCCTCAAAGGAAGGCAAAGGCAAACCCTCTCTGAATGAATCTTGCTAAGATAACCTTGTGATGGGGTTGCTTTAGAGTCACCATAAGTCAAAACTACTTGAAGGCATACCACAACAATAATGCTTTGTGATGGTCTGCAGAATAGGCAGCCATCTATTGCATATAGGAATATTATGCAATGCAGTTCAGACAAGATGCAAGATAGCAATTGGGGTAACTAGGGAGCAGAACTCAGAAATTGGTGGTGGTGGTTCAGGGATTCTGAGAGCTGTAAAGTTTCCATGCTCTGGTTGAGGGGGTGCCATGGAGACAAACAGAGCTAGTATATTTTCTCAGAGGTATTTCCCTTTTGCTTCCTTACTGGCGTGGAGTACTTTGTCCTGGCACTCTCAGTTGCAGAACTTTCGTGTTGGATGCTTGTGTCCAGAATCTCAAGGTGTGGTATCTTTTAGGGATGTTGGTAGAGAAGTGCTCAGAATGTTCTCAAGCCTTCATCTGTGCTGAGGGGCCAGACTTGAGTAAACTGTCCCTTACAAATCATGTCCAGTTACTAGGCGTCCCCCTTGTGAGCCCTAAATGGGCACAACATGAGGCCAGAACGAGATATTCCCTTACCTTTTAACATGTGTTGTGGTCTCTTTGAGAAAGTGGTGTGCTATGTTCTGGCACGCTATGCTCTGTCATGCAAGGATGGGCATAGCAGTCATACGAGAGTGGCAGTTTCTAATTTCCTACCCACCTACCAAGTCAACAGGAAGGAAATTTTTTGCACCAGGTATAGAACTGCTGTAAATTTGCACTGTCAACAGATGACTATGGATTGTAAGGGTAAAGGATATAGAATAAGTGTGCTACTCCTCTGTGCCAGCCATGGGTGGCTTGCCATATCTTTGACTCATTTTAACTGTTTTTCCAGTCAAAAATAACTTAGAAGGAATTTTTTTCTATCAGGATGGTTTTCATACATTGTTGTATTTTCTGTCTCATTGGTGTTGTGGGGCTTATTATTGTACATGTTCCTTTCCAATTTATGGCAACACTAAAGTTTTCTTGGTAAGATTTGTTCAGAGAGGGATTTGTCACTGTGTTCCCTTAAGGCTGAGAGAGTGTGACTTGCCTAGGGTCAACCATTGGGTTTCCTTGGCTGAGCAAGAATTTGAATCCTGGTCTTCCAAAGTCTGAGTGCAACATTCTCAAGCAACTGTAGCATGCTAGCTCTCGTGTGCCTCTCCTAACTCCTATAGAACTTCAGGGGATATTTCTTCAATATGTGACTGCACCCACCGTATATTGAATGTATTTTCAATTTGATGTCCCAGGCCATTTCTGCACTAGACTGTTATAGTGCTATGATTCCACTTTCAACATCCTGTGGAATCCTGGGGTTTGTAGTTTAGGGAGGGGCCAGGTGGCCCCTCCCGAAATTGCAAACCCCAGGATTCCACAGAATGTTGAAAGTGGAATTATAGCACTATAACAGTTTAGTGCAGAAATGGCCCCAGACTTAATGGTTAACTCTATTTTTCATGTGAGAAACAATTTAATGACTTTCAGGAATGAGATGTACTTTTCATCTATTTTCTTTCTTTCTTTTTTCCAATCCATGAGAGACATGATATGGGCAACCAGGTTATGAGTACAAAATTGTCCAATGCTTCACGTAGCAGGTAACTCCAGGGGCACCCAACCTTGCTGTGCCCACAGGGTTTATAAATAGAGAGACACTGACTCTTGTGGCGCACAGAAGAAACTAGAGAATTGTTTTGAACATTTTCAGGGATTTGTATCTGGTTAACTCTGCAACTGGCCATAAATGATTCAGCTAGTTCAGTTCGTATCATTATAAATGTTTCTGTATGAAGCAGTAAAAGAGTTTAAAAAAAATCTTTCTCCTTCCCCATTTTTTTTTTAAATTAGAAGTTGCTCTGGGCGTCATCCCATGCAGCTGACACACCCATGATTAACTTTGATTACCATCAGTTTGCAAAAGGTGGGAAAATGGAGAAGCTGGAGAATTTGCTGGGGCCTCAGCTAAAGTTGCATTGGGAAGAATTAGGCATCTTCACAAAAGGCGAGAATGCAAGCTCCCGGTGAGTGTCCTAGCCCCCTGGTGCCATTTGTTTGTGTTTTTTAAACCAGGTTTCTCAAGTTTAGATTTTACAGGTGTTGGTCATGGCTGTGCTGTTTTGATTGAAAAATAACTGCTGTTTTGAAGACAAGTGATCATTTGTGCTAGCAAGTCTTTGCTTTTATCTATAAAAGATGTTTGGGGGAAGGTAGTTAAACCTGGAAGACCTTGGTTAGATTGACTCTGCTGTGACCTTAAGTAGACACTGTTCCTCAGTTCAGCTTCTTGGGTTGTTGTTGGGTTTTTTTTTTTTTGTGCCTCCAAATCATTTCTGACTTACGGCGACCCTGTTGTGGGGTTTTCTTGGCAGGATTTGTTCAGAGTGGGTTTGCTGTTGTCTTAATCTGAGGCTGAGAGAGCTCAAGGTCACACAGCAGGTTTCTATGACTGAGCAGGAATTTGAACCCTAGTCCAGAGTCTTAGACCAACGGTCAAACCACTACACCATGCTGCCTTTCTTAGCTTTGTTTACTATCTATAAAGTAGGCAGAGTTATGAAAAATGAACTCAGTTCCTGTTGAAAGCAACTGCTGTCTTTGGTTAAGACTGCATACCCAGTGCATCCAGTTGGTTCAGTGACTCTCAGTTGAACTTCAGTGACACACGGGAAAGGCTGGTTCCTTCATAGAAAAGGGTTAACAGGAATTAATAAACAACCCTATTCTCTGCATTCTCATGTCTGATTTTTAAAATGTACTCGGTTGTGAAGTCCTAAATCTTTAGTGCTAAAATTATTTAGTGGGTTCTAAAATCTTCAGTGTGGTATTCAGTGCTAAATCTTTTACTTACTTTACTTGATTTTTGAAGCCAACAGATGGGTACCTTGCGAATGAATTGCCTGGATTGTCTGGATCGAACTAACATGGTCCAATCCTTCATAGCTCTTGAGGTGAGTAATTCATCAGACATCCTATATGAATGCTTCCTCTGCCTCCCCACCCCCCACTCCAGCCACATTGTTTGTACCAGTTGCTCATGAGATTATTACTCTGGGCAAAATTCTTACTTTACTGAGCAAAAATCCTAATCTACTGACAAAACTCCTACCCTAATATCCAACAAGTTCTAGATATGACACAGGAGGGGAACTTCTTTGGGTTTTTCATTCTCATTCATCCCTTTTTTCTCATCCAGGTCCTGCTCACTCAGTTAGAGAGCCTGGGATTAAATTCTAAGCCTATAGTTGAACGCTTCCTAGAGTCCTACAAGGCAATGTGGACCCTCAATGGACACAACCTGAGTAGGATTTTTACAGGCAGCCGTGCCTTGGAAGGAAAAGCTAAGGTAGAGGACAAAGTCAGATCTACTCATTTTTGGAAACTACTACTATGAGTTAAATTAATGTTGTGAATTCTTTTATTCTGCAGGTGGGGAAACTCAAAGATGGTGCCCGTTCAGTGTCACGAACCATTCAGTCAAACTTTTTTGATGGGGTGAAGCAAGAAGCCATTGACTTGCTGCTTATGGGTGATTTCTACAATGAAGAATATGCAGATAAAGAGAGAATGCTCATGGACCACACAGCATTGCTGAGTAAGCAAGAGGGAGATCTCTCTTAATATTTGGTACTGATATGCAGGTAGATTGTCCATATTAACATCTTTTTTTCAAGCATTGGGGAAATAACAGTAATAGAAGTAAATATTTAGAGCACTCATGGAAATCTACTTTTTATTCCACTGTACAGTTTCATACAGTTTCATGTAGTTGGGATCATACAAATAGTGAATACAAAAAAAGTTTGAGAACGATACAAAAATTTAATTGTTCATTTATTTGGTAAAATATTTATTTAGTAAAGTACTTCCGTTCCACCCTATATCTAGAGATCCCAGGGCAGGGTACTGACAGTAAAACAATGTTAGATAATATAAACAAGTTCAGCAAGATGGAACAATATACAAATATCTACCAACTAGTAGGTCACAGTCCAGCCATAATCACTGGCCTTAAAAGCATGGATGAAGAGCCAAGTGTTAACTTGGTGTCAAAATGAGCAAGAGATGTCTATGGTCTAGAAGGCTTAGCAACAACCTCCTGACTCATTTCTTGAGTAATTGTTGTGAGGTGGTAATGGTACTACAGTATTATCCGCCCTGCCTATGCTGCCTTTCTGGCCATAAATACCATGGATAGAACCAGAAAATATGGAGGATCCATTTGCACTGCCCGGCAACATATTCTTTTCCTCCTGGGCAAATAAACGGTGTGATCTCATCATATTAAGAGTTTTGTCACCCTCCAGGTTTCAGCCAGCAACATAAACTGTGGGCAGGGAAACTATAACTTTTTTGTTATTGCTATTTGGGGAGAAGGGCAGAGGAGACAAAGGGCTGCTGATTTGATCTGTATTTTTCAGTTCTGCCCTCAAAACCTGGGTGAGCAGTAAGGTCTTTTGGATCACCATCTTCCCTTTGCCCAACCACTACATTTGGACTGTTAAGATCTTTCCCCCTAACATTCATTTCTTAAGCACTTGATTCTGAAAAAATACTGTTCTGTGGCAACATCATTATAACCATATTACTGTTGGAACTTTTATTCTGTAGTCATCTACTGGAAAACCAAAAATGTGTATAGGGTTGGTTTGGATTCTGTGAATTCTTTCTAACAGCTCCAACGCAGTGCAGTTTACTAATGAGTGAACACACAAAGATTGGTGAATTAGCAAAATGCCTGTAATTAGATTGCGTTAGTATGTGGTTTTTCCTCAAAGGCTGAACTAGCCCCTCCTTGTTTACTTTTGTGCCTGCTTATGAACTGTGGTGGCCAGCAAGGAAGAAGATGACAGTATGGTTTTAAATGCTTTTCTCTCATTTAGCTAATAAGAGAAATGATTAAAGGCATGCCAAGAATACAGTTGGGTATCAGTTCTAACAATCTGCATTGTCCATTTTATTTCATGGCAGAAAATCCCCTTTCCCTTTTCTCCCCTTCTCTCCATCAGTGACTCCTGGCATTTTGAAAGCCATGTCAGAGCGTCAGTTTGAATTCACTAATTTCAAGAGAATTCGTGTTGCCATGGGGACCTGGAACGTAAACGGAGGCAAACAGTTTAAGAGTAATATCCTTGGTACCAGTGAATTAACAGACTGGTTGCTGGATTCCCCTAAGCTTTCAGGAGTCTCAGAATTTCAAGGTAACAGTAACAGACACGTCTAGAATGACAGCAGAATGAATGTGAGAAAGGGAGCTTCAAACATGTATATATTCTGTTTTTCTTTATTTGCCCCACCCCTACCCTCACACGCATATTAGCACACTGACTGACTCTTTTGTGAGGGTCTCAGCATAATTAAGATACTTGGGCTGGCATCCTGTTGGTGAGTTATTATCGTGTAGGTTGGACTTACACTGTCACAACTCTTCTGTTTTTTTGACACTGTAGAGGATGGAATTTACTAGTAACTCTGCAACAACCAAAACCCCCCCAGCTTATCTTATCTCAGTTGCAGCACCCCATACCCAACTGTTTCCTATAGCAAGATGTAGAGCAATTATATCAGCAGCACAATTCTGCAGAAGACCTCTAGAAGTCCCTGTGGATTGTGCATCTACCTGTAGGAAATGGTTGGATGCTTGTCTATGGCTCTTCCTGCTCTCCATTGACCAGGAAATAGCCAGGTTGTGAGTGGTTGCAACTGAGAAAAGGTAGTTTTTTTGGCGGGGGTGGGTGAGTGGATGGAAGACTATCATAGATACCTCCTATAGCTTTATCTGTTATTACAGGATTCAGTTCTGTACATAAATAATCCAAGACAATCTGATTAACAGAGAAATCTGAAAATATGACTTTTCCTATGTCTCTTCCTTAAAATGAGGAATACAGTTCACCCTCCTTACCCATGGTCTCTGGATATGCGAGTCTGATTATCCATGTCTATTCGTTTCCCTATTCGTTTCCGGGCACAGTACAAGGTGTTGGTTTTTACCTTTAAAGCCCTTCATGGCTTGGGGCCAGCCTACCTGCGGGATCGCCTTCTCCCATACAATCCGCCCCGCACACTAAGGTCCTCTGGGAGGAATTTACTGCAGCCAATCAGAACTAGGTTGACTGCGGTTACCCAGAGGACCTTTTCTTCTGTCGCTCCCAAGTTATGGAATGGCCTGCCGGAGGAGACCCGGCACATTACCAGTCTTGACTGCTTTAAAAAAGCAGTCAAGACCGTTCTCTTCCGACAGGCCTTCCCAGATTAGTGTTCCACCGCCTCTCATCATTGTCTTCTGTGTTAATCTTGTTTTTAATTTGTTTTAATTAACTAATATGTTTTAGGGGGATAGAAGGGTTGGAGGGTGGGGAGGATAGGGTGCGTTTTAATGTTTTAATGTTTTTATATATTTTTGTAATGCCGCCTCGATCCATTGGGAGAGGCGGGATAGAAATAAATTTTATTATTATTATTATTATTATGTCCTGTACCTAAAATGGAGGCGATGTGTGCATGCATGTGCTGAGGCATCTGTGTGCACCTTGCTGCTATTGAATAAAATGGGGTGTGAGCATTTGCAAATTTCATCATTTGTGGGTGTTCCTGGAACAGACCCCCCGTCATATACAAAAGGCACATTGTAATAAGCTTTCTCTCAAATGGTTAAGATATTTCCACATCTATGAGAAAGCTGAAATGTGTGTGAACCTGTCAACTTATGGTGACACATTGATTTTCTAAGGATTTTTAAAGGCAGGAAATACTCAGGGGTGGTCTGCCTTCCTCTAAAGTTTAGCCCAGAGCGCCTGATGTTCCTTAGTCCATACTTAACATAAGCACCGCTACTAGTAAAAAAGTCTGAAGGGGGGGTATTTCAAAATTTAGCGGTCAAAAAAACCCTTAAAATCTGTCTATGGGGCAACCTTTCCAGCACAGAGCAAACCCAGGTATACGGTGTACAAAATATTTGCTGTAGGAAATGAGTGCTTTCTGCATGCTTGAACCATCGTCTAGACTGTGGAGGGAGGCATTTATGGTATAAACCAAGAATGAGCATCTCTCCTTGCAGAACCCACACTTTATTTACTACTGCTCTCATTTTAAAAATGAAATAATTATACAAGGTATCAAATCAAATTGTATGACTTCTTTTTATCTTGTTACCATAGATGACCATTGTCCTGCTGACATATTTGCTGTTGGATTTGAGGAAATGGTGGAGTTAAATGCTGGAAATATTGTGAATGCTAGGTATGCTTAAACTGATTTGTTAACTGCAAACTTCATATTGTGAACTGGCATAGAGTCTTATAGTTTCTATACCTCAAATGGCAATATCTTAGTCACCTCTGCTCTGACACTCCACTATTCACTGTGGATCTGCCTTAAAAATAGTTCAGAAACTGCAGTTCATCCAGAAAATGGCTACAAGATTGTCATTTCAGGACTAGGCATTTTGGTGATATCACTGTCTATGCTGGCTTCCACTCTTTGTTTCCAGGCTCATTTGAAACTTCATTTTCTTCTTTAAAGCCTCTTGTGGTTTGGGATCTGAAAAGTCCCTTTTGCCACATGCACCTGCCCAAACTATGAGATCATCTTCAGAGTCTTTTCTCCACATTCCCCAGCCAAGTGAACCAGGGAGACATTATTCACTATAATGGTGCCCTGTCTGTGAAATGTGCTCACCAAAGAGGGTCACCTGGCACGTTCTTCATAGCCATTTCAGCATAAAGTGAAGCCTTTTTTTAAAATTCTGCAAAATCTTTTAAGAATAAATATTAATATCCTGAACCACTGTTTGTACTGTAGCTTTGTAAATTATCTGCTTTTATTATCTCCAGTATTTTTATGTTGGAAGCTTTAAAGCTACAAATTAGTATTTTATGAGATATCCTTTTAAATTATATTTATAATTTTATGCTGTAGGTCTCTCAGAGAATGATATAGTTGGACGGCTTGATATAAGTATCAGGATTTTTTTTTAAATGAAACAGTTAACAAACCACTAAGGGCTGGTGTATATGTGTTTTTCATTACTGGATTAGTGAACCCACATAGAATCATGACCACTTCTCTAGAGTGTTGTATCACCAACTCAGATGCAGTACATTTCAGTGGGAGTAGTTCATGTATTTGATTCATAAGTCCTGCACTGATACTTATTCTTATGTGAAACAATACCTTTGAAATGTCTTACAAGATAAAGAGTGAATTAAAAATACAGTCCTCCCTCCACATTTGAGAGGCTTCAGGGCATAGAACCCTTGTGAGGGTGGAACAATTGGGAATAACTCCCCCATCTGCTCCTTCTCCCATTCCCTGCTGCCCCCCCCACTTCTCATTCCCATGCAAAATGGAAGGGAATGGGGTAGAGGGAAGTCTCCCAAGAGCCATCCTTTTCTTCTCCAGAGTTCCCCCTTTCCCTTTCACATGTATTTTGCCCCAGCACAGATGAAATGGATGGGAAGGGAAGGGGGAAACTCTAGAGGAGGAAAAGAAGGCTCTCTAGCCCCCCTCCTGCCCCATTTCCTTCCATTTTGCCTCACTGCAAGTTCTCTGCATTGGGGTAAAATGGAGGGGAAGAGGAGGGGGGAAATTCTGAAGGAGGAAAGGAAGACTATTGGGACTCTTTTCCCCCTCCCCCATTCCCTTCCGTTTTGCCTCAGAGAACTCGCTCCAGGGCAAAATGCATAGGAATGGGAGGAAGAGAATTGTGGGAGGGGAGCAGGACGTTCGTGAATAATCAGATTTGCAAATGTCAAACCCAAGAATGTGTAGGGAGAACTGTATTGCTTTCTTGGGATCCTTATAGGAGACTAAACTATGGTCAAGACACTGCACTGGGAGACATAAAGTTCCACTCAGGCAGAACTGTGATATGTCTCCCCTCTCAGCCTCTCTAGGTCTTACTTTATAGCTGCTGCAGCCTTCACTTTAGGGTCGTTTAGTGGCCAGTGGTGAGCAGGAGACATTGGAGAAAAAGCTAGCTATGTCCCTGTAGCCAAGTAAGTCCTGTCAGATGATGACATTATTCTGTGTCTGGCTGTAGCGACACAGCAAGAGGCTTCTCTGATGACCCTGTCAACAGCAGGTAAAAGATGAGTCCTAGTGGGGATTTTAATGATTGCACAGTGCTGGTAGAGAATTCATACCTTCATATTGACCAAAAAAAGAGTTTTAGGTGGAAATCCAACATATGCCATCATAGGGCGATAGCAGGGTGCCCACCTGTTATTGTCTAATAGGGGGAATTATAAAGGTCTTGTGGCAAATATCATTGTATGCTATTTGTTTTTGATGACAACTTTAAATACCTAAAACACCATATTAATTTTTTTAGTGGTAATCCATTTTGATTTGGCCCATGGTCAGGTCTAAAATATATTTGACTACAGGTGTCCCCCACTTTTCATTTTTCACTGTTCTGTCTTTTCAGTGCTTGTAAATTACAGACCTGTTCTGTTAATTTGAAGAGAGATCCACTGTTGCATCAGTTCTACTTGTCTTTTTGCCAATGGAGGCTCACTTGGGACTGGATGCATGCATGTCTGAGCTGCTTGCAAAGTGAGCTGAGGAGAAAAAGGTGCCAAGCTGACTGAAAGACTTTGCAAGCAGCATGTATGTGGTCATTCCCAAGCTAGCCTCTGTAATTCCCCCCATTCCCTACATGGGTTCTGCTTTTCAACCAGTTCCACTATCTGACAGTGCTTTGGTCCCTAACCTGTCAGATAAGCAGTGGAAGCCCATACAATGCTGAGAATGCTTCAGAGAACCTTTTTTTAAAAATCACCACCTGATTTTTTAAAACCTGGTATCTGTCTGTCTGTTTCAGCACAACTAACAGGAAGATGTGGGGTGAACAGCTTCAGAAAGCACTTTCAAGGACGCACCGATACATTTTGTTGACATCAGCGCAACTTGTTGGTGTTTGCCTTTTCATCTTTGTACGACCTTACCATGTCCCCTTCATCAGGTATATCTTGTTGTCTTGTTTGCACATGACACTCTACTCGTTTAATTGATAGAAAGTATGCATGTTCTTTCACAGTAATTTTTAATTTGTGAAAACAGCTAGAAAACAAGGGAAAAATAATTATTAAAAGGGAATTGAGAAAAACAGATTTCTTTAAAAAATTCGGAACAAAATTTATTTATTGATTTCTCTGAAAAGATACCACAAGTCCTGCTATGTTCTTCAGAATGAATTTTCAGTGTAACTTGATATTGATTAGAGAGCTCCTTATGTAGGCTTAACTAGGTTATAAACTGCTTATGCATGACCTGTATCGGTAGGCTAGGTACAGGGTGGAGTGTGAGGCCAAGTCTTGCTTCACTTGTATAATATAAATCTTTCACACAGACCAGGGATTGAGTATATAAGTCTTGCTCACGGGATCCATTCTTTTCTGGCATCAAGAGTACATCTTATGTGAACAAAAATGCCTGGGACATGTGTGAACAAGCACACAGATGTAGTAAATTCATTAATCTCTGTGTGCTCCTGTGGAACTGAAAGTAACGTATGAGGAAAATCAGTGACATATCCTCAACCACTGTGACAGAACCTTAGGGTATAGGTTATATGATAAGAGCCATGTGTCAGCCTCTATCACATAATTACTGTCTTGCACACTGTTACCTCCGTCAGCACTATCCACAGTAACAGTGGAGCATCCATGATATACCACTGCCTTCACTAACACTACTGTACTTCAGCCTGTATTTTGGACTACAGTTTCCATCAGACCCAGCCTACATGAGCACCTTCCATATACAGAGAGCCAAGTCTGAATTTTTCCCACTGTTCTGATTATGGCTGGCATTATGTTAGTGACATACACAAGTGCAAGTCCATCATATGTGTATGTCTTCTGTTGGTTGTTGCGGAAGTTGGTTTCTTTTCCTTCCTCCACAACAACTGAAGCCCCTCCAGGACTCACTAGTTCACTATGATTGCACTCCCTCAGCTGTTCAGTGGTTGGTTGAATGATTAAATTATATCCTGAAACTCTCAGAGGTCTCCAAAGGATCTCAGCAGACAGTGTCATTGATCTACTTTTCAAGGTAGGGGTAAAGCAGACACATCTCTGCCCCCCCCCGCATTCCAACAGTCACTGAATGACCATGCAAGGGAGGGCTGCAGTAGCTAAATAGTGAGTCTTGGGGGAGTTGAGAGGAAAGATGTATTGCGGTTCTCCCCGTGAGACTTTTCCACTGCACTCTACAGTACAGAATCTTGGCTTCAGCATATTTCTTTTTCATTTTCCAAGTAGAGATTTGTTTTCAGCTTTGTGTGTTTTCTCCTTCTCCTCAGGGATGTTGCAGTGGACACAGTGAAGACTGGGATGGGAGGGAAAACTGGGAATAAAGGAGCTGTTGCCATCCGTTTCCAGTTTCATAGCACCAGTTTATGCTTTATATGCAGTCACTTGACAGCTGGTCAATCTCAGGTGAAAGAACGAAATGAGGATTATAAAGAAATCACTCAGAAGTTGAGTTTTCCAGTGGTAAGGCCTGTGAAATGTTTTATCTAGGGCAGGGGTGGGCAATTGCTGAAGGGTTGTAGGCCAAACCACAAAGCCAGAAAAACTATTCTAGGGCGTTGGGGAGCTCCCAAGAAAGGATTAGGTATCACTTGCAATTCCAAGCATCCACTCCTGATTTTGGGTTATGCTGAATTTTCTCTCCCTCTGGTCTCTCTCTTTGCCCTCATTTGTCCTGAAAAAAAATCATGGATGAAAAGTTTTATCATCTTTTTCATATACTGCATGCTGTCTCTTCCAGCTGCTTCAGTGCAATTACTTTCAATGATTTCATTATTATGTATATAAAGTGCTTCAAATTACTAAATGGTGTGTAATAAATTTTTAAAAGTCAATTCTCTGTCTGTTGGTTCCTGGTATGAAACATAGAAAAGGTTAGAAGTCTGGAGGGAAGGAACCAGAGAGATATATGGAAAAAAGTAGATTCTGGACCAGGATCTATGTGATAGCTCACTAATTTGTAACAGGAAGTAGCATATGTATAGGCAGGTTTTTTTTTTCCCTAGTGATATGAACGAAAAGATAGTGAAAGGCAGGGCCCTTTAAGCACAAGGAACAGTCAGGTTAAATTACAAGAGACACATCCTGTTTTTCTTGTGCTGTTCATTGCCTGTTTGGATCTGACTCATTGCATGATTTGCACTCTGCAGCCCTTTCCCCCCCCCAAAGAGGACATTTTTGAAGGGGATCCAAGCCACTCTGGCATCACAAAGGCAGTGTGAGGATATCATAGGTCCAAATGTTGCCACGGGACACATTGGTAATATCAGGAGGTCCTATTAGATTTGGCATCCTGCCCTCCTTCAGAATTAAATATTTACCCTATTTGCCCTTTACCCTATTTCTCAAGTTAGCTGCTGAAACGAGCAACTTGAGCAGGGGGCATTTTTACTAAATACAGTCCTCCCATTTCTGTTTATCTCATATCTTTCTCATCAGTGATTACAGTGCTTTGTTGATTCTAAAATTGTAAGAATCTGTACAGTCACACATGCCATACTATAACAACTTACTGTGTTACGCCTAAATCCAGTTACTAGTCTCTTCTAGAGTAGACCCTGAATCAGTGAGATTAACATAAGTGTTCACTTGTCATTCAGTAATCAATTCAATGGGTTTACACTGGTTGAGACTGGTAATTGGATTTAGACCTTAAAATAACCCTGTTTGAAGAACTTCAATCTCATTCTAAGATTATGTGGAGCTAGTTGACATGTTATATTATGGTAGTAGGGTTTTATAGTTGTACTGATGACTTTCAGTATATGCTTTTCCTCTTGAGCCTCTTTAAATATTCAGTAAGTTGTGGAGACTAAAACCATTCCAATGAATACATTTGTTTATTCTATTTACGATGGCAAATCTGATCGTTAAGGGAAAGTAGAAAATAGTCAACTCCCTCTTGTTTCTTGGCCATGACACTTGTAGCACATTCATTTACTTTAGTGTATGTTTTAGAAATACAGTTTGTGCTGATTTTGAAATGTTAAAAATATGTTTTGAATATCTATAAAAAATCCTTATGCTTCCCTTTAGTATCCAGTTGTCTGTTAACTAACTTCTGTCCTGTACATTTGTGATGTCAGTCTGTACTTATCCTATATATATATTAACAGTGCCCTCTAGTGATGCTGGAACTACTGAGAGACAATCTGGCAGAAAGACAGAGATTGTAACAACATAATACAAATCTAAACAAAATCTAATGGATCTGAAAATTTATGTATTTTATTCTGATTTTTATTATGTTCATCTTTACAACAAAACATTTCTTTGAAACTTAAACAAATGACATTGGACTCTAAATTTGATACTTCAGAATTGGAGTAATTGTAACTATGATTATTTTGTATTGGCAAAGTTGACATGTCGTGCTTTTTTAAATTGATTTTTTAATTATCAATTACAGAATGAAATATTTGCAACAAAAAAGAAAATATAAACTATTGATACATTGAGAATTGTCAAATATCAAATTCATTGTTTATAAATTTGAATGAATTTATGATTTCAGATGGTGGTTTCATTTAGATATTGCAGTTCAGTATGTGAAGTAAAATTGTTGCTATAGACATTCTTTTTCAAAAAGTCAGAATTTGATCATATATAAGATTGGTTTGTGTGGGGAGGTGTCTTTGTTGAAAAGACAGTAAAGGAATACCAAATCTTGACAAAATCACTACCCTTATTTTTTGACAGTCTTTTCAATTACAAATCAAAGCTATTCTCCTTACTGTCCAACCATTTCTGACACAATAGAGTCTAAATTTATCCAGTGTTGCGCTTGTAATGCTAAATCATAATTCAGTGCTATGTGTGTTAGTTCCTATAAGCCCAAGCAAAAATCTCCAATTCCCCTCTCTCCCATGCTCTCTTCTTACATTGCCGCTGAAGAGTAAACCATGATTCTGTTTCAAACAAATTGTTGTGAACAAATCAGGAGATGTGGTTCAAAATAAGATTTATTATGTGGTGCCTGTACTGAAATTGAGCCTCAGACTGCCAGTTAGATGCTGTATCAAGAAATGTAGTGCCCTCTTTTTCTAGTCTTCCTGTCATTTGGTGAAATCATTTCTGACATGGTGAGCAAGAAAATTAAAATGTAGTTGTGTAATCTGTCTGTGAAAATACCATCCTGTCTTTCCTAACAGGGAAGAAATATGTTTTCTCATGACTATGTGTTCTGGTGTGGTGACTTTAATTATCGCATTGACTTAAGTTATGAAGAAGTATTTTATTTTCTCAAACGGCAAGACTGGACAACACTCCTGGAATTTGATCAACTGCAGCAGCAGAAATCCAGTGGAAAAGTAAGGATCTTGCTGTTTTTTAAGAGCATTTAACATAAAGCAGACATTTAATCAAAACAGTTCATTTAGCTAAGCTGAAGGCAGAACTGAGAAAAGTAATTTTTTGGATTACAACTCTAAAAATCCCCCTCAGCTAGTGGCTGAGCTGGCTGAGGAATTCTGTAGTTTTAAAAGGTATATATTTCCAGGTTCTGGTTGAAGGGCTGGGACATGCTTTGCAGACACATGAACTTAAACTGAAAGTTTGGATCTGTTCAGTGGCAAGATGGAAGGCTAGGCTATTCAGGAATATGATATATGCCATTTTGAGTTTTCTGATAGAAGGAAGGCAAACTATATCTACAGTAAATAACAATAATCTTAGGGCCTGGAATTGCATAGATCCATAATGTGCAACTAGTTTTACTTTTCTTCTGACATATAGGAGTCAGGGTAGCTTCCCTAAAATATCAAGGGACCCTTTTGAAATAATAATAAAACACGAAATTGGTATTCTTTACAACTAAACAGGAAAATGTAAACATGTGATCATTTAAAATGAGGGTGGGGAAAATTCAGCCCCTGGATTGCATTCAGCCCTGAGAACTCCCTCACTCATCCCCCAACCCCCAAATACACCAATTGAAAAAAAAAATCTATGTTTTTTATATAGTGTTTGGATGAAAACTATGCAGAAAGCCCCCAAAATATGAAAACTGCCCCCCACATAATCCCCCAGTAGTCCCAAATACTTCCATATTTTCCACAGTCCCTCTCAAGATGGTGACAAGAAGAGACATTACGTCATTTTGAGAGGGACTGAAGATGAAAACAGGGGCATTTGGTTTTGCTGGAGGGAAAGTAGAGCCCATGGGGGCCTAGTGGGGAATTTGCTTGTCATGCACACACAGTTGCCCACTCCTAATTTAAAATGTATCTTGCTTATTTGTTTGAGGGTTTTTTGTTGTTGTTGAACTATAGCTCTGCTTGGCTGAAAATGCAACCCTCAATGCATACCACCTGGCCTTTACTAAATTAGCCTAGTTGTCTGTGCTTGCATTTATAATCCCTTGCTAAAGTTTTATTTAAAAAAAAGAAAAAATACATTTGAATGGTAGTATGGTAAGATACTTTTTAGAATAATAAATGTTTTCTTTCATAGATTTTTAAGGATTTTCATGAAGGAACTATAAATTTTGGTCCAACATACAAGTATGATGTTGGTTCGGAGGCTTATGATACCAGTGATAAATGTAGAACTCCAGCCTGGACTGACAGAGTTCTTTGGTGGAGGAAAAAACTCCCTATTGATAAAACGGGTAGGTAGGGTCATTGTTACTTTGTACATTACTTTTTAAAAATTTGATTGCATCATAAAGAGGAATAAATGTGTTTCATGGAGTAGTTGTAGAGTGCTATAATTTCCAGTTTTGGGGACCAGTGGCTATAAGTGGAACTAGATATGATGATTCTCACAGATTTGTCCCTATCAGCAAAACCCTTGTCCTTTTTTGCCTGTTGTTTAGGCAGACTTATCCATGCCAAGATATCATCATGTTGTGCCTTTCCTTTCCTTGATACCATATCCTTGATTGACTCTGATTGCAGTGGTGAAATACAGACAGATGACACAGACAAATCCCCCTAAAACAATATGGAGAAAAAGCAAGAAAGAACTGAACACAGAGCCACTACCATTTTCTAGTTTCTTTTTCTTTTTTTAATTTAAGTTATTAACATTATGATATAATGGCATAATATGACTATTTTTTAAACAAAACAAACAAGAAATTCACCAGGTATTGCATGCTAATTTCCCCAAAAGTAAGATTTTCCATGTTTATCTGAAATCTTTCGTTCATAGGGTCACAACATGAGAAAAAAGCAATAAATTTATCATTCCACTAAAGCATCTCTCCATAGGCCCAAATGTGACCATGGAAAAGGTGGAAACACCCTACTGTCATTAATGAAATTAATAAAGCAAAAATGTAGTCAGATCTTTTTGATTTAATACCTCACAGTTGTCACAAAATATGGAGAGAAGTCTTGTTTTGGATCAACAGGAACTGATTGTTTGGTAGTTTGGCTTGTTAATAGAAATATATTTTTCCAAAATGCAAAAATACTGGAATACTCCCACCACATGTGGAAATACATATCCAGTGCCCCACAGTTTCTCCAGCATTTATTAGATGAGTGTTTACATACTCATGAGTGTTCATACTTGCTAGAGTTGGATACCAATGATATATTATTTTTAAAACATGTTTTCTCATATGGGAAGACACAGATTTTAGTAATTACCATTTTTAGTGGTAGGTGTGTTGAACATCTTACTTTGTTCAGTCCTGTATCTCCTTGCAACCGTTTGGACTGCTTTTGAGAACCAGTGTGAAATGGTTAAAACATGAGTTAAAATACCTGCTCTTCTGTGAACCTCACTGGGTTACTTTGGACAGGTCGTTATCTATTAACCCAACCTGTCTCATACAGTTTGTGTAAGATTAAAATGCTCCTTGGGGCTATGTGGAAGAAAAGCAGAAGTAGGATGTAAATCAGTGTCTATTTCATGTACTGTGTATAATACAGAGGCTCTCTCTTGTGCATACAAAATTTGATTCTACTTGTCCGTTTGGATTAGCACTGGGACTGTGTGTGTACACCCTTGTGTGTCTCAAGTTACCCTGACACTGAAATAAATAGGGCAATATGTGCTTGCTCAGAGCTTCCTCCTCAAATCAGAACCCAGCTAACAATGGCTTGGTTCACATGTAATATTATTTAGCATTATGACCATCATCTCTCTGTTGTCAAATGAAGTCCAAACAGGAGACTTGTTTAGCTGTTGACTGGAATTTGTTTTAATTTAAGATTTCTAGCTCTTACATAACAGCAGTTGGACAACTGAAACTAAATAATAGTGTATTCAGAAGATGGGAAGTGCGTGAGCCAAAGAGTTTACTCAGGCTCTTAGAGATTCATGTGCGTAACACTGAATTGTGGCTTAACAGTATTTACTTTGAATCATGATGAGAGACTGTGCATTCTGTCAATAGAGTTGGCCATGATTCTGTGTCAAACTGGCACAGTTTTGTTTCCTTATTCTGTTATATCTTCCCTGGATTAATCCATCTAATTAAATAGATTTCATTTTAGCAACTCCACCTTCATCTATCCCAAATGAATCGTGTCCAAAAGACTGCTTCCTGAACCTGTTGCCTCAAACAGCACTTGAAAACCTATGGTATCTAGACACTGTAATTAATTATCCTAATATATTTTGTCCCTCCTTACTGCTTGGTGTCACGTAAGTTATAAGCCATCATGCAGACAAAGTGGTTGAGGAACCAATGTTTTGTTGAAAATATTCCTTAATGATTTTAAACTCTGAATCTGAGTTTGATTTTTTTTTCTTTTGCACAGCTGGAGAAATCAATCTTTTTGACACTGATTTCAGTGCTGAAACCAAAATCAGACCCATTTGGTCCCCTGGTGCCTTGATGTATTACGGAAGAGCTGAACTCCAGGCCAGTGATCACAGGTAGCGTCATCTTAGAGGAAGCATGGCCATTTTGAAATGATCTTGACCCTTTCACTGTCATAGTGTATGTGTGGGTTGGTGCTATTGCATAGCTGAAATAGTAGGGTGGAGGCTTCCTTGCCTGCACAAGGTTTAGGTTCAACCCTTGCCATTTCCAGTTAAAAAGATCTCAAATTGAGCAAATGCTGGGAAACGTCTCTACCCAGGACAATAAAGATGAACTGACAGGCAAAGTGAACAGTACTGACCTAGATGAGCCAAAGGATTGGCTGTGCAAAGGACTGTATACCAGTAATTTTGGGTTCATGTGCATGCCATCATTTAACCAACTGGAAGTTTTTAAGAGAACTTCCACGGATACAGTTAGTGTTCCTTATTATCTGAGCAAGAAAAAATGGAATACTAATCATGCTGTGAAGTCAGTCAGCTGATCTGATTGATTGTATCTAACCGCTAAGCCTGGATCTGCAGTGATGAGCAAACCAAGTATAGTATTTTGAATGATGGAGTGGGTCCAGTTATTTCCCTTTACTTATCCTGTAAGATTCAAGCCAACAGCTGTAATTAGTCCTGTGTGCCCACATAAACTGTGCGATTGCTAGGGGTTCTTGTTCCATCTTCTAGTTGTATCATGGAACGCCAGTTATGTCCATTGGGTGCCTGGAGAGAAAATGTAGAGTTTATTTATCTGTAGTGGAAAATCTTAAGGCTAAAATTGTCTAAAACATTTGTGAAAAAAGTGAGAAGAGAGAGAGAGAAAAAGCTACACAGTTGCTTTCTATAATGATTTTTTTTCCATAAAGTGATTTGACTATAAATAATTTTTGCTGAGATTTTAGTACTGGTTTTGCAAATAAACTTTGAGGATTCAGATTGTGTTGTGTAAAAGTAACGCCATTGCATTGGCAGGCTTACAGGAGGACAATATTCTCATGTGGCAGTTCCTTCATCATTAGTCCATTTTAGCTTTTTTTAAACCCAGCACTGGAAATTCATAGTTCTCATAAGATACACCTGCTGTGGTATTGTATTTATCTGTTTACAACATTTCTACCACACTCTGCAAGTCTAAATGTGAATGAGAGTCCCTTCAGCACCTTTTGAAATGTTTCCAGGGCCTCAGAAATGTCAGGATTAATTTTTATCCTAATAGGTAAAAGGTACCAGCACTTCTAGGCTATTTCATGGGAGAGTTTTATGTAGTGTGTAGAATGAATATTCCTATAGTTGTAGATACAGACCTCTAATTTCCTACAGAAACAGATTCAGTAAGACATCGCCATAGGTCCTTTTTCCTTGTGTCTCTTGTAACATCTTTACCATAAGGTATTGTCATATGTAACATGAATCTGATTTGCCTACATTTAAAATACTTAAGAATGTATGAAGGAATGAATTTTCCTAAGACTACAGCAAAAATATATGTAGATAAAAATCCTACCTGCTGGATTCAACATTTGCAGGCAGGGACTATAATTTTATACTGGCTGTACGTGTGCATGTTTATACACAAACTTATTGTGGCTTCTTGTTGTAAGGAGTTTGTTGTCAGTGATGGAGATATTTGAATAAATATTTGCTAGTAGTGGCAGAGTGACTTTTCCTGGTTTTTGGACTTTGCCTGTCAACATGGCAGACAAAGGCCTCTGAATCAGCAGTCTACTATGAATAATTGTTTACAGTTTTCCCCAGTTAGGTAAATATTTCTATGAATTCTTGTGCAATTTTGTTGATACATTCTTTTAGTATATAGGCATAGCTCAGTTAACAAAGCCTCTAATAGTGAAGCTCCTTTTTACAGAATCTCTTTGTCCTCTGCTCAGCCCTCCTTTTTTCTCCTTTTTAGCTGGAAGATGTTCAGTGGCATCAGTAGTGAGAGAAGGGAGGGCTGGAGAAGCACAGACTTTCTGTGTTGAATTGCAGCAGTGTATTTGCAGTAAAAAGGGCAAGAAAGCTTAAGGTGGGAAAGAATGAGATTCTGTCCCACTCTAGTTAATCCTACTGTAGTTGCATTGCACCTGTGTGCAGCAGGGAAGGAAAACAACAGCTACCTCCAGAATCCCTTACTGAACATGCATGAACACCAAAAGAGAAAAGATGAGAGCAGATGAGGCTAAGCCTGCCTCAGCATATGAAAAACAAAACAAAATGTAGATCTAAAAGATTAGGCCACTAAAACAGAAATCCTAAGAAAAGTGGAAGCAGGTAAAAGAAGTCATCTCTCAATGCAAGTGATTGTTAGGAGGTTAAAAATGTTTTACTTAACTTATGCATGGCTTACCTGACCTAGCTATTTCATGTGCATACTGTTAGTTCTGAATAAAAATGTTTGCTGAAACATCTCTTTTGTGTGCGTGTGGTATAGAAAGCGGTCCTATTCTTTCCATGTTATTTCTTCTTCTGGTACCATATTTTCTGTTAAAGAACTAATACCCAGGAACAAATCCACTTCATTAACTAAGGTGATATACCTGTACTTCACAGGTGAAGCTGTCTGATATTTTGAGAAACTGGGCAACAAAGCAATACATTGAGCCCTCTGTATCCACTGGGACTTGTTTCCAAGACCCTCTGTGGGTACAAAAATTTGTAGATGATCAAGTCCCCTTATATACAGTAGCGTAGTAAAATGTTGTTCCTTGTATAAAATGGCAAACAACTCAAACGAGTGCTGGAGAGAGACTGAAGATCTGTGAAATGTTTGAAACCTACAGCAGGATATGCCTACATGGCAGCATAGTGCTCGGCATGCGGCAAAATCAAGGTTTGCTTTGTGGATTGTTTTTAAACATTTTTCACCTGTGGTTGGTAGAATCCATGGATGCAGAACTCATGGACACCCTTTAGTGGTGTCAGAGGAATTATGCAACTACTTTTTAATAAAAATGTTCAAAGTGTTCTTTGAAATCCTCCTTCTATATCTCTTTTATAAGTATCATTGTTTTGCTCTCCTAATTTCTCATTTCTCTCTCTGTCTGTGAATAGACCTGTTTTAGCTATTGTGGAAGTGGAAGTCCAAGAAGTTGACGAGGCTGCTCGGGAGAAAATTTTCCAAGAAGTGTCATCCTTCCAGGGTCCTTTAGATGCCACAGTAGTGGTGACACTGCTGGCACCATCCCCTGAAGAGAAAGAAGAGTTTCCTGAGGACCTGCGTACTGAGCTTATGCAAATCTTTGAGACATATGGCATTGTTGTGCTTGTCAGGTACAAGATTGTTTCCATTAAAGAGAATAGTGGCTTGGATCCAACGTTTTTGCTTCTCTGAGCCAATGCATCTGCTATTCACTGAAGAAAAGTTTATGTTGTGATGGTGGTGGTTCTTCCTCTTCCTCCTCTCTTCCTCCTCTTCATTTATGTTCCTCCTTTTCCCTAATAGTGCTACTAAAGGTGTCTTACAATGTGTTAGAATCAGTACATTATTAAAAAATACCCAATGTGTGTGTGCGTGCGTGTGTGTGTGTGTGTCTTGCTTGAAAAAACAAACTAAACTAAATCAGTTCTGTGGAATTAAAGCCACTTAATATTAATTACAATTAAATATTAAAAAATCAACAAAACAGCACAGCACAACATTAGAAGCCCAGCAGAGACAATTCCTAAAAGCCTGATGGAATAGCAAAGATTTTATTTGCCAGCAGAAAGAGAGGAATGAGTGAGGCATTCTGTAGGGAGTTCCAGAGTCTGGCAGCAGATACAAAGAAGACTCTCTCCTTTTGTTCCTACCAAAGAAGCTTGAGAAGATAGTGGGATAGAGAGAAGGGCCTCTCCTGAAGATCTTAAAGCACAAATAGGCTCATACTGAGGGATATGGTCTTTCTAGTACAGGTTAAATCCCTATTCCCAGATCTGCCTTTCAACTGACCAGGAACACCTATTATCTTGTCCCGAGTAAAGAAAATCAGAGGTGTTCCTCATTATTTTAAAGGCAGTTGTGAATGAAATGGAAGAAGTCGTTCTATCAGTGGAAGCTCCCCTTGATCTTGGAGCCAAGAGATAGGCTATAAGCCAATAAAAACAAAATGAATGCTGCAAGATTGAATTTAGACATCATTCACTGTTGAAAGCATTCCAGTGTAACAACAAACCAATAATAGAGTAGGAGTTTGGGGGCCCTAATAAACTATAATTTGAAGCATTATACTTAGGATATGGTTGGTCAGCTTCCTTGGAGTTTTTCTGCTGAAATGGCCCATGAGAGATGGAAGTCATCCATAGAGATCTGGACAGATAAGCTTGACAGATTGCCCTAAAGTGATATCTTAAAAAATAAAGTGTGCCTTGTTTGTTGTAAAAATGCACACACCATCTCTTGTATTCTGGCTGTATTTCTGAAATACTGATTCTAGTGAGGGTGGCTCAAAGCATAGTGTTCTCAGTTGCCTCAGATAAAGAGTTTTTAATGGCATACTCTGATAACAACATGTTGTTGGAGCTGTTTGTCTGCTTCCCCAACGTAGTCTCATAGAATCATAGCTCAGTAGCTTTAGATTACTGTGAATGCCAAAACATGTAATAATATCTTCAGACAGGATTTTTCAAATAATTCAGAGAATTATAATAAACATTCCAAATGTATGCAAGCCAGCATCCTTATGCTGTTTCCAGAATGTCCCAGAATTTCTTCCATAACCCTAGTTTTTTTCTTGTTGTATGAGAGGCACAAGGACCTAAACTGGATGTTCCATGAGAAATATTAAAAGAGAGAGCTTGAATTTCGCATGCTTTGTGTCTTCCCTTTGTTTGAGTAATGGGCCAAATTTGCTTCATTTTAAGTGAGAAAAGAGAAAATGTTTGAAAACAATGAGATTATCTTAATATGCCAGTTGTTTGGTCAGTTGTGTGTACACAATTGTTCCCTCTGAATCAGTGTGAGAAACTTAGTCTCATGTATCCAAAAACCTTTCTTTCTTTCTTTCTTTCTTTCTTTCTTTCTTTCTTTCTTTCTTTCTTTCTTTCTTTCTTTCTTCTTCCTCTCCTTCCTTCCTTCCTTCCTTTCTTTCTTTCTTTCTTTCTTTCTTTCTTTTTTCTGTTTCTTCATTTGTTTATTTATTGGAAACAGCTGGAGACAATTGTGCTGTTGACAAGACTAAATGCAGAAAGTAATAAGCATATTTAAAGGTAATTTGCCATTTTTTCTTTCTCTTTGTTAGAATCAATGGAGGTCAAATGTTGGTTACCTTTGCAGAAAGCAGATCTGCTCTACAAGTTCTTGATGTAGATGGTATCAAGGTAAAAAAACATTTCCATACAAAATCCACTATAATGTTTTAGACACTTGAGTATAATGATAACATTTAGCCTGGTATGTGGATTTTCAGGAAAACTGACATTTACTATTCTCTTTTATTCCATTGAATGTGAGACGTTTTATAGATGTGGCATGGAAATATGGAGATGGCATGTCCCTGAACAATAGCTTATAGTTTCAAGTTGACCAGTTTTTTAAAAAAATGTCAGCTGCTACAGTGAGCTCCAGAGAGACATTCTCAAAATCACAGACTGGTAGATGTAATCACAGTGCATACAAAAACCACTCCTTTCATACTTTGAAAAATGGAGTACATTTGTTACAGCAGGCACTTTTGTAGGGAAGAGGCTGCTTTGTCGGACACTGCCAAGGCAAATTGGTCAGCTGTGGCGAAGTGGTAAATTTGGAAGTGTGGGTGCTTTTCATGATAACCTGAGTTACCACTCATAGCCCCATCTCCCCAAACCCATAAACTGAAAATGAATTTTTAATAAATTTTTGTTACATTGCTAATTGTTCTGTAGGTATAGATTAGGATATGTTCCAAATGGGACTCCAGTTGGGTAGAAGTCATTCTTAGAGTTTTGCTGTGGGGAGGCAAAGATAGATTCTCTCGCTGTCCCTCCAGCCCCATGTTATTAACCTACCAAAGGAGCAACATGAGTCATTGACACAGAAATTGTACATTAATCCATCCCCAGAAATCAGGCTGTGCTTTGTTTTCATTCTTTATTGGTCATCTAACAATTTATGTTACAAGCAGTAACTGGTGAGCACTCAACAGCTCCTTATCAAAAAAACATATAGTTGTCAAAGCAAAAAAAAAAAAAAAATACTGCGCCCTCGTATCTGTAAACTAACTGTTAGGAAATGTAGGGCAAGTATAAACGATAGATTATATCAGAGCTGCAGCACTGCTTAATGGAAGAATCACATGTAGATTTTGTTGCTTTTAACCAGGAGCTGGCAAGCCCTGGTAAAGTCAGAAAATTTATTTTCCTCCCCAGGACCCTCTTCTGGCCTCACTTTCCCCAAATCAAACTGCTTTTGTAAAGCACGCTGTGGGTTTTTTGAGGGGACAAAAATCAGGGAAGTGGTGTGTGTGCCTTGTTTTAAAGGGAATCTGCAGTCGATGGGGGCTTCTAGGCAGAGCAATTCTTTTTTCCAGGGGAAAGGATTTTCATTTTCAATGGGGAGGAGATAGCTATTGGGGATTCAAAGGACATGTAATTCCCACCTGGTTTGAACACACTAATGGACCGGGAAGGGGTGTGAGCAGTATAGTAGCAATTTTTGCAGAGTATAGATTACATTGGGCCAGAGCTAATATGATACTTGGTCATGATTCCAGAAAGCTGTAGGAATATATAACTCTTAGAGACCAGGCAACATAAAGATCCATGAAATTGTTGTTTGAAAGTGCAAAGTGCTCTCTGTGTTTGGTACTACCTGACATTATATTTCTACAGCTGGATCTGGTTCTCCATCTAGATATGATTACAGCAAACCCTTGAAATACATAATACTTCAACTGTCCGAAATACAAGCAGAATAGTGTGTGTGTATATGAGAGAGATGGAAATGACATAGTGCCCTCATCCAAGTAAATGATGCATTCATGCCTTAAATATTGTTTACAGTTTTGATGGTCATACTATGCATGGCACTAAGGGCTGCTATTAGCAACTTTGCCATTAGGAATTTTAAGTGGAAAATGGTAGAGGGCTAATGGGTTAAGGGTTGAATCCCCCTCCCCCTGATTTGACCCCCAAATGCTGTTCACAAATAAGAGAGAGGCAGCAGAGATATGTGCAAACGAAGGAATTATGGCTCCCTTGCCCGCCTTGTATAATATTCACATGTGTTTTAGGAGTGATTCAGAAAATCTCTGTTGGTAAAAGGTTGTTGTTGGTTTTTTAATGTTTGTACAGAATATCTGGAGTGGGAGTGGGCAAATGTTGACCCTCCAAATGTGGTTGGACTGCAATTCCAATTGGCCAACAATAGTGGTGAAGAATATTGGGAGCTGCAGTCCAACATCTGAGGGCCACAGTTTGCCCATCCACTAAACTAGAGGGTACTTAATATATCATAACAGTTTTCTTAAAGTAAGTTATTTTGTTTTCTAGTGCATAGTGGACCAGCATGCCCACCTTGTATGGTAAGAAACGATAGTCAAAAATATACCTGAGTAGAAAAAAGACAAGAATAGAGAATTTCGTGGACTCCTTGGCACATTTATCTTAATTGCTTGGGGATTTTTTGACCTCAAAAAAGTTCATCTCTAGGAAATGATGAGGGCAAATGAAATACCACATTAGTGCCCTGCATTAGCATTGTCAGGAACATGAACAGGATACTAGCCTGAATGCACAGGCCAATAGACATATTTTTAAATGTCATTTGTCACCGGAATGTGCATCTGAAAAAAACAAACAAAGAAAGTTTAGTTGTTGCCAAACTAACAAGAGTTTCAGCTCTGTTCTTTAAAATATGTAGTGGAAGTCTTTTTGTCTTTAGTCTGTTGAAAGAATGTGATGTGTATGGTACATTTACACATACCAGTTTGATAGATCAGGATGGGAAAATATTTCATTCTTTGTCTCTGTGTGTAATGCAGATAAAAGGCAAGACTGTGAAGATTGGGCCTAAAACCAAGGACTGGCTGAAGGGCCTGCAGGAGGAGATCACTAGGAAACGAGACAGCATGGCTCCAATGTCACCCACAGCAAACTCCTGTCTACTAGAGGAAAATTTTGATTTCTCAAGTCTAGATTATGAATCAGAAGGTACATAGTGTGAAACGTGGTTGAAGCTGTGCACACCCAGTTTCTGTGTATGCTCTGTCTGTCTGTCTGTCTGTCTCTCTCTCTCTCTCTCTGTTCTTAACCGGTATCTTGGGAATCAGGAAAGTGAACACTGAAGCTTCTGCAACACTTTCAAGACAATCCTATTGAGCCTGGAAAAATTACTTTTTTGGACTGTAACTCCCAGCAGTGCCCAGTCACCATGGTCAGTAGCCATGTTTACTAAGGAATTCTGGAAGTTGCCATTCCAAAAACTAACTTTTGCAAGATCTGGATCCCATACACTTCTGTCTAGACATGAATCCTGTCAAGTTCCATGGGACTTGCACACGTAAATGTCAATATGATTACAGCCATAATGGCTAACTTTCAGTCTGACCTTGAATTATTTCAGATATATTCAAATCACAGGCCTTTTACCAAGACTGTATTTCCTGAAGTGGGAGTAGCTGTCCTGCAAAAGGTGGCCACATCTTAAATTAGACCTATGAATTCAGATTTATCTGTTGCTTCTGTTAATAAAGTGTTTTGGAATAAGCTTGTTAGCGTGGTATTCTGAAGAGAAGTAGGAGGACCCAGAAGCCCTGATGTTATTTCTGTTGAGTAGCTAATTCTTTTAGCTGTGCTGTCTACAGAACACTACCACTCTAAATGTCTTTTAAACTAATTATTTTTGTAGAAATTGTTAACAGTAAAAACAGAGAACACCCTCTTTCTCAGTTTCCCATCAATAGTTTCTTTATTGTGTCTTTTATTTAGGTGATATCCTAGATGATGAAGATGATTATTTGGATGACATGTTGCCTCAGTATCCCCCTGCAGCAGATGTGGCCTCAGCAATGGATGATTTGCTGGATGGGCCTGACTGCGTGATGGGTTGCATGACACATGCAAACAAATCTTATCCCCTTGGAAGAAAGCTGCGTCCATATAAAGGTGACCTTATTAACTATACAGATAGTGAATATATGTAGCCATAGTTGTCAGTATGGACCATTCAGAAGAATCTGTTGAAACATGTCTTTCTATGTGATGACTGTATGGAAGGAAAATAGATTATAAGTGTATGTGCATGTGAGGCTAGTTGCATTATGACCAAGGCATCAAGAGCCAATCTTCGTTGAGTTCCTCATTTGGCATCAGACTTCACATGGCCACTGGGCCACAGGCAGGATTCACTGCTTCTGTCTCTCTCACACTACCCTGGTCTCTTCTTTAGGCTGTGTGAGATAGGCAGGGGCATTTGTGTACCACTGCAAGCATGTTTTATAGGGGTTGGATATGTGTTTAATATCCAGTTTTTCCCCCAGAAAGCTGTGTGTCAGTGTATCTTCAGAAGAAGTTGTGTAGCTGAAACTCCATGCCATAGAAAGCTAATGAACTTCTAGAATATTTGCCCAGTAGGTAAAGATAATGCGGCTAATAATCTTGATCTGCTGAGTGGATTTCTACTGTGACTAGCTCTTCCTCATCCCTGGTTACAAATAACAAGACCAATGACCAAGGCTTAGTTTGATGTATTTGGGTTGACTGTGTGTCATTGAACACCTGGGAAGTGACCTCATAAGGCAAACTGGTGTCAATCAAGTTTTGTTTATTTCATTGACTCCCCTTGGTGAGTTAACATCTGTGTAAGGGCTTTCTCTTTGTATGATTCCGTTTTCTTTGTGGATTCATTTTGGCACATTATCCTTAGACGATGCTGACCTGGGTGAACTAAAACAAGAGCTAGAAGGAAGCGGAGAGTTTCGTCGTCGTTCCCCGAGCAGGTCTCTTTCTGTCCCCGGTAGGCCTCGGCAGCCTCAGCCACCACAGCGGCCTCCTCCTCCAAGTAAGAGTTCATGTTTCTGCTCTGCAAAGCTTTCTGTACAAAGTCCAAGATATGCTCACTTGGAAGTAAGAAAGATCATGCATACTCTTACATGGAAGCAATTCTGACCCCAGTCTCACAAAATTCTGTGCCAAAAGAAGCTGCATTCATTAGTCTGTGCAAAATGTGCAAGTTCATGGTACCTATATCATGTTTGTATTATTTAGAAGGGCAAGGAGCTACATAGACTCCTGAAATGCCCCTGGAAAGCCTATTCCATCACCTCTCTGGCATCAGTTTCAACAGGCACTGCCCACACATTTTCGAGCCTGTCTAGACATAGAGTTTTCTTTTTAATAAAATAAAATAAAGCTGAAACATATAGATAATTGAATTCCATTTCCTTTTCTACATTTTCTGTGCTTCTGTGGAATCACAGTGCATAAAGCATTGAACTAGGACCCTAGAGACCAGGTTTGAATCCCCACTCAGCCATGGAAACCCACTGGGTGACTCTGGGGAAGTCACATTCTCTCAGCCTCAAAGGAAGGCAAAGGCAAACCCCTCTGAAGAAATCTTGCCAAGAAAACTTCATAATACACTTGCGTTAGGGCCACCATGAGTCAGAAATAACTTGAAGGTATACCACCACTACCACCACAGCCACAACAAATTATTGGAAACAGATCTGCCGAAGCCGGTTAAAACTGTGCTTGACTATATACACATATACACGGTGGCACTAGTCACACAAATACTTTTAGGTTTAGTCTCACTTAAGGCAATCCCTGGAATCCTTCTTGGAGGTATGAATAATTGGACTCTGTTTAATGTACTTTTGAGTAAATATGAATGAAATTGGAATGCTGACCATCTTTGGCATCTCACATTTTTCCACCAGAGACTAACACAGCTACTTCTTTGAAAGCTTAACAGCTGGTTGTTTTTAATATACATTCTTAGATAGAAATGGCTGCCATGAACTTGGAAAGATCCTGTGTAATGTTTTGCAATAGTCACAGTCCAACTGAGTGACATTCAGTTGATGATACCTATGCCACAATCATTGAATCAATTAGACAACTCTTTGCAAATTGTAACAATTTCCATAGGTGCAGCCATCTTGCAGCAAAAACAGCTAAGAGACTTGTGACATCCTGGAGATTAAGAAATGTTATTCCATAATAAAGGCATTAGTCTTTATGATGCCATAAAACTTAATGCTGAATCTTTTTCAAGAATTCTGTTTACTTAATCACTAAGTACAACCGCAACTTACTATTTCCTTGTGAGAGACTTTCAGCTAAGAGAAGCAGATTATGCAGTGGCAGAACAATGAGGTAATTGGGTAGCAGAGCTTGGAAATGATCTGTGGAATCCTGTATGACTGTTTTGTACTGTGTAGCACTGCAGCTATAGTGCTATGTAGTGAATTCTAGCCAGATCCTTCTCCAAACCTCACTTACTGACAAGCAACTGTTGGGATCTATGGGGGTCCATTCTCCTGTTGATTGAGAAGTGGGTGCCTGATGTTCCCACCCACTCTTGTGAGTGCTCTCAGGTGTGACAGACATTAAAAGGACCCATGTCACAAATCCCCCTTACATTGAACATTGCGCATGCACAGGCGATGGGGCAGATAATCAGGCAGACACTTTTTGATTGACAGAGGAACAAATCCCTCTTGATCACAGCACTGCTTACTGGTAAATGGGATTTGAGGGACTTTCATCATCCCTACGTGGCACCTGTACTAGGGGATACATAGGTATCTTGACTATGTAGCAGTTGCAAATGCATAACTGTAGATTATGTATTCTGGACATTCCAGAACAGGATTCCAGACATTATGTTTTGGACTACAATTCCCCTACCAGTGTGGCCATTGGGTAATTCTGGGAATTACAGCCCAACAACACAGTGGCTAAGAACGTCCATCTCTTCAGCATGTGTTGGCAGAGTTAAGATGCACTTCCTTTGTGGAATATCAGTGTCGTGCGATAGAAGTGGATCTAATGTTCATGGCTGACAACGTGTTGCTCAGTTGGAATGAGCAGTACACAGAGGCAATGCACATTTGCATGCCACTCTATGTGCTTTAATGCACTTTTTCATGCACAGCTCCATGCCTGTCAATTCAATACGACCAGTACTCATTGTCCAAAAACCACTTTATGTGTGTGGTGCACCTTTTGCCTGTCGCTAACAGGAAGCAGACAATGTTTCCATGTCCTGTGGCACTGGCTGTAGCTTTGTCTCTATCTGTAGCTATTTTATGCCACAGTAAAATCTTAAGCAGCCAGACACAGCCTACCTTGGTGGGGAAAAGGTTACTGTAAGCTCTCTTGCTGGTGGCCCACCATGCCTCCTATTCCATGCCCTGGCTCATGCAGTTACCAAGATTTTGGAAACCAGAAGTTCTCCAGCTGACCAATATTGAACTGTAGCATTTTTACTGTGTATGAGAATACACTGAAGACACCAGATGCTGTCTGATCTTGGAAGCTAAGCAGGGCTAGCCCCAGTTACCACTTGGATGAGATACCATCAATGAATGCCAGGTGCCATAGGCAATATTTCAGAGAAAGGAACTGGCAAAATCACCTCTGGGTATTCCTCGCCTAAGAAAACCATATGAAATACATAGGGTTGAAATAATTTAACAGGTAATTTGAAGTCATATACTGCTGCTACTGTTTTTACTGTTATTCTAACCTGTACACACTTAACCAAAAAAAAAACCCTAAAAATGCCTGATGCATTTCTTTGCAGCCGGAGTACCTGTTAAAAAATCCCCATCTGATGGTTCCATCTCTTCAGGAGCTCCCCAGCCCCTCACCTCTATCCTACAGACAGCAAAGCTCCTTCCGGGGGCACCACAGCAACCAGTGAGTAGATTGGCCCTGTTGACTGAAACCGTAAAATCAAAAACCATAACCAGGAACAGCATACCAGACTATCAGTTCATATATCCAGCATAGTATTTGCATAGGAGGTTTCACTGAGATGCTGAAATACATTATCTGTATGATGAGGCTATGAAAGGGGTTTTTAAAGGGACAGATGCATAAATACCCACACTCTTGGGAAGCAGGATGCTGTGGTTTTTTCTTAATTCTTTTTCAATTTTTTTGTTTTTTGAATGAACAAGATATGCAATGAATCTTGCCTGTACTCCCACAGCTATCAGTGTGACCCAGGGAGGTGAATTTGCTATGAGTTCTCATAGTTTTCCCTCTTTCACCCCTACCTTTATCTGACAAGGAGAATGATGGCAGAGAACTGCTCTGTCTGTCTGTCTATCAGGGGTATACCTATAGGCTGGGGAGAATGAAGAGATCCCCTCCCCTGAAGATGAGAGTTCTGCTTCTCGCAATGAAATTTTCCTCCAGTCTCCAGATTTCTAACATTGCAGAGAGTGAGGCATTGAAAATCATTCATGCCTAGAACTCTTCTGTTTGAAATGTCCATGTCCCCTTAGTCAGTTTGTCTGCCCCTTTTCTTTGGATGCCTAAATTGTATTTCTGAATGCTTGACTGAAGTTTTAAGCTACTATAATGTTAGAAATTTGCAGAATGAAGGGAAATTTCATTTGGGGGCAGAATTCTTATTGGGGGGCAGTACCTTCTATTCCCCCCACATTGTCTGTGTCCCACCCTGTATTCAAATTCTTCAAATAAGTTATAAAAATTTTTTTAAAAGACCGTACCAAAACAATAACCATAAGCATTCCTAATCAGTGCTTAAAAAACAATACAATGCAGCATATCAGCCAAGAATCATAACACTCAGAGCAGTCTCATGGTTTTCATTATCTGGGAAAGGTGGTAGGTTTGTTTTTCCCTTTCTTTGTATTTTTGTTTAAAACACTAACTGACAAGGGATCTGGATGACTGTTCCTGGACATGAAATCTCAGAGGCATAATGCCACTGCAGTGAAAACCCTAGACTTGAGCACCACTTAAGCAGGGCTTATTTGGGAGTTACAAGGGCACGGTGGGAGTGGGAGAAAGAACTGTGTGAGAGAAGTTCTTCTTTGTGGTCTCTGTGCCTTCATACACTAGGAGCTTTAGCGCCTGCGCGGTAGCGTTCGGAAACTTCTAGAGCTTGTTTGCTTGGCGGGAACCCCTCCCCCACACCGGTACTGCGCATGCTCCTCCTGCCGAGCAACGGTCTCTCCTCAGTTCTTTCTCGTCCGCCGTCGCGTACGGAAGGTTCTTCGGTTTGTTCCTCTGCTTTTGTGCTTGGCTTGCTGATTTCACGGTTTTTCGGACTTTTGGATTGTTTCTGACCTCTCCTTCGGACTTCCCATTTGGTTTTTGGTGATTTCGGATTTTTCCAATTGACGTTTCGTCTTATGTCCGTGTCCGCGCTCTTCAAAAAGTGCGTGTTCTGCGGGCGCAAAGTTGCCCTCAACGATGGCCATAAGGAGTGTCTCTTCTGCTTGGGTGAGTCCCATAACACTCGGACTTGCCCAATTTGCCGGGATTTTACTCCCCAGACTCTCCGCAACAGGTCCGCAAGACTTAAATCGTATTGTTGGGAGCAGTCTTTGCGGGCGATCGACGAGACCTCCGTTTTCAAGATGGCCGAAAGAAGACGACCACGCCATCGACGGTATCGGCGGCTGCCGTTCCGTCTACCTCGTCGGTATCGGACTCGGTACCGGCGAGAACGCCGATCTCGGCGTTACCGAGGATCCCGAAGCTGTCGGCGGCTGCCAAGTCAGCGAAAGGATCCTCGACGGCGAGGAAGGCTGAGGCTCCCGTGAAGGAGACGCCTGCTAAAAAGCGCCCTGCTCCGGACGGAGACAAGGGCAAGGAGAAGGAGAAGAAGAAGAAGGAGAAGAAATGCTCCCCGGCTGGGGACGTTCAACCTCCCACTCCAACTCTGCAGCCTTCCAAAGGGCAAGGCGAGTCCGTCGATCTCTCGGACGATGAGATCGAGGACGTTCCCCAGCAGCACCCGGACTCGCCTGTGGTAGACCCTCCAACCCTGGTGGAGGAGCACCACCGCCTTTCCATCCGTTGCAGGTCGGCCGACCTGCAGCAGAGAGAGCCCTCTGCTTCTCCGGAGCGGCGTTCGACCTCGTTCAGGTCCCGGTCCCGCTCTTCGGAGCGTCCGGTGGCCTCGCCGCCTCCTAGGGAGACTAGAGAGGAACAACCTCGCTCGTCTGCCTCCAGATACACCTCGGCGTCCTACGTGGCCAGGTACGCGAGGAGTCTGAGTGGAGAGAGCGCCCGGCCTCTTACCGGCCACATTCTCCATCGTACCGGGATCGGTACCATTGTGACCCGAGACGCTGGGAGACCTTCCGGAGGTCCCGGTCACCTCGGAGACAGCGCGAATCATGCTCGCCTCGAGGAGAAGACGCTCGGTACCGTCGGCACCGAAGCCGTTCGCCGTTCGCCGTAGGACCACCGCTCCTTCAGCCGCTCTCCCTCGCCTCAATACCATAGGGCGAGGGAGCCTTCACCCCGATATCGAGCGGTATCGCCACCTCCTAGGGTTACGGCTACGGCGACGCGCCCTACGGAGTCGGTGGTGACTGAGCAGGCTAAAACCACATCAGCCTGTCAGACTACGCCGGTCACCACTAGAAAGGTGAAGTCTGTGGTCAGCCAGCCCAAGCGTGATGCTGCCACTACCACCGTTCCGGCTGCGGACAAGCCCAAGAAGGCAGCACCCGCGACGACTGTGAAGGAGCCGGAAAGCGAGCGGCGAGAGGACTCACCGAGCTCGGAGTCGTACGACTCGAGCGCGGAGTCGGAGGTGTCTGAGGCGGCCTCCCAGGACTCTCCTCCGCTGGGATTCGGGGAGCCAATCCCAGATTCACCTCCAGAGGACGTCCACCAGTTCTCTGCGATGCTGCTCCGCATGACCTCTACCCTTGGCCTTAAGATCGCGGATGCGGAGCCGGAGGACGACGATCCCGTCTTCTCCATCTTCGAGGGGAAGCAACCTGCCGTGGCCCCGCTGCCTCTCCTGCCCCGGATCTCCAAAGTGGTGAAGGCCGCTTGGGATAGACCGGCCTCGGCACAGCCGATACCGCAGCGTTTGGAGCACCTCTACAGGGTGCAGAAGGATAACACAGGTTATCTCTTCAACCACCCTGCACCGAACTCTGTGGTGGTCGAGTCGGCACAGACAAAAGGCACCGGCAGGCAGCACACCACCCCGCCGGATAAAGAAGGCAGGAAGTTGGACGCCTACGCAAGGAGGTTTTATTCCGCCGCCTCCTTGCAGATCAGGCTGTCCAACACTCAGGCTTGCCTCGCGGCATACCTGAAGAAAGTGCTCGACCGCCTTCAACCGGTGATGGAGTCGGTACCGGACGACATCCGTCAAGCCGCCTCGGTGATCTTCAACGAGGCCATATCCATCGCCCGGCAGCAGATGGCCTCATCCCGGCACGCCGTGGAGATTGCCTCCCGGGTCATGGCGGGATCCATCGGCTTGCGCCGCCATGCCTGGCTGCGACCGGCCGACATCCAAGAGGACACCCGAAGGAGGATCGAGGATCTCCCTTTCGACGGTGAAGGCCTCTTCAATTCGTCCACCGACCAGGCGCTGGACAATCTGGTGAAGGCGAGGTTGACTGCCAAAAAGATCAGGCTCCAGCCAGCCACGCAAGCCCGCAGGACCTCCACCTTCCGCCCATCCTGGCAACCATCTTCCACCTCGTCGTTCCAGCGCTCGGCCCAGTCCGGACAGTCAAGACCGTCCTCTGGCTCGTCGGCCAGACGCACGTTTACACGTCGCCCGGCTTCATCTAAGAAGTCCTCCTCGGACGCGAAGTCTCGGTTTTGACGTGTCTGGCAGGACCTACCAATACCCACTCTTCAGCCTACCATCTGCGCTCGGAGACCGCCCGACTCTGGCTCGGCACCTTTTGGAGTGGCAACATGTCACTACGGACTCTAGGGGGGTTGCTTTCCATCGTCCGTCTTGGCTACGCCATCGAGTTTCACGATATTCCGCCTCGAGGCGTTTACTACTCCACCCCGTCGAGTCCGGTCCTCCTGGAAGAGATCCAGTCCCTCCTCCAAAAAGGAGCGATCGAGCAGCTCCCGCAAGAAGCCAAGACCACCGGCTTCTTCTCCAGGTATTTCACGGTACCGAAGGCCGACGGTACCCTCCGGCCAATCCTCGACCTCAGAGGGGTGAACTACTACATCCGCCCCAAGAGGTTCAAGATGGTCACGATACCATCGATCCTGCCCTTCCTACATCAAGGGGACTGGTTCGCCTCCATCGATCTCCGAGACGCATACTTCCACATCGCCATTCGCCCGCAGCACAGGCGGTACCTCCGCTTCGCAGTCGACGACACCTATTACCAGTACAAGGTGCTGCCGTTCGGACTCTCGACTGCCCCAAGGGTCTTCACCAAGTGCATGGCCCCGGTGGTATCCTTCCTGCGGACGAAGGGTGCTTCTGTCTTCCCTTACCTCGACGATTGGCTGTTGGTGGCGTCCTGCAAACAGAGACTTTACCACGACGTCCACATGACGTTGTCACTCCTGACTCGCCTTGGCCTACGAGTGAATCCGAAGAAGTCCCACCTCGAGCCGGCGAGGATCTTGGACTTCATCGGGGCAACGCTCGACTCAACCTCCGCCAGGGCGTACCTGCCAGAGACTTGAGCTCAAACCCTGATCCGGGCCGCCGCTCACGCCCGTACGGCCCCGACGTTATCCGCGAGAAGTGTCCAACAGCTCTTGGGCTACATGGCCGCGACAACCACTGTGACATATCTCGCCAGACTAAGAGCAAGACCTCTTCAACACTGGTTCGTCCGCATATTCGACCCCCTGCGAGACGAACAGACACTCCGACTGCAGCTGCCGGAAGACGTCCGCTCATCCCTCCGATGGTGGCAGTCGCGACGCAATCTGATGTCAGGGATGCCTTTTCAACAGCCGACACCGAAGGTGACGGTAACGACCGACGCCTCCCTGTATGGATGGGGTGCCCACTGCGGCGATCTCAGAGTCCGCGACAGATGGACCGACGACGAGACCGCTCTCCATATCAACGCGCTGAAGCTGCTCGCCGTCTCGAAAGCGCTATGGGCGTTCCGCCACGTCGTAGCGGGGTGCACGGTCCTGGTTCTGACGGACAATACCACCACTGTCTGTTACGTCAACAGACAAGGAGGGACTCATTCCACGACCCTGCTCAACATCGCGCTCGACCTGTGGGAATGGTGCATTCGCCTGCACACGCATCCCGTGGCGGTTCACCTGGCCGGGCAGGAGAACACCACGGCAGACGCCCTCAGCAGGGACACCTCATCCCATCACGAATGGTCTCTCTCCGGAGAGGCGTTAGACTGATTCGAGACCGCTGGGGCAAACCATCCATCGACCTCTTCGCGACCAGGGAAAACGCGAACTGTCGCCGATTCTGTTCCAGAGCGGGCCACGATCGCGCTTCCATCGGGGACGCTTTCCAGTTTCCGTGGACCGGGGAACTCCTCTACGCGTTCCCGCCGTTCCCACTGCTTGGCCGGACGATATCAAAGATCCTCGCCGACCGAGCCGACGCGATCCTGGTAGCCCCGTACTGGCCGAGGCAGCACTGGTTCACACCCCTGCTACGAGCTGCATGAGGCGACCTGCTCCGGCTGCCACCGACACCGGGCCTGCTCTCCCACTCCAGCGGCCGAGTCCTCCATCCGGACCTGCCACGCCTGGCCCTCCATGCCTGGAGGATATCGCACTAGACGATCTCGTACTCGGTACCGTCCTCGTCGCGGCCAGGAAGGAATCCACCCGTCGCAACTATCAATACAAATGGCGACGCTTCCTGACCTTCGCTAACGAGAGGAGTGAGCCGGTATCGCCTGCGGGACTCTCTACCGTCCTGCATTTCCTCCTGCACCTCCGGCAACAGGGTCTGGCGTTTCCATCCCTGAAGGTTTACCTCTCCGCGATCGTGGCATACCAACCGCCACGATCTGCGGCATCGGCCTTCTTCAGGAACAATACCGTTAAGCGGTTCCTGAAAGGACTTCATCATCTCTACCCGCCGGTATCGCCGCCGCCGCTACCGCCGTGGTCCCTCTCGCTGGTGCTCTCGCAGCTGACAAAGCCGCCCTTCGAGCCGATGGCGACCTCGGATGACAGGCTCCTGATCATGAAAACTGCCTTCCTGGTAGCGGTGACCTCAGCGAGGCGAGCGGGTGAGATCACAGCTCTTCGGTCCGATGAGCCCTTCATGGTCTTCCACAGGGAAAAGGTGGTCCTGAGACCTGACATCTCGTTCCTGCCAAAGGTGGTGTCCAGTTTCCATCTCAACCAGGACATCATCCTGCCTGCCTTCTTCCCGAACCCGACGACACCGTTGGAGCGGTCCCTCCACTCCCTGGACGTGCGTCGGGCATTGGCCTTCTACAAGGACAGGACTGCTGCCTTCCGACAGACGCCGCATCTCTTTGTTCGCTATGGGCGACGTCGGAAGGGCCTCAAAGTGTCCACCCAGCGCTTCTCCAAGTGGGTGGTGAGGACTATCGAACTGGCGTATGAGCTCGCGAGGAAGCCTCCGCCAGTCCTGCTTCGAACCCACTCCACCAGAGCTGTGGCTACTTCTGCAGCCCTCCTGCGAGGAGTTGACCTACATGAACTCTGCCGTGTGGCGACCTGGTCCCAACCATCGACCTTCGTGCGCCACTACAGGCTCGACTGCCGGTCGCGCAGAGATGCCCGGTTTGGACGTGAGGTGCTGGCTTCCGTGCTGTAGGACCTGACCCACCATCCGACCGGTAAGCTACACAGTCTCCTAGTGTATGAAGGCACAGAGACCACGAAAAGAAGAACAGGTTCCTTACCTGTAACTGTGGTTCTTCGAGTGGTCATCTGTGCCATCATACACACCCGCCCTTCCTCCCCTCTTTCTCAGGTCCCTGTAGGTTCTATGGCGGACGACAGAACTGAGGAGAGACCGTTGCTCAGCGGGAGGAGCATGCGCAGTACCGGCGTGGGGGAGGGGTTCCCGCCAAGCGAACAAGCTCTAGAAGTTTCCGAACGCTACCGCGCAGGCGTTAAAACTCCTAGTGTATGATGGCACAGATGACCACTGAAAGAACCACAGTTACAGGTAAGCAACCTGTTCGTATTCCTTCATACAACAGGAATGAACTTGCATTAGTTTGTAACCTGTGGGGAAAAGTTAGTCATACTGTGAAAATATTAAGCCCAATATTAAGCTACTATCATATGCTTGCCATGCTTGTATTCCATGCTCACTTTTCCATCCCATTGTGTATTCTTTTTAAATCTTGCAAGCCAAAATCACGGACTGGAATTAGCAAGCCTTACAATGTCAAACAGATCAAAACCACCACTCCTCAGGAAGCAGAGGAAGCTATTCGGTGTCTGATGCAAGCAAAAGGAGGTAAAGTGAATGAAGCATTGATGGCAACTGTTTTTATGTCTTGTGTCATCTTTCCATAACTGTGACAAGCTTCTCTTTCACAAGCCTCATCAAATTTGATTACTGCTTTACTTCATTCATTCCCTGTACAGTGGTAACTTCAGAAATTCATGCAGTTCACATGATAATAACACTTGCCTTTATTTATTATTATTTCTTCCCTTATTTCTTCCTTGTCAAAGAGGACTTATGTAAGATAAAACATCTGCTTTGATAGGAGTCCTTTTCATCTAATATTTGATCAGAAATGATGGAGTTATAAAATTTTAAGAGACTGAGACGAAATAGTAAGTAAACTAGACTGTTAAACCATTAGTATTTTGCATAATTTTTTGTATTCAAATGGAGAAATAGAGGACCCTGTCTTCCACAGAGTCAGATCTTTGGCCCAAGTAGCCTGGTGTTGCGAACTACATTCACTGGCATTGGCTTCCCAGAGTTTCAGACAGGAATTTTCCTCAGCTCAGCTTAGAGATGCAAGGAATTGAATTTATCACATAGAGTATGTATCTCAAATAATTAACTGGAGAACTTTTCAGTTAAAGCTACCTTTGTTCACACTTGTTTTATGGAAAATGACCAAAGCTTATTGATAGTAAGTATAATAAAATCCTATAATTCAGCCAAAACAGGTTAGTGCCATATTAATAACAATGGGTTAAAATGTTGTTGAATATAACAGAGTTTGGGAAAAGGTGTTCCCAATTTACCTGGGCTATAGATTGTCATCTTTTGTATTTCAGTAACATCAGCGGAAGCTGTGGCACCCATTCATAGAGCTCAAAATGTCACAAAACCTGAAACCTTTCCCAGTGTTTCAAAGCCAGCACCACTTCACAGCCTGCCGCCTGCCTCTGCACTCATACCTCAACGTCCTCCACCCAAAGTTCCAGCTACTAAGAAACCAATACCCTTGCAAAGAATAGGAGGAAAATCTGGATGTGTAAGTATTGGAGTAGAATCTTGTTATCGGTTTACATTGCTCATGCCTAATAGGCGTTAAGCTGTTAGCATTCAGTTAGCATGTTTTGGGTGTCCACATTTTAATAGCACAGCTCATTTCTTTAAGAATGCTTAGGAAATATATGCATTACATGTGCATTGGCTGTATGTGTGGAAACAAGGAAACAGCAAACAACAAAATGGCACTGAAATAACATCAGCCGGCCTCTATGATGTACGCATTTTTTCAAATGCATGTCTAAGCAAACTGTTCTTACTTTGAAAGCAAGTGTGGTATACATAAAAATTGATTGGAAAATATCACTATCTGTTTTTAAAAGGCTATTTGTCTCCCACTTTCCACTTGCTCAGGTGCAGAACTGTTCAAGGAAACTCAGCATCTGTCAAGAAAATGCTATTCTCTTAATTAGGATATAGTGATGTATTTGACTATTCTTATGGAAGTTAGACGAAGAAGCATGGATCCCCAGGAGTATTAAAGGAAAATATATAGGGAATCAGAGCAAGGAAGTGGCACCTGAAATGCCATGTATGTTTGTTTATTCAGAGTATTTATTTATTGTCTCTCAAAACACCAGGGCCCCAACGGCATTGTATGCTGACTGCCTAAAAGGAAAGCTCCTACTTACAGTTTCAGCTGGCCTGGAACAAGAGCTTTCTAGTGCTCTTTCAGTTTTCCAGGAGAAGGGAAGGAAGATACAGGAGTGTCATCACCCCTACCTTCTTGTCTGGTGGTAAAATAAGTGTTGGGGGAATCTACTTTTCTCCTTTGGAAAAATCAACTAAGAGGGTTACCAGACCCAAATTTTAGTGTTTTATCCATCAATTGTTGGATAATAAGTCAACACATAGATAATTTAATGGATTCAGTGGCTCTGCTCTTATTATTGTGTGCCATCAAGTTGTTTCTAACTTATGGCAACCTAAGGAATCTACTAGAAAAATCTTGTACCCACAAAATCCAAACTGCTGCATAGGAGGAATCATCATGTCAGCATGCTACTATTGTTTCTTCAGCTGACAAAGCAGATTTTTTTACTGCCAGCACTGACACCCCATTAAAAATAGTTCATTATTACTAATGGTCTTTGTTGGCCAGAGACCACTTCCACATCATCCAGCAGCTGAAAGGGAAGGAGCAATCTAGCAGTAAATGTATAGGCCCTCTATAGAGTCTTTGCAAGTTGTAGCAAGAAATCAATTAAGCTTTGCAAACTGCAGCCAACTGCTGCTGTACTAGGTGAGTTGGAGGTGAATTTGCACACAGCTCTTTTCTTTTTGCCCAGAGCTGAGCTCCTCAAAACTGGAGAAAAAAGCAGTCAAGACCGTTCTCTTCCGACAGGCCTTCCCAGATTAGTGTTCCACCGCCTCTCATCATTGTCTTTTGTGTTAATCTTGTTTTTAATTTGTTTTAATTAACTAATATGTTTTAGGGGGATAGAAGGGTTGGAGGGTGGGGAGGATAGGGTGCGTTTTAATGTTTTAATGTTTTTATATATTTTTGAATGCCGCCTCGATCCATTGGGAGAGGCGGGATAGAAATAAATTTTATTATTATTATTATTATTATTATTATTATTATTATTATTATTATTATTATTATTATTATTAATTTGCACCCTTGTCTCTCACCTGAAACCTGGAGACTCGTGGTCAAGCCCTGAGATCTGCCAACCTTACTCATGTTGAACCAACTAATCTTGGTTTGTAGGATGTTAATACTGTCTACTAGTTTCATGCAGCCAAAGATGTTTAATTTTGTTTCCACATTTAGTTATTTTGTCATAGCTTTCGGAAAAGTTCCATTTAGCTGCTGGATGTTGTGGAAGTGGTCTCTGGCCAACAAGAACCATGAGTAATAATGAACAATTTTTGGTGGGGTATCAGTGCTGCCGACAGCAAATCTGCTTTGTCAGCTGAAGAAACAATAGTAGCATCCTGACATGTTTCCTCACATGCAGCAGTTTGGATTTTGTGAATACAAGATTTTTCTGGTAGCTTCCTTTTGTGGCTGTTGAGCTCCACTTTTGGTATAATTTTGAAAACCCCAGGAACAAGACTGTTCTCCAATTTCCTCTTGGTAGTTTTTTCACATCCAGCAAAACGGTGATGTGAATTTCGGTGTTCCGGTTATCACAGTCAACTGATTACTTTTGTTGAAAAGAAATCTGTGGCTTTTCACAGTATACCAATCTGGCTGTCAGTCTCTGTTTTCTTTGTTTGCAGCACCACAACTATGAATATTTCTTTCCTTCTCAGAGACATAATGTGCAAGTTAAAAAAAATATTTACAAGGCTAGATTGTACTGACAACTATTATTATGCCTTACCCAGATTTTTTACAGCTTTCTTTCAGACTGCCTTGCATCTTACCTGATGAATTCTAGATCTCAAAAGTTTGTCACATGTTTGTACCTCTGTGGTTGGCCTAATAACAGTATTACACTAATGTGGGTTTTGGAAAGAAAAAAAAATATCAAAACGCCTCCACCAGAACTTAAAACAGTTTTTTCTTAGACCTAGGATCATGGCACAAGTTTTCCCAAAGATGTGGAACTATACTAGAGGGGTGGCTATTGAAGGGTAGGGAGGCTGCAAGAAAGGCTGAATTTGGTCTATGTCACCTGAATCAGTGAAGGACAGAGGGAGGGCGAGGGAAGAAGTGAGTTTCATCCTCTGAGAAGTAAGTGGATTGTCCCAGTCCTGTAAAATTTGCAGTGAAAGGACAAAGTGGTCTGGTATTTCTCCTCTTACATGGAAACATGACACTGGAAGGAAAGCTTTGTTAAACTTTCATGATATTGTGGTAGTGGAAAGGCAGCAGGTGTGTGTGTGTGAAGTGATCTCCTTTTTGCCCTTCCTGCGTAACTTTGGCCAGGAGAGGTAGGAGTTTTGATTATTTATTTATATCCTTCTGTCCTTCAGTGTGCTCAAGGTTGTGTCTGTAGCTCTCAGCCTCTCCACTTCATCATTACAACATCCCTGTGAGGTAGTAAATAGTCCCCACTAGCCTTTGAAGGTCCATGTGAAACGAGTGTGGAAGTCCTGGGAGCCAGAAAGGATTGACCAGCTGTTGGTGGTCACTGGAGCTCTTCAGTCTGTTGGGTGCAAGTGCTTTGTACTGCTTGCACTTCCTCTATTTTGCAATGGGTGTCTTTTACCTGGTTCCTGGGAGAATAAGGCTATGACCTCTGCCTTAGCAAGGTGATTAAAGGCCTGCATATTTGCATCTTAACAATGGGTTGCTTCTTCCTCAGTCAAGGAATGTAAGAGGTCACTTTACTGAAGCGGCATCTACATTTGCAGCCTTTACTTCAGTGGTTCTCAACCTTCCTAATGCCGCGACCCCTTAATACAGTTCTTCATGTTGTGGTGACCCCCAACCATAAAATCATTTTCATTATTATTTATTTATTTATTATTTATTTAGTTAGTTAGTTATTCCAACATCAAATAGATTAGAAACACTGCCCTAAATCACTGCTCTGGATAGACTTCTAATGCCTAAAAACTGGTAACCCCCCCCCCTTTTTAAGCACAGAAAGCGTCCATCAATGCCAGAATTAAGGCAGTAGTTCTAGTTCTGAATGTTGGGTTTCCACAGTTCAAAAAGCCAGTCACTCCCAAAGGCAATGCCAAAACAGCCCACATTTTACACGAGGCGCAGGGAGGAAAGGACAGGGAGAGAGGAAAGATGGCAGCGGCATAAGCAGACGTGTTTTGTTTCACTCCCACCCTCCCTCCCTCCCTTAAAGGGAGTGTGGACACTGAACATACAAAAAGCGAGGAATGCAAGACAGTCAGGGCGAAGAACACAACACGTGCGTGTGGCAAGCACCAAGGGTCCACGCACAAAAAAAGCGAAAGTCATCCTGGCTATTTCTGCACTAGACTGTTATAGCACTATTATTCCACTTTCACCATCCTATGGAATCCTGGGGTTTGCAGTTTGAACTGCAAACTCCAGGATTCCATAGGATGGCGAAAGTGGAATCATAGCGCTATAACACTGGAATGTGGAAATGGCCAAAGTCCACAGGACGGATCAGAGCAGCGCTTTCGGGTGAAAAAAAAAAAAAACCAACCAAGGAGCCTCGGGGGCTCTTGCTACACAAACCGAAGCCCTTGGCTGACGCCCCCTGCTCCTTTCCTGACCGAGTTCTCGGTCTTGGAGGGACTGCTCTCCCCGTCGGATGGCAGATCCGCCGCAGGAAAGTTTTCCCCTTTGGCTGCCGAACCAAAGACAACAGCCACACCGACAACTCCCATGGAGCAGTGTGCCCAGAATGAATGGGCGACCGGGCGATCGCCACTGCTGTAGCCCCGCCACTTTGGGAAGCAAGCGGAGCCCAGCTGCTTGCTCGCTCCAGCAAGCAACTCTGTTCGCCGGCATGAACGAGCATGAGGCGAAGAGGGTGAGGGGACGGGATCTTACCTCCCAGATGTCCCGCTGCAGCGCCATAAACCCTGAATGGGAAGCCCTCTGTGTGTGTGTGTCTGTGTGGTGCGGGCGCGAGCATCCAAGCAGCGCCTGGCTGCTCACTCGCCCCAGCAAGCAACTCTGACTCTGCAAGCCGGCATGAAGGGGAAAGGAACACTGAAGGGGAAGCCCTCCGTGTGTGTGTCTGTGTGTGTGTGGTGCAGGCACGAGCGTCCAAGCAGCACCTGGCTGTGCCCGGCTGCATGCCTCCTCTCCCCTCCCGCCAGCACGGGGTCTCCTCTCCTTACCTCCGCCTTAACACTCCGGCTCCAGCTCTCTCCTCTCGGTGTCCTCACCTCCGCCTTAACATTCAAGCTCCAGCTCTCTCCTCCCGCTCTCCGCACCTCCGGCTCCACCTCAGGCTCTTCCAGTGCTTTCCCACCAAGCAGGGAAAGATGGGGAAACGCCCAGCAAGCCTCCTCTCCCCTCCTCCCAGCGCAGGGGTTTCAGAAGCACTGCTCCCATTGGCTGTGAGGCCACCTTCTTTTAAAAGGGGGGCAGGATTGAGGAGCCGCGACCCCTGTGAAATGGTCATTCGACCCCCAAAGGGGTCCCGACCCCCAGGTTGAGAATCACTGCTTTACTTCCAAAGTGTCCCTTGCTGAAATTAGCAAAGCCGTTACCTCCCTCCCTAGAAGGTGTGCTTTAAATAAGTATCCTTCCACTGTGACACTTTTTGGCAGACGAGTGTTAGATCAGCTGGTTCCCTAATATAGGAGGGTGTGTCCTGCCCTTTCTGCAAGTGTTGAGTTTGGGCAAATGCCAATCCTGGATGATTCGTTTCTTAGAAAGGGAAGTTGGTTACTTACTGTGAAAGACCATTCTAGATGATGGAGAAAGAACGTTCTAGACCAGCGGTTCTCAACCTGTGGGTCACGACCCTTTTGGGGGATCAAATGACCATTTCACAGGGGTCACTGCTCCTCTATCCTGCCCCACCCCCTTTTGAAACAAGGCGGCCTCACAGCCAATGGGAGTGCTGTTTCTGAGACCCTGCTCTGGGAGGAGGGGAGAGGAGGCGTGCTGGGCGTGTGCAGGGACGTTTCCCTGTCTTTCCCTGCTGGGTGGGGAGGCGTTATAGGAGCCAGAGATGGAGAGAGCGTGGAGGCGGAGGTGGAGAGAGCGAGAGGGGCTTGCGGGTGTAGCATCGTTGAGGGGCTACAGCAGGTATCACACCCCACTCCTGAGCCCTCAGAGGGATGAAAGGAGGAAGGAAGGGGTGCTCGTACGACGTGGGAGTGAGAGCGTCCGAGCAGCCACACTCCCTTTAAGGAAGGAAGGGAAAGTCCTGTAGTGAAGGTGGGGGTCACCGCTGTTGGGGCTTGGCTGAACAAATCGATGGAAGAAACAGGGAAGAGACCTGCTCAGGTTTCTTAGTGTGGAGCGCCTTTCCTCATATCTGGGGTAGGGAGGAAAAGGAATAGCGAATGGACGTGCACATTTGCTTTAGTCTGCTGCCTGGGAGCTGTAGGTTGCGCTGGGGGAGGAAGGGGCAGGGTGGTCGCGCGACCAGGAAGCCAGCTGCAGGACGACGGAGCAGCAAAGAGAGCACCTCGTGCAAGAACCTGCTTGCGCGAATGGCACCCCCACCTCCGTGATAAGATAACGTGCAGAAAAGGCCCAGGAGTGGTGGTGCGCAAGCCTCACGTCCTCCTGCCCCCTGTTCAGAAAGGACTGAAATCGCTCCCCTTCTCTGCTACCGGGAGAACCTCCTGTCTGACGGGCCAGCTTGGGGGTGCAGTGGCAGCATGGGGGGCAGGCCCCCTCCTCGCTGCGGCCCCTGCCCCACTCGCCACGGAGGGGGGTGCTGTGGAAGGGCCGGGGGGCCGCAAGGCGACGCTTTTCCAGGGGGGGTCGAGCTGTGCCCGGCGCAAAAGACAACGGCGCTGGGATTCCTTCCCCCACTCCCGGCCAGGGTCGACACTCTGGAAACTTTTCCCACACTGCCCCCCCAGTGGAAACGAGAGCGAAGCAGAAGCAGAGCCTGGGGGGGTTCTCGGAGTTTTTTCCTGGGGGAGATGCGCGGCTCCTCTTTCCCTCCCTGCCCGCCCCCCCCCATTCCTGGCCGACGAGGCGGCCTTTGCTGGGGGAGGGGGGGTATTGTAAATAAATAAATAATTTTATGGTTGGGAGTCACCACAATATGAGGAACTGTGTTAAAGGGTCATGTCATTAGGAAGGTTGAGAACCACTGTTCTAGACCATGTTAACATCTTCTAATAATATATCAACCTTGCTTTAGCCAGCCTTAAAGCCGACTTACCAAGGTGGGTGTGTGGACCTCATGTTTTTCTTGATTTTTTTTTTCTCAAATAGCTCCTCCAGACTGGCCAAAACTGTCAGGATTTGTGCCTGTATTTGTTGGGATTTTTAAAAATTGACCTACCTACCTACTTGCATAAGAGCCAGCGTGGTGTAGTGGTTTGAGTGTTGGAGGAGGACACTGGGAGATGAGGGTTCGAATCCCTGCTTGGCCATGGAAAGCTATTGAGTGACTTTGGACTCTCAGCTTCAGAGCAAAGCAAGGGTAAATCAGCTGTGAACCAATTTTGCCAAAAAAACCCTGTAACAGGTTCTCCTTAGGGCTGCCATAAATCAGAAATGAAATAACAACATCCTCCTGTTCCAGTCTTTTTGTCATGACTTTCTGGGACTAAGTGCAACTTTTTAAACCTAGAGCAGGGCACAAGTTTTCCCCCTTGCCCCATCCCAGGAGTTTCTCTTGCAGGGATAAACTCCCACATCTGTTCTCTTTTTTGGGGAGGATCCATTGACACTGCCCAATCATAGCACTGGGATTCCACTTTAACTGCCTTGGCTATGTCATATGGAATCCTGGGGTTTGTACTTTGGTGACATTAAAACTCTCTGGCTGAGAATTCTAAGTATGCACACTCTCTAAACTGCCAGTCTTAGAAATCCATGGAATGTTGCCATGGCAGTTAAAGTGCTATCATAGTGCTTTAATTTATAGTGAATGGACATTTAGTTCTTTCTATGCTTCTGGGTGGTTCCTCTGATAAGGTATTGAAGGGGAGTGTGACTCTTGCTATGGAAGTTTTCCTCTGACCTTCTTTCCATCATTAAGTTTCTGGTTACCAGAATTAACATTTCTGCACTCTTGTTCTTTTATAGTTACAGTGTTAAGCTGGCACAACAGTAACAGTGCAAGACAGACTGTGGATACTAGAGGTGGAGCATGAGAAAAAGATGTTGAGTTAAGGAGGGAAACCTCATCCATCTAAAGAAGGAAAAAGGAGTTTGTAAAACCCCATGATTTTGGGCATAACTGTATAACTGGATGAAGGATGTGTAATTCAGAAACAGAGTAGGCCAACATTTGGGACATACTTCTCCATCTGGAAAAGCCTTTAGTGTGGGGTTGATAGAATTGTAATTGACTGAACTATCATCATCTTTTTTTACAGCCTTCATCTCCAGAAGAGACATGTGAACAGTCAACAGGTCATCACTCGTTTGCATTGCCAGAATCTCACCATGAAGCCAGAGTCATTACTAGTCCAACAAGGGTACCTCCTGTTCCTAAACCAAGAATAATTCCCCCTAGCAAAGTCTCTGAGAGGAGGAGGAGCAGCGAAAGGCAGCTGGCTCCACTCTGCCTTTTGGAGGAAGGTTCTCCTATTCCTTCTCAGAATTCCACCCACATTCCAAGAGTTCCACCAAGGAGAAAGAAATCTGCTCCTGCAGATTTTAATCTGCAGGTACTCCAGAGCAGTGACAGCCTGTTTCTTCAGGGTTTGACATTCAATTCCAACAACAACAACAGTCCATCAGAATATTGTTCTAAAAATCAAGATTCTGATGCCGTACCACTCACTCCTATTGCTTCTCCTATTCCTGCAACAGCAGCCACACCTAACCCAGTCAAGAATGACTCTAAGCACACTTCAGCATTAACGGTCAGCCAGCATGTTCCTCCTACTTTGTCAACGCAGCAGCAGCAGCAGCAGCAGTTTTTAGACAATGATGGTCTTACAAGAAATACCAATCTGCTAGACCTAGAGGTTGACTTTGCTGCTTATCAGTCAGTGACTCAGTCAGTGACAAACAGCCCCAGCCATGTTCCAAAAGATCTGAAACTCTCCAGTCCAAGAGAATTCAGCCACTGGGTTACATTTGGAGAAGATGACAGTAATGCTGGCTTGCAAGGACCAAATGAACTACTTCCCATCAAGCAAACCCAGAATGCTTGTGTAGACACAAGCTCTGTTTTAAAACTATGAGCATATTTTCTTGCTTTTTTGACAGAAAGCAACAATAATAATTACTATAAGGATAGTAATAATGGAACAAGATTCATTAAAACTTTTTAGGTTACTGCCAGAGATATGATGCAAGCAAATGTGTTATGGTACTTCACACTCCCTTTCTCCCATTGAATTCTGATTCAATTCCTGTGGTAAAGTCAGTGGCAGTAACTGCTACTGCTACAATTACTCCTCATTTGCACTTTGCTCACTTTCTGTACTTGAGGCACCCGACTCCTTTGCAGGGGAAATAGGAGCACATAAGATTCAGCATTCTATATGAAGAGGTGGTCTGGGACTCTTGAAAAGACAGAATGTCTGTTTTAACAGTCCAAGTGCACCTTCTGGAAAAGAACTTTATTCAGCTTAGTGAGATTTAATTGTGGTAAACATGCTTAAGATCAACTTGCATATCTCATAACTGTCTGCTCCTTTCCCTGTTATGCTTGTTCACATCTGTGTAGTGTGGGAAGGAGTTTTAAACAGATGGACTCAGCCCAGCAAGCTCTCTGCAACTACCAGTTCCTGCAAGGGAGAACATTTTGATTGTGCCTGGGGATTGCAGCATGTAATAATTTGGAAGTGGTGGACGTAAAGGTAATTCCCCCAAGTCATCCTAAGCTGCTTTACAAATGCAGCGACCAAGGTCATGGTATGATTGAGGATTGCTATCCTTGTAAAAGGCCTGAGTAGCAACACCACTAAGGGACAGAACTTCAATTATATGATGGCGCTATCACGTAGCCTCTGAGCCATGTGGCCACAGCTTCATCTCTGCTTTGAATTACAGCCTGAGGTGGGGAATGCCAGGGAGTTACTTCCACAGAGCTCTCCCAGTGGTTCAGCTTGTCACTGCAATGTATTGCAGGCATTGAGCCTGGTTCTGTATGGGTTTGTTTGAGCAAGACCCTATTGTTGCTATCTAAGAGAGGTGGGAGACTGTGGAAGGCTGGGGTGTGTCTGTGTTAGCCCCTTAGAAGAACTTGGATGGCCACATTTGCTCCAGACTTCCCCCCCCAAAAAGATTCCCCACCCAAATGCTTCTAGGAGATAGGGGTATCTTCACCATGTTTGGGGTTTTAAAAAGGTCTCTCCTATGCCTAAACTGGCCCAATGGGTCTGCACAATGTGCTGGAAACACTTCATTCCCCCAATGAATGTTTTGGGATATTTCAGAGCAAAAAAACAAAAACAAAAAACAAAACGTTTTTGAGCCCTAGGATGTCCAGTGGAGGGGCTCCAACATGGTAGAAATGCTTTGCCCACACTCTAGAATGCGTTTGGGGACATTCTGGAGCAAAGTTTATTTTTGAGGTCTGGTATCACAAAAACAACTTTTGGTGGCCACAGGCTGCCCACAGGCCGCACTTTTTCCACCCCATGCTATTGTGGAAGAGAGCCACATGGATATACATAGGAAGAGTGACTAGCTTTTACCCTTTGGGGTTAGACTCAAAATTAAAAGCACACTCAGGCTATTATACAAACAGTGGGATTATTGGGGAAGCCTATGCAAAATGTAGTGTGAGGACTGAATGCAGAGAAAAGGATGTTCTGCACAAAAGAAAGAAACAGAGAACTGTTTACCTGGGAGAAGTTGTACAACCTAGTTTCTGAACAAGACTGGTAATTTATTAGTGGCAAGGCTCATCACTTTTAATGAAGAAATACAGAATTAATTTCTTTTAATTGGTTTTAAATAATTCATATATTGGGGCCGTATTATGTATTTGGGAGTATCTGCTCTGTAAATAATACAATTAAACTTCTTTTTTAAAGAAATGGGACTTGGTTTGCTTCATTTCCTGCTATCGCCCTCAAGAATCAAGACTGACTTAGAACTGTAGAAACCTACAGTGCCCTAACTATATTGTGTTTATTTCACTGCAGCTGATATAAGAATGGAGCCAGTCACTGCTGGATGACAGCTAAAGTCCATCTGGTCTACTTTTCTTTTCTAAACCAGGTCAGAGAAAGGGGTGGACCAGGGAAAGGGGTGGGCCTGTGAGCAGGGGCATCAGGGAAGGGTGTGGGAAAGGGTCAGGAAAGGAAAGGGTGTGAGAAATTGGGGCACAAGCTGTCCTTAGCTGACCAGGCAGCTGGTGGAGGAGGAGGGTCAGAGGTGAAAGGGAGAGTTCCGCCAGAAAGAAGTGCTTGAGGTGGCAAGGCAGGCACTGGAAAAGCTTGTAAAAAATCAGATCCATGCAAGTTAAGCCTGTGAATGTGGAAGGGCGAATGTAAAATTAAGAATCAGTCTGCGCTGAGGCTCCCAGCCATTCCAAACAGATGACTAACACAGCCAAAGCTGACAGTACCAACCAAGTGATAGGCAGCCCATCCCCATGAATAGGCAGCTTTCCTCTTTGTTTTTGTGTGCCTTTAAGTCGTTTCTGACTTAACAGCATCCCTAAGGTTAACTTATCATGGGGTTTGTTCAGTGGGGAGTCGCTATTTCTTTCCCCTGAGGCTGAGGGAATGTAACTTGCCCAAGGTCACCCAATGGATTTCTGTTGCTGAGCAGAGATTCAAACTCATTTCTCCACAGTTGTAGACTTCCATAGCCAAACAGGGATTGGAACCCTGGTCTCCTAGAGTCCTAGTCCAACATTCACTCCACTACAGTATGCTGGCTCTTAGTTCCTCTGCACGGATATATTTCTGGATCAGGACTTTGTATAGAAATGCCATTGTGTTCAGCTAGTCTCACTTGCTATATTTTCACATATTCTTTCCATTCTTGCCACTTCACAAAATGAAAGCTTTCAAGATGCTATATGATCTCATCAGTATCACTGTAGTGTAGGGAGATTTTTCCTGCCGCCTCCATACTACAGGCAAAATACTAACTATTCCTAGCTAATAAAGAGTGTCTACTGGATATTTATGTCTACATCTCAACATAAAATTGAATGCCCATTTGGGGAAAAAAAAAATCCTGGCTTATTGGTGATACCAATAGTCTTTGGAACAAAGATAATAAACGGTTTTGTGGCAGCTCATTTACATGACAATAAAAGCATTAGAAGAAAAGCCAATTTAAGTGGATTGATACATTGCAAATGAATTTTTATTTTTATTACCCCACTTGAGTAAGTATCTAGCCTTTGGCACTCTATCCTATAACTGGCTGACTGGTACGCTGCCTCATTAAAACATACATCTTTTCAGTCACATCCTTTGTGCAATGAATTGCAACTCATGTCACTCAATCTGAACAAATCAGAGAAGGAACAAGAGTATCTTTCTAATCCATGTATCGTACAATAAAGATGTTTCAAGTGGCTTGTCTGCTTTCAAAACGTTTTCCTGAGGGGCAATCAGAACTGCATGTTCTAATCTGAAACGTTATATTGCTTCTAGATACAAATCTAGAACACAGAAAATGCAATCTAAATATAATCAATTATCACAGTAGATGATATACACAACAATTCATAGTAAGAGAAAAGATTCAGTTATAACTCCACAACACTTTTCATTTGAGCCCCATGTTATTGTTTTAACTTAGGACTAGTTCACATGTGTGGAATCGTGGCTCTCCAGATGTTGAGCTGCGAGTCCCAGCAGACTTACCTAGCATAACCAGTTGTGAGGAACACTGGGTGCTGTAGTCCAGCAACATTTAGAGGGCTGCACGACTCCTACCTCTGATCTACAGGATCACATTTGTAGATGCGCAAGCACAAATGAAACAGACAACACTCAAGACGCAATATTTTTTAAAATACTTGGCATATATAGTTCTCATACAAAACAATTTGCATGTCCAGTCATCAGTCACCACATGTTAGTTAACCACATAAGAGAAAATATGTTAGCTTTAATTTTACAGTCGTATTTTATACTCTTAGTCATTAAAAAAAGATCTAGTTGTGTTATTCATTATTCTAGCCATCCAAGTAGTTGTTACCTGTTACTGAAATCATGAAAGTATTTCAGAAAAGATTGTTGCTAACCTATTACTGTCACCATTGTCTATTGAAGAATACAAGAAAATGTTCTCTGATTCCTGCCATCACTAATCATACTTGCCCTCCTTCACCTGCAGTCACAGCATGCAGTGGCCACAAGCACTGCATAATTTGGTGGGGTGGGTACATGGAAGTAAACACTCAAGACCTCTTGCCTCTCCATTTCTCTTTCTTCCTAACAACTGATTTTTTTTATCAGAGCTCAGGTATGCAAAAGAACACCTCCTTCCTCCTATAAACCCACAATCACCACTCATAACCAACCCAGCCAAATCAAGTGCATGCCTTGTCCTGATATTTGGTGCAGCCAGCATGACAAGACAGACAGCTCCATTCCTCATACTCTCACAAACTATCTTTTTCTTCTGCAGTGGCAAGGGCAATCTCTTTCACTTAGGCAAAACAGACGAATATAGAAAAGGCAAGCTAATATTTTAATTTTTAAAAAATAAAATGTAGCCAATTATCTCCAGACATTACAGGCAAAAAGTTAATACCGTTCCAGTTTGTTAGTACAAAAAGTTACATTTAACTTCTCAGCTCTGCCTTTAGGTGCATAATGTTGAAATTCCAGGTGACAACAATTTGAAGGTCAAATCTATTTAAGTTTAAGAAATGCATTTCATTTTTGCAGCTTCTCAAAGGTTAAATTTTTTTCTTGGCTTTATTTAAAAAATATATATGATACTGGTTCATTATTGCACAAATAGTGTTGAAATGTAAATTGCATACTGTGTATTAACAAGGGAAGAAATGCATGCTTCCAACAGTTACAAACAAATTATTTCTATACAAGGCAAAGCAGTAGGTTGTTATTAATGACCTTTTCTCTTCTGAGAATAAAAGGCTTATTTTATACATGGAGATCGGCAAAATGCAAGTATCCTACAAGGCCTGGTTAAGAGAAATTTTACCAAGACTTGCTACAATGCCAAAATTTTTTTGATGTTATTGGGAACTGGCAAATCAGTGATAAAGATCAGTATTAATTATGGTTTGTGTCATGATTTCCAATTGATAGGTCATCATTATGACTGCTGCTGCTTCACACATAAAGACGACTGCAGCACAAGATGGGATTGTTAAGCAAATAGAAGACAAGACAAGCAGTCTTTAGCATGGTTTTCCTGATTATCTGGAACATCCCATAGTTTGGTATAATTATATCACTGAGGTTTGATCAAAGGAGTGGTTCTAAGACTCCCTACATTAATGCGGCCTTTCATACACGATAAAACAAGTTTGAAGTTTCTTTCCTTCACACAGTACTCTGCTTTAAAATGGCTACAGAAAAATCAGTTGCCATGGGAATAATGCACTGAAACAGTGCTTTAGACACAGGACTCTGATGTCTTTCTAAAGCAAATGCAGCATCATCACCACTTTTTTCCTTTGCAAACTGGTTCAAAGAGCACAGTCTAGGGTTGGAGGCTCAGCTGTGACTATATAATTCCCTCCCACTTTAACAAATAGCAGCAGTCCTTTATTTCTCACAGCAATGCACCTCATGAGAGCTCGTATCATGATGGCCTGACGTTTACAGTGCGGCAGCTCTGATGGCTAAAGATTTTACCTTTCTTTGGTAGAACAGATGTATTATTTCAGTGTATTTACTACCCACAGCACACATGCACAGAATGTATCAGCTTGCACTCATCCATCCACACCCGACCAATATATAGCTGGCTGGAAAAAAAAACCAGGACAAACATATGCAAGTGATTTGCACCCCTGGCTTTCAGTAGTGAGCAGAATGGCTTCATAAGGAAAAGAGGAATGAAAAAGGAATATTTGTTTGTTTGTTTCCTAGAGGACAGTCAAGGCTCCCAAAGGTAACTCAGCTCAGGTAACTGCTCACTTATCAAGCACTGAGCAAGACTTTTCTTGTGCTATGTATCATTCCAGGAAAGCACACACAATATACAGGAAAACACAAATGAAAGCTGCCATGGATTGTCTTTTTGAGACGTATGGCACTGGGCATCTGGACATTTTTTACATCTTAAGTATACTCTAGAGGCCTGCTATTAGGGAATTGTTTTTTAAAATCCAGCTGGACATAGCATAGGCTGCAGCTCTGTCAGCCCAGCCATATTGTCAGAACAAGAATTTCTCAGAATTAAATCAGACATCTAATACAAATAAGCAAAGTTATGCAGTTCATTGTTTTCCCAGCTCCCTTGCTAAAGTTTCTTGAATAAACTTTAAAGTGTGTTGGTAGAGGAAAGAGTCCTTGTTCTTCGGTTTGCAAATATTCAAGTGGCTAACTTCCACAGGGATGAGTTCTCCTATGCCTAAATCTGAAAGAGAAAGAAAAGTCAGAAACATTACAACATGAAAGGCAAGACACACAAGATATAGTAAAATCTTTCTGCATGGGGATACAAACTGCCATTTGCTATGTGAATATGGTTATAAATCTGTCAACAGTTAAGTACAATAAAGTATTATATACAGTTATCTCTGGATCAGGAGAACTAAACACTGATCAGTTTAAAAATTAAACACAGTATATGTGTGCAGTTAAATCTCACCTTTATAAAATGTGGGACTATATTATGTTGTTGGTGTGTGCCTTCAAGTCATTTCTGATTTATGGTGACTCTGAGGCAAACCTATCACAGAGTTTCTAGGGCTAAGAGTGTGTGACATGCCCAAGGTCACTCAATGGATTTCCATGGTTGAGCAGAGAATCAAATGGTTTCCAGGGTGGTACACATATAAGGTACAGTAAACCATGACCTGTATACATAAGGTCTATGGACCAAGCCCAATACAGTCTTATAGTTTAATACGTAATTTCTACATTTGGTGTTTTAAATAAGAAAGATCTCTGTTGTAAAGATTTCACCTTTCAAAAAACCTGTGCATATCCTGATGCAGTACCACAGCTGGGATGGATCCAGATTCTTTTCTACCAGTGGCCATATTCCCTGAGAAGAGTTCCACCTGAAACACCAGCAAGGAGAGGGGAGATGGTTGCTAATTTTCCCCTCCCCCTGCAACCTCCAATGTTACCCTCCAACTATTATGGAGTATCCCCTAAACCTTCTTTAACAGCTCTTGGAGCATGGCAGGGAAGAAAAGAGGGGAAGGGTAATCACAGCCTCTTCCATTCCATTTGAAGTCTTCTATGGGATCAAATGCCTTTGACAAACAGAAAGTGTCCTTTTGTTCACAGGAGACAGAATCTGGATCTAACCCAAAGACAGCAATAAAAAAGAATCGGGCAAATTCAGCATTACAGAAAACAAAATGAAGTGGGGATTAATGCTACATGGGAAAGACACCAGCATTAAAAGAGGACCTTGGATTAGTTTTGGAGATCTCTTAATTTACATGTAGATATTTTGGGTTGCTACACTTTTATTATGATCATGAAAATAGTCATATTAATTAATGTGACAATGCTTAAATTGAAAGCAATCTACATTGGGCAGGAGAAAGAACTCGGAGATGAGCTTCTGGCAGTGAGGCTACAAGAATTGTTGATATATTTCACTCATCTATATTACTGATATTTTCATAGTTCATCTTCTGTGGGCTGGTATTCCCAGGTATTTATGCCACACAACTCCCACCTCCTCTTACAACAACAACTCATTTTCAAGGAGCTATGCTGAGAATATCAGACCTGCAGATTCTACTGGTACTACATGCAGGCTCAGCATTCTACCGACTCGCGTTGGCAGTGTTTCTGCAAAACTCAATATGGGAAGGTTCTTATCCTTGGCAAATGACAGAAAGTCATCGTTCAGTGCTTTGAGGGCAGGAGAATCTGGAAGAACAAGAAAGGAAATTAAATCTACATTTTTAATTACCTAAATTGATTTTTCTAGTTACTAAAATTGATTTTTTTAAAACTTTGTTTACCATATTCCTCCATGGAAAAGGTGGATTTCAGTATAGTAAGGCATATCCATTTTAAAACTCTGCTTTCAGGGGACTAGTGCTAGTCAAGCAAATACAAGCAACATTTACATTGTCATTTATGTGCTGCACAGTCTTCATTTGTTTTAGTGGAGTTTGCAATATCTATATTCTGAGGTGTTGTTAATTCTTTCCAGTGTAGATATACAGTCAGTTTGGAAACTAAATGGCTTATATATACAGAGCCCATTTAGGCCACAGGTATGCTCATTCCACAGTTATTGTCTGGGAAGGTGAGAAGAAGTGGTTTGGGATACACAGGGATTCTCACTGAACAGGGTAACACAAGACAATGCCTCTGTTATAAAATAAATTTGTAGGTGTTAATATGGCCAAGCCTGACTTCCCCTTCCTTCTGCTTTCCACCTCAATCACTCATTCATTCATTTAACATACAGCACTAAGTTCAACCTATCTTATCCTGCAAAAATGGAGGTTGGGGACGTGCTGATTTCCAGGAGCTGTGCTGTGGGAACTCAAAGGCCATTTCCGCACTGGACTGTTATAGCGCTTTGATTCCACATTCAACATCCTATGGAATCCTGGGGTTTGCAGTTCCGGGAGGGACCGGCTGGCCCCTCCCGGAACTACAAACCCCAGGATTCAATAGGATATTGAATGTGGAATCAAAGCGCTATGACAGTATAGTGCGGAAATGGCCAAAATCTTGATGCTGGCGTATAGGATCTGTCATCACCCTCATCAATATTATAATAGCTTTTATACCTTGCCTTCTTCCCAACATGGGGAATAAAGGTGGTTTACAAAAGTTAAATACAATTAAAAGCTGTTATAAAAAGGGAGGTAAAAACATATTCAAAGTTATTGTTAAAATACAATTAAACAATACCTAGAATTAATACCCTTTAAAACAGATTCTTTAAAAAAAATAAAAGTAACAATCAGGGGAACATAAGCAGCACACCAGTAAAAGCCCTTGCAGTCAAGTGCTAAAAGGCTTGTCAGAACAAAGAACATTTTCACTTGCTGACAGTATGACAACAAGGAAGAAGACATCTTAGCCTCCCTAGGGAAGGAGTTCCAAAGTGTGGAAGTGGTCACCAAAAAAGCCTCTCTTGGGCTCCCACCGAATGAAGCTGAGCAGTGGTGGGACTGCCCTTGTTCCTCATGCTGTTTAATGTCAGTATGAAATTGCTAGGTGATTTAGAGGTCAATATCATCAGTTGGTAGGTGAAGCCCAACTCTTTATCTCTAAGGAAGCTGCAACAGAATGGATCAGAGAAACATGTTGGAATGGAGTCCAGCCAAGACTGAAGTGCCCCAGTCCAGTGACAGGAATTCAGTAAGTACTGGATAGGGTACTATGCCCCTTAGAAATGCAGGCTTGCAGCCTGGGAAGTGGTGGTGGGGTCTTAGGACCCCAGCTATCATCTTGAATGTCAACTAGGATTAAGCCAGTGTACTCTGGGTGCTGGCCTAAATATTCCACATGCACCAGAGTCGATCTTGGAAGCTAAGCAGGATCTGACTTGGTTAGTACTTGGATGGGAAACCACCAATGAATACCAGGTGCCTTAGGCTAGATTTCAGAGTATAGAATTGGCAAAACCACCTCTGAATATTCCTTGCCTGAGAAATCCCTATGGAATTAATGAGGTCATCATAAGTTGACAGGTGAGTTAAAGGCACATTAAATCATATTTAGATTATAATAATGCACTCTGCATAGGGTAGACAAAAAAGGGATCCAGAAAGTACAACTGACCTGGCCAGCAGAGGACAAATTGTTAACATGGTGACACATTGGGAGTATGCAACTTTCTTGTGAAGATAACTGCAATGCACTGGTTACCAATTTATTTCTGGGCTCAGGATACATGGAGGAGTGTCTCCCCCATGCAAATCTGTCCAGTCACTGAGAGTTTTGATAGAAACCCAGCTCTGCTTCCTAACCAAGAGTAGGGCTTTTCATGGCTGCATCCAGCCTCTGCTACTCCCTTGCAAGGCAGCCTTCTCCCAAGGCCTCCATGTTGGACAAAGTGCAGCCCCTTCACATGCTGTGGGCTGTTGCTCCCAGCATTTGTTACCACAGGCAATGTCTCCTGGGAGCTGCAATCCATCATCATACACTGGGCTGTCTTTTGCCCATCTGGCACTCAGTGCTTAGTAGCTTCCTTTTCAGAAGGCCTTTTGGATCAGAAGTAGCTGCTCCCTCACCAAAGTGTTACAACTGTTATTTCTGTTGTACATTTTTGTTTTATTATGTTCCAATTACTTAAATGTTAGTTGTTTTGTGCTCAGTCAAGAAAAAGAAGAGTACGCATACTTTAAACATATTTCAGAAAATACCAGCTGAAAATACACAAAAGCAAGTGTGAGCACAAGTATGCACAAACACTATTACATTCCTATGAAACATGTATACCTTGGCTGAGTTCCTTAACCTCCACAGAAGGAAAGAGCAGAAATCTAGCATTTATTGAGTATTCAGCCAAGCGGGAGCCATGATGAGGAACACTATAAAATACAATCCCTTGAGTGTTGTTTACAATGGAGTCCATTCCAGGGTCCATGGAAGCATCCAACAGCATCTTCTTGACTAGAAGACCTGAAAACAAATATATTAATGAAGTTAGATCAGTTCTGTGTTTCCCAGTCTGAAAAGACAGCCCCTGCCCATGGCCCCTTCCTCACTCCTACATTGAATTCTGTTCTGCACAGGGCATAGGTGACTTTACTGCTCGCACTCTGTCCTAAGCTTTCATACAACCAAGAAAAAAACAAGTACCTTCTAAATGGATAGATGGTTTTTATATTTACCAGGGTAACTTGTGTCCAGGGTAACTTTACCATGGTAACTTGTGTTGCTTGTGTCTGTCCAGGTGAAGCTGGAAGGCAAGAGTGTCTCAAGAAAGCTGAGGGAGGACATTATATGCCAGCTGAGGAATCCATAAACCAGCCTGCCAAAAGCCTCACCAGTATATTCAGGTGGAGTCACAACTTCAAAGCCCTTGATGTACTCTCTGTTAAGCAAGGTGAATAAGGCAACAATACTGTTGTTGGTGCACAAATTCACTGGCGACCACAAAATAATAACTCCTTGGCCAACTCAGTATTTGGGAGGACACATTTGTGGTGGATATTTGATCAATGAGAGACTGTGCCTGGGCTTCCAACGTAGGATAGCACTGCTCATAAACACCCAAAAAAAAGTGGATGACTCCTAAGAATTGGCGGAAGGAAAGTCTGCCCCCTCCCCAGCATGTTCTCCATGACTCACAAAGGACATTCAGCCCACATCAACAGCTGTAGCAGCCTTCCTATGCCATGGTTACTATCACTGCCTTACATATGGAATGGCAGGTAAGGGCCTCTGGGATCAACCCTCCAGTCCTTCCTCTCTTTAAAAATTCAGGGCAACATCAAAGTCAATTCCCACTGATGTAATGCAAAACCCAGAGGAATAGGGAAGAGGAAAATGTTCCCAGTGCCCCCAAATCTGGACCTGGAAAGCTTGGAAACCCCAAGTAACCAGTTTTCAGACAGGGCAGTGGGGCGGGGCAGGGGAAGGAGGAGAAAAAGGTTCAGGAAGTTTCACTAGCAGAGTCACAGAAAACAGGAACGTATGATTAATCTTTTTTCCTTCCTCTATTAAGATGAGCACTCTTTGAGTATGAAGACAGAATCTAACTGAAAAGTATTGTTACATTCTGTTGGGTAGGCAAGATAAGATAAACAACAAAAGTGTAACCTTTTGGTCTTTTAATCAAAACTCCTACTTCCTAATTGTTAACATGCCAAAATTAGCACAGTCCATACTTTTGTATCATCGTGTTGTGGTTATTTTGGCTAAAGTGTGAAGCTATAACATTGTTTTTTGCATTCCCATTAATATATGATTAAAACAGATTTCAGCAAAGTCCTCACAGCACATTCAGGTGGAATGGCAGCTTCAATATTTTTGATGTACTCTCCATTAGGCAAAATAAGAAAAACAGCAATTTCACTGCTGGTGGACAAAGTCACTGGAATTTCCTTGAAACCTCATTAAATGCTATGATTCAGAGCACACTTTTGGAAATAGTCTGGAGAAAAGATCAGTCATGTATCAAATGACAGAATCAAAGTCTGTCAACGGACCAAAAAAGTTTGCGGTGCTTAAGAGCCAGCTGCTATTCTATGCTCTTAAAAGGAAAGGTTAAATCTTGCAGTCCTCAAAATCCGCAAACCTGGCTTTGCTTTTCTCCCAAATGTATCATATGTCTTCCTTATCAAAAACTAATCTCTCTTCTGAAACCACAGAATTTAAAACTGTGGTGTTAGCTTTTTAGGGAGATAAAACTACATTTGATTTTGATCCTAGAACCTCTGAAAATAATTTGGGTATTTGACAGTTAAGCATCACTCCTTCAACCAGCAAATGAAATAAACAGACCAGCAAACAAACTCCATGTACTAGATCCTACAGTTTCCCTTTCTCTCCCTTGGTACCTCTCTGAATGACTTCATTCTCCCCTCCCCTCCAAAGCACGCAGCTTTTCTTCCTTGAAAAACAAGTCTTTTGCTGTGATTTAGGCTCTTAACACTGGTGATTAAATTTTTGCATCCCACGAAGGTCCAATGGGCCTTGGTTTAGTCCCTCAGCCCCCACATACCACCTCCACCTTATGATCAGATCTACTGGGTAGCAGCACTGGTGCTGTTAACAGGCAGGTAGTGAAGTAGTGCTTGGCGGTGCCTAGCTCTTAGTGGCCAACTGGCCCACAACTCATTACAGCACTGCCACAGTGAGTAAGAGAGGAAGTAAAAGGCTGGCAGCTGTAGCAGCACCACTCTCTGGACAGCCCAGGTGGTAGCAGGTATTGACAGAGAGCTGGTGAGTGGGTACCTGTGGTGGACTTCCCAAGGACCTTCAAAATCTTAAAGGTGGGGTCTGCTATCACCACTATTGATGTTTACATATCAGAATGTCAATCTGAAATTCCACCAATGGCACAGCAGAGATTTGAGACATTCTATGTATCAATCACATTTATGAAAATATAAAAATGAAGTGTCTCTGTGCCTGCACAATACTACTGTAGATCCTCATACCAGTTTCAATTGTGCCTCTGTGAAGACTATGGTAGCTAGTTTTTTACTGAGTCAGCCTGAACTAGTCTCAAATCGAAGAGGCATAGCTGAAATTCTTTGAAATCATGGAATAAAGTTCTTTTTTTAAAAATTAAAGAATTCTGTAGACTTGCCCCCCATGCTGTGTGACAGCCAGATGAGTGGTCTGTCTCCAATACCAGCAGTTCTCAGTTTCTTGAGAAGCTCAGTACTCCTGTAGGCCAGAGACTCCCTGCAGGGTACAGAGAGAGAGAGCAAACAGCAAACACAGTCAGACATTGTGCCTTGGGGAGCTCTGGGTTTCTGAGAAGCTTATCAGGAGTTTCTCAACAAATAGCAGACAGGCTTCACTGGAACACAACTTGCACATCACAATCTATCTTCTCTTACAGCATGCAGTCATTGGGAGAAATGTTAAGTGAGTTCTAGGTCAAACCTTCCATTTAAGCAGGACAACCCTAAGGTGCAGCAGGTGGGACAATGTTGCACACAAAATTCATGAATTAGAACATATCCCAGAATCTTCTACAATCCACTGGCGTTCTAAGATAAATGTACCAGGGTTACTTAAAAGACAAAATGATGCAGATAGGCAGAATGTTTGAGAAATACTCTGGTAAACAAAAATAAATACAATGCCTTCCACTTGGGTTGCATACACTTGCAGCAGGCACCCGCTTCATATTCATTTTAAGCACTGTGGATTCTAAAGAATTTTTGAGTGCAGTCCTGAATGCAGTCAAGATATTTATTTCCCACTGAAATCAGTGGAATGCAAGCAACCTAGATGCTTGCAAGACTGCAGCTAGAATAGGCCTATATTCAAATGTTCTTTTTTAGCTGCCAGAGCTTCAGGAGATCAATGGGGATTTATTCCTTCTGAAAAGCCAAAGCAAAAGTGCATTTGAGATTCTACAACTCAACAGGGCTCCTAGATACTGTCTCATGGGTCATTCTAAATTCAATCTTTAAAAGCTGGCAGGCCTAAAAATAGTCCTAGAAACTTCCCAGAAGTGATTGAGACTTTAGTCTTAAGACCATGAAAGATTTCACAGATTTTGGTCTATTAAACTGTTTGCCCCAAGTTACTTGTTTCACTATGCTGTTAGTTCTTAGTTATTCTGGTCTTGTTTTGTAGTACTGTGCTATTCCAGGTCATTTAACCCAAAAACACCAACTGAATTCAAAGACATAATTTGTTTCAAGAATCCCCAAAAGAACTGGGACATAGTGAGATAATTTGTTTATCAGCCATGTTGAGTTCTATTTATAACTAAAGGAAATTTTAATCGCATCTTCCCCATTATCAGTCCATCAGCAAAAGCACACATACATTGCAAGCAAGAAGACTAAAGCTTGCCCTGGGATCTCCAGTTACAGAAGATTTCAGGGAACAAGACTACAAAAGATCTCTGCCCAAGCCTATAGGATTGCTCACCACTGAAACAGACAGTTCCACACTAAACAGGACAAAAGATATAACTTTAGCATAAGGTTGGTTGTGATAAACTTTCTTAAGCATCACTCAAAATGTGAGTCATTCATTTTGGCTGAATCAAATGGAATTTATGGTGCTTATAAGGTATTATATTTTAACATTCATTTTCCATGGTGCCTAAAATATACAAGATTCATTAGAAACCATGTCCTTCTCTGATTATTCACATAATTGTTTAAATTTCTATACAAGTTTCGTTCTTCTATTTGTTATCTCTGTTGGGAGTTAGCCCAGCTGAAGACCTAAGGTATCTGGATGCATTTCTGACCTTTTTCTTTCTTTCCTCACTCTCTGATTTTTGTACCATTTAGCTTGATGAAGAGTTTTATAGAATTCAAAAGCTAACATATTTTGGTAACACTGGAAAATCCTAATACATCTATTACTAATTTTTTTTTACTTCGTTTGTTACCTGTAGCTCTCCACAGGACATTTTGTTTTCCAGTCACTCAGGTGAGTGTCATATTCCACAGATATAATTCTAAGTGATGGGCAGTCAGATGCTAACCATGTCTAAATTTAGAATACATGAAAGACAGAAAATTCACAAACAGGTTCCCATTTCAGGCATTCAGATCAAGAAAAACAGTGACCTAAAACAATAAAGTGCGACTACAAAACACATTTTTCATATATTTTCAAAATGAAAATGTGTGTTGACTGAGAGTAACTTGTTAGAGCTGTGTGTCATTTGAATAAAGGTTTTTGGTTTGTTAGCATTCATTTATTCTCTGTTAACATGAGACCCTCAATTCCAGAAAGGAATTTTCACTAAAACTCTGTTTCTCTGGAAGACATTGTTATGTCTCTCTGGATGGTTGATTAGCTATACCTTCTGCTGAATCAGTCTCTAACATTTTCATCTGCTAGCAGGCCTAAGAACAGGTCATCACCACAAATGGTCAAAGCCAGCTTTGACTTTGGCAACACTTCTCTGTATTTAATAGCTACGCGCCATAGAAGTGTATAAGTGATGCCTTTTTCCAGCATACAGATTAGTGAGGGGAAAAGCATGTCTATTTTGATGTGCACTTGTTAAAGATTATTATATTCCTGTGAAAATACATTTAGCAAGCCTAAATGTGGCGCCTGAGATAGAATCCCAAATTAATGCTACTGAGAGATCTTTCTTGGGAGACCTGAAGGTATGGTCACGTTACACAAAATTGACTATGACTTTTAATATCCATCATACCCCACAGCAGCATAGACCAGCATATTCCTAATATTTCAGGGATGCAGACTGATGTCAGAGAGCCAGCATGGTGTAGTGGACTAGGACTTGGGGAGAGCAGGGGCCCTTTCACACTACACAATCATAGCACTATGATTCCACTTTAACTACCACAGACCTATTGTTCAAACTTCTTCCTCATATTTCTCCCTTCTACAGTAAAAATTCTTGTTCCTAGATCTAACTCTTGTCACATCTGTACCTATATAGTAACTACTCCTCCATGTAGTTAACTTGGACCTTTCTGCACTACACTGTTACAGTGCTATTATTCCACTTTCAACATCCTATGGAATCCTCGAGTTTGCAGTTTAGGGAGGGGTTTTAGAATTCTCAGCCAGAGAGCTCTTTGGCCTCAGTAAATGACAAACCTCAGAATACCAAAGGATGTTGAAAGTGGAATAATAGCTCTATAATGGTGTAGTGCAAAAAGGCCCTTAGTTAACCACATTAGTGGCAACAGCTTCTATTTTCTTAAATAGGAAGCAACATCCAGTGACTATTAATGATATGCCTCCTACCTTTGGCCAGCATTCACTATAATCATCTTCCATATCCACTTCTTTTTCAGATGCAGACTGCTCAACATCCTGCTGCCTCCAAGTTTTAAAGGCTGCTCCCAAAAGGCCATGAACAAAAAGGACATCAGCTTTAATGGGCTCACTGACGATGGAGAGAAGTTTTAAGAGAATATATATTACTTAGAAGCTTGCAGCCAAATAACTGTTTTGTCTACAGCCACTTTCCAACCCTAATTGGATCCTTATGTTTGCTAACACTCCATGCTGAGGTAACAGTAAGAAATCACAACTGACAAAACTTTCCCATTGGGAGCTGCATTCTAGACCTAGCAATTGCTTCTGTTGGGCTCTTTATATTTTGATGATTAGCAAGTTTTAACTATCTCTCTCCATAGTATACAGTGCCACTTGACATTTAAGTGTGGTAAAGTTTCTTCAAAGTCCTCTCTCTGATTACCCTTTTTTTATTCACTTTCCTTTCTTCTCCTCTTTTCTCAAGCCTGTTCTCCAGCATCCCTTCAGCCACTTGTAGGATTTCTTCCATTAGTTTCCTACAGCTTCAGATCTATTCCCAATTTTTGGCCTGTCCAATGTAAGGTGTTAATTCCAGCCAAACCAACATTTAGCTGGTTTAACTGCCTGAGGAACTAAACATTCCATGCCAACATACTGGCTTGTGTCTTCTGTGAGCTATTCTAGGAGGCTACTTTGACTGAAGAGTGAGATAAAAATGGTCTGAATGAATGAATGAATTAACAAATGAATATTTTAAAATACATTTAGACCAGATGAGCTTACAGCGACTAATGAATTAGAAAGGGAAAAAGAGTATGAAGAATCCTCACTTGGTTCGATATTGTGGGTGTAAGAGGTATACTCCATCTGGATACTTCTCCTGCACTGCTTCCCGGTCTAGATTGGCCAAGGCTCTTGCTGCATGGGAAGATTCCATGACATGTGGAGACTTCATCATGTCAGCTAGTACAGAAATCCAACCTAGAGTTAAATTAAAGTGAGTAAGTTTTTACCTCAAAAGGTCAAGGATTGATGATGGCCAATCATCAAGCAGAATCAAGTGATAAAGCTTTTTTATGGACCATAACATTCAAACTCTGTGTGTAGGTGTGTAATGCACGTTTCAATGTTTTACCCTAACACCCTTCCTATACTGATGGACCTGGTACATAAGAGTGAAGCACACAACTTAGCCTTCTCCCCAAGATGCTAATATTTGATGAGCAGGGCACATTCAAATAGGTAACTTCCTGAAGTTTGAAATCTCAGTTACATCACCTATAACACATTTCTTTTGGAGATAAGGAGAGGATAAATTCTTATTTAAAAATTTTAAAAATGGCTTTGCAACATTAACAATCATGAGAGCACAAATAATGTTCACTATGCAACAAAATGTAACAGTGTTACTTGTCCCCGTGTAATACGGAACACTTATTCACTATTTTTTTTCTTTTGCGGAACAAAATGTGAGCTACAGGTCACACATGACTCTCAAGTTTGTTTTCTGCAGGGCCACAAGTGCTGCAGACCTCTCTTGTGCTGCCCACCCTGAAAATTTAGGAGAAAGGCCTAAAATGTTCACCTCCAAAACCTTTTCCACATGAGATAGGAGGACATGGATTGAAATGACCAACTGCAACTCTTGGAAGCTTCTGGGAGCCTGACTGGCCACTGGGGTAGACTGGGGGCTGCCTTTGGAAACTGTTTGGAAACTTCAGCAGGTTCAAAACTCGGCAGCTAGAATGCTGACTGGGGCCAGTTACAGGGAACACATAACTCCCTTGCTAAAACAGTTCCACTGGCTACCTGTTTGTTTCCAAGCACAATTCAATGTGCTGGTTATGACCTATACAGCCCTAAATGGTTTAGATCCAGGCTATTTGAAAGACCATAGCTCCCTGTACAAGCCAGCTAGAACCTTAAGATTCTGGTAGCGCAGTGGTTAAATGCCAGTACTGCAGCCACAATGTTGTGAATTTGATCCTGCAGGGCTCCATGTTGACTCACCCTTCCATCTTTCCATAGGTTGGTAAAATGAGTACACAGTTTGTTGGGGGCAATTAACAAAATACATTGTAAACCGCTTAGGGAGTGCTTCGCACTGATAAGTGGTATAGAACTGCTATTGCTATTAAGATCTGCTAGGGAAGGCCTCCCTTTGTCCCACCACCATCTGAGGCTTACCTGGTGAGGACACGGAAGAGAGTATTCTCAGTAGCTGCTCCCACCCTGTGGAACACTCTTCCACAGGAGGCTAGGCATGCCCTCTCCCTGCTCTCCTTTCACTGATAGGTGAAAAGTTTTCTCTTCAAACAGGCTTTTATATAAGCCACTTAGCTTTATTCATTAACTGTTGTATTGGAATACCCTTTTAAGTGTTTTTATGATTTTATATATATTTAATGTTTTTTAACTGTTTGAATGTTTTTTAATGTGTATCTCTTGTTGGAAGCTGTCTTGGGTACCAATTCCAGGAGAAAGGTGGCCTAGGGCATTTCCACACTAGTCAGTTATAGTGCTATTATTCCACTTTCAACATCCTATGGAATCCTGGGGTTTGCTGTTTAGGGAGGCCGCTCCCTAAACTGCAAACCTCAGGGTTCCATAGGATGTTGAAAGTGAAATAATAGCACTATAACTGGCTAGTGTGGAAATGGACCTAAGATATACAGTAAATAAATAAATATATGCCCCTCTAACCAATTTTTTTGTGGGGTGGAGACTCAGCCTGGAGCAGGAACCACAGGTACAGAATCGGTGCAGCCGTCCAAGATCACAGGGTAGGGATGGTGCAATCAGCACTGGAAGGTGCTCTCTAAATCTTCTGAAGCAAAAATGCTTATAAAGAATATTTTTGTGGAATCCTTCCCCACAATTTTAGAGCATCATACTTTAAGATTACTTATAACATTTGTAAAAACAGGCAATTAAATGAGTAATAGGTGAAATAAATAATAACAAGGAAAACCGCATAATAGTAATGATTCCTTTTTTATATGTATAAAATAGCTTTCTTAATTCTGAAACTTCCAATCTGCAGTCCAGGAAAACTATAACCACTTTTTAAAAGTTATTTTTCTGCTTGATCGATTAGGCTGCAGTTACTGCTCCACAAGGGTAACATTCTATTAAGACATATTCATAATCTCAGCAGTTGTTGCTTTTTACACTATTTTCACCCTTGGACAACTTAGTGCGTTATCACAGAAATTCTTAATTCCCTGAGCTACATGACAAGGCACAGCACACCACTGACGTCCACCCTCTTCTGGGTTCAGCCTACCACAGCTCTCAGTATTTTACTAAGGAACTAGAGAGAAGGGGAAGAGTAGAAAAACAGTTCAGCAGTTAAACAGGCAGTTGGTGTGAGTTCTTGCCAGATAGGAGAAGGCATGCAGAAAGGAAAAGGCAGGGAAATGTTAGGAAGGATACACTTATAACAGGGTGAACTGAATTATCTATGCTTAAAGGGAAACCTTTTACTCTTTTAACATTTACCACTGCCTCAGCCTATTCTTGTCAAGGGATTTGTTGGGTTCCAATCATAAACCACCAAAGACTTGAAGATGCAGATGACTTGTCTTTTGTCAGAACCACTAGAATAAAATAACCCAGAGTGAGTTCTGGTGAAGGAATAGGATAGGTGGCAGGGCCCCCTGGGCACGAGAAAGTAAACTGGGAAGTGTACTGTGCCCCTTGAAATACACAGAGCATCATAATTAATTCCTGATTTCTACATCTGAAGAGACCAATAAGCTTTGGCACTACCTGCACGGGATATAGATGAATGAAGTCGTTCATCCAATGCCATGTTTCCAATTATGTGAATGATACTCCTTTGTATTTTGGGAGAATCTCTACGAAGATGGTATAGTTTCTGCAGCAGTTGAAGCCCTTTGTTTGATTCAATTCCATCACAATGACTAGGAACCTGAAATTATACAGGAAACACAGTAATGATCTGTAAACATCTACAATTATAAAATTGTACTGCAACATTAAGCAATCCACAAAGGAGTAATTTGTTCATCATCAAGAATCTTGCTGGAAACAGATGGAAAATATATTATACATTCAGTGACATTCAAAATCTTAAATAGCAAACATGTCAATGTAAAAAGTCTTTAACATCTCTTAAGAAACAGTACGACTGAAGGAGGGTGAAGATGGGCTTCCTCTAAACTTCTTTTCTGTCTTTTATATCATCTTGTTTCAAGTTTATAGTGATATGAACTAGATTTTTTTCCAGTATGCGAAAATATGGAGAGTCTAAGGATTTGGCAGAGAGTTTGTGCACAAATATTTCTTAGCAGGAATAGAGTATCAAGCCATGCACTCTTTGTATCAGTGTACAAGCCATCATTTAAATTAATTATGGTCCACTGAAAGCAAGCTGGTTGTGACTGTTTCTTCCACAGACTTCAGTGGGTGTTTATGGTCAACAAAATGTTGATTTATTGGATAACTCATGGTTTCTGATCCCACTATTCTTTCACTTCTCTAAATTCTGTGTCACATGCAGAGAACTTACAAGACGGCAAGGTGCTTCCTCCCACACTGTATTTTTATAGAACATACAAGTAGATCTTCTGAAGAAGATACAACATTGATGCCATTTCACAAGCAATGTAGTGTCTTCCTCAAAAGATGCTACTTGTATGTTCTACAAAAATACAGTGTGGAGGCAAGCACCTGTTGAGGAAGCAAGCAAGTTTAGTGAATTACTACAGCCAGAGTCATGGTTACCATCATCTGGGAAACAATGTTACTCAGATTTTCTGTTAAAATGGCACAATATATAGAACAGCTTCTAAGGAATAGGCATAACAACTATACATCAGCTGCAATGGTTGCTAGTGCAATTCAAAATACTAGTTGTTACCTTTAAGGCCCTAAATGGCTTAGAGTAAGAATAATTGAAGGTCAGCCTACACAAACATACATGACCAACCAGTCCTTAAGATTAGCTGCAGCACCTGTCTCTTAGTAGGCTGGTGGTCATAAAAGAACCATGAACAGATCTCAAATTAAAACAATTTTGTATTTGATTTTTGACATGTTTTATGATGACTCTTTCTGATGAACTGCTTTGAGGGGGCTGTCATGGTCACAAATGGCAGTATAGTAATGTCTAAACTAAAAAGCTGCAGAAGTTTAGGACCAGAGCTATGTTACAAATTACCTTGGAATGCTGTACCAAAGCTTGCAAACAGAAGAGTTCCACTGTTTTTGCAGGAACAGTACTGAGACTTTCACAATAAGGAAGCCCATTTCCACCAAAACACCACAAACCTCCCTGAAAGAAAAAAATAAATCAGAAATGAACTTCAGTTCACTTCAGAACAGTAAACAACATCAACACTGCTGTTTATAACAAAGTTTGCGTAACTTGGCCTTTAGGAAAGGGAACAGGGTCCCAACTTCCAGTTTTCACTAGTTGCTGCAACTACCTACTTCTTTCAGTTTCATCAAGAAGGCAGTAGTGCAAATGGAGGACTCGGTGTATCTTCTCTGCTATTAAACTTATTTCCTAGGGAACATATTAAAATAACACACTATTGATTTGAAATTTTAACTAAGTTTTAGTCCTCCTAATCTTCCCCCTAAAAATATTGGCTACATATTTATATTCTTCCTTGTTGAGCTGCACCTTCTTCTGCTTCTTATACATGTCTCTTTGAAAGCTCTGTTCCTTATGCAACCATCCTGATTTCTTTAGCTACTTCCAAATTTTCTTTCTTATTGGAGTTGCTTGCAAATGTGCTTTCAATACCTCAATCTTAAGAATCCTTTCTTTTTGATTATTTCTGACCATGGAATCTCACTCAAAACCTTTTCAAACTTACTGAAATCCACTTTTTAAGGTCCAGAATATGTGTCTGAGTACACTTAGTTTTAGCTTTCCTTTACATAAGAAACCCAAGAGGGTATAACTTCTATCCAAAGTTTCAATTATTTCCAGTTCATTTATCAGTTCTTCCCTGTTTTTGAGAATCAGGCCCAAGACAGTTGATCCCATTGTCACTTCTTCCACCCTTTGGAAAATGTAAGTTAAGGGAGGGATTTGTTAGACTTTTCATTCTCACTACTATCACTGTAATTTTTGAACATTTGGTAATGTGATCTCCAGCACCTCAGGAAACAAAAAGTCTTACTCAAAAGATGCAAGCTCAGCTTGTTTACCTCCTCCTCCAACCTCATGCAATGTTCCTGTTTACTGTTCCTCTGCACAAGCTCCTGCTCATGACAAGACTATGAGAATGGCTGTACATGGCTACTTGCTTGTAGCTCCACATCCAGGAAGCTTCAAGACTTATTCCTCACATCCCCTTAAATCAAGTGCTCTAGTAGGACACACGCAAACAGGCTAACCTCAGAACAGATCAGCCAGACAGGGAGCCTTAATTCAAATTACACTAGCTTACCTTGTTCTATCCCTTCAATCAGTGCCTTGCAAAATGCTCCTACGCATGAGCTCCTACTCACAAACAGGCTGTGAGGATACATAAATAGCCAGCCAGGCCAACTTTATCAGCAGCCCGGAGCATACAGAGATTTTTTATATATAGCCATCAATTTATGTAAAAACAATTCCAATTAGAGAATATACCTTTTGTGCAGCAATTGTCTGACTACTTTCTCTTAAAGCCAAAGATGTAAAATACTGTACACACTGATCAAGGTCCGTCTGAGGTAAAGCTGCCAGCAGTAGATGGAGTTCATCTTCTAAACAAGCCTATAACATAAAACAAGAACAAAAAAAATCTGTTAACTCTTGTGGCATTAGATGTCATGAAATTATGTGATAATACTGGACTACAGAAAATACATTTTTTTGAGTAGAGTAAGCCAGAGTGCTATTCTTGAGTGTAAACTCCTCAACTATCATAGATACACCAGTCTTACTTTGTCTCGAATACCAGGGGTCTTACATTTCTTATTGCTTCCTTTAAGTGCCATTTTGTCCTGCTGAACACAAGTAGGAAGAAACCCCAAATAGGGATTCAGTATGCTCATGTGAGGTCCAAAAAAAAGGAGAGAAGCCAAGAGCATCAGGCAAGTCCCATTTATTCACTCACTGACCTTCTTGTGTTAAGGGCAAAGGTCTGAAGGAAGCTTCTACTCATATCTGCTGGAATGTAAATAGAAGTCCTTGCAAAAATCAAGATTCCTGATTTCATGGAGCCATTTTAGAGCATACATGAGAAGGTCCTTTTAGACGTTCCTGCTCAACATGAAAACACACCCATATCTCCAGCCTCATTTTAAAGTTCAAGTGGGTCAGCTGAATACTTGCACTGGGTTAGAGACAGTTAACAACAATGGGAATTTAGAAGAAATACAGCTGTTCTACATGGATGAATATTTCTCTAGACATTTTTGGCCAATACTAGCTCTGAGACTTGTCATATCTGCTGTCAGAACCTTCTTATGTATCCATGAGCACCTTATTGGGAGCAAAATATCAGAGAGCTCCTTCTTCAGTAGTCATAGAATCCAAAACAATCTGTGTTCCTTTTGTCCACTGAGCAAGGCTACCATTGAATAATATAGAGTAGCAAGTCTGGAGAAGCAGTCTTTAGTGTAAGATGCTTCTTCCCTAATTCCATGTAACTTATCGAGTGTAACTGCTTGCAGATCTTGGGATTAAGCAATTGTTTTACTTCACTTCTTGGGTTGCACAGATCCCCATGCCATGTTCCTTCCCTGAAACCATATCAAATATTTACTGATCCTCATCTTTCTGTACCCACTTGAATCTAGTTCTTTTTTCCTTTGCATTCCTCCTCTGAACTTACTGTCTACCTGCAGATATTAGGTCATTCTTGACTATATCACTGCAACTATATGATGATGGATTCCATGACTACTGACCTTAGAAGTCCAATCACATAATCTTCGCCCATGGCTTTCAGAACAAGCTACTCACAGTGGAAGCTGTAGAACAAGCTACTCAGTGTGATATTTCAGACAGGAGTCTGTTCTTGCTCTTTGATTCAAGTCCTAGTCACGTAATCATCAACAGCTATGAGGACTGTCTAACCAAGGCTACCAACAAGTCTGTCAAATCAGAATTCTTAGATTTCAAAAATACATTGGTTGACATATATGAACATGCCTATTCATCCTTAGATTAGCTCTTGAACATTATTTATGAAATATTTCTGTGAAAAGAAGCAGTTGAACAAGAGCTGTCTGTTTATTACTGTACATACATCTTTTGGTTTTGGTAAAAGAACAGGTGGTAGGAAAAACCGAAGGTCAACATCTTTACTTCGTGCTAAACCAACAGCAGTTCTATGATCAATGGCTTGGGCAGCTGTTCTATATTGATAATCTGCATTAAAACAAAGAAAGGTTACGGCTAACATTAATTATTTCCCACTTAAGCTTTATAAAGTCCAAATAAAGCATTTTTGCAATGAATAAATGGAAAGAGACATATGATAACTGACATGGATCGAGGAAAAGGGAAGCTGCTCTATCTGCATGTTTAGAGGGAATTGTAAGCACAGAAGTGAGAAAAGAAGATATAGATAAGTCTCAGATTTTGCAGAGCGAGGACACTAGGGATGAGATGGAATTCAGCAACAACATGAACTCAACACTAAATTTAGTATTTTTAAAGTGAAGCAGCCAAATAATTATTTTAAAATTCAGAAACCAGTCACTCGCATGGAAGGCAATCTAATCCCTCAAATACTGATACTGATTTCAATGAATGGTCTCACAGGCCACTGAGTCCACCCAATGCAGGGACTTCAGCTAGGTCATCCCCAGCAGGTAGCTGCCCAGCTTCTTTTGGAAGATAACCATAGAAAGAATCTCTCTAGGTAACTGGTTCCATTGCCAAACCGCTCTTACTGTTAAGAAGTTCCATCTAATATTAACATCCCCTCTCAAATCAACCTGCCACAGCATTAAGTTAATTAGAGGACACACCAGGAGATGTACACATCAATAAAGGAGGGCATCTTCTGTGCAATGACACAATGAATGTGGAATGCCTTCCAATAGTAAACACGCATGGCACCAAAGTTGCATTCTTCTTAGTGCAATCTTTTTTTTTTTTTCAAATTTGCCAAGGCACTTTAATTCTAAGTTCATTGACAGGCAGACAGGCAGGCAGACAGATGAAAGAAGCTGGTTAAAACAGTTTTCATGCCATTCGATTTTAACATATTGAGCTTTTATTTATATTGTATAAAAATATTAATTTTGATGTACACAACTTCAAAATCTTCTTCGGACTGAAGATTTGTTTTTTTACATTAAAAAAATTAAAACAATGAAACTGTGTGTCATAATTGCGCATGCAGCAATAACCAGTCTTTTGTCAAAAATGTAAACAAAAATTCTATGCACCCTTACACTATTCCTTTTATTTTCATTCAGGTTCAAGTTCAAGCGAAATTTAACATGTAAGTTTCAGATCAACTCTAACTGGAATATACATGTGGGTTATATCTGAATTTAAAGTAGATCACATTGTGGCACCATCAGCTCCCCCACCCCACTCTCGTCTGTAAAAAAGATTTTTAGAGCAGAAAAAGATGGAGGGAATCAGCAGACTGAAAGGAAAGGCTCACAACTGGGCTCATAAATTTAAAATGGATCCTTGCTGAAGTCTGAAGTTAAAAGGGATTACAGATATGAAAGGATTCTATGTTACTGACTGGAAGTAATCATGATTTTTTCATTGTATCATTAATCTATCCAATACTGGCCCACAACTGTGGGAAGGAGCCCTGGTGGCGCAGTGGTCAAATGCCAGTACTGCAAGCCACAAGGTTGTGAGTTCGATCCTGTCCGGCTCCAAGGTTGACTCAGCCTTCCATCCTTTCGCAGGTCAGTAAAATGAGTACCCAGCTTGTTGGGGGCATGTATAGAAATGTTTCAAAATACGTGCTATTTGTAAGTTGTTCGCTGCCTCGATCCATATGGAGAGGCGGGATACAAATAAATAATAATAAAAAAAACTGTGACCATAATTTGGATCTGATACTACTAAGAATTCTAGTCAAACAAAATAATCACGTAAAAATGTGAATATTAAGGCATATATTTATCTCAGTCTTGAATCAATTGGAAATTCTCTTGTATACGCTCCACTAAAATATAAACGCTCTTGCAGTGTTCTCATTGATTCAAAACTGCTTGATAGTTTCTGCCTTTATTTACAGTTCACAGGGTTCTTTCCATACTAGTGTTTACAAGTCAACAGTCACGAGATAAAGCACTATGGCTATCTTAAGAGACTACTTTACCACGCCAGTATTGATTGGAGGCCAGTTCCTGTACAGCTTGCAATCGGACATTTTTATCTTCTGACTGGCTTCTTTTCACAAGCAACCACAAGGCACACTCATGCTCTTCTGCATCAAATGTACTGAAGCGTTCTTCACCACCGCAAAATAAACAAAAACATTTTCAAATTATTACACTTCCTTTACTATGCTCTACATTATCAATAGGAATTGAACATAACTTCTTCCAGAACAACATTTTAAAACATACTACATAAAGAATGGCATTATTTCATGAACAAACACTACATAGGCATAAACACAAAATACAACCATACAGAAAAAGGGGTTATATAGATAGCATACTGATAACACCATTATTCCTTATTTAATAATAACTTGAAAATCTGTGATTTCATCAGTCCCTATGCCAAAAACGATTATAGCTGTTTCATGGTGTTGGCATTCATAATTCATGTGGACTCTTCACCACCCAACAGCCAACGTTCTGTGGATGAGTCTTTCTATACTCAGCCAGGCTAGTCTTCAGCTGACCAACATGCAGTCTGCTCCTTGGGCCATAGTCCCACCTTGGAACAACTTCCCCAATTCTTAGTTCTGCCAGCAGCAGCCTTTGTGCTTCAAAGTGGTTCACACACATTGCCTCAATACTCCTTTCAACAGTTCTGTGAGGCACAATCATATTACCCCCAGACTGTATATGGGAGATAGTGGTACAGTTGCTTGTTCAGGTCCCCTTAGGAAGTTCCTAGCAGAAATGAGATTTGAGGTGGCAATTCTCTAATTACAAATCAGTCTCTGTCATTACACTGGAGTAGCTTTAAACATGCAATCTTAAGGGATGGTTACTAAGAAGAAGAGAAAGAGTTAGAGCAGAACTAAAACCTGTATCTGTCTTGAAGGCACCATCATGTCTGGAGGCAATACTATTTCAGGTAATAATATCCTTTCCATATAGCTTTGGACTACAGTTCTTGACAGAATGCCCCCTTACCATAAGTATTTACCTGGGATCTGAGATGAAGGGCCTACCCCAAGTGCACCTTCACTGGAAATTTAATGGATGGCTATGAAAAAAGCAATGTTTTAATACTGCTAATAATGCTCATCTGGCACCAGCACTGCTATTCTGATACTAGGCTATGGCCTTTCTGTCCTCCTATTAAATTATCACAAACATGACATGCAAAAATGGAATGGTTTTTCCAGTATGCAGCTGAGCCTGTTGACAGCTGAGTCTGTTGATTCTTTGGGACAGCTGAGTCTGTTGATTCTTCAGTCATGGAGTTAGACCTTCTGCCATGAAAGAGGAGGTAACCCTACAACCTTGCAAGCTAGATAAAGGTATGAATAGAAAGGTATGAAAAGAGGGCTACACAAGGCATTTCTCTTCCAGGTGGAGAAGCTGCACAAAGACCCCAAGAGGCAAGATGAAAACCACACTAGATCAGCAGTCAAAGAACAGGAAAAGAAGGAAGTGGTTTTGGAGTACATGGCTTAGTTCAAAACAAAATAGAGACAGCAGTTCGGGGTTAAGTCTTCAAAATAATGTCCTAATTGTGAAGCACTCAGGGCATCTCAGTGAGCACTACAGGAAAAAAAGGTAGTTAGATTAATCATAGATTTGACCAAGCAATCGGAATCTTAAAGTTCACCTCTTTATGTAAAACATACCATCAAATGGCCTTCGAAATATTCTAGCAGTTGATTCTAGAATTTTCCTTGCTGCTCTGTGAAGTTCCTTTCTCACCTGGTAAGTAATTCCTACAAAAACAATGTACATTAGGGACAGCCCAAAATACAGTGAGTTCCAATCTTATTGAGCATACTTCTTATAAACAGCATATTGGCTTTACTCTTTAATAGTGCAGTTTTTCCCTCCTTTATAAAGCCTCTGGACATGGATTACGATAAAACTTATCAGCTAGGAAAAGGGCATTGTTGGCACCAGTATCTGCAACCTGAGGGTTACCAGGACTTGTTGGATGCCTTGGCTTATGCGAATGGGGAGGAGGGAGGGGTGTAACAGCAGTAAAGTTTTGCCTCTGCTTTTTGAATGCCAGTCAGAAAGAAGAAAGACTTATTCAGTTAATGGCTTAATGGTACAGACAAAACGCCTGCTGTAATACAGTGGTTCTCTGTGCCTTTGGTCAGATGTTTTGGACTTTTTTGGACTTTTAGTTCCTCGGCCATACTGGCTGGGACATCTGGGAGATGAAATTCAAAACTTCTGGAGGAACAAATGTCGAGAACCACTGCTTTACAATGGAATATGTTTCTTTAGTAATCTCAGTATTATAATACTCTTGTAATGTCCAAAATACAGAAGTTATTTTATTAGTTCTCCTTTATCATTGGTTTTTTTCCCCTTAAGCTGCCTTCTCAAATTTTTCTGATTAAAGCAGTAGCACAATAGTTTCTTACCTCGATATCCATTTGGATCTAAAGAAACTGTTTGTAAATAAATGTAGGATTTCAACTTTTCTTGCTGTACCACTTGAGTATCAAAAGAGAGTGATTTTTTTAAAGTCAGAATTTCATATGCAGCAAACATACAGCCACTTAAAAGGAGAGACAGAAAGAATAAAACATAACAGAACAAGTATAATGCATACCTTTAAAACAGTTATCTCTTAAGTGAAAACTGAATCCATCTTTGTGTACAGTTCTTGTACAGTGTAAGTCTTGTACAGTATACATTTTCAGTTAAACAAACTGATTCAGACATAAAAAAACCCTGTCCAATATACTATAGCTTATCAGTCCAGGAACAAACTGTGTATCTGTGCACACCCTCCCTCTTTGTCTACTCCTTCTACCTTTATTTCATGTTCGATTTCAATAAAGCTATATTGGTTTCTTGAACCACAGTTTTCCTGTGGCAGCTGACTCAGGGAACTACAGTGTCAGGGCTGCCATCCAAACTAGGATGTGAAACCATCATCAGATCCTGACTAGGAGGCAGAACACTAAATCATTGCAAAGATGCAGCAGGAAAACTCCTCTGTGAACAGGATCTTTGAGCTTAAATTAATGTATAAATGTCTTCAATTAACTATCAAGCAGTGTACCAGCACTTCTCTTAAAACACACAGTTGGGGAATAGTAATTTATCATCTTCAGTACTATCTAAAAAATATGGAAGGCAATTTATATTGGCAGCAAGGAGGACAGGGAGCACAGAAGAGAACAGGATGGTTAACTGTAACTGTAATTCTTCAGGAGATCACCTGTGCTCTCACATAAATAGGTCTACTACTTCTGCAGAGCTTCACAGGGAAAGTTCATGAGCTGAGTAGGTTTGATGAAGGCCCTGCCTTCTCCTTCCTAAAACACATGTTCTTGTGCACCAGAGCTATTGCTCTACAGTTCTACAGTCTGCTGTAGATTGAAGCTGGATGTGCAAGTGGAGAAGAGGTGTGTTACAGCACAGATGACCACTGAAGGAACTATTGTTACAGGTAAGCAACATGTCATTTTTCTTTGTGTTTACTGTCCCGTACACAAATAAGGGAGTGACAAAGCTGACTTGATGGAGATGAGGCAGCCCAAGTGAGGATCAATGAAAGTTAAATGACTGATCATCTTCATGCACTTTACAGTCCAGGTGGAAGTGTTTAACAAGTGCCATCATCGCATGGAAACAGATGGGGTGACTTCCTGAGAGCCTCTGTTCTTTGTCTATAGAAAGCCAGCATCTTTCTCATCCTAAGCTAATGAAGAGACTGTTCCAACTGTGAAGATGGGTTCTGACAGACGGCTAGCAAGACAATGTCCTATCACATATGACAATCTCACACTACCTTAAGCAAAAATGACATGTCTGGTCCTAGAATCACCTTCTCTTCTTAGAATGTCAGGTATGGCAGATCTGATGGAAAGGTCCATAGCTCACTAGACCATCTTGTTGAGGTAACAAGTAATCTTGAACATGAACATATATGATGCCACTGATGCCAGAGCTTCTAATGGTTTTGTCATGAACTTTGACAATACCAGCATTAATGATCTTGCAGACACCACCTCCATAACTGTCAGCTAAAGATGAGCCAAATCTTGAAGGATTTTTTCAACTATGATAGAACAAAGAAACCGGTGACTGTTCTGATAGCTGCCAAGATGCTATGGTTGCTAAGTACACAGAATGCTTCCAGATGCCCACAATAGTCAAAAGATGTGCTGATCTAACATGTCCTGATTCTCCATGACATGGGATGAAGAATGTTCAAGTTTAGGTGTCACACTTTACCCTGGGAGTATGTCAGAATCATTACAGTCAGGTCAAGGCAGATGCATTCCCAATAAGAGAACTGGATTAAGATGGGAAACCATGACTGTCTTGGCCACCACCAGGCTATCAGGAAACAATTTGCCCCATCTCTTGGATTTTCACTAGAACTCTGGTGATCAATGGTATCAGTGGGAACATATACAACAGAGGTCTTAAGTAGGAATGGGTGTCCCCTAGGGGTGCTGGACTGAATCATGCTCTACTAACATATCTGAGGCATTTGCATTTAATTTATGAATCAAACATAGCTACCTCAGGATAACCCCACCTGGCCAAAATGGTCTGAAATGCTGCCTGAGCAAGAGACAACTCATGGATCATTAACTGATCATGACTGAGGGATTCTGCAAGTGTATTTTCCACTGATGTCATATGAACTGCCAGCAGGAAGTTTTGCTATGAAATGCACCATTCCACAAGGGATGATATCAGGATTCTTGATCTCATGTTGTCCAAAGCCACCTGCACTACCTTCTGCCATAACTGAGATTCAAAGCCCTGAAAGGTCTTCACTACTGTCAACACTAGCTAGTATGCTAATGTGTAGACTCTTTTCCTCAATTGCAATGTGTTCCCCAAACTTCCTATGATGCTTCTGTATTCACTGCAGTGTTAGTTGCTGTGGACAAAATGGTATGCTCCTGAAGAGATGGTGAGGTTTCACCCACCACTGTAGGGTGCAATGCACACAGTGTGCCTATATAAAAATGTGGACCTCTTATTGCAAAGAATATTGAAGTTCTTCAAGAATCATTTCTTGCAATTTGAAAAATTTTAGGTGAGTGTGCAGTATTACTGATATGGTGGACACCATCAAACGTTACAACTGCATTACTGACTAGCCCTATTATTTTCATAGAACAATTTGTATGCCAAAATTTGCCCTTTCTAGTGGTAGAAATACCCACGTTTGCCAGAATCCAACTTGATACCTATGAAGTAGATCAACAGTACCAGTGTTTATATTTTTTTTAACTGACCCAAGGCACACAGGGGTGACAGAGTCCTCTCTAAATCCCTACAAAATTTTTGCTTGGATGATGCCACCAGCTGCAATGAACAAGGTTACTACTGCCATAACCTTTGAAAACACACATGGGACCATCAAGAGACCAGAGTATTTTGTACTGGAACATCTGGGACCCCACTGCAAATCTTAGGAACCTGAGATGCTGAAGACAGATTGCAATGTGGAAGTAAGTATCATGAAGTTCCACTGCTATAAATCAATCCTGTGATCTTAGGAGAGGAAGGATAGACTGTAAAGTTATCATCTGAAACTTCTTTGGTTTGATACAATGGTTCACTCCATTTGAACTGAGAACTGAAGTGACCCACTTCTTAGAATTATGAAATACCAAGAGAAGTAATTTGTAAAGTTTTCACAAGGTGGTACTCCTTCTATGGCCTCTTTCTATAGTAGTGTGTGGATTTTTTCTCTCAAAATTTAGGAAAGGGGTGTTGATCAACATATCCCTACAGTGACAGGGCTGGGCAGAAGTGATAATTGTTAATTTCACAGACACTGCTGGAGATATTGTTGTGGGTGCTGATATGATCATATAATTGAAGAAACCAAGATGGACTTAGCCTGGGTCTCAGGGAAGCAAACTGAAGTAGAGATGTCTGGTTGAATCAAATACGTTTGGACCCAGTCCTAGATTTCTTTGAAGAAGAGAAAGAGCAACATCTAGACTGGCTAAAAGAACATATATTGTACAAATATTGTGAAGATTGCCCTGGTAAATGAGGTGAGGTCTTAGACTTTGAACTAGAAAATTATTATTTTCCTTTTTCTAGCAGGATTTCTGTGATCTATGTGAATGAGTTTGCATGCCAAAAGCCACATTTTAAGCTGTGGTACTCATCTTAATCAAGTGTCTACCACCTCATCAGTTTTCAAACTGAATAAACTCTCCCCATCAAATGAGAGATTACCATAGCTATTCTAGATCTAGTGTTCTGTAGTAAACTAGCAGATCTAAGCCAAGCCTATTGTAGAAAAATCTGCCCCAAGACTAGCTGCTCTGATTTACTGCACTGCTAGTCTGTTAGCATCCTGCTGAAAAATAAGAACTACATTTTTTTGCTCATCTGGGATACAGGGCATAAATGACATGTTCTCCCAGAGGAACTGTTAATAGCTTGCTGTATTGGCCTTTTAATTAGCCACCCCAATTGGCTTTAAAGTTACCACCAATACTATCAATGGAAGTTGATTTTGTGCTTAGCTTTATTCTTTTTAGCTACTGACTCTGTGTCAACAGATACTTTTATATGTTGAGGTTCTAGCTGAAGGGATCTACTTGGAGTTCAGGGTAGTAGAGATTGTATCCTCCATCCTTGTGGTCCACAGCATAGTCAGTAACAAGGCTAATAGATTCATCTCAGTTACTACTGAGGAGCCTATCAGTATTGCAACTAATGCCGGCCCCAGTGTCATCAGTGACAACATCACTGTCAGTGTTGACATGCAGTGGCTGTTGAAGAAAGCATAGGTTTTATCAAAAGCTTCAGTACAGGTGGAGTTTTACAAATTGAGTTCAAGGCAGAGTATAAAACTGAATTTTAGCTGCTTGGTCTTTGTTGTTGTGTGCCTTCAAATAATTTCCAACTTATGGTGACCCTAAAGCAAACCTATCATGGGGTGGGGTTTTTTTTTTTTTTTGCAAGATTTGTTCAGAGGGGATTTACCTTTGCCTTCCTGATGCTGAGAGAATGTGACTTGCTCAAGGTCACCCATTGGGTTTCCATGGCTGAGTGGGGATTCAAACCATGGTCTCCAGAGTCATAGTCCAATACTCGACCTTTAAAAATTGCCCCAGCTAGTAAAGCCAAAAAGGGAAAGTCTCTTCTTCAAACTTTGTGAAGTAAAACATCTACAAATCAAACAAGGCTAGACTAAACTGCCCTCAACCAAACAAAACAAACACTGGGTAGAGCCATCAGATGATGATACTTTTTCACTGCAAGTGACACATTTCTTAAAAGAGCCTTGGAGGCCATACTCAAAAATGCATACCAAAAAGGAACTGAGGAGATTGTGGCTTTGGCACACAAGAGCATGCAGGCTGGGAAAAAGAGGGTAGGGTTCCTGACAAAGCTACTCAGCTTGCGAACTTTCCATTTGAGGCTCTGAATAGGTGCAAGACACATTTATACATGCCACAGGAACCAGGAAAAAGAACAAACCAGCACCAAAGTTTCCACCATTTCCTCCCATTTATTCCCTGCCCTGAAATGGCATCCCTAGTTTTAAGCTGCTAAGCAGAGAGGCAAAGCAACAGTGACAACGTAGAGATCTCACTCAGCTCTTACAGAGCTCATTGCTTTATAATGTGGAGAGCAAGACACAGCAGTCGCAGTCTCAAAATCAGCACAAAAAGGTTTGCTTTATTTCACTTTGAAAAATCAGTTTCAAACCTACTGACTAGAAATGAAGGATAAAGTCAAAGATCACCCAGGTCAACTATTATTTTTAATATGAAAGGAGGAAGAGAGTCCTGTGCCAACTTGAAGAGTAAAGGATTTATTTTAGTGTGAGATTATAATCTACTTCTTCAGATATGTGGAAGAAGCACAATCAATGGAATGCACACTGGATAGCCAGTGTGGTAAAGTGGTTTGAGCACACGGCTAGGACTCCAGGAGACAAGGGTTCATAACCCTGCATGGCTGTGGAACTGGTGGCCTTGAGCAAGTCACACTCTTGCCAAGAATACCCTACAATAAGGTCTCCCTAAGTAAGAGCTGATTTGAAGGCACATAACAGCAAAAGAAACATCAGAAACAGGCCTCAGATATACATGTACACTTTCAAATTCAGACCACACTGTTGTATGGGTTGTGATCAGAGAGTGAACATTTTTTGTCTTCTTTTTTTCTCATTACTAATGTACCTTTATGATGATTGTTCAAAAGATAACATAGCTGTTTTGCCTGAGGAGACCAATTTTGATTAATAGATTAAATTCAACCTTCAATAACCACTTGTATTATTAAAAACTATGTATTTTGTAGAATATGTTTATCCACAATTTCTTTCAGAAGTAGCCTTCGTTTTTGGGTAAGTCACCTGACTTGGGTAAGACTCACTGCGTACTATAGACCTTCACAGTGAAAGATGGAAAATTAATATACACCACATCTTTAAAGTCACTGGAATTTTTAAAAAGTCACATATAGGGACAAAGATAGTATCATTTCAGTTTTAACTGTATAAATGAAAACAGATGTTTTTTAGTTAACACTTACCCAAGAATAAGTGAACCAGTTAATTTTGCAATTTTCCCTTAAAAATTAAAATACTCAGCATCAGTGTATATTCAAAAAGGCAGATTTTAGCATCAATGAATTGCTTAATGATATCAGAAATAACAGAGATGGGTAGAAGCAAATTAATTATATCTAGATTCCAGAGAAATCAATATGAAAAACCTACAACACAAGTACAGCTAATTTTCAGTGGAATCCTCTGCATGCTTATGGAAAAGTAAATATCATTACATTCAGTAGTGTTTAATCCTGGGATTCAATATTAGAGAGTACAGGATTGTAGCTTCAGTGAGGATTTAATCCAATATTTTTAAAAACATACAGTAAAGGTATTAAAGCTTTATTTAGAGTTGGCAGTAAGACTTGCTAAATGTGAGGGACTCAATTTGAGTAAATGTGCATAGGATTAGATTGACAAAGTTACTTATTTCCATTAGAAGAATTCACTGTGTTTTTTTTAACATGTATGCTGCTTCCTCTATCACTTTGACCAGTTTTAAATTACTTGTCACACTTAACAGATTATTCTGATTCTGAAGGGGCTCCGCCACTGGATGCTACTTTTAGATTATTTTGAGCTAAACATTATATTAAGCTGTTTTACATTTTACTGATGATACCAATAAGCATTATTCAGGTTTTCCACAGATTGCTAGAATTCAACAGCATGTGACAGAAAGAGAAATTTGTTCATTCCTAGCATTAGCTATCTGAATTGCAGAACTATTTTTGGCTTTTTTCAAAGAAATACTCCTAAACTCAGTAATTCAGAAATCATACATCATGATTCACCAGATAGCTATAATAGATATATATAGAGATCATGAATTTACTGATCAGCAGTAGAAAGCAATAAAACCAACGACGCAATGGTCAGCTGTATGATCAAAAACTGCACACATCCTCTACTATTAAACCATATACAGTGGAAACACCACGAATACATAATTATGACAAGGAAATGTTCCTTGCATTCACTGATATTTCCCATGGTATGTCCACTTCCTGTTTCCCAGTTCAGAAAACAGACAAAAATCTCAAACCAAAACAGCTGACTGCAGCTACTGGATTTTTTAAATTAAACTCCTGAACAATCTTGTTAAATGGGGATGGAAAATCTCCCAAGCAAATGCTACCAGGGCAGTTGTCCCAATCAGCCTCATGCAACATCCTCAACTAGGGGCCTTTCTACACTACACTTTTATAGCGCTATTACTCCACTTTCAACGTCCTATGGAATCCCAGGGTTTGCAGTTTAGGGAGGGGCCTTTAGAATTCTCAGCCAGAGAGCCCTTTGGCCTCAGTAAACTGCAAACACCAGAACTCCACAGGATGTTAAAAGTGGAATAATAGCACTATAACAACATAGTGTGGAAATACTCCAAGTTAGAAAGGGACCTCTAAGCAAGACTATTGCTGTTGAGCTTCATATAAAATAATCAACAATATTTTCCCCTTAGGCTAGAGTGAGCAAAGTGCAGCCCCTGGGCTCAACTGTTTTGGTCTCTGGAGCTGCTCACCAGTCCTCAAAAGCCTCTCAACCCTCCAATTTTATTTTAAATATGCAGCATGGTTTTCAGGAAATATTTGTCCTAGAATCATGCAGAAATCGCCCTCACCCATGAAAATATGTAAAAACATCTCTCACAAGCACCCCAGAACACCATACTACCCCAAAGACCTCCATTTTCTTCTGCCATCACTCTCAAAATGGTGAGGGGAGAAAACATGCCTTCACTTCCTGCTGCCATGTTGAGAAGGCCTGCAGAGGAAATATCATTATTTCTTCCTCTCCTCCTGTCACCATTTTGAGAGTAGCTGCAGAAGAAAATAGATATTTATTTGGTTTACATGGAGAAGGGGGAAAATAGACCCATGGCCCTTATGCAGTTGCCAACTCTTGCTTTAAGCTAATAATAATAGATTTGCACTTACTGATATCTTTCCATGATTGGTTGGTTTTCCGGGCTGAATCCAAAGTTCCTATCTTTCTACAGCAAATCCCACAATAAGCAGCCAGTGACATTCTGCAAAGGTTTGAAAAAGTAATTTAACAGGTAGGTCTACACCCAAACTTTTCTCCTACACCCTAGTCTCATTTGTCAGATGCTTGTGGTTGCCCCAGCTCAAGAATAGGACATTATTCTTCAGGATGCTTTTGACTTCTGCATTTGATTATGTTAGTTGAGCAGGATTCCACTTACAGTGCAGAGAAAATTATGAATCTCACTGTACACAAAATCTGCAGCCTTGCCTATGCTATGCGTCACTAACACGTGCCATTGACAGGTGGTATAACAGCTAACAGTGCACCTTAAAAAGACACAAGTTAGAAAATGCACCACAGCACATTGCTTAACATAAGTGCATGAAGAAGCACTACTAAATAAATCTGTGTCCAAATACTGTACCAGTATCCACAGGTGACTGGGGCCCAGGCCTAAATTACCCTGGGTGATGAGTTTAAAAGGGTTCCATCATGGAGGCACCTTTAGAAGAAATAGTATAAATATACCTATAGTCAGGATTGGCCTATTAGGGAGAAGGGAAATTTTTCAACACATGAAATGTAAGATGTATGGTGTCTTATGTACTATACACACACACACACACCACAAATATTCAGTATTAATATCATAAATATTGAAGCATTTTACAAGTACTATGTGTCTTATACGTGTGAAAAATTTCGTTTATAAAAAGAAATGTGCCTAAGAATAATATAAAAAACTCTAAACACATTTTTTCCATATAGCTAGACTGGAAATGTTTATGTGATACAATAAACCTCCATAAGGAGTATAAAAAGGAGGAAGGAAACAAAGAAAGGTAGCAGCTCCATTTTTCCTCTTCTCCCGTCCTACCTCCTTTTTATGCTGCAAGAGACTAAAACAGCTATTTCTTTGCAAACCACGAACCGTGTAGGTAAGCCACTATATAAAGAATGGTAAAGCTGCATATTTATTCTCTTGTAATACAGACTTTCAGAAACTATAAAGCTTAAAATATTCATAAGGGGAAAGACAATGCCATTGCCTATATCCTTGGCCATTTCCACACTAGCCTGTTATAATGATTCCACTTTCAACCTCCTCTGGAATCCTGGGGTTTGCAGTTTCGGGAGGGGCCAGGTGGTCCCTCCCGAAACTACAAACCCCAGGATTCCAGAGGAGGTTGAAAGTGGAATCATCGCGCTATAACAGGCTAGTGCGGAAATGGCGAAGGTGAATCTACCACAAAGGCTCTAATCGGCGGGGCAGACAGTTGGAAGAGACTGTTTCAGATTTACTCTAAACCGTGTAGATTCTTCATAGGCATCCCATCTATGACACGCCATCCCAAAAGTAGTTAGGGATTAAGCTTCATGAGCAAGTGACCATGGTCTTCAAAGCGAAAACGACACACCTTGTTGAATGCAACATATCCATTTTGTAAAGCTCACTTATCAGCAGGTAAACCAGATTAACAGCTCTACAGCAATAGAACACCCTCTCCCACACGTGGGAGTGTATTTTATCATTTATAATTTCGAAATCTTGTACTGTAAAAGGCCCCTGGACAGGGAAAAAAACAACAACAACCCGATTTTCTTCAGGTGAAATGAGATGGTTTTCTACAGAATACTCCACCTCCTACTTTTAAGTTCGACAAGTTTTCATCCTAAACAAATAGACGGAAGGCAGAACCACCCGTAGTTTTGTTATCTATACACTTGACAACTATTTGTTCCAACTTGTGGAGAGTACACAGCGTCGACAGCATGAGTCCTACTGTGGAGAAGAAAACTGAGGTAAAAAATAATAAATAAAGGAAGACAAGCCCATAATGGTTTCAGGGAGACTGCAACACTCATAGCTGGCTGTCCTTAGGCTATACTACAGAGCCACTGGACCACTAAGCGCCCTCTCCGAGCCCAGCCTTCGCCGCCCCTCAGCTTTACAAAGCTCGCGGCTCTGCCCTCCCGCCACTTTCCTCTCTCCCTTGCCCCCTCCCCCTACCTGTCCATCACAGTTTCCCGACCCAGCCGTCAGCCATCAAGTTTCTCCGCACCGCCTACGCGCTCGTGCGTGCGTCCGGCGACGCGACACGCCCACACGCCAACCGGCGAGCCAGCCACGCCCGCGCGCCCAGCCACCAGGCGCCATCCAATCCCGGGCCGAGTTGGCAGACCGCGAGCGTCGCGTCCGAGTCCAGAGGAGCATTGCGGGAGGGTCGCTCCTGCCTCTTCCGGTTGCTGGACAGGCGCGCCCCGGCTTTTCCGTCGTCAAGGCGACGCCGCTGGTCGAGTGAAGCGTGAGTGGTTTTGCGGTTTTACGGGCCTGTTGCCTTTACTCGAGCCGGGTGGCCGTCGGTCCTGCTTTTACGATTCCGGTTTAATCGTTAATTGCCATAGAGTCGCCTTCGACTTATGGCTTTCCTCACACTGCTTGTACAGATATTTCTCTCCGATGCTTTTTGCTGGCATTACCGCTGGAGTCCGCAGCGGTCACAGGGCTGTTCGTTCGCTTTCAACATCCTACGGAATCCCAAAGGCCCCTCCCTAAACTGCAAACCCCAAGATTCCATAGCATGTTGAAAGTGGGGTAGTAGCACTAGGGCCATTTCCGCACTAGCCTGTTACAGCGCGATGATTCCACTTTCAACCTCCTCTGGAATCCTGGGGTTTGCAGTTTCGGGAGGGGCCGGCCGGCCCCTCCCGAAACTGCAAACCCCAGGATTCCAGAGGAGGTTGAAAGTGGAATCATCGCGCTGTAACAGGCTAGTGCGGAAATGGCCTAGAACAGACTAGTGCGGAAATGGCCGGTGTCAATACTGAATTCTGAGAACAGTTCGGAGCAGCGGGGTGGGGAATGGCGATCCGCATCCACACGGGTCGTCCATTTCGATTTAAAAAGGCGAGCTCACTTTGCAGTAGGTCTCCACCCCTGTGTCCCATGTTTAATGATGTGGCTGTTTACATATTCGACGTTTTACTTGGTTTCAGCAAACGCAGGAGAGAGTCTTTAGTAGGACGGCCAGGTCAACAGCTCTGCATTCAAAGGGGTGGGTGGACTTTGTTATATGCAACACTTATGTTTAGTCCGCAGAAGAGAAGGTTAAGAGGGGACATGATAGCCATGTTTAAATATTTGAAGGGACGCCACGTAGAGGAAGGAGAGGGCTTGTTTTCTGCTGCTCCAGAGACCAGGACAAGGAGCAATGGATTCAAGCTGCAGGAAAGGAGATTCCACCTGAACCTCAGGAAGAACTTCCTGACAGTCAGGGCTGTCCAGCAGTGGAATATGCTGCCTCGGAGTGTAGTGGAGTCTCCTTCCTTGGAGGTTTTTAAGCAGAGGCTGGATGGCCATCTGTCGGGAGTGCTTTGAGGGTGTTCCTGCATGGCAGGGGGTTGGACTGGATGGCCCCTGTGATCTCTTCCAACTCTACATTTCTGTGATTCTATGAGTCTATGACTTAAGTTTTGTAGAGGTTCTCTAATCAGTGTGTAAACTAGATTAATTGACTGCAACCAGTGTTCCTGAGAACACACGCCCAGATTTCAGACCCAAAGTAGGGACAACCCCTTTTGATATCACCGGATGGGAGGCCGGATGATGTTATTATGATTTCAACTGTGCTTTACAGAGTGTGGCGTTCGGGGAAAAAATTAAGTCTTTAGAAATGAGGAAAATAATAAACACACTTTTAAGGCAGTGTGCTCACCCTGAGATTCTTTCCCTTGCCCCAAGGACCTTGTTCTGGAAACCTTAATCTTTAGGCATCTTGAAAGCTAACATTTATTGGATATAAGGCTCTGTTTAGGTAATTAAATCGATTCAAGGGTTTCGTGACAAGGAGGCAAATAAGGGCATTACCCCTCAAATGAGAATTCTACCCTCCAACAAAGCTTTCTTTCAGTAAAATTTGTTTTGTAGCAACTGATGATCCAACATATCTCTCCTTCATTTTTGTTTTTACTGACCCAGTGAAAATTTCCTACATCCCCAAGTAAATTGTTGCCCTCTCAGACCACAATAAAATTGACGGAGTGTAAATTGCTGTACCATTCTATTCTGTTCTTTCTTTACTGAACATTTTTCTGACTGAAATACAACAAACAGTCTCTCAGATGTCTCTCTCACACGACACATTTATAGCACTGTGATTCCACTTTAATTATCATAACTGTATGCTATGCAGTCTTTGCATTTGTAGTTTGGTGACGCACTACAGGAGTTCTCTGGCTGAGAATTCAAAATACATCTTTCTTAACTGCAAATGCTAGGATAGCATAGAATGGAGTGATATTAGTTAGAAGGGGCCCCTGTGGCTACTTAAAGACCAATAAGTGCTTTGTGGAATAAGCATATTGCTACAGTGATTTAGCTTTTTAAGCCTAAATCCAGTCACTAGTCCCACCTAGAGCTGACATATTGAAGCTTTTGCTGAATGATCAACACATGTGTGAATCCTATTGGTTAGCTCTAGTTAGACCTAATCTAGTTATAATAGTTGGGTTTAGGTCCGTTATCTTCCATAGGAACTCTTGATCCCACACGTGTCTGTTCAGAAGTAAGTCCTTTTCAGTTTATTGGGTATGCTTCCAGGTAAGTGGGTACAAGATTGTGATTAAAATGGCAAAGGTAGTTACCTTTCTGGAATTTCCACAGAAATAGACGTGTTAGTCTGTTCTTGCAAAAACAATAAATCTTGTGGTACCTTAAAGACTAACAATTTTTTTTATAGTATAAGCCTTCATGGATTACACTCCACTTTTATTGAATGTCTAAAGTGTTTATCATGCATCTGAAGAAGTCCACCAAAAAAAGCCAAAGAAAGAAAAACAAACAACAACAACAAACCATCCACAAGACATCTTGAATCCTGTTTTGGGGAAAAGGTGGAATTTGATAGATAAATCAGTAAGCCATTTAAAAAAAAAGTTTTAAAGTTAGCATGGCACCCTTTCGTGTTTTCTGTGGAACGTAACCCATGCTTTACACAGTCTTAGTTACTTCTTAACTGTTGTATATTTATCTTTTGTGTTTGGGGAAATGAGAATATCAACAGCATATAAAGTAAGTCATGGTTTTGGAAGTGGACCTACAGGCCCCAGTCATAGATAACTAGTAAACTAGTTAAACTTTTGGGGCTCCAAAGTTATTAGTGATATGTGTCACTGACAGCTCCCTCTCCCTCCACAAACATTAAAATTATATTTACATCTTAAGGACAGCATGTTTTAAAATAAATGAAGTTGTGTATTCAGAATTGTATTAACTTATAAATGGGAGACAATTGTTTCTAATTGGAGGATAATTAGTTATATGTTGCCATGTGTTTCTATTTAAAAATAATTCCAGCTCTAAACGTGCATAGGATTTAAGTTTTAAAATCACAGTAAAATATGCCTAATTCAGATTATAAATGTGTATTTTTTTAAAAATAAACTTTCGACTTTATTTTTCATACTTGTTTCTTTAGGAATCTGACACTTTTGGGAAGATGGTGAACGTTTTGAAAGGAATACTTATAGAATGGTAAGCAGCAACATATTTGTAATCAATCACATTTCAGACATACAGAATGTCTACATGAAGTGAGTGATTGTATCTTATAAGGAAAATTTTCATAATCAGAATATTGGCAGTATTTGTAACTGTGATAATGCCAAGTCCTTTCCTCAGAAAAGTAACCCCTAATTTAAAAATATTTGAGTTTGTTCAGTCTCTTGGCTGTTGTTTATGATGCTTCAAAGACTGTTTTGTCCTGATTAAGAATTCTTGTTTAACAGCTGAGTTCTTGTTTAACAGCTTTCTGACAATTCTCTCCATAATTTCAGAAAATGTAATTATTGATAACAAGGTTGTATTGTCTGCATAAAGATTGTTCAGTTGTTCTTCCAGAGTTGATTAAATTTCATGACTATGGAGTGAAAGACTGTTACTGAAAAAGAACTCGTTCTGAGCTGCTCTGCAATTTAGTTATTCCAGGAGTTTGTAAGCTTAATTCACTGAGGTGTCATATGGTGTGACAATAAATTTATTTGTGTCTCCACAGTGACCCAGCCATGAAGCAGTTCCTGCTGTACTTGGATGAGTCAAATGCCCTGGGGAAGAAGTTCATCATACAAGACTTGGATGAAACACATGTCTTTGTGTTAGCTGAGATGATTAACTGCCTACAGGAGAAAGTGGGAGAGTTAATGGACCAGAATTCTTTTCCCATTACACAGAAATAGACAGTAAAGTTAAGTATTGTCTCTACCACACTGTATCTATAGATGTGGAACTGAAATTCTTTGTGTAGATTTTCCTGGGGACTGATTTGGGGGAGATTGGATAGACATAGTCCTTCTCATAAATGAGCTATTATTTATTTAGATTGTATGTTTAGAATTTTTTTTCTCACTGTGGGAAATATTTGCAGTTCTGATGAAAATCAATAAAGTGGCTGTCATTGCAAGTCATTCTGAAGACAGCTTATTTGAATTTATTAATCTCTTCTGCATGCCATAGATTGGGAGGAGGGGAGGATCAATGTTCTCTGTAATTCTCCTTTAGGGAAGACATCCTTAAAAGATTGCTTTGATTTTGTTACTGTTTTCTTTTGACATTCACAGCAGCGAGTGCCAAATTTCACGTGCTGTGTTTTTAAAAGCATGATGCTACCTTATCTTGAATAATAAAACTGTTTACACCAGCCTTGTGTGTTTACTCTGAAAAATACTACAGAGTTCAGTGAGCATTTCTCCCTAGTAAATATGTGTAGGTTTACTGCCTTAGAATAAGTATTCTTGTGTGTCATTTTGAGTTGGGCTTTAAACCTTTTTCAGCAGTTTTCTTTTCCTAACCCTCTACCACAAAATTCTGTATCAGAGTTCTGTTCACAATTACCTGGATCCAACAATCTGTGTTTACAAATAGCAAAAAAGTGGTATAAGCATGAGAGAAAGAACTTTATCTAGTATTTTGGATAACTGTTATCCAAAAGCATGATTAATGTTCAGTGTTAAAATACATGCTGCGTGAAGGGATTATATATTTTCTTCATTTCTGGATGTCTTGAATACATGGCTTGGGTTGTGAAGTAGAGAAAGCATAAATGACAGTTTAACATTCTGTCATAAAGCAAATGCTTGCCTTGTTTGTATCTATATAGTAATGTAGTGAATAAACATAAATTAATGATTTTGTTGCTTGTCCAATCTGTATGGTTTAATGTAACTTAATAGCAAATAAAAATGGTCAGCAGTATCATTCCAAACAGTATTCCTAATCTATCAGTTTGGATCAATAAATCATTTGCTCTTCTGCCTTCCTTTATCTTGCTCCTGGCTTCACTGTCTTCAGAGGACTTAATGTTATCTCTCTCAGAAGCTCTGTGAAGAGACACTGTGAAAAATTGAACTCCAAATGTTAGTGTATTAATATAAATATAAAATTATGAAATATAAAATTTATTAATCTAAAAATGTTGTAAAATACTATCTACTTATAAACAATAGTGAGGCAAGAAAACCAGCTGTTAGTGAAGTCTAACTGCTACTCTGTATATACTGTCTTTATTGTTGGCACCCTGAAGCTGTCATTTGTTACAGGCACGTAACCAGTATCTGCAGGAGCCTTGCTGGAGTAATTTGGCTTCTTTGAAAGAGCAAGGCTACTACTGTGTGGAGAAAAGGCCTTTGACTGTGACACATGCCTCAATTTCTAATCAATGATGTTGCATCCAGGTGTAATCCAGTCTCACTGGATGAGTATCATAATAAAGAATTGTGTAACTAATTTATGACATCAAAAATAGTAGAAAAAGGAATTAGACAAGTTTTGCAGCCATGGCTCTGGGGAGGTTAGTATGCATTTCTTTCACCTGCTTCTACTGAGCCAGACATTGTCCCATTAATTTAAAAGCATGCCAGTTGGTATGTGCCTGTCATAGTGATGCAATACCGTTACAATTTTTTTTAAATGTCCATTATTTTTAAGGAATAAACAGCCTCACACAGTAGTGCATGAGGCTTGGTTGCTCTGCCCTATTTTCTTTTCTTCTTCTTCTTCTTTTTTATTTTTTAAATTCTGATGGTTCTTTTTCTTATACTTGTTGATCTGAATCTGCTTGGATTTTCTGGAATTTGCTGTATTGATCTCCTATGCTTCCAAGGTTGCAAAACCCACTCTTCTTCAATAGTCAAATCGACATCTATATTTCTCTTTAAGCATTCTTCAACCTTGGTCTATCTGGAAATTAACAGGAAAACAAGTTACAGCTTTATACTAATAATTTGTTCTTGAAACACAGAGAAACATGCTGTCCTCAGCAGCGCAACTTACACAGACCCTTGAATCAGTCGAGATACATTCTTGAAACTTTTGCCTCTGTTAAAATTATATAGCAAAGTATTACAATCCCTTTTCTTGCGTGCCTGTTTACAATTATTGCTACACTGACATTTTGTCGGGTATTAGATAATGAGCTTCATCAAACAGGAATAGAGCTTACCACTTGTAGGAGTTTGGATTATCAGTGTTTGGTTTGCTGCAGCAACCTAGATGTGAGCCAGCTTTGCGAATAGCAAAGTCTGGTGCTTTGCTGTTCAAAAGGCTTCTGTTTTATACTCTCAAGCCTCTGTTTAGCCAATCATCAAAAGATATCAACATAATCCCTTTATCCTATCAAATCAAAACAGAGATCTTACATACAATGTCTCTCTGGGTCTTGTTGGAATCTGGCTGATTTCCATCCAGATTGCATCAAGCCATAACCCTATACTGATGGGTTTGCTATAAACTGGTCATTTACTTTAATTTTCTCTCAAGCATCTCTATAGTTTGGTTGGCTAGAAGCTTGGAACTCGCATGTTGCATTGTCATAATATTCTGCTGTCTAATACATAAGCATTGCAGACTTGAGAATTTAAATTAGGAAAACAGAACTCTGAAAATCAGCACAACCTGTCACAGTAAATCAGTGTTGTTCCCATTTAACAGATGATGACATTGAGATGCTTAAAGACACATTGTCAGTCTGTGGCTAGGCAGATAGTGGCATTTGATTTGAGTTGCAAGTTCAATATTTGCATTTAGTGAGTCGTTACCAGTAACTTCCTCCCTATAACTTTTTCTCCAGAATTTGTTCTTTGGATTTTGATCTTGTTCCCATGGATAAGGAAAATAAGAATGTTAACTTAAATATGAAGAAAATTTTTGTCCTCTGTTGCATGATATATTTCTCGTGTCTGTTTAAAAGATTCTAGGCTACCTTAAGTCAGACAAAGATCTAATAATCTCAAAGGCTTATCAAAGAGAGCATGCCAGTAAGGGGAGCTCTTGCCACATTTTAAAAGAAAATTAAAGGATACCATAGCTCAGGTTTCAACTGATACAGACTCAAAGAAAACAGGGAATGTGATATGTAAATCTTGGTGAGAAGGAAATAATTTCCCTTTTAAGCACAGATAACTTGTGTGACCTTGTTTTTGTTGCTATTAACTTTTTATTAATTGTGGTATCAGTTACTTGCTTTTATTAATCTTACTGTTTTTCCTAGCTTGGTAGATTTGCTTCTGATATGCAGTGCCTGTTATATTCTGGAAAATATGGAATAGTCAGGTATCAGAGAATCTTCATTTAGTGCCAGAAAACTGTATAGAGGCAGGGTAGCCAACTGGTTGCTCACAGGCATCACATGACCAATACAATTATTTTTTTTAGCTCACAATGGTGTTATTGTAAAGGTGTTTCCACTCTATGGGCCCTGCTTTTGTTCTGATGTTTTTCATCCTCCCACTCCCTCCCAATCCTATTCCCTTTGTGCTTTCATTCTCCTCTCCTTCCCCTCCAACATCATGCGTATACCATTTTTACATTTTTATGCCAAGTGCATAGATGAACAAGTTTTCAAGTCTCTGAGTAGAAAAGCATTCCTCTGGGGGGCATTGTACCACCTGCATTAAACTTCCACAAGTCTTTCAATAAGGTACTTTTGCTCATGTCTAAAAATATAATAGAAAGAAGCCTGCCTTAGTATAGTCAGCAAGCAATAGAACTTTGGATTTCTCACTATCTATTTAGAATTGGCTCATTAGTAGTAACTTTAATATGAAGACTGACATAATTTTGACACAGTGTACAAAGAAAAATAGAACAGAGAAGATTAAAGAGCTGTACATTTGTGGATATGTGTGCTTTTACATGGTGGATATTCTGCTAAGGAAAATGGTCTTGGTAGTGGATCCTCTATACCAGTTTTATTTGCAACACGAAGGGGACCTCTACTCATTTTAACGTTTGTGATCAGAAAATCTCTGTACCTCAATAAATCTGATGCTTCTGTGTCATCCGTGAAAATCAATATAGCCATTTCACACAGCTTTCAGCGGCCACCAAGGATACCTTCAAATAGTGGCTACAGCTGATCATGGCAACCGACAACTGCACCTCTATTACAACTGTATGTCCAAACATTTCTAAGTGCACTTTTTTCTCATTAGTCAATAACATGTAGTACATCTTACCTGTATCCTGACAGCAGATGTCCTTCTTTTGGGAAAATCAAGTAATCCACTCCCGGCTAGTATTTGGCAAGACTCTGCTCTTTCAACTACAGCAGGAGTGGCAACTGTAAAAAGCTAAGAGTCTGCATTAGCCCCCTTGAAGAACTTAAAGGCCCGCACCTGTTCCTCCTCCATCCCCCCCCCCAGAAATATAAACATTTTTGCCCCAAGATGTCTCTAAGAGGTATAGGAGGATTTGCACCATGTTTTGGGTTTCAAAAAGGCCTCTTTTGGGTCTGTTGGCCCAAAAGGACCATAAAACATGGTGGAAATGCACCCCATGCCTTCTAGTGGATAGATTACAGTATTTGATGGCATTTTTATTCATTTTGCAAAAATTGTTTTTGATCCCTAGAGGTCCAGAGGGACTCCAAATATGGTGGAAATTCCTAAAGTGTTATTGGGGGCATTTTGGACCAAAGTAAATTTTATTTGAAAAATGTTTCTTTATTTGCAATTCTTTTTTAATCCCTGGGGCCTACAAAAACAACCCTGTGTTGCCTCATGCAACCGATGGTACATACTTTGCCCACCCTGAGTTACAGCTCTCCTCTACCCATATTATGAGGTTAAAGGTGGTAAAGTCTATGTTACAAAGTTGTTGGAAATCCAGTGTCAAGGAAGAGAATCATGTGACCCTCTCAGTGTTGGATTTCAGTTCACAACATTCCTCACCATTGACACAGCTGGCTAGGACTGTTGGGAGTTGCATTCCAACAGCTTATCTTGTACAGGGCCACATGATTCCCACCTATGCTGTAGGTAAAGGACTTCCAACATATTATTTATATGTTATATCAGTGGTTCTCAACTAACAATTATAGCTCTATTATTCCACTTTAATTGCCATGATTGCATCCATGGAATCCTCAAGTCTGTATCTGATTCTTTTTGTGAACCAGCTTTCCAAGCGAAAAGCAGCATATAAATGAAAAGAAATAATTGAGTTGATTTGCTGAGGCACTGGTGCAATCTGACTGAGAAATCTAAATGCCCCCTTAGACTCCAGATTCCAGGACTCCATAGAACAAAACCATGGCAGTTAATATGGAATAATAGTGCTATAATTGGATAGTGTGAATGCACCCCAGGTCTGGGAATTCCCTTCAGATCTTGTTGAAATGCAACTCCTCACCAGTGGCTCTGCTAGGTAAAGTTGGTGAGATTTTCAATCCAATAACTTCTGGAGGGCCACTTGCTTCCCACCCTTGCTGTACAGTGTGTAGATCACTTTGAGGCAACTGAGACTTTTTTTGGAGGAGTTAGTCTCTTCTGAGGGGAGGGGGATCAGGAAAACAAGCAACTGGTGTGAGGGAAAGTTTTTATTTGGATATAGTAATCTGAAGTAGGATTAAAGCCTGCCAAATTTAGTCAGGCCAGCCAGATCTTGTCTGATAAGGGAGACCCTACCAGGAGCATTGCTACCACCAGCATAGTCTCTTGCTTCACAAGGAGAATGCAATCCCAGCACAAGGAAGGGTAGTGCAGTAAAGTATTCCAACCATAAACTGTTCAAACTAAAACAGAATAAAATATGCTATAGGTCATATAGTTTCAGATTTGATTTGGGATTTTGATAGTGTACCCACTTTAGCTCTCCTTCTTTTTGTTCCCCGTCCTTTTTAATTGCTGCCATTAGTTCAGTCATTCATTTTATTCTATCCCTTCAGATGCTCCCTTACACAGTGCTGATTGTATTAATTTGAGTATGGTCTTTATTGCAACTTAGAGAGAAGAAAGAATATTTGCTTAATAGCCCTGTCTGTTAAACTATTCAGAAGACCACCCACTGATATGACAATCAGTGTTCTGAAATTTGTAAACTACAGGCCTCAGAAGATTTAAGTTTTTAAAAAAGCAAGTTTTAAAACATAGTAATTAATTTAATTTTATGAGAGTCTCAGGAATCCAACAGTCATTAATATTAACAATGAGAGACCCTGAAGATGAGCTGTTATGACAGTCTAATATTACTACTGCTATTATTGTATTAGGGTGCAATGGCTCCTATTTAGGTCAGAGCTCATATTGCTCAGCTGGATAAATATTTAAATGTATTTAAATTTAAATATTTATATATTTATATAAAATATAAATATTTAAATATTTATGTATTATTTAAATTTATTTAAATTTAAATTATTTAAATTTAAAATTATTCATTTAAATATTTATTTAAATGTATTTATTATTTAAATTTAAATATTTAAATATAGGTTCTGTCTCTCTGTATGTGAAATTATTTGTATACTATTTTTAAAGGACACTATTAAATGCAGGTAAACCTAAACATGTAATCCTCTATAAAAGTCAACCTTTGTGAGTGAGTTTGTCTGTTTGTCTGTGTCAGGCTGGCAATGACCTCATAAGATCGGCTATTTGAGGCGAAGACCTCATATAATTGGCTGGCAGTGAAGATTCTATGGAATCCTGGGGTTGGCAGTTCAGGGAGGGGACTTTAGGATTCTCAGCCAGAGAGTTCAGGCTGGTTGCTATGGAGATCAGGCCTGGCAGCAAGAAGGGGAACAGTGTATTCCTTCAGAACCCAACCTCTGTACGTTAACAATTCTGAATACAGATTGGATTGGGGAATATGGGGAAAAGTTACATGGGCTTGAATACGCCAGTTGCTATGGAGACAAGGCTAGCAGCAAGGAGGATGGCAGTGCATTCCCTCAGGAACCCAAACTGTGTATATAAATAACTCTGAATACAATTTGCATTGGGAAATATGGGGGGAAATGACAGGTACTGGAGAAGACAGTTTGGTGAGTTCTTAAGAAGAAAATGGTCATGCTCTGACTTGGAGACCTTGAGAGTGAGGAGAAGGATTCTGAATCTAAGGCAGAACTTTCCCCAGGAGCTTGCCCAGGGGAAGACAGCAAACAACAGCAGAGGTCTGAGCAGGGGGGACAAATATCAGAAGATGAGGTAACACAGACTCTTACTATGCATTAGAAAGGATGCCAAAAAGAGGGACTCTGCTACTCAGTTCGTTTAGATAACAAATGAGCCCTAATGAGGGAACACCTGTGGCAATATTATTAGTGGATAAACGGCAGCCAGATGGCCCTTCCCTTTCAGGGTTAGTAACTGATCTTGGTGGTTGAAGTTCTGTGCTGACAATCTTGGACCTTTGCTTGTTTGATGATGACCTGAATTTGCCGTATGGATTTCTTTGCTTTGGAATTTGAACTTTGTTTGGACCCCCCCCCTGCTCTTGCCTTTTGTGGGTAAGCACTACTCTGCTGCTTGCTATTTGGTCCTGCCCTAGACATGACAAAAATAAAATCCCGGACTTAAAAAGCAGAAACTCAGATGAAGGAGTATCTGAAAATATCAACTATTTTGCTATTTAAATTTTTTTAAATTTGCATTTTGAATGTGATGGGTAATCTTTAAATTCTGGGCCATTTTTCACGTTGGGGGAGATTTCAACACTTGAAGAAATTCTATATTTCATTGCTCAAAATTATGAGGTGTACATTTCAGTTCCCACAAATAGTTTTGGAAAAGAAAACTTACTTGCTTGAACACAGGGATGGCCGTCGTATGACCCTCTAGTGTTGGACAGCATATCCCAGCATCCCTAGTCAGGAATTATGGTGAGGAATTATGGGAGCTGAAGTCCAACAGCAGCTGGAGAGCCACTTAATTTCAACCCTGCTCTTAACACCTAATATTTTGTGGGATCATTCATATATGGCATAGTGATAAGCTAGAGTTCCAAGGGGTAAAAAGGAAGAAACAGGAAGCTAAGGAAAAGCTGTCAAGGAATACAATGCAAAGTCTGACTGAGTCATGTCAATAGGACTGCAAGGAGAATCCATCACCAAAATCAAAGTCTATGTTCTGACAACAGAGACAAAAGAGGAAGAAACTGAAAGAGTTCAGGAGGAAACTGATCACATACCAAAACAGGAGATGCTGGTAATCATAGGCTACTGGAACACAAAAGTAGGAAACAGAGCAGAACCACAAATATAGTAGGAGAATTTGGCCTAGCATCAAGAATTTATAAATTATTTATTTTTAATCTTTTACAATTATTGTTATTATTAATTGTTTTGAATTGATTTGATTATACTCTGCCATATATCTTTTTTTTAAAGGAGGTAAAAATATTTAAATAAATAAATATCCACTTGTATTAACTGTTTTGGCAGGAAACATCAGATTCAATTTTCCTGGAATACCACTCTTTCTCAAAAATGGTCTGTTCTAGCCCATTCAGTTCACGTTCTTATCCACTTCAACAGCTATTCTTATAATTTCCATATTCTTGCTACCCACCTCAATGCTGTGCCTGCTACAAACTTCCTCCACCGTGTTATATTTCCCTCTGCTTCTATGCCTTTACCTGCCTTTGTTTCTGCTTCTGTTTAAAGCAACAGTGGCAGCTTTGTGTGGCCTCTGCTTCTTTAGAGGGTAAGCAGGCAACAGCATAAAGTGAAGCAAGTGAGAATAGGAGGAGGGAGTTGAAGGTGCAGCTGTAGCTGCGGGTGCAAGGGAACAAATCATGACAGAACTTGGGGGAGGATAGGAGGTACAACTAGTGGATACAAGAGAAGATAGGTACAGCAGCGCAAGGTGAGGGGAAAGAGGAAAGGAAGAGTGTGCTACTGCGGTTCAGGCCTACCCAGAGATAGCACTTGATATTGTTTTGATATCAAACCATTCGGCCTTCCTCTGCCACCCCACTCCACATGTTTGCGAGGCCTCCAGACAAGCACGTAAACAGGCGCGGCCGATAATTGCTGGACATTCCATTCCCCACCTAGGCAGGCTGAACTGAGCTGGTTCATTGCTTCAGGGACCTCTCTGGCAAACACCCTTTTGCTTATGTGTGATACTAACAAAGGCCTCCCTGCCCCGAGCAGGTAGCCGCACAAAGCTGTACTAAGCGCTCTGTATTTGCACACTGGCTACACTATTGTTGATTCGGCACTAAGCCGATCATGCTAAAATCTGACCTTTCCAAAGCTTTGTCCCGCTCCAAACTCGCATTGTTCTCACCAAGTAAGGTATGGCCTGCAGTCACAATTCACCCTATAAAACCCCCCGATTCCGAGACCACCTCGGATCGCTCCTGAGTTCCAGACCGCCTTGCTGCTGCTGTGCCTGGCGAGCCTTCCCCTCAGTCCCACATACTGAGACTCCATATCCACGAACTCTATCTTCATATCTCTCCAGGACTACGAGACAGGTGTCGTATCACCCATTTCCCTCCAAAAATCCCTATTTCTCATTCTTTAATTAGCTGTGTGATTGTGGTGGCTTTACTGTTTGTTTGTCTTTCAATAAAACATCGTTTTGCTATTTTAAAACCGTCTGACTGCTTGACTGACCTGACCCCGTAGATGCTGGGTTGCAAAATCCTGTTAAGTTACCCTGCCTCTTGCTAGCTTTAGTGAGTGCTCCAGCTAATTTTCCCCAAGTCGTTGTGTTTGTTGTTTGGTTATTTGGGCGCCCCTCCCAGGACCCCCAGAGAACAGGGTAACAAGTGAGATGTGCAAGGGGTGGAATGCTGGAAGCAAGGGCAGAAAGAGTGAGGTGAAAGGAGGGATGGGAAAGAATGGAAGGGAAAGTCAAGGGTGGAGTAGAAGGGTAGAAGGAGCAAGACAAGTAGGCACGAGTGATGAAACATGCAAGAGACAGAGGAGCAGCAGTCCAAAGTGAGACAAGGAAAGAAGGGAAGTAGAAGACCCAAGTAATGGAGTGCAAGAAGCAAGGGATGGAACACGATAAAGGCGCATAGTTGACTTACTGTGATATTTTCGTGGATTTGTAACTTTTGCCATTGGTAAGAAAACTAATTTCAATCTCAATAGATACACATCCATGCAAATATCACAGGTATAAGTAGTGGTGATCTGATGAGAGCACAGCAGCATTGAAACTGCCTGTGTATGACAAAAGGTTGTTGCTGTTGCTATTTAGCACACCAGGAATATACACCTCCATTTTACTTGGCTCCTCTTCCATTATTAATCCTTACAACAACTCTGTAAGGTAGGTTTGCATAAACAGAATGCAAATTAATGATGCCAATAATAAATATAATATGCTTATTAGTTGCCCAGATTTCAGGGTGTGGAATATGGCAAACTTATGTTTATCACTGGTGTGTATGTGCATGGGTGAGTTTTTCAATAGATAAGCAAATATGTACTAAAAAGCCCAAAGCACATTTGCTGATAAGGACAACAATCTTGGATTAACAAACCTAGTGGCAACCTGAACTGAGAGCTAGCCAATGTGGATATTATGTGCCTCTGAAGTATATCCTAATGAAAGAATAGGTTGCGCTTATAGATGCTTTGTATTATATTACACTGATAATTATGCCTAGAACACAAATGAAAGGAAACTAATTCAGTCAGGCAGGATGTTCAGCTCAGCAATCATTAAGCCGGATAATCAGGTATTACAAGGAGTATGTGGAAAGCAGCAGAATAGCCTTTTCAAATTTCTCTGGACTGAAGCACTACCAGTTGGATCTGACATAATTTGTCATGGCTAGTGCCTAAATGCATTCAGTTTTCAAGACTGTGCTTCATAAGTGTACACTGAAGGTTTGAATGGCCTAGAGTCCCATCTTCAACAACAGTCCAAGATGCCTGGTCTATGTCATACACAACTATGTGACATAGGCTGTCCACATGATCACAAACACTGTGATTGGGATTCTCTTGTGTCATGGATGGAGGAAATAGTGGCTTGGTTGACATGTTAATATCTGAACCAGGGCTAAGAAGAATTTAGAAAATTAATCTTTTAATCTTTTTTTTTTTTTTTGGACTCTAGCCCCTTGAATTCTTCAGCCAGCATCATCATTAGCTATGCTGGCTGGAAGTGTTTGGGAACTGTGGTATAAAAAGGAACTTTTCCAGTCTCTGGCTAAAAGACATAATCTTGCTTACCTATTCTGAACACATGGAAGAGAAAATGAGTGAACAGGGCATCTGTCTCTTGTTATCAAATAGGCTGTGACATGGTGGTTATTTTCTAATATCAAAACAGAAAAGTGCAGGTAAAGGTTTAGAGTTTGACAAATTAGAAATTAGCAAGTCACTAGAAAGCATTCAACCCAAACATTCAGAAAGAAAATCAAATGTGAAATTGCTAATCTTGTAGTAATCTTTTATTTATGCTTTATTGTTTGGCACATTTTAATATTTTGTGGCACAATGATTTGCAGGGTTTTCCAAATTATATTTTTCCATTCATCAATAAGGAAGGAAACAAATAAAACAGAATATGCAATGTGACTCCAGTGGTCACTAATAGCAAGTTAGTCTGATTTCTCCCATAAAATGGGTCTTCTGCTCTGAAATGCTTGAGAAGTGTACAGAAAGGTGTTCATAAAGGTATGCTGCAGCTGAGAGCTAGATGAATTATAGCTTCATCTCCCTGTCTGGGCTGACAATGTTATTTTTGTCCCCACTCACTGTCAACTGTGTCCATTGTTCACTTTACAGCCAGACCTCAGTTGGCTTCTTCTCCTTTTCTTTAATGTTACTTACCTATAGAGCATCTTTATGAGAATGGGCAGACACTTTCATGATCAGACTAACATCTTGCCTAGCCCACATTCTGTCCCCAAAGCAATTAATCCAATGCTTATGGGCAGATCAGAAACGAGGCATGTGGTCAACCACCACACATTTTTGGGGGGAGAGTGTGCATCTGATTCTGATGGCAGATTATAGTCAGCATGGGGAAAAGACACTGCTTGCCTTAATCCCCAGGTATTGGTTTAATACTCATTTAAAGACATCTAATGTGATGTTCACCATATCTTATGGCTGTGGACTTCATGAATCTTATGTGTGATGTGTACTAAAGCATTTCTGCTTGCCTGTGATGAATCTTATGTCACTCAGTTTCACCGGATGACTGTAGGTTGTGGTTGTAGGAGTGAGGAAGCTAAGTTCCTTCTTATCCATTTTCCTCACAGTCAGAGGTGTAGCCTTGGAGGTCAGGAATGAGGGCTTTGACCACCACTAATTAAATTTTCCTTCAGTCTCCAAATTTCTAGGATTGTAACAACTTAAAACTTCAGTTGACCACTTAGAAATACAATTTAGCCATCCAAAGTTACCATGGGAATACTTGGTATGAATGATTTTTGATTTCTCACCTTCTGCAATGCTAGAAATTTGGAGGTTGAAGGAAAATTTCGCTTAAAAGGACAGAATTCTCACACAGGGGACAATGTCAATACCTTGCTTCTGTGGGATCTTTCTCCACAGCCATTTAATGGCTAATGGAGAGTTGGAGGTGGTGGAGGAGCATCCAGCTATATGCCTGTAGGTGGATGGACGACATCAAACACATCCTCTGCAACGTCCCAGGGAGGAATATCCCCATTCTCATAATTCCTGGCAATTAAGAGCTATTGGGTTCTCATTGAGTTCCCATGGAAAGCTGGCTTGTTCTCCTTTCAGATACTTTTGCAGTCCTTCTCCTGTATAACCTCTAGTCTTAGAATATAACTATATAACCCCAAGACTCCGGGCCTTTCTGCACTACACTGCTATAGAGCTATTATTCCACTTTGAAGATCCTATGGAATCCTGGTGTTCGCAGTTTAGGGAGAGGCATTTAGAATTCTCAGCCAGAGAGCTCTTTGGCTTCAGTAAACTATCAGCCCCCGAATTGTACTGGATCTTGAAAGTGGAATAATAGAATTGTAACAGTGTAGTGAAGAAAGGCCCTTAGAAAAATGGAATAAGGAAGTTTGAAGGGACTCCTATAGGTCACCCAGTTCCTTCTTCTGTAACACTAAGGTGCTGTCTCCATACTTGGTGAGAAAGGGATTAAGAAAAAAGATTAACTGAAAAAGAAAAGAACTTTTGAATAAGGACAGAAACATTTCTTTTCTCCTCTTACTTTTTATAAGGCCATTTCTGCACTACACTGTTATGGTGTTATTATTCCACTTTCAACATCCTGTGGAGTTCAGGAGTTTGTAGTTTACTGAGGCCCAAGAGCTCTCTGGCCGAGAATTCTAAATGCCCTTCCCTGAACTGCAAACCCCAGGATTCCATAGGATGTTGAAAGTAGAATAATAGCACAACAGTGTAGTGTGGAAATGGCATAAGTTTGAATCAGCTGAATTGGTTACAGGATTTTGCTCAAAAAGAAGGAAAAGAGAAATGTGATCCACTTATACTATGTTGGCTTTCTATTGACAATTGTTTTCAAATGAGAAATTATTTATCAAATTAAACATTTCTAATCTGCTCTAAAGCAACAGATCTCAGGGTAGAATACAATCACTACAAGCAATTCATGAACCAATAATCTACTACCCAGTATATGAAGTCAGCAATGGTACAATGGAATCAAGCTGTGGGTAAGGGTTGAGTAAACAGCCACACCTTAACTTGGCCCTGAAAACAGGCCAGTACAGGTTTTATATATGAGGCTCAGACCATGAACTGCTAATATAAAAAATTAGAGTAAAGCTAAAGAAGAATACTAAACTTACCAGCATGCTGAAATACAACCTGAAGAACATCCCCATAAAATTTAAAAGATAACGTAGAAATAGTTTTGCACTATTAGCCTAATTAGCCTAATTGCCTCTGGACTGAAACCTGGACTTAAGCCAGGGACATTATCAGGACAGAATGCAAAAATACACTATTCACAACCAAAATGAAAGAGAAGCCTCAGTGGATGACAGATTAAACTCTTAAAGCAGTTAAGGACAAATGGGAAGCAAAGGTAAAGGGGGACAGAAATAGAATCAGAACTCTGAATGAACTACTGCAAAAATCAATGCAGAGAAACAGAAAATGACAACAACCACCAAAAATGAAGAACAAGAGAACTCTTTCACAATATCCAAGAAATCAAAGAGAAATTTATAACACCAATGGGGATGCTTTACAACCAGCAGGGGAACACCTAACATGACTGAATAGAAATAAAAAGACAATGGAAGCAATACACTGAAGAACTATACAAAAGAGATGAAAGGATGACAGACTCATTCAAGGAAAAACCATTTGAAGATGAACCTACAGTTTTAGAAAGTGTAGTAGAAGCTATACTCACAACACTTGGGAGAAACAAATCATATATGGCATCCAATACAGCTGCTTCAGACTACAGAGACAGAGCCTACTCTAGTTCTAACTAAAATCTGTCAACAAATATGGAAAACAAAACAATGGCCCATGGACAGGAAATGTTCAATATATATTCTAATCATCAAAAAAGGGGACACTTAGAATTGCAGTATCCCCAGGAACATTGCCTTAATTTCTTATGCAAGCAAAGTGTTGCCCAAAATTCTACAACAAAGACTTTGAGCATATACAGGGCATAAAATGCCAATGTCCAAGCTGGATTCAGGAAACAAAGAGGCAGTAGTGATCATGTTGCAAACATATGCTGGATTATGGAGCACACCAAAGAATTTCAAAAGAAAATCAGCCTGTGTTTTACAGATTAGCAAAGTCCTTGATTGTGTAGATCATGAAAAACTATGGATTGCTCTTAAAGAAATGGAGGTACCACAACATTTGATTCTGATGCATAACCTGCACTCATGACAAGTGGCTTCTATTAGGACAGTATACAGAGAAACAGAATTGTTTCTAAATGGCAAGGAGGTCAGACAAGGCTGCATTTTATCACCCCATCTGTTTAACTTACATGCTGAATGTATCATTTGTAAAGCAGGATTAGACTCAAAGGAAGGTGTGAAAATTGGGGGAAGGAACATCAACAACTTAAGATATGCAGATAACACCATACTACTAACAAAAAATAGCAAAGACTTGGTACAAGTACTGAAGAAAGTGCAAAGGTAGGCTTCCAGTTGAACATTAAGAAAACAAAAGAAAATAAAATGAGAACAGGTGCTTTACATAACTTTAAACTAGACAATGAAGACATTGAAATCATTCAAGATTTTCTACACATTGGCTCACTCATGGAGATTGTAGTCAAGAAATCAAAAAAAGACTAGGACTTGGAAAGGCAGCTGTGTAGGGAAGTACAGGAAGCCCCCACCTTTTGAAGATCTGTTATCACCCTTTTGATGCTTCTGAATTAAGGACAAGTTCTATTAATTCTATGGGGTCCCACTCTTTCATCAGTTCTTCTTGCCTATGGAAGCTTACTTGGAACCACTTGCATTGTGCTTGTAAAGCAAGCTGAGAGGGGAAAAGAAGTGACTATGCTGGTTGAGAGACTTCGCAAGCCGCACACATGCTGTCAGTCTCAAACGTACCTCTGTAAGTCCTTCATGCCCCTATAGTACAGTACATGGATTCCGCTTTTCAACCAGTTCCACTTTCTGACAGTGGTCCAGTCCCTAACCTGTCAGATAAGTGTGTGTGTGTGGGGGGGAGCCTGTGTACAAAACCCTGAAATGTACAGATATATAATTGAATACTAAAGTTAGGATTGCGAATCAAGCCTGAATTCTCCCTAGGAGACAAGATGACTAAAGTGAGATTGTCATACTTTGGGCATATTGTAAGAAGACATGACTCACTTGAAAAGACAATAATGCTTGATAAGGTAGAAAGCAGTAAGAAAAGAGGAAGACAGTATTACAGATGAATGGCCTCAGTCAAGGAAGCCACAGCCCTCAATCTGCATGACCTGAGCAAGGCTGTTGATGACAGGATAACTTGGATGTCCCCATAAGTTGAAGCTGACCTGACAGCCGTTAACAACAAATGGGTTGTGTGACAAACCTAAGGGTGGGGGGGCTTGACAACAGAGCCTCCTTAGAGACTGAGAGTGTTAATTACAAGATACATTTTACCTTGACAGTGTGTTTAATAAAGATTTGTTTATATGTTTCTAAAAAAAAAAAAGGGAAAAAAAGAAAAAACAGAAATTTAACTGCCAGATGGGTAGTAGAGGGGAGTCAGTAGAAAAGTAGGGAAGAAGAGTTCTGTGTTAGAGAGAACTGAGAAATAGGGTGTATGAGTGACAGTCAATGAACTAAGCATAGAGAGAGAGAGACAGAGAAGAAGGGTGTGCTGTTTTATAAAAATTTAGTTACAAACAAATTTAAGTAACAGTGTTGCAATAAACATTTGACTTTCTGTTTTCCTTAAAACAGCCTCACAGAGTATTATTCTACATCTTGGAGTATACATGCTACCAATAGTACCATTTTTAGAGGCAAACCTGGTTGTCATAGTCCTGGCTAAATCCAGAGATCTCCCTGGCTATTCCAACCTGAGCATAGAGAGGTGTCAGGCTGGGCAGGCCTTGAGTGAGGCTGGGTGCCTCGTGTTTGACAGGCTGTGTATGCCTTTGAGCCACCTGATGACTTATGGTGATCCCATTAATTTCACAGACTTTTCTTAGACAAGAAAAGCTCAGAGGTGGCTTGCCAGTTCCTTCCTCTGAAATATATTGCACCCTCCACTTTCCGGAGGGTTTGGGGTGCAGAACCCTTGTGAAAGTGGAAAAACCTCAAATAACTCACTCTGTCCTCCCCCTCCCTTGCTTTTTGTCCCAGTGCACTTGCCTTCTTTCTCTGTGCTTGGAGAAAAGGCAAAGGAATGGGGGGAGGCACATGTGCCTTCCTCCTATTCCCTTGCCTTTTGCCTCAGTGTGTATTCTCCACACCTGGAGAGGGAAAGGAATGGGGGCAGACATGCGTGCCTCCCCACCATCCCTTGCCTTTTGCCTCAGCACATGTTCTCCACACCTGGGCAAAAGGGAAGGGAAACAGGAGGAAAGGCATGGGTGTGCCTTCCTTTTCCGTGTATGTTGGTACCGCCTCCTATTCCCTTGCCATTTACCTGGACGTAGAGAAAGAAGACATGTGTGCCCAGGCAAAAGTTAAGGGAATAGGTGGGGGAGTGGGGAAGATACATGGGCACCTTGCGAATAATCAAATTTATGAAGGTCAAACTTTGCCTGGGCGTGGAGAAGGAAGGGATATGTACCAGGGCAAAAAGTAAGGGAATGGAAGGGGGGAGCACCAGAAGGGAATGGAAATGGGAGGGTGAGGGGAGAGTTATTTGCAGTTTTTCCACTTTAGCAAGAGATCTGCACCCCAAACTCTCACAAAAGTGGAAGGCCCACTGTGCAACAACCTAAAGTTGTCACTTGATTCCACAGCTGCCGAGTTTTGCTTGTGGTCTTGAAAGTCTGAACTTTTCCATTCCAACTATGATTAATGAGTTTGTCTACCTACATGGTAGTCTAGATTTATCTGCCTCTAAACTTCTATAGGTGTTGGTCTATTTTCCATTGTGGTTGCCCAAGAAAATTCCTGACATCGTTAACATATATGCCTCTCCCACAATATTTTCTTTTTTTATTTGCCATTTGTTAAAAAGTGCATTTTCTTTCAGAATCAGTATGCTGGGCCAGACACTGCAATTTAGTCAGTTTCAGGTTTCCTTAACTTCTGTGAAGTTAGGCAGAGTGATTCCAACTAGGAGAAAGAGGAAATACTTTTTCTCCTGTAAGGAAGTGCACTTTCACTGTTATATTTATACTTATCATAAACTAGGGTTTCTCAACCAGGGTTCTCTGAGAGTTTGCTTGAGGTTTTGCCAGATTGTGATGGAAATAACATAAACATTCTTTGAACTACAGATATAACAAGTTTTATGAGTTCCTTGAGACCTGAAAATTATATCAAACACTCCCCCAAGGCAAAAATGCTGAGAGGCTGACAATCTATAGATGGGCCATCAAACTTGGTGCCATAGTAGTGGGATGGAGGAATTGCTAAGAAAAAACAAAAGCCTATAAACAATGTAACACGCTACATTTAAATGTACTGCAAAGGAATACATTACTTGCTACACACACTGGTCCCTGAAGAATGAGAAAGGTTTCACAAGAAGGAAATCATCAAGGGGCCACCAATGCTCACTATAGCACTAAACTACAAGCAAAGCTCACTTCTGCTTCACTATAACATTTTTATAATTTAACATTTATTGAGCGCCTTTCTGCCAATATGGGACTGAAGGCCCCTTACATGTATGTCAAAATACATGATAGCTAAAACGATATAATACAAAAGATTTAATGGACAATCCAACTAAAACAGTTAAAATACACACAAGGATAGCAATGATAAAAATCTACCAGAGCTCATGAAAACATCCTGCTGCCAGGACCAATTAAAAGCTGAAAGCTTGTTTAAAGAAAAAGGCCTTTTGGGCAGGGAAGCAGAGAGGAGGCCAGCCTAACTTCTAGTGGAAAGGAGTTCCACAGCCTGGGGAGCAGCCACAGAGGAAACTCTCCCCCGTATCCTTACCAGCTGAGTCTGTGAAGGTAATGGGAATAATAATAATAATAATAGTATAAACCCAAAGTCTAACCTTTTGACCTGGGAGGCATAGGCCATTTCTGCAGTAGCCTGTTATTTTATTTATTCATTTATTTAATTAATTATTCATTTGTATCTCGCCTCTCCATACGGATCGAGGCGGTGAACAACTTACAAATAGCATGTATTTTGAAACATTTCTATACATGCCCCCAACAAGCTGGGTACTCATTTTACCGACCTAGACGGAAGGCTGAGTCAACCTTGGAGCCGGGCAGGATCGAACTCACAACCTTGTGGCTTGCAGTACTGGCATTTAACCACTGCGCCACCAGGGCTCCATCCGGCCCCTCCCTAAACTGCAAACCCCAGGATTCCATAGGATGTTGAAAGTGGAATCATAGCGCTATAACAAGCTACTGCGGAAATGGCCATAGCCTGCTCCTAAACACAAACCCTTTGACCTGGAGGCATAGCCTGCTCCCCTCAAAGGCCCCTCCTCAAACTGCAAACCGCAGGATTCCATAGGATGTTGAAAGCGGAATGATAGCGCTGTAACAGTCCAGTGCAGAAGTGGCCCCAAACACACTCGGGCGGGCTGGCCGGCCTTTGCCCTTCCTTTGGCTCTTCCCGGCCTCGGCGTAATCCCGCGCGGGTTTCGCACCGACCCCTGGCTCGGCTCGGCTCGCCGTCCCCGTCCCATCCCATCCCCTGCTGCAGGAGGCGAGAGCGGAGCCGGCGGCGGCGGCGGGGCGGCTAGAAGAAGCGGCAGCGAGGCTGGATCATGTGGTTGGATCACGTGAAAGGGGAGCCAGGCCCAGCAGCGGCACGGCCGAGAGACCGAGACACAGACGGGGAGGCTGGGCGCTGGGCTTGTCGGGAGGAGCGGCGGCGGCGGCGGCAAGTGGGCTGGCTGGCTGGCTGGCTGGCTGGGCGAAGCCACCGAGGGCGAGCTTGAGTCGCCACCGCCGGCTCGCTGCCTGTCTGCTTCGGCGCTCCCGGGGGAGGTAAGCCAGTCGCCCGCCCCCCCCCAGCCTTTCCATTGCAGCCCTCCGTCCCCGATTAGGGGCTATGGGAAAACAAGCCCTGCCCCCCCCATCCCTTTCCCTCCCTCCCTCCCTCCCTCCCTCCACCCGCCTCATCCCCTCCGGGCGGTCCTGTTCCTCCCCCCTCCCTCCCTCCCTCCCCGAAGATGCAGGGTCTGTGTGTCTGGTTGCGCTGCCCGTGTTGATGCCTCCAGGTTCTTCCCCCTCCCGCTGGTGGTCAGATGCTTCGCCTCTTTTGAGAGCGTCGAGGTATTTGTTTTGTTGTAGCCGGGGCGGGGGAGGAGTGTGTGTGCGTGCTCAGCCGGGATGGTGCGTGCGTGTGTGTGTTTCCAAGAAGTGTGTGTGTGTATGGGGGGGAGAGTATGGGGATCATGGGAGTCAGCAGCTGCAGGCGGCCCAGAGGGGTGGGTGGGTGGATCGAGGTGGAGGAGGAGAAAGATGATCTTGTGTGTGGGAGAAACACACACACACACACCAGGAGCCAGGTGGCTTCTGATTTGTGTTCTTTTGTTCTGATGGACCACATGATTCTTCCCTCCCCCCCAACATTGCATGTTTTTGTCTAGTCTTGTCTGTCATCGAGGAGGATCTATAGAAGAGGAGGAGGAGGCAGTGTCTGGAATGAAACCCCTTGTTTTGTTTGGGGTGGGTGGAGAAAGGGGGTTTGCAGCAAAGCCTCTCTTCTGGAGCAATGTTGTTTTGTAACCTTCCTGTGTAATATAGCTTGGAAGTGGACTGCCCAGCATTACTAGGATGTACCTGGTGGTAATGGTCACATCCCTAAAGGAGAGGAGGAAGATTGTGTTGTCTGAAAAGGACTGATCTCATTGAGTTGTGGTGCCAGACTTATGAAAAGGCTGGCCATATTTTGCATTTGCATTTTTTTCCCAGTGATGCTTAGTCCTACATGATTCAAATATTAAAAAGCTTGAATCCTAGATCTTGAATCCTAGATCTGTAATTGAAAAGATCCTCTTCTCTGAGGTTCTGCTGTTGTGAATATAGGCAGTGTGATGATACATTCTCAGATCAAGCTTACCAAGCAGTATTTGTAGCCTTGGCATTGATGTTGGCTTTTGTCACGAACCATCTTTCATTTGGAATAAAAGCAGAGTTTGGTAATTTGCTGGCCAGAGTAGATCTCCTTTTTGTTTGCTGATAACATTAGCTCTGGCTCAGTTACTCACAGTGTTACATTCTCCTGAAAAGTGAAGGAATAGTTTTGGCTGTGTAGTATCCAATTGGATGTAAAGAGTCATTCAGTGAGAACTGTTGACCTTCGTTAAAGAAAAAAACATGCTCTTTATAAAACAGCATGTTGTATTGCCAAGCCCATTTTCCCTGCTCTTTTTGTAAATGAGAGGTTATAATAAGTGTTTATGTTTAGCTAACTATTTGTAACAACAGAACCAAACACTATCAAGATTATTTTAACTGCCATCTTCAAAGGGCTTAAATGTGAAATTTAAGATACTGAGCTACAAAGTTCTATCTCCTCTCTCTCCCACCCTGGTTTCGTGAAATGTAAATGCACACCATAACAAAGACTGCTTCATTTTATAATGTTTTATAGATAGACTCCAAAGATGTCCTGAATTTATTCTTTCTCTCATAGAGTACCCTCATTTTCATTTTAGATTAATTTTTTTTTAAAAAATCATCCAGTTAACGTTTAAAAAAACCTTGTGTCATACAAGATTAGAATTAACAATCTTTATTGACTTTGTTATGGTTTAAACGTTCAAAAACTAGTCTGCTTGATGGAATGGAAACTAGTTTACAGAAGCTTAAGATGCTGCAAGACTTCTTTCTGGTGTTTTGCATAGTACATGAACAATGGTATGACTCCCAAGTTTGTTCAATTAAATATTGTTAGTATGGATACAGTAACAAAGTGAAAACTATATTTTAATTTGATGGTAGAATCTCAGTTCCTTAGGTGATCCAGAACATTTACCCTAGCCGCATTTCTTACACCTTATCTATCTGGCCATTTGATTGACTTTCCATTAGAAAGCAGAAGGGGGCCAAATGATTCAGCCTCTGTCTCAAGCAAGATCTTCTAAGCACATATGTGCTTTACAAGATTCATCTTCTTGCAGATTAATGCATTTTCTAGAAAAAACAAAACTGGCAGAGTTCTTATGCTGAATTTTAGCTTGCATAATATGGTGATCCAAGCAAGTGAACCAAACTACATGATGGAAAAAAAGGAACAATTTTTTCCAACCTTGAATATGAAAACTGACAGCTGAGTGTGAGGTAAAGCCCACCCACTAAGTACTATCCAACAGTGAATAAGATGGAACCAAACCACCATTTAACATGACTGTATGTATTTCTATACATCTTAGCCTTGTATTTGAGGAGTTGCCCACTAGCCATATAGACAGTAAAGGATTCCATGCAGGAGAGTGGGTGGGCCAGTTGTAGAAGGGTGGAGCGTTCTGTCCTGGAAATCTAAATTTAGAGGACTACATCTCACGTCAACCACCAACCAGCATTACTAGTGGCTCTTCCTTTGTGCCCAGTATGGAAAATTAAATAGGCTGCCAAAGGAGGAAAGCCCCTACTACCATGCACTGAGTAGGCTGTTGAAAGATGGACAGAGTTCTAGGCAGCCAGTAAGTGTTTTGGTGGGCTGGTAAATTTTGTGAGCTTATTTACAAGGATGGCTTAAAGTGCTACAAATGGGTACAAAGCTTCAAAATAATTGTTGATGCCAAATAGCAAGAATACACAACACAATGGGGAATAAGAATCAAGGCAAAACTCAAATTTAGGCATAAACTTGCTGAAAGGTAGCCAGTCTTTTTTGTGGATTAAGATTTTTATTGGTTTTATTGAAAATAGAAACAATCAAATTGCAATAGAGATGACCCTCATAGCCCACTAAATAAAGGCAGGGGCAGAAAGGCAGTAGAATTCTCTAATAGACAACCTTGATAAGAAGAGAATTGAGAAATAAGAGAGAGAGAGAGAGTGGAAGAGAGAGAGAGGTTAAGCGGAGATGAAAGGAAAAAATTGGATGCAGAAGGGAGCCGAAGGGGAGATGCATTCCCAGATGACACGTTGAGTCACTCTTCAAAAACCTAGAGAAAATTGTGTCATGTAAAATATGAAGGTGTTTGAGATGTTCCAGTAATTTATATACAGACTTTAGTATGAATCTTACTTGTTATCTTTATTCTGAGATAAATCTCATTGATGTCAGAGTGGCTTTCTTTGACCACATGTAGGATTGTAGCTGGTATTTGGTTAAAATACTAGATACACAAAAGTAATAAGGAATATTTTTGAGCATTTGGGGCTAAAATTACATACTTTACTAAGTGTCAGTAATTTGAATGGGATGGAGAAATGTCCAAATCCTTGAACTGTCTCCAAATGTTCAGCTTTATGGGTGATGAGGTTTAGGGACAGCTCAAATGGTTTTCCTTTCATTACTCAGTTTTTGAAAAACCTTATATTTGAAACGACATTTTTAGCCCATTTTATGACTGTAGTGCACAATCTATAGATACAATAAATTGTACGTATGGTAAATAGGCAGCGGAAAAGATACTCCATGCCATATACCCTCTGAGCCTAGCATTAGTTTTTTTTAAACTAATATTTCATTTATATTAGTCTTTTTAAAATAAAAATTCACATGTTCTGTAGATGATGTAATACATTAGTTTTATATAAACCCTAGCTTTAGAGAGTATAGCGAAGCCTTTGATTTTAAAGATTGTGAAAAAAATGTAGATCACTCTTAAAGAAATGGGAATACCACAACATTTGGTTATCCTAATGTGTAACCTGTTCTCAGGACAAGAGGCCACTGTTAGGGACAGAACATGGAGAAACAGAATGGTTTCCAGTTGACAAGGGGGTCAGACAAGACTGCATTTTATCACTCTATCTGTTTAACTTGTATGCTGAATGCATCATATACAAAGCTAGATTATACTCTGAGGTGTGAAAATTGGAGGAAGGAACATCAATAATTTAAGGTATGGTAATAGCACCATTCCCCTGGCACAAAATAGCTAAGAATCAGAACAATTACCAAAGAAAGTCAAGGAAAAAAACTGCAAAGGCAGCCTTACAGTTCAGCATTAATAAGACAATTATTTGCATCACTTTGAAGCAGACAATGAAGACATTGAGATAGTGAAAGATTTTCTATACCTTGGCTCATTCATTACTCAAAATGGGAACTGCAGTCAAAAAATCAGAAGAGTAGAACTTGGAAAGGCGGCTGAGAAAGTATTGGACAAGATCTTCAAGTGTGAAGATATACCATTGCATACCAAAGTCAGCATAGTCCGTGCCATTGTATTTCTGATTTTTTGTATATGGTAGTATTGTTACTGTGTTCCTTCAAACTGCTTCTGACTTATGGCAACCCTAAGATGACCCTTTCATGGGTTTTTCATGACAAGATTTCTTCAGAAGGGTTTTGCCATTGCCTTTCTCTGAGGCTAAGAAAGTGTGACTTGCCCAAGGTCACCTAGTGGGTTTCTGTGGCTGAGTAGGAATTTGAACCCTGGTTTCCAAGGTCTTAGTTCAACATTCAAACCAGTACACCATGATAGCTTTCTGGTTGCATAGAGTACTGGTGGTACAGTGGTTACAGAGCCCTAGGGCGCAGTGGTTAAATGCTGGTACTGTAGCCACAATGGTGGGAGTTCGATCCTACAGAGCTCCACTGACTCAGCCTTCTATCCTTCCACAGGTTGGTAAAATGAGTACCCAGCTTGTTGGGGGCAATTAGCTTACAACATTGTAAACTGCTCAGGGAGTGCTTAGCATTGATAAGTGTTATAGAAATGTAACTGCTGTTGCTATTGTGTAGCTTGCCTAAATCCCTAAAAGGCAACAGATTCTGTCTGTTCTTGGAAACTGAGCAGGGTTTACTGTGGTTAGTACTTGGATTGGAGGCTGTTAACAAATCCAGGTATTGTATATTTCAGAGAAAGGAACTGGGAAACCAGCTTCTGAATATCCCTTGCCTAAAAAAAAAAAAACCTTCTGAAATGCTTGAGGTTGCCAGAAGTTAACAGGCAGCTTGAGGATGCATACATACAAACACATATAATTAAGAAAGCTAGGCAGTGAAAAGAACTGATAAGAAGACAGTCAACTTGCTTGAAGTGTGGTGCTGGAGGAGAGTTTTTCAGATACCATGGACTGTCAAAATGAGAAGTAAATGAGTCCTAGAGCAAATCAAGTCTGAACTCTCCCTGGACGCCAAGATGACTAAGCTGAGACTGTCATACTTTAGGCATATCATGAGAAGATAATAACCCATTAGAAAGCACAATAACGCTTGGTAAGGTAGAAGGTGATGGGAAAAGAAGAAGATTGAGTCTGGAAGACCTGAGCAGGAGGTCTGTTAACAGGGTGACTTGGAGATCTGTCATTGATAGCATCACCATATGTTGAAGTTAACTTGGCAACATTAACAATAACAACTTAAAATTCTCTGCCAGAGAGCTCCGGGGTTCCATAGACCAAGGGATAAAGTGGAATATAATACTGTATTTGTTTAGTGTGAAAGGACCTCAGGTCTCTAAGCAAGAGTGGAGAGTCTGTCATCTTCTGTCATCACCTATCATCTATTATCTCTGCTGTCTGAGACTGGTATAAGTTGGAATCCAGCAACAGTTGGAGAGTCAGAGATTCCCCATTCTTGCCCTTAGATGTAGGTCCTTGTATTTCTGCTATCTGAACTTGTTTACCTGAGGAATTGGTGATGGGACATTTTTTCCCTTGCAAAATACTCCTAAGACTCCATCCCTCACTTCTGGCTGTGGTTTTCGCAGGAATTATTTGTTAAACTTGTACCAGATAGGAAGTATAACTTGGGCAAGTAAGGAATGAATTTGAGTTAGAAAGGAAGCCATGCTTATTTCAATATTTGCTGGTGGGAAGTTTTTCCCTTTCCATTGATGAAAAGTTCTTGGTACAAAATTTAAATCCCCATGCATCCCTGGGTTGTTGTCTAAAGCACTTTAAAAAAAATAACACAATCCTCAGAATACTCTTTTTGAAAAAAGAACTGTGGAAATGTTACAACATCTTGTAACATCTTGTCCTAAATAAAATCTTTGTAGTAAAATCTCATCTGCAAATAATGTATGCCCGGTGGGCTTGCCACATTTAACTGGTGACTTTTCTCCCAGGTGCTGTAGTAGTTCTTTGGGTGGAATGCACATTTTGCCATGTAGCTGAAGGCCCTTAGGAAGCAAATTAAAGTCGCCTTCTTGTAACCAAACCCATAATCTGCTTATAGGGCAGCCTAAGCAAGTAGGCAACCTTTCACTAGGGTAGATAATAAAATGTTACTTCTGTTTTCCTGTGAAATTCTACTCAGGAAGAGATTTGAAGTGTTGCAAAATTTCTGAATCAATTGATCCAGTAAAAGATGTAACTTAACTTTTTCTGTATCGCTGTTACGATGGGTAATCTTTGCTTCATAAATACTGTGTAGAGCAATTTTGAATTGAGTGATTCAGAAAATAATTGGTACGTATGAACCAACTTTTGTGGAAGGTGACTGTCAAAAACACCTAAATGCATGAAGAGTGAATAATAGTTACTATTAACTTTCTTATATGTGATTCTTTAGAGAGCCTTGCACATTGTCTAGCTTTTAAAACTGAAATAGAGAATATTTGAGGCGGGGGTATGGAGAAGTCTATACTCAAGATTGCTTGCATTTTATTTTTTAAAAAAAATAAAATTCTTTATTTTTTCTTTTTCCTGGATTTTAAAAAGCATAAATACAAAGAAAGGGAAAAAGACAAAAAGGAAGAAGAAAAAGAGAAGGGATAGGGAGTATATAAGATACGAATGTGAGCTAGGAACATTTATTACTATAAGCTGACCATATGTCTAAAAATATGTTTTCTTGATGCTGGTGTCTGTAAAATATGCATTCATGTACAACTAAGGCAGTAAGGTCTTCTGACCAATAAAACATGAATAGTAAATGTTTGTATTGTTCAATGTTAAACTCCTAAAAGAGGAACAAATTGTTCTTTTATCTCTTAACCCGTTGCTTTAATTGTATTTTACATAGAAGGCCACTTTACACTTACTCTGACCCATTATTGTGTACACTGACTGGTAGTAATTTTTCATGGTCTTAACTATCGGTCTTTCCCAGTCCTTTTATGAGATCCTTGAAGACAGCAGGGATTTCACCTGTAAGCCTTGAAATACAAATCATGTGCTTTTCTAGTAGGTTGTAGCCCTTCCATCAAAAAGATCCCTAAATCAGCATCCGTAATTATACGGTGTTCTTGGTTACAGAAGAAACATCCAAAGGCATTTAATTTACTTGTGATTGGTTTTCCTTGAGTTTTTGTGTCTACTTGAATCTTGACACACATGCACATGTATGCATGTACACATGTGCATAACATGTATAGCAAAGAGGAGCTCTTCTGCAGCAGAGACCCCTGCTATATTCACAATGTTCTGCAGGTTTAGCTGTAACCACTTGGCAGTGTTTCTGTGGGTGGTAGCCAACAGAATGCCCTGAAATGTGATGTCCTGGTGGTGGAAGCAGCGTTGTATCTATCAGAGCCAAAGCTGCCCCGTTCCTTTGAGGAGCTCCTTTGGGCCCCTCACTTGCAGTACTATCAGAATTTGCCTGCCCATTGTTATCAATAGGAAGAGAATTTTAAAAATAAAAATGCACCACTGGGTAAAAATGGAAGGGAAGGATCTCTTTTTCACCGTTTGTCAGCATGACTTGGCAGAGCTTTGGATGAGGCAAGCACCTGCTTGGATTACAGTATTAGTCTGTTTTGCTTTTTGTAACTTTCGCTTAAACCTGTGGCACTGATTAGTTTGATCAAATTGCTCTTGTGGCAATAAGAGCAATTTTCTTCTCTTACTCATTTTATTAAAGAATTACAGCATGCAAAAAATTGAAATGAATTGTAAACCAGCTCATTTAAAAATGGCTGAGGTGACTAACCAGTGTGGTGTAATATTTATTTATTTTTTTAAGTTGTACTAGGGCCTGTTGAAACCCAAGCTGAAACCTTCACTCATGGAGCTCACTGAGTGAGTGTGAGTCTATCTATCTTTCAATCTAGCTTACCTCACAGATTTGTTGTGAGGACAAGAGTGGGATGGATGATTCCAATTTTAGTATTTAATGAAATACTTTAATAGTTGAAGACATAATCTAGTTCCTTCTTAGTTATCCAACCCATAGTTTTCTTTGATTTCTTGATTGGGTGAAGATATAGAAAACCATTAACTAATCTGATGTTTCAGGAAGAATAAAATAAAGTATTTACTAGACACAGCAGATCTGTTCCAGGAGAGTGTCTTGCCTGATCTTGGAGAAACAAGACAGAGAGTGGGATCTTAATGCTTGTGTTCACAAGGAGTAAAGGAACAAAGAGGAATTGTATTGGAAATTATTTGCCTATATGATATCTTAGAAATGTCTCAGCCAAATGAGATGGCCGCAAGTTCACAAAGCGGTACATACAGGTTGGATATATCTTTTACAAGACCCTGTTTATAGCTTTTTTCAGGAAAAAGTTCTGTGTACTGTGGCCATCAAGCATCATAAAGGCTAGTATCTATCATTAGGGATCTTGTTATGTTTCAATCTGTATTTTAAGATTATTTTCTTTGCGAACCATGAAAACTAGAAATTTCTTTAGAAGTAACAGAAGGATTCCATCTGTAACTGTGGGAATGGAGGTCTATATACTTAGACATCTGAGCTGGCATCCTTTTCAGGAATTATGATATTGTAAGTCTGACCTATGACATTGCAATTTACTTTTACTGTTATTGTGCCATCACAGTGACCAAAATTTCCCCTCAAACCTACCTTCTAAGCCATGTACCCCCCACTGCAATGTGGACATTTCCAAATTGTTGGAGTGTGTGTATGTGTGTGTGAGAGAGAGTGTGAGTGAGTGATGCCATATCCAGTCTTCTTCCTGCAGCTTGTTGCAGAATGCCTGGCTACAGAAAGATGGCTGGACAGGTCGCTGCTCGCTGTCCCCTGCTTTCCAACAAATTGGAAATGGCATGTTGGGTGGAGGGCTGTTTGACTTAAAAGGTAGGTTTGAGGGGAGGGCAGCTTCAGGAGATGTAGCTATGAGACATAGTCTTCCAGTGCAGGATCTTAGCCAAAATGTTGACCCGTTAAATAATTTTAGTTTTAATTTGATATATAATTTTAATTTTAAATTGATAAATAGAACACATCAATTAGATCTATCAATAAATGATCATTCAGTAAATTATCACTCTATTAATTTGTTCAGTTCTAATAAATCTGTCTTGTCATCAAATCACAAGATCTCCAAGAAAAGCAGAAGAGTTTTGTATAATAGGGAGTATTATAATGGGGCCCTATAGTATTAGTCATATCATCTGGCATGATTCTGATCTTCTGACCTGAATTATAGCATCATATGACAACAATAATGATATTAGTATTAATAATGGTAGTAGTAATTAATTTATTCATTTCTATGCTGCAGTTTACCCAAAATAAGGACTCAGAATGACATACCAAAATTAAAACAAATGCAGACAAAATGCACATACAAAGACGTAAGGAAAAACATGCAAAAAGTTATTGCTAATGCAGGTAATCTCTTCATAGAATTAAAGCCATTTTAAAGAAACCTATTAACGAGCTATATTTTTCTGCTGTGTAAAAATGACAAAATAGACTGCATCAATGGAAGAGATTGATACAAATTGGATAATTAGAAATGGTAACACTAACAAAATGAGAAAGCACGTCATTGTGCTTGGATTTTTTTGTAGCATATGTGAAACCTACGAAGTTTGTAGAGATTCTCCAGTGTGAAGCTCAACTTCTTTCATAGATTTGATAGTGTCAGACTTGGCTTCGTTAGAGCCTGGGCATGACTAGATTATTATAAACACTAATTGTTTCTCTTCAGGCATTTATGTATACCTTTCAGCTTGCACTGTCCATTCATTTCTAACAGTGGATAATCTGTTCTCTGCTTTGGTCTTTTGTTAGGGAAGTTAAAAAAACAAACAATTGTCAGAGTGACAGTTGGAGACCACTCCTATCCCTTTAGTAATAGTGTGGAAGAGGGAATTTCAAGGGACTTCCTTGTCTGGCATCCAGGTTAACAAGCAACACCTCCTGAAATTCTCCCTTCTGCATAACTGTTTAAAGGGACAGGAGCCCTTTCCAGTTTTCACTCTGGCAGCCCCAACCCTCAAACATTTAATGAGCAAAGGGGTTACAAACTGGTCTGCTACTGTACCAGTCTATGTCCATAGAGATTTTCCACAAGGACAGAAGAGCAAATCAAGTCTGAACTCTCCGTAGAAGCCAAGATGACTGAGCTGAGATTATGGGCATATCATGAGAAAATATATCTCATTACAAAAGGCAATAATGCTTGGCAAGGTGGAAAGCAGTAGGAGAAGTGGAAGACTGTGTTATATGTGGAAGAAATAGGGAAAACCATCTCTGAGTATCTCTTGTCTAAGGAAACTATGAAATTCATGGTGTCATCATAAGTTGACAGGCAACTTGAAGGCACATAGACACATGTAGGATTTGCCTGTGTGACTTTCGTGGATATTGCTGACGGGTTGGATAAAGCTGCTGGATGTGCGAAATGTTCTGTTCAGTACCCTTAAACTCTTTTTAAGCTGATCTTGGTTGTTTTGTGCTCTGCAGAATAATCTCATGTGGCATATTTGTTTGGTGTACTGCTTGGCATTCTCCTTGCCTACTTCATAAGTCCTAAGGCAGGAGTTGGCAAAATGTGGCCCATGGGCTGCATTTGCCCCCCAAGTGTCAAATTTTGCCCCAAGTATCTTTTAGGGACATAAGGGCATTTTCATAAAATTTTTGGCCTCCTGGGCTTTAGGAAGTGAACAGGTGGTGACTTCTGCACACTTCTTGTTGGTAGAAAAAGGCCTCTCTTGGGCCTAAGGGGACATTTGAGGACAAGCAAAAACAGGTTTTTTTTTGGAGGAGGGGCATGGTGTAGTGATGCAGTTTTACAAGGTTTCCTGAGCGGTGTTTTTTAGCCCCCTAGTCCTCCACAGTTGCCCACCCTGGTTTTAAGCCGTTCCTTCAAAGAATGTCCCCTTGACCCTTAGAACAATTTTATGAGATAGACTAGGATGAGGGAGAGTGGCTGAGCCAAGGTCACTGGTAAGCTTTCTGTCTGAGCAGCGGTTTGAATGGGCATCCTCCTAATATTAGCCAAACCACTCCACTACTAGCTTTTCTGTGTGTGAAAATCTGCCAGCCAAGGACAGTACAAGACCCTGGTGCTTGAAATATCTTTATAGCGCCTCAAGACACTCAGCTGTTTTTCCTTCAAAAAGTTGAGAACTGCTCCTCGAATGTAGAAGATATCTCAGAGGGGTTTCTTTGAGATTGTGCAGTAACAGTGAGATAGTGTGTGATTGAATAAACAAAAGCTACTGGCTGCCGTTAGTATTTTAAAAATGATTTGTCACTGCACTCTTTTAATTGCAGTAGCACACCAGAACCAAAATAGTCTTAAAAACCATCCCTTTAATTCTCAACCTACAAGTTAATGCTTGCTCTCACTGATTAAAATTAGTCCTAAAGCTTTAGCTGATTAATCCACTGATTAAACCAATTAAAGGTTGCAACTGTCGTTCACTTATGTGATATTTGGGTAGAAGGAAAATAGCAGGATTGGTGGTAAGCCAGGGATTGGAACAACATTAACATGTTTTTCCCTGAGCCTTTTACATGAGCTCCAAATGGGGCCATGCTTTAGGCTTCTGATGGGTTTTCTTTACTCTACATTACAGATGTCCCTGCTTGGACAGGTACTGCTTTCTGCTCGCATATACAGCAAAATACAGCAGCCTAACAGAGAAATAACAGAAAGAAATAGTGTCATAAGCAAAGAAATTAATGTGGGGAGAAATTAGGGAAAGCAGGAGATCTGGCTGTTGGTGTCTTGTTTGACACCTCTCTGTGTCCATAAGTTCATAACTTAGCTATAGCTGCAGCCTTTAATTGGTTTAATCAGTAGATTAGCAGCTAAAACTTTTAGCACCAATATTAATCAGGGAGGGCAAGCTTTAATTGCTGGGGCTGAGAATTAAGGACCTAGTTTTTGATGCTATTCTGATTCTGGTGTGTTACTTAAAAGAGAGAGGAGCGTGGGTCCTGGGAGAAACAACCAACAACCCCCCAACAAACAAAGAACCAAACAAAAAAGAATCTCAACTGGATGGTAAGTAGTGAAAGAAGCTAAGGGATTAACAAACCAAAGATGGTCTGAGGCAGCCCTTTGGTTTGCTTGGGTCTGCCTCCAGGTGAGCTTCTGTTTTAGTACTGCCAGAGCTGATGCATTTGAGAGTTAGATCCCTAATCTAGAGACAGTGATAACAATAGGCAGCCTCTTTGGATCATGTATCATCTCTGAGTGTGAACCACCAGCTTCAAAATTTTATAGCTACATCAAACGTTTTTATTGAAATTGAACAACCTTTTACTGGAATTCAGTCCTTTGAAAAATATCTAATTAGCATCAGTTTTGTCAGATTTTGATTTTAATCCATTTTTTTTCAAATAGATAGCAAGTGCCTCTTTGCGAGAGTTCTGAATTACTGATGACTCTTAATTAGTTGTGTCCATGTTTTTTTGTGTGTATAGCTGCATTTTTTAAAGGCAAATGGTTATTCTTTCATTATGTGGATGGTAAGGCAGAACAGGAATAGATTCTGTTTTGATATTTGCTATAGGGTTTCTGGACTGAACGGTCGTTTGACATGAGCTGTTTTCCCAAGAGCCAATGAATCTCAGTCATTCTCCCTCCCCCTTGCAAGGAGACTTTTTATTGATTACAGGAGAGACATTTCAGGCTGTGCTGTATGCTTCTAGTGGAAATGGAGCAGAACCTTGAGCAGAACATCTCTCTTGTTTTCAGCAACAAAAATTAGGTGCGTAAAGAAAAGGGAAGTTAAATTCTGGTGCAGTGTTTGTGTGTGCATGCACATGTATGCATGAAGGAGCTCTGACTTGTTCCTGGGAAAGACCACACCCAGAACTGAACCTATGTCTTGCATTCTAGATCTTTGCACTCATACAGGGTGAATGGATGACATTCTCTATATCTCCTTTTGGCACTGACTGTGTCTGTTTATTTTACTTTGAGGAGGCCCTTACCAAGATGGAGAGAGGTGTTGAGGACTCATCTTGGCAATCTCTGCTTTGGAAATTGGAGGCCTAGTGTCAACATCACTCAAGTTGTGGGGTGGGTGAGAGATTTCTTTGCATTCTGTAGCAGTGCCCTTAGCTACTGTTTTTAAAGGGCTGATTCGATTAAAATGAAGGGGAGTCCCAGTTCGAGACTTCTCAATTCATTAAACTCGCATCTCATAACGTATAACTGGAGCATTGGTACCATTGGTCCTTTAAAGAAAATTATTGTGTGAAACGCTGTCTCTGTCTGTTTCCATCTAACGTTTTATTGGTCTTTTTAATTAGCATCCCTATATACAAACATACCCAATCTGCTTGTAACAACTGTGCTTGCATTGTGCTTTCTCTGGTTTTAGAGCCGGAAAATCAATGAATATATACTAAATCACCGCTCCTGAGAGATAACAGGTCACAGTTGTTCTATAGGGCCACACAAGTTGTGAGTCTTCTTAATATAACATGTGGAAAGGATGTTGACCTATAAAGGAAACTTGGCATGTGAATTTTCCCTTGAGTTTATAGAAAGTACTAAAATGCATTAGATCAAGCAAGTGGTGTAAAGTCTTCTTAGAAGATGATTTGAAAGAAGACAGATTTCTACTATATCTGTTAAAAATATGTATATTTTATCTAGCATTCATGCCTAATTATATGTATACTATGTAGTAGGTTTTTTTGTTGTTGTTGTTGTTTTGTGGATAGTGAGAAATATATGGAATCTACTCTGGGCACCTGTGAGTGATTTTTAATCACCATAGGGGCTCTTTATAAACAAGAATAAAAGTTAGAGCATAACTGAAAGGTGAATGGGAATTTCATCAAGGAAAGTGGTCTGTAGAAAATTCTCTTATTTTTGTTGAATGATTTAATTTAGAAGAGGACAGCTGCTGCTTATTACGTCTGCATTGTTGGGACTAGGATTTCAATTTTATATCAAGGGCATATACAACTTGGACTCTTTCATGTTGCAGTCATAACAATAACTCCCAAAGTATGCTGTGTGTTCCGCATACAAGGAAAGGCTTCGTGAGAATACAGAAAGAGAGAAAATACTGCTCCACTTGTAAGCACTTTTTGGGACAGTAAAGCCGTTTGGCAACTTAGTTTCAGACCTTGCAAACTGTTCCCTTACCAGTTGTATGCTCTCCATACCATTGTACTCTGTGTTAATTCATCTAGAACAATTAACACTCCTGGATCTGTATGTGTGATTGATTGACTGGGGAAAAAAAGGACCAATCTTGCTTCTTTTATAAAAAACACAAATGGTGTTCAAATTTCTAATGTACACAGAAGTAATAAAGACAATAAACCAATAATTCCTGAAGTCAGTATTGTATCATAAAACTAAATATAGATTAAAAATTTCAATGTAAAATCAGAGACTTTTTTGTTTTAAATCTGTTAAATGCTTAGCAGAATGCTTAAAATGTTTTGCCAGCCCAGTTAAAGCTTACAGGAGAAGGCAACACCATTTCTGTATAAAGGTTATCATATTTAAAAAAGACCACTATCACTAGGAAGGACTAGAATTTAAAAAGTGTGAACTACAGTAAAATGTTGCAATGTGAAACATTCGTTGCATTCAGAGTCTGAGTCAGCCATTCATGTGCTGTTTCAGGATATTTCATTCGTTTTTCTGTTCCCGTCTGTGCAGCAACAGTCAGTGTTCCTTGTCCACTGAACATACCCATTTCGCAATGAGCTGTTTGCCAGTTCACAAAGTTCCCTCAGTTCCCTCTGAACTTCTTTTAATGTTTCTGCAGACCCTCAGCTTCCTGATATCTGTCTTGTACATGGATGGTTCTATTATAGCTATATGAGGATAGGTACTTGGAAACTGAGCTCACTATTATTATATAGGATTATGTTTAAAAAGAAAGCAGTGAAGAAAGAGAAGGTATTCTAGTAATGCAGAAAGAGCAGGAGAATGAGTGCTAGTAGGGGCCCTCTGTTCAGACTAAGCAAAAGTTGGCACTTCTTTAGTAATATATAATATGCAATAACAGCAGTTGTTTGAGTGCTGTTAAATGACTTAACACAAGTTCAGATGCATACTGCATCATCAGTTCTTATCAGTCAAAGATCCTATGGACAGTTGACAGCTTTGACAGGCTGCTGGTAATACCCACATTTCTAGTTACCTGTGTTCACACCCTAAATCTTTTATGGATGTTGGCTTAAATCACATCTCTGTTTTACTGGACGTGGGTGTATGTGTAAAGGTAGAGGAAGCTGAAGATCGGGGTCTGTGGTGGAGAGCAAATCTGCTGCTTTTCATGGCTGCTAGATATTTGTAGATCCTGGACTTAATGATTAGTTGTGAGGCTCTCCAGATGTAGCTGGACTGCAAATCCCAGCCACCCTAGCCAGCATAGCCAATGGTAAAGATCTTAATCCCCCTCAAGATGTATTTATTTAGTGTAGCATGGCTTTGAGTAGTCATTACCTGAGGAATTCATGGGGTCGCCGTAAATTGACAAGTGACTTGAAGGCACACACAAATCTCTCTCCTCTCTTTCCATCCTGTGCTTTACAACTGTTTCAGTGTTCCTGATAGATCAGAATAACCCCCTCCAACATGTGCGAAACTGTTGGCAGTTTTGAGACGGATACACACACACACACACACACACTCTTACACATACATATATATGCAAACATGCACTCAGAACATGTGCAGCTTTGCATTTTAATCTCATGTGCTTGTAGAACTGTAATGACAACAAGAATAAAATGGATTTTGCTTCTGCTGCCCTGATGCCAAGTACATTTACTTGGGAACTGTATTATAGAAAAGAATAAGATATAAAAGTGAAAATAATAAAATGAGCACCATGCATATGTCTGGCATGTGTATACTTACTGAATAATAAAGGTCTGCACCAGTACAGGTGTGAGTACTTCCTCTTCACAGTTCAAGACATCTGATGTTGAAGTTGAAATCAGATTTTCAACATAACAGCATCAAGTGAGGTAAAGTGGCTGAAGTAAGATCTGAAAACCATGAGTGAACAACTAATCAGCTAGAGAATATGAGTGAAAATTGGTGAAGTCCTAGTGAAAACACAGAAACTAAAAGTTTGGGATTGATGAACATAATGGGGCCATTATTTGGACAGGCAGAAAAAATCAAGAGGAAAGAAACACAGGGAAATGAAGACTGGCAGAGGAGGAGAACCTTCTAATTAACTTAGCTTTCAGGATTTGGGACTTACAAGCTTAAATCCAGTTGCAAGTCCCAATTGCTGAAAGCTAAGTCAACAGTTATGTGAATGCTATTGATTTCATGGATCTACTGTAGTCAGGGCTAGCAGGTAGGTATTGGCTACTGTCGCTAACTGTTCAACCTCCATAGATTATATCGTGGGAAAGCCAAGTTTGAGAGGCTTGTGTTTGTCTAGGTTGCTGTAGTTCTGTCATCCCTTTATTATCCTGGACAGCTTTTGTTCCTTGGTGTTTCATGATCACAGCACAGATCTGAGCTATTGCTGCTGATTTACAGAGCACTGATTGAAGGGGCCCTTTTATACTACACAATTAGAGCACTATGATTCCACTATATGTATGGTGGCTGCATCCTGTAGAATCCTGAGGATTATAGTTTGCTGAAGCACTAGAGCTCTCCAGATGGGAATTCTAAATACCTTTCTCTAAATTACAAATCCTAGGATTCCACAGGAAGTATCTGTGGCAGTTAAAGTAGAATCAAAGTACTATAATTGTTGAGTGTTAAAAGACCCACGGTCTTCACATTCCTTTCTGTATGGACCCTTTTGGTAAAAGTCAGTTCGTGCAACTAGTTGCATGTCCTTTCAATACTAGACTTTGTCTATATGTGCATCCCCTGCTTTATTTGACGGGTTAGGGACCAGAGCACTGGCAAAACTGGAATTTGTAGAGATGCATAACCCAGTCTTCTTTTTAGCTTGCACATGCATTTCAGCTGCACAAAGTCAACATATTAAAGATAGAATAAGGCTCCTGTCTTCCTCATAGTTGTGTGGAAGAGCATAAAGGATCAGGAATTCTGTCCTTTTATTCTTTTGTGTGTGGCCTCCCTACTCTAGCACAAGTATTCTACTTCACAAGCAGCAGGAGTAATACACTTGCTGAGAAGGTAGGATGACAGTTAATTAGGTAGACTGAGAAATGCAAAGTAGTTGCCTCAACTCAACACTGTGGAGACAACCCTGCATAAACTTCAAGTGCAAAAGATTTGCCCATATGCAGGGCAGACATGAGGAAGTTCATGTAGAGCAAAATCATCACCCAGCCCCACTTCTTCCTCCCCCATTCCTTCTGGCTTTGTTCAGTGGACAACCCGATGCTCCGTCCTTTTTGTTGTGGATGTTAGCATCACCTGTATGCTTATTTTTTCCCTGCTGCTTAAGTTCTCTGGTAAAGCAAGGCCACCCCTACACTCTTAAGTAAATTAAAGTAAAGGTGAGGACCAGTGTGCTTGGAAGAGGCAAAGTTTGGACAAAACCTTTCATCTCATTGGCTCACAGTCCCATTTAAAAATTTTCTACCAGTGCACAACCCCAGAACTCTGTAAATAGTTCATGTCCCTAGTTTGTTTTCCCTCAGCAGCCCCCTCACTTGTTCTCTCAAACTCTGAAGGCAGGCAGGCAGACGGCAGTTAATATAGGCAAATGAAAAGCATCTTTAAAATATATACAAGTTCCCCGTTCCTAACATGGTTTTCACACTAAGTGTCATCCATGGATTCTTTCAAGTGCAAGGAGCCAGCTTCTGCCAAATGTGTGGATTCTGGTTATAACTGAAAAGAGTTGAAAGAGCAGATAATCAAAAAGTGGGGGATGCCTGTACTTGAAAATGATTGAAGAGACCAAGTATGTGTCAGGATTCACAGGGGTATTATCATCAGTATAACAGGAGTGGAAAATAAAAGCAAAATACTATATTGAAAGTAGAACATACAGTGATTGTAAACATCACTTTGAGCAACTGCAAAAAGAGGACTCTCTCTTTTCTGACTATTGATGAATAAATTTGCTGAATGACACATTTTGTAGTTTGCAGAGGCAAGTTTATATTGATCATTCATTGGTAATGGGAGGCACATGTGCATAAATGAAGTCAATAGTAATGGCTTAATGCATATCTGCCAGTCTTGGATAATATATTTTGGATATAGGCTTGGATAATATATTTTAGTAATGATTCCAGCAAACATTCCAAGCAGGGTTTAGAGGAGGCTGTGGATCAGAGTGCTGTTTTCATTATGGATTTTTGGAGAAAAGAGGTAACTTATTTCTAGTCAGTATTCTGTGTGCCACAGCATGTTATATATTTTTTCCATTACATGAAAATGTATCTAAAACTTAGAAAAGCTCACCCTCAGTTTGAATTAGTTACTTCTGACAACCTTTTGTCCCTTGCAATCTAGCTTCCATCTGCTAACGTTGCTTCATCCAAACAGACAGCTAAAGATGCTACTTTCATTTCTGACCTTGAGTTGTGATTCATCAGTAGACTTCCCAGGATGCAATACTTCTGGCAATATGTAGCGGGCTTTCTGGAAACCTTACCTCTACAGTAATTAATCTACTGCTCTTGTAAGCTGGTAAACTAGCCTTCGTTGGAGGTATTTTCTTTTTTAGAAAATGCTTAATAATGAAGTGTCCCCTTTTTCAGCTGCATCTTTCCTCTCCCCCACGTTCCTTTAAAAGCTGTGGGAAAAGAACTCATTCATCTTAGATATTGTAGTAGTGGAGTTTTGTTTTTGTTTTCTGTATGGCACAAAAGCCAAGTCTATAATGGGCTGTTCTAGGAGGCCTGTTCTTTTGATATTGTTGGCTTAAAATATACATGAAGGATGTTAGAAGGTTATCATTGTCCTGTCATTAGTATGATTAAGAATATTGGTTAACTGCTTGTATTGACATATTATATGACTAACTTCTGTTTTGTTAACTTCTGTATGAAACTATTATTGCTGAAATTGGGAGTACATTTGTTACATTAGTGACAACTTTGTCCGTGAACATTGTGATAGTTACACACTGTTCTGGTCATCCATACAGCTGATGGAAGAGTTAGATAAGAGATAACAAGTAGCTAGTCTTGAGTGAAATACTAACCTTGCTGATGCATGTTTTATTCTGTTTTCCTAATCAATAAAAATAGTATAAAAATATGAAGCTTGAAGAATAACGTTATCCTCCTGGATGACTACTGCTAGTAGGTTGGACGGAATGCAGTTCTGATTATCAGCAGGATCCTTTGGTCAGAGAAAACTCTTTTCTGTGTCTTATTGTATTGCACACTTTACATTCTGTGTTGCTGCCTCACTTCCTACCTGGTTTCAGAGCTTATCCCAGCTCTGTGTCCAACCCGTTCGGATACAGTGGGCATGGGTTGCTTGACATTGTGTCCTGATGATAGCAGATAAACAGGAAGTACCTCAAAGAGGCAGTTCTTATTGCAGCACTTCAGCACAGTGAGCTGGAACTATTTTTTATTGGAGGGAGAAATGATGCTTCTTTTCTGTGAAAGTGAAAATTAGCAGGAATGACACAAGCCTATAGTTGATGTTGATTGGCACTCGGATTTAATGATGGTCTATTATAGATTTGTGTGGATGTACTCTCCACTTCACTGGTTTATTCTACCAGTCCTTTAATAGGACTTCTTTTCACCTGGAATTGTTTCAGACCACACAGTTATAGCACTGTGATTCCACCTAAACTGCTGTGGTTCTATCCAATAAAATCCTAGTGCTTTGGAGCAGCATTATGTTCATTATTTCTGAATGCCTAGAGCTTACACCAGTGCTGTCTTTTTCCAAACATCTTACCTCATGGATAATGTAATTTACAAAAGAAAGAGATTTTTTTTAAAAAGAAACACTCTCATTTTAAAGAAATGACATGCAAAATCTTTACCTTAAGATGCTCAAAATTCACCACCTCAGAGAGCTGACTTTTCTGACTTCATGTTAGGACCTCTTTAGATATGAGCTTGTATGTTTATAGGTTGCCCGGTCCTTTGTATTAGTATACACATAACACAGCAGTGAAGATGCTTGCCTGAATCTTGGCTTAAAGTATCAAATCCTAAGAAAGAGAGACTTTAGCCACCTCCTTTTCTTCCCCTTTAGTCAAATGTAGGTTAAAAAACCTACATTTTGCAATAACAAATTGCAATAACAATAGCTTTTCTCTGTGTCATGGTATAATATTATTGTTTTATGAGGCTTCAACCACATGAAGAATTCAGATTGGGGTTCTACTGTTAAAGAAAACCCAGCTAGCTGCTAGACCTTTCTTCCTGAAAAAGAATTAAGAATTGAGCTTTGTATTATATCCCTATAAAATGGCTTTTGTTTTTAAAAATTATATAATTAAAGGAACAGAAGAAAGAGTTGTATGTAATGACAGTGTAGCTGGCAATAAAACACTACAGAGACATTTTATTGAAATGCAAAGCACAGCTGTATTCCTCCAAGTTCAATTGAATTTTGGCAGAAGTTCAGGGATTCTGTGCACTTGCTGTCAGTGGAAATCTCACCCAAAGATCTCTATTTAGTTTATTCCCAGTAGCATTGCAAGATATCCAGTGATGATAGCATTGCTCGTTGGGTTGTGAAATACTTTTGCACAATTGAATGAAGCTAACAAGGATTTGCTTGGATCTGTGGCCTGTTACTCAAATGACTGTTTTTATAAAGGTGTGATCAAGGACTTTGGGATTAACGAGACGAAAGAGTATTAAAGAATTGCTTTTAGCTTGCTATTCTCTGTTACCCATGCACGGTTATTTAGGCCAAGGAGAAAAACGGGAAAGGAGAATTACACTGTTGCAGACAAAGGGTGCATATCTGCTCAAAAGTAAGTTCAGTGATTTCAGTTACAGGATCCTCTGAAGATGCCAGCCACAGATGCAGGTGAAACGTCAAGAGAAAATACTAATAGAACACGACCTCAAAGCCTGGAAACCCCACAACAACCTATCGGTTACAGTTACTCTCAGGCTAGCGTTACAGGGTTGAAATTTTAGCTCTAAATCCAATTTCTAGCCCAAACTAGAGTAAACTAGTTGAGTCAGTGTGATCTACCTAAATATTGATGGTTGAATGTGAATCAGCAGTTGGATCAATGGGCTGACTCTAGTTGGGACTAGAAACTGGATTTAGGCCTTAGACTGCAGTCTTGTGCCCTTTTCCATGGAACTTGCTTCTGAATAAATGTTATGAGGGAATATTCTTATAGTTGTCCCCAAGTCAGTGTGGTAACAGCATCACAACAACTGTGTTCTCTAATCTGAATAAGAGATATAAATTAAGCTGGTTTGAACAGTTCCTTCAGTTGTCTTCAAAATAGATTGGCTTTGTTCTGTTTTTTGTTTTGCTTTTTAGGAAGACCTAGCAGAATGGCAAATGAGAAAATCTAGAGCTTGGGTAGAGGTGGGCAAGAACAGGGCCAGCCCTGCCATTAGGCAGAGTGAGGTGGCTACCTTAGGTGGGTGATTTTCAGTGTCCTGAAAGGCACAGCAAATGGTGATTATTTCTTATCCTGTCAGGGAGCAGGCAACACTCTTATAGTATTCTCTGCCTAAGCGGTCTAAAATCACATGGCAGGCTTTGACTACTGTGGAGTTTGACTGTGCAGTGGGCAAGCTCTGGGCAAGATGGGACTGAGATCTGTGTTAATTTTAAGCTATCTCTCCACCACAAAAAAAAAATAAAAATAAAAAAAAATCCTTTCTAACAGTCAGCCCATAAGTAATGATGACACCCCCAGAAAGTAAATTCTGAAGGAATAATAGTTATGAGAGCAGTGGAAAGGGAACAAAAGCTATAATCCTGACTTTGTGGAAGTCCTTTGAAGTATTCGCTGGCAATACACTGTGCAAAATCTTATTTTTTACAATTAGGCTACAACATATAAAACCATTTGTGGGATGCCTGAAATTGATCCTTTTTGGTCTGAAGGACCTGCTGTAATATTTTTTCCTCTGAGTGGGGTGTTGGTGAGGATATGCTAAGGAGCTTGAGGTGAAGAAACTTGGAGTTTTCTTTTTTAGATTAAAAATTAGTTTGGATTTTTAAAGTATGATTGTACAAGAAAAGAAACAGCTAAGGATGAGAGAGAGGGGGGATATGATCAAGGGCTAGGCAAATAAAGTGATATAAGCTGACCATAGCCATTGCCGCACTAGACTGTTATAGCACTATTATTCCACTTTCAACATCCTATGGGGTCCTGGGGTTTGCAGTTTAGGGGCCTGAGGCCCCTCCCTAAACTGCAAACCCCAGGCTTCCATAGGATGTTGAAAGTAAAATAATAGCTCTGTAACAGTCTAGTGCGGCAATGGCCCATGATTTGGAAATGCCTTTTCTTGAAGTTGATGTTCATAAACTATATACCTGAGAGTTGCTAAAGTAGATCTTCTGACCATCAAACAATAAATCCTGAATATTTCTCCTTCCAAACTTGGAGTACCCCCCCCATGGAATATAAGTATTTGAGTAACAAGATCTAAACATGCGTAACACTAGTTACAATGTTTACAAATGCAAAATACTTTTAAAGTACAAAACTGATAGATTGTGGAGAGGGAAAGTTGAAGTAGAAAAAAAAAACTAGGGAAACAGATTTTAAGAACAACAAAGATCGCAACATTTTTAAATGAGAAAAAATCAATAAGTAGAAAATGAACTTTTGAAAGACTAGAGAAACAGATTTTAAGAAACAAAGGTAACAATGTTTTTCCATGTGGAAAAAAATCTATAAGAAGAAAACAAAATTTTGAAAAACCAGGGAAACAGGTTTTAAATAACAAACAAAGATTACATTATTTTTCCATATGGAAAAAAAATCAATAAGGAGAAAACAAAATTTTAAGAAACTGGAAAAACTGGTTTTAAATAACAGACAACCAAGATAGCAATGTTTTTCCATGAGGAAAAAAGAAAGCAATAAGGAGGCAACAAATTTGTGAAAAAATACAGTTGGGCAGTACATCCCAGATCTCTGAAATTAGGGTAGGTGGTATGTCTGAGCCTGTTACAGATTATGTATGTGCGTGTGTGTTTGTATGTGCCTTCCAGTCACCTGTCAACTTATGGCAACCCCATGTATTTCATGGAGTTTTCTTAGGCAAGGAATACTCAAGCGTGCGTTTGTTTTTTAGTTCTTTCTTCAGAAACGTAGCCTACAGCACCTGGTATTCACAGTCTCAATAGGTGCTTCAACTAGCACATTGTACAGTGGGCCTTCCATATCCACAGATTCTATATCCATGAATTGAACTTATCATGGTTTTGAAAATATTCCCAATAAATACATAAAAAAGTCCAAAAAGCAAACTTTTTACCATTTGAGAGACACCATTTTACTACACCATTGTACATAATGGGACCTGAGCATCCATGCATTTTGGTATCCATGGGTGGAGAGTCCTGGAACCAAACCCTAGTAGATAACAAGGGTCCACTCTGTCTGGCCTTCCAAGACAAGCAATGATTTCCCTTCATCTTTTCTCTGTTAATTTTCTTTTTATTTTCTTGCTTTAAAAATATGTATAAGACCTAAACAAAGACAAGAAGATTACTTTGATTTATAATCGTTTGGATTTTTTCCATAAGCCATGTTTCTGAAATCCTAAAGGCCAGCTATAATAATAATAATAAAGAGGCTTTTGCTCTGTGAAACGCATATATTCTTGAGTAGGCAAGAAAAACATAATAATATTTGTATCAGCAAAGCTGGAAGTAAATTTTGGATAGTACATTTGAGCTTTTTAAATGCCAGTGGAAGTGTAATTGTTTGATGTTGTCATCAGGGATCAGAAGGCCCAGAATGCAAAGTTCTTCAGGTGGTAGAACAGGGATGGGTGAAGTATAGTCCATGGTTTACCTCTACCTATTGTTTATGCCCCTCAGGACACCTCCAAAACTCCTCAGCTTGCCCCCCAAGCCAAAATTCAACCTTAAGTAAAGATACAGCAAACCTAGAAGTGACCTGACATTTTGTTTTACCTTTATTTTCATTTTAGTATTACTATGAGAGTGGAGGCATGAAAACTGGGCCCCACCCTGGTGCTGTTGCTCACCCGGATGGTGGAAAATAATCTTCGTCTTGTGGTAATTTACACACTGAGTGGTTAAATATTGTATTGTTGAAGATGTAGTCCAGTTTTAGTGTTGATGGGGAGAGCAGGACCTATTGTCTTTCTGCGTGCACTAATGCATGCACACAAACTGTTGTAGGTAGGTAAAGTGGAATTACACCTACTTTTCCTCATCAGTTTTTTTAAAGAAGTCTTTAAAATGTCAAATTCTGTATTAGATAATATTTGTAATTCTGTTATAATTAATTCTGTATGATATTTCTGTTCCTTCCTTTATGATTTGGAGTGTTTTCATTTTCCTCTATATTTTCCTTCTTTCTGTACAGCTCTTCCCCAATTTCCCTATTCTCTCTTCGTTTTCTGCTCAGAACCCATGGAGACTTGTAATACGTAGTCCCTCGCCTATCTTTTGTGTGGTTCTGCAGCTGATATAGCAGTGACTGTCAGTATGAGTGTGTGTGACTTCCTATGGCCTGGTTTGCACTGATGAACAAGAATACAAGATTCTCTGGCAGAGCTGTTGCTAATGTACATTATAGCTCAGCAAAGAAGCTCATTAGCAATGGTGATGCTAGTTGTAGGCTGCCAGCTGTGGAGTAGAAAAATCATGTGTGGAAATCACTTTTTCAGAAACAAAGTCCTTTGTGTTTTTATGTGAACTAAAATATCTTGGAACATTTCCTGAGAGTTTCAAGGTTTGCATGGGGATGCAGTTGAGTGCTCATTATTGTCATCTTGGCCTTAATGTGAACCAGTAGATTTAGAATGGTTTGTCTGTTGCAAAAGAGTTGTATTCATTTGCTGCTTTTTTTTTTTTTTAGGTCCTACTGAGCTTTATTTTTTTTTTTTTTACACAAAAACAAACGAAAAATAAAACACCATGTGTTATACCATTTGCTGCTTTGTAAAGCTTTCTGAAACTCTAGTGGAAGCAAACAATCATGTTGAAGACATGTACAAGGCCTTTAGGGGAAAGCAGAATTGTCCCCTCACATGCACTGAAGCATTAGTTGAAGAAGCATTAACAGAACTGCATTTAGTAGATGACAGTAGTACCAGTTTCTTGTCAGTAATTTAACAGGTTAGACTAAAAGACATCACTGTCGGCAGCAACATGGGCTTAGAAAACAGGATAGCCCAGTATATTTGTTGCTTCAGGAAATAATAAGGTGGTGCTCCCTTCCCTTGTTTACATACAGAACCAAACTGGACTTTTTATTTAAACTCTGGCAATGGGGCAGTGTCTTCCACAGCACATGAAGACAGCAAGCTTAGAGAGTGCAGTATAGACTGTGTGCCACATGCAGTTCTGTCCTCCAACAGGGAGGAATGTCCGGGAAGCTTAGAAGACATGTCCAGAGGTGAGGGTGTCCCTGGTGTCCTGTGCTCCAGTTTGGCTAATGATAGGGCTGTTTATGTCAGGAAACGTTGAAAGGGGATGTATGGTACAAGATCCTTCATTACCAGGTTTTTCATTCATAGCTTATCCTTACACAGGGATAAGATAATGCACAGTGACTACAGAATGGAGAGCTGAAGCTATCATGTCAACGCTATGTTGCGCTTTTTAAAGTAACAGTTTATTTTGTCTTTCTCTTTCCACTCCCCGCCTCATGTAATATCTTGTTCTGTCATGATATCTGTGGCATTTGAATAAAATATTCATCATATATGAACTAGCTTTCACTCATCTCATATACCTAGTGTGGGTCTTGTCTTTGTTCTTTTGCGCAATCTGCCATAACATTTGCCATCATGGCCATAGATGTGCTGTGTTGGGGAGTGATGTTTAATCACCTGAAATCAGTCCACTCAAGTTAGGCCAAAAGAATGCCTGTGGGGGGTTGCTTTGTTGGCACATTTATATCACAACAGAGTGCAAGTTCAAATGGCTAAGACGCAGAAGAGCTGCCTTGGATCTGTGCCAAGGAGAAAAGTGGAATATAAATTAAACAAATAAATAAGGAAATTATCTCTTTTAATAATTTGTTGAAAATGAAATAATTTGAGGTAGCCACTCTAAGAATTTTGATATTCTTCCCTGAATAGTAAGTATTTCTTTCTTTGACATTTGATTCTTTGACTTTGTAAACATGATACCTTGTACAGTCAGACCTCCACATTGACTTTCATGGATTTGATTATTTGTGAGTTTCTTCATCCTCTCTCACCTCAGGTGCTTCTTTTCTGGGAGAACCTTTACTCTCAACAGTTCTGTTCAGACCATATAGCCCTTTAAAAACCTATCTCTGTTTCCACTCCTTTTCCTTCACCAGCCACTGCATAGCAAGCTAAGGACAGTTTGCAGCCTGATTTCTCAGCACCGCAAACCCTCTTCCGATGCTGCCTCCACACCCAAGGAAGGAGCTGGGCAAAAGACAGGAAGTATGGGGCCATGATGCCAAACCACCTCATTCTCTTTCCTTTGTCTAACCTGGTTTGGACTGTGGGTGCCCATTCTCCCCATCATGTTTCAGCCCCATTCCCATAGACATACACACACATTTTGATATTTGCAATTTCCCCACTTCTATGAGGGTCCTGTGCTCCTAACCTGAGGGCCAGCTGTAGATGGCAAAGGCTCTGAGCTGTCACAGGATTTCAGGATGTCTGAACCAACTTGATTGTGCTAAGAGTTGGGAACCTTTCTGCTGAGATTCATATTACCTTAGTAAAAACCTGTCAGTATTACATTCCAGAAGTAATCACAGATAAACCCAAGAACGAGCATGACCAAAGCCACAAGAGAGTATGTTAGCAGTGAACGTAATCAAAACACAGGTAGAGTCATAGATGTGATACCTAACGTTGTTCGGCATAGAATGCGGGAAAACAAACATAATTTGTACCTAAGCTATCTCCTTTCCCAACTTACTTGTGCAGAGTTTCCTTTATCGCCTTTGTACTTAGAGGACAGAGCAGGACATAGTAAATAATATCAGCAATGTGGAATAGGGCCCATTGTGGAATTTGACACAAGGAAGTGATGTGTGACCTTAGAAGATTCTAGAGCCCTGGACTGTATGGCTTAGAGGTCTGCATTTGGCTCTTGGGTAGAGAATTCCCCAGTGGTATCCACATCTGAAAGGCTAATTTTATTCTGTTCCCTAAACATTTAATGCAATCACCCTGTGTCCATTTATTGCACACATACAGAAAATATTTAAATGGAAAGATTCTGAAAGTATATAAAATCAAATTTGCTCTTCATTCTAGAATTCAAATTTCATGAAAACATTACAGCAATAAATAGTGGGTATGATGAAGTTTGGTGAAATATCAAATTACCACATATAGTAGTATTTTATTGTAAACTTCTTCAATTTCTAGCTTCTGAGAAACAATCAATGTCAACTATACCAAATGTAGAACATAATGTTAACCTCCTGGCTATGTTATTAAGCAAAGCATAAAATGTGTCTGGAGCGGCCATGTCTTTCAGGGTGTTGTTACTGCTGTTTATATCACTTTGAAACTTCAGAAGAAATGATGTTGCAGTTGGTAATTGTGATTCAGATGCTTGAAAGGAGCTTGATGTACTAGACAATGTTAAATCTAACTGGTTTTCCCCTTTTTAAAAAAAAATCAATTGAAATCTTCACATCTCCTTATATATGTCATAAACTGATATAAATAACATGTGCTATTAATTTGGAAGGCAATTGCTGAAATAAACCAGGCAGCTCTGAACATGAAACATTTGTTAATCAACTTGGGAGCCTTACTTCTCTCTACACAGATGTTTGAAGTTGAAAATTCTTTTCCTATTTGCTCTTTCCCCCACAGAATTAAATCTAATTAAATCAACTAAACCAGCACTACCATTTCTTATGCAAAATTTTTATCCCAGGATACACATAAAGACAGTTATCCTAATTGGGACTTTATTATTCTAAAAAGTTGCAGTTGCTTATGCAACTTACCCTGTGTATGCCATACAATTTTACTGGGGTGCTGAGATTCTAGGAGCATCCTTGGGTGGAATGTAGAAAAGGACCTTCTGGACAACTGATCCCATACTTCGGCGCTCCCTCCCAAGGGAGGCTAGGCTACCCCTCCCATTGTCCTTCCAGCTGCAGGTGATGGCTTGTGTGTTTGGTGATGGACTGGCTACTGAGAAACTAGCTTTTAATAGATTAACAATGTTCTTTTTATCAGCATATTTTTAAATTACTCTCTAATTTAATTCACTTCAGATGTGTTTTAATGTTTAAATTTACTCAGTTGTTTTCACATCTTAACTTTATGTGTTTTCATTTGTACCAGATTTCTAATTTTGGGAAGAAGGCAGTAAATAAATCTAATAAATACATAGAGATGGAAATAGGTTATCACAGATAACAGCAAGGAAGAACCACAGTCCACCTAATAAGCATGATATCTGTTTATGAACTGGCTGAATGTATCATCAGTTTCCATTTCCCCTACTCCTGTACATACAACATATAAAATATAGGTTTTGTGCCCAGAAAATAGACTCAGGTACATCCTCTAGTAGAGAGTCAGCATGGTATAGTGGTTTGAGTGTTGATGTAAGACTCTGGGAGGCTAGGAGTCAAATCCCCACTAGGCCTTGAAAACCAGTTGGGTGACTTGGGCAAGTCACACTCTCTCAGCTTCAGAAGAAAGCAACGGCAGACTCCTTCTGATCAAATCTTGCCAAGAAAACCCTGTGATAGGTTAGCTGTAGGGTTACCATAAGTCTGAAATTACTTGGACACACAACAACAACAACAACCTCCTTAAGTTATGGTTCTGGAAAAAAGGCAAGATATGAAGAAAGTTCCTCTTCCTCCTCTCTCTTTGCAAGATGTAGGAAGTGTACATTTATTATACCCACAGAGAGGGTTTAAATGAAAGAATCTTAAAGTCTATTTGCATTTTGAATGGGTATTTTTCACACACAAGAAGCCCTGTCCTCCTCTGTCAATGATTTGTAATGAACGGGCATATCAAAAAGGGATTACTTTTCCGGTCATACAGGTGTGCTTCGTATTAGGGTTTCGGTGGAAGAATCTAAATGCAAATAGTTATGCGAATAAATGAGTGAAAGTTTATAGCACAACTTAACTTGATCAAAGTGCCACTTTTCCAGTATGTACCTTGAGATCTACGTATGCATAAAAGAAGAATTCTGATTAATTTTCACAAAAAGATTAATATATTTTTTAAATTTATACCCTTTCTAAATTTCATATAAGAAATAAGTTCATATTCTTAATTTATAAGCAGTAACATTCAAAATAAAACTGTAAATTAAAATACATAAGCAAGTTGATTAGAAATATCAAAATTAAGAGATAAATAGTTCCTCCAGTTAAAAACTGCTTCAGTAAACAACTTGAAAGTGAAAATCCTGACTGAATCATAACATTGAGCCTTTCCGCACTATACTGTTATAGTGCTATTATTCCACTTTCAACATCCTATAGAATCCTGGGGTTTGCAGTTTAGAGAGGGGCATTTAAAATTCTCCGCCAGAGAGCTCATTGGCCTCAGTAAGCAACAAACCCCAGAATTCCATGGGATGTTGAAAGTGGAATAACAACATTATAACATTGTAGTGCAGAAAGGCCCATTGTTTCCAGCATACAAAAAGACAGGAAAGAGCTACCCTTGTCTCTCTTGGCACAGAGTTTCAAAGCCAGAGTGCAGTAAGAAGGTACTCACTGGCTTCCTGCACATGTGCATCTGATGGTAGCAGGACAGAGAGAAAAATCTTAAGCTATTATTGCCTTTGAACAGTGCCTATTGTTTAATAGTGCCATCTTATCTAGCCAGAATTAAGTTCTGTTTATTTTAATGGCACTTTCTTCCAGGTAACCTTAAAAACTGCTATAATGTTACAATATTCATCTAGTGTTGGAAGAAGGTGTATGTGAGGGGGGAGGACATCTTTGAAAGTTAATGCCGCATGATGCATAAATGGCATCCTTGATGGAGGATCTTATTTTTGCTCACACACCCCTTTTGAATGAGTGGTAACCTATTCTTTCGAAAGGGGTGCCTAATGTCTTTAGAGAAATTGATAGGAATAAAGCACCTAAGCATCACTGTTGTCAGAATTTCGTCCATCAGACTTTGTTGGGTTTGCATTTATTTGTAGCCCTTGAATAAAGAACATATTGATCCTTTGAAGCTGGAGAGGACTGCTTCAAAGTCTTGAGCGTTACTGAGATGACATGATGTCCAAGAGGAATTGTGAAAGAACTTGGTGAGTGTGAGTTCAGAATAGCAGATTAACAGGGAATACCCTTGGTGCTACAGATCAGGCAGTATACACACATGTACCAGTTATCACTGGAATCTCACTGTTTTTCAGGGTTTTATGATATTGGAGCAGAAGGTGAAATGACCAAGAAATGGAAACATTAGTGAAGGTTTGACTAACAACTGGTGATGGGACTGGCTTTAGGAGTGGGCAAGGTGGGTCCTGAGTTAGGGGGGCAACAACCTGAGCTTTGTGGCTATGATTTTGGCTGTACTTGTCTTGGAAGCCACTGGTAATGCAGGATGCTTTACTTTTGGACACAATACTGAGTTGACTTTACTGTCGATCAGTGTTGTAGGTTGGGGTTTTTTTCTATTGGAAGCAGAGCTGCCACCATTATCTGTATTACTGGACACTGTGTCACCTGCACTGTCCTTGCTGAACATGCCAACTTCTACATTCATACTGTGACTACCTGTAGAACCCATTTCTTGAGAAGGCATAGGAATGTCTTCATGAAACCTTCATCTTTCTGCTCTGTTGCTATCTTTGTGTTTTCTGTCCTGCACCCCGGTTAATAACTCACTTAAGACATCTATATGAACTCCCATCATGGTAGGGAGTGTGATATCAACCTCATTCGTACTACAAAACTGGCTGACATATTGCTAGGCTTGATCATGTGCTTACTGAGCTTTATGTTTTGGGTCACTGGTAATATTCAAAGTTTGGGGGAAAAGAAAACATAAAGGAGAGAAAACTCAAGAAGTTACAGCCTAGGAAATTAGTATCTCATGATCTTGTCCCTTTAAGACTAGTTCTGCTATTCTAACAGAGGGCCTGTTTCTTTGGTTAGGGAGGAGATCTTACAGCAGGAACCATTTTTTTGTGAATATGGGCCTACAGACTCCATGGGAGTTATCCCTGAAGAACCACATGACAGAGATTTCATTGGGATCCTAGAAGAGGAGTAGCACTGCACTGAAGCTGAGCAGCAAATAAGAGATAGCTCGTTTTGGTCCTATCCCTAATGATTGCTGGAACGGTACTTGTTACACAGTGGTGTTTTGCCATCCTTCATGAACTGTACAACTTGATAGAGCTGCCTGAGGAGAGAGGTGTAACTTTGGCAGTTTTTCCAGGTTGCTGCAAAGCAAGGGACCCCGCCTCGGCTTCTGTGCATGTCATTAGCCATTCCTGTAACCCAACCCCGGTCCTCATAAAAAGAGGAAATGGTATGTTAGAATATAAGATGATACTGAATCTTTGCTGTATGTGTGCCAAAAGCTCTCTCCGCCCAGGGTACTATTTAGGCTAAGGTTGACCCTGGCCACTGATGCAGAGGATGCCTGCAATTTGTGTATGAGTAAGGAAGTTCTTTTCTTGCCCAAAGTTACAGGGAAAAAGAGAGGGCATTTCATGATGGTAGTGTTTTCCCTAGAGTTATACCAACGGTGTATCTAAAAGGAAGAGGCAATTTCTTCTGTATGTCTCTGCTACAAAGCAGATCCCTGAAAGGATGTCATGGAGCCTTCCCCAACCTGAGGACTTCCTGCTGGGTTTTTCACAGTTTCAGGACAAAATCTGTATGCATTATGAGCGGTTCTACAGTTTCAATGGTGTATGTGTTGTGCTGTGACTTACGGACAAGAGCCATGTCTTCTAAACCAGTGCTACTCAAAGTGGTGGTCCATGCCATGATACTAGTCCTCAAGTCCTTGGCTATTGGTCTGCGATGATTTATCAAGAAACTAAGCAAATATGGAAATAATACAACACAAATGGGGTACCAGTCTCTGGTACATTGGAAAGAAAAATTTCTGGTCTACCATAACGGGTATGTTAAGAAGCACTGATTTACCCTGCCAGTAGCCACTGAGTGCCAGAGAATACCTGAGATGCATCCTTCATTTCTGTCTTCTCTGGCAAAGTGCCTCTCTTTGGCTGGTGGAAGATGAAGTGGTCCTCACTAGATGTAACATAGGTACAGAGTGTATATCTGGTTTTGGCTGTTGATTCTCACCTCCATTTGTCTTCTAGAGATAAGCCCAAAGTCGTGATTCTCTAATAGAGATCAGTCATGAGATGGATAGTTGATGACAAAAAACTACTGTGTGAGGCTGCTCTGCGCAGCATCAGCCAGCTGTTGTTAATTTGGAAGCAGTGTTGGTTCTTATGTAGTACCACAAGCAAGGGATGTACCTCTTGCCAGCTTTTCATTTGGCAGGAGGAATGCAAAGGTGAGAAACATATCTTGATGTTGCTTTGCTAAAAGGCACACATGTTCATTTGTGGAAGCTTGTTTCTTAGCAATCTGTGACTCGTGCACCTTTTTCTGGGAGAAACCATGACAGTATGAGAATCTTTCAGAGCTTTTGTTGTTTTCAACTGCTGTGGCAGACTTGATGTGTAGTTCTTAAGAGATCATCATGGGGAGTCTGAAAACAAAACAAAAAATAAAATAAAATGCACCCTCTGTTATCTCCTTTTTGTGTATGACAGTTCTGCTGCAAAACATTAAATTGCCAGTACTAGATTCTGTTTTTATGTAAAAGAAGAAACTTCTCTTTTCCCCTCCTCTTGCACTTGTACAAATGCTTTTCTGTGTGTTTGTGTATGCACACATCCAATACTTACCCTATATGAAATCCCTAAGCATTGCTCAGTCCATTTCAGAGACTTTAAATCCTCATTTACAATTTTCTTATCAGTGACAACAACAGCCTTTTTAGAGAGGCTATTGGCATTCTTATTTTATGCCTAAGATTTGTCAAAATTTACTTTGGAAGAATTTCTGACTAGGACTTTACCACTCCTGGGAATAGCTGGGCTCTTTGTGCTTGAATGACATCAAATCAAAATTAATTTTGATGTGTGTATGTATATATATATTTTTTACTTCATTAGTTTGGATTTTTGAATCTAAAGAAAAAGTTTTAGATTCTTTCAGTCAGATGTTCGTGTAATGTCTTACCCTCAAAGACACAGGATAACAGTTTTTCTATATTGGAAGTGTTGATTGATTTGGATCTCACAGATATCTTTTTAGTTAGCTTGTGTATGTCCACTGTATACAGTGATTTCAGATTTTGACCCTTTCTCTGAGGAAGAGCGCAGAACATTAATGCTCCCAGATTAATTTTAGTAGCCAGCAATAGATTCATGATAAGATGTTTTGATAGATATAGAACATTATCTTCAGTAGCATACAATGATACAGTCATAGGAAGCTGGTCTTGTAACTTGCCGTTATAATGCTAATTCTTCCAACGTTAGACTCATAATTTTGTAAAATATTGTATTGTAAGCATATATTGTGCTGATCTTTTGATTTTAAGAAAAAAATTTGTCTGTAGAAAATTTAAATAATTTATAGAAAAAATAGTATGAAAATACCTTGAATGTTTAACACAAGGAGACTAGCATTGACCAATCTGGCAAAATGGGATAAGCCTTTGTTGTCCTTCATTTTTGCATGCAGCTGTGCCCCTTCAAAAAGTCTGAGGAAGGGGAAACTTTGAGAAAACAGTTTTGTAAATTGTTTTCCTTTGTCTTTCAAAACAGTCTTCTCTTCCTAGTGACCTTTTTTGATGCTAGAAAGGAAGATATTACTTGCAACTCTAGAGATACATTTTGTCTCTCTTTTGTTCATAATACTTTTTCTTGCTCAGATTTCATTACTATTTTTCCTGCAAGGACCGGGAGCAAACATAATGTTAATACTGTCTTCTGTGTGTTAGGAATAAGGTCTCATTGCAGTTTGAGATGATCTCATACACACAGCTATCTTTTACAACAGTCCATGATGACTGGACATGCCTTGTCACACTCAGTTTGCATTACTGTAATGCACTCTATGTTGGGCTGTCTTTGGGAGATATTCAGAAACCTTGGACCAGTTTCTGATTACAGGGTAGATATAACAGGGTAGATGTCACTGCAGCAGTTTCATTGGCGAATGGTCTGTTTCAGGGAATATTTCTGAATTCTTCTTGTGATCTGTACAGGCCTAGGCAACATGGGTCCAGACTGTCTGAAAGAGCATATCTTTTTTGTATACATCCACCCACATTTTGAGATCTTTGGAAGATGGCTTTCTCTCTGCCCTACCACCTTCATAACCACATTGAGAGGGCCTTCACAGTGACTGTTCTAGGGATGTGAAACTCTCTCCCACAAGAAGCTAGTTTGGCCCTTTTTCTTCATCTGGCAGGCAAAGACTCTCTTGTTAAGGCGGGGTTTGGCCTTTAACTGGGTATTGTGGAAGGGCCTTTCAGTGTGTGTGTGTGTGTATGTTTAATTTTTGCTAATTTTATGTTTTAAGTATTCTTAAACTATATTTAATTCAATGCTGTATTAATAAGATAGTGATTGTTTTTATTTTTTAAAAATATTATGATTGGTTTTTAGCTGTGTTCTATATGTTATTTTAGCTGTATTCTATATGTTATAAACTGCTTTGGATCCTGTGTGGGAGCAAGTTGGGTTTGATGGATGAAGAGACAGAATATATAGATAGATGGATAGATAAATAGATAGATATAGATAGATTAGGTAGATAATTAAATAGTGCAGACTTTATTTAAATCATATATTCCATGGCTGTTTCTTATTTATTTTTAAAATATTTATATCCTGCCTCCTAGCAAAAGTTTCAGGGCAGTGTACAGTAAAATGAACTAGACTAGCTTAAAACCATTTAAAACAGTGATGGATAACTTATTTTTAAAAAGTAAACAATTGACTAAAGACCATTTAAAACCAGTTTAAAAGTTTAAAACATTTAAAACCATACCCATATGTGAATTTATATAAGATCAGCTTGTATAAAGCCATCACTAATAACCTACATTGTCTACTTATGCTGCTTCCTCACTACACTGTTATAGTCCTATTATTTCACTTTCAACATCAGGGAGGGGAATTTAGAATTCTCAGCCAGAGAGCTCTTTGGCCTCAGTAAACTACCAACCCTGAAATTCCACAGGATGTTGAAAATGGAATAATAGCACTATAACAGTGTAATGTGGAAATGGCCTTAGTTACAAAAGTGCAACTAAATAACATCTCCTGGCCTGATCCACTCCCAGTCTACAACCAGCAGGTGCATGGAGTAATGAAAGTCTGTTCAGCTGGCGATCACAATTTAGAATGATGGTGTTTCTAGCCACCTTCTGCTAGTAAATGGAGTTGCAACAATTAGAAGCAGGATCCCTATTGCAGTTCACTATCACAGTCTCACTCACTGGTGGGAGAAAGATGGAAATGTCATCCTCCTGCAGTTGGACTGTTCTGAGTCACCTTCAAGGGCAGCCCAATGTACAGTAAATTACAGCAATCAAGAAGTTACCAGTGCATGAAGTACTGTATTTAAGTTACTATGCTTAAATTGTGTCTGAATAAGGTGGAACTACACATTACAAGAAACAGCTCCCAAATTGAGTTTTTCCCCTCAGTATTATATGTTATGGAGGAGAGAACATATTCTGAAGATGCTGATCTAAGCAGCAGCCTTGCAATTTGTTCAAGTTGTATCCTTAGCTTGCTGAAGTCCTCAAAGGTATTTCTATGCCTCCCCAAGCTCAAGGTTGATGAAAAAGGATAAAAAAGAACTTGAGTAGGAGAAGATCAAGAATGCTTTATTTCTGTTGGATAAGAACAGAACTGAAAAAAGATTATGGTTCTTTGTTGAAAAGATACATTTTAGCATAGATTTGTGTGGAGGAGGAAGGATTATTTACACTTTGAAGCTAAGTGGCAGTCAAAGAGAAAGAGAGCAAGGATGGGAATCATGTCGTCCTTCAGATGTTGTTGAACTGCAAGTCTCAGCACCTTTAACCAGCTTGGCCAATGATAAAGAGACTGGAAATTCTTGTTCAGCAATATCTAGATGGTCACATGATTCACCCCTCTGATGCAGAGGGTGAAAGAAGAGTGCCTGCTGAGTAGGGTGTATTTTCCATGAAAATAAATGAAATGCAATCTGTAGACTTTCATACTATCTAGCATTTCACAGATGAAAACTGGGATGTGTGTGGTTAAGCAACATCAAAGTGTAGTCAAGATGGGAAAAGTTATTAATGAGGAGGAAATACATAAGCTAGGAGAGGCTGCAGCCTTTTTCTTTTGTCTCAACCTAATGGGAAGGGCAGGGTTCCACCACCTCCCCTCTGTTTCCTGCTGCTGAGTTAATTGAGTGCAAACTACTTTTGCACTTTGAACTCAGTTTGCAGCAACTGGACAAAGGGGGAGAGTGGGGAGGGAGAGAAACTGTGACATTTTTAAAAAGAGCTGAAAAAAGTGGAGTGACAGAGGTTTGAGCAAGACTGTGGCCATTTCCGCATGGGCGGAGGGAATTGCCCCGTGACGCTACTCACCGGACTTTTGGGCTCCCCAGTCCAGTCCACGCTGCTCCGGAGCAGTGCATGGCCGCCGCTCTGCACTGCTCTGGAGACGAAAATGGCGGCTTCGGTTGGTCGAGGGTCTCAACCAACTGCTGAAGCTCACCAGCCTAAAACCCGCCCCCCGCAGATTGTAGGCTCGCACCAGTGCGAGCCTGCGAATCTGCATAAGGGAGCAGGCTCACAGTGGTGCGCTCCGTGCTTTTGAAAGACCTGTTTTTAGCGGTTTTTAAAAAGCATGCTGGACAACCACTTGGGGTCGTTCTGGAGCAGACTGGGGTGCAGATCTATGTTAAGTAGGTGCGACCCAGTCCGCTTCCAGGTGCAGACATCCTCCCTGGAGGACGCTCTGCCCCGTTTTAAAAACCCCGTATGGAAACGGCCTGTCTCTGGCAAATAGGATCAGTTGGAGGATATAGGTTTTGAAAGACTTATTTAGGATAGGGCTGAATGGTGTGAGATACAGGCCTCCATAGCATTTATCTCCTATTTCTGATTTTTAAAAAATGTTGGTCTTAATTACTTGTATTGTTGTGTACAAACAAATTTGGGAGTGGGGGAGATATGCTTGATTCACTCTTAACATTAATTTTAAGTATATGCAGTTGTATAGTGAACGCTTGGATCGGAAACCAAAGATGCTTTGCTTCAATTGATGAATTTGCTCTCTCCCAGTTTCACTGACAGAGGCAACCTTCCTTCCCTTTGCAGCCACTAGTGTATTTCCCAAACCATTGTTGGGGGGCACAGAGGGCTGCAGCAGGGTGGGGAAGAAATTTCTTTTTCGCTCTGGCAGACATACACTAGCATGACAATGATTAAGGCAGTGAGTTTCTAGAAATTTTTCAGAAAGAGTTTTGAAAACTCTTACAGATTGTACTAGGTCACAGTGTCAAGTTGTTTTCCTGAAGAGGTATTAAAATTCCTAGTAAGGAGAGGAAGATGAAAGACATTCTTACTAAGAGAGCAGGTGATGGCATTTGGGGATACTGTGGGAGGAATGAAGCTGTAAGATTGTTGTTTTGACAGCATCAGTGGTGCCCATGAATTAGATCAGCAGTCCTGCAAACTGGGAAAATGTAAAATACCAGTAAATGCATGTATGTATGCATTTGGGTGCTGCAGGGTACAGATACTGACATAAACAATTTAGGCATTTTTAAAAAGATTGGTTAAACAATAGTGTATGAGTTTGTATCAGAGGACTAAGGTTGTTGTAACTGTTGTCTGCCAGCAACGTACTTCAGGGTTGTAGATGAAAGGATGCCAAATAGCAGGGCCTAAATCTAATTTCTAGGCTGAATCTAATTGCTAGGCTGAACTAGAATAGACCTGTTGAACCAGTTGCTGAATAGAGGCTCAGTCAGCACTTATATAAATTTGCTGATTCAGTGAGCCTACTTCAGTTGGGATTAGCAATTGGATTTGGGTCTAAGATTTAACAACATTTGTTTGTATTGACTATCATCTCATTATGTGTATGTGTGCATGGGTGCACACAATGACACATACAGCTTTTTGATGAGGACAGGACACTGTACTTGCATGGTGAAATCTAGGGTCATAGGGGGAAAATCAGCTTTTGTAACAGGACCATCTCCTTCCAGGGGTCCTCCAACTGTTCAGAAGATGGCTGAAATGGTTCCATCATTGGGAGAGCATCGTTAGATTCCACACCCCTCTGCCTGTTCCAAATAAAACAGTATGTATGGCAATAGGGACAAGTTTGAACTTAATGTGGTGGTTGTGTCAGCCCAAAGGAGACAGATACAATGATCTGCAGCAAGAAGGAGGCCAGGGCAACTGCTTTGCCAGTGTTTATTTTAATATGTGAAGAATCATGGATTTAGATGGAATAAAAATAGATGTGCTTGGTATATCTTCTTGAGTTGGCCTTTTATCATTTTAAACATTGATAAACCATACATTCAGGGATTGTTTTTCCAGTCCCCCCAAAAAATTACTCTTTCATTTTTTTTCTGCTATGCTGTGCCCCCATATTTGCACTTACAAGCTATTTATAGTCCTTTGAACATACTGAGAATTACGTAGGAGATTACTGTGCCCTCTTCTAATACCAGGCACATAGAAACAGTTTGTTTACTGTAATAAAGCAAAATTAATAGTGCTAGTGAATAATGGTACCAAAAAAAAGTGAATAATGGTACATTTGGAGAATAGTTTATTCACATTTCTGAAAACCAAAAGTCCAAGAACATGAAAAGTATTGTAAATTATTTTGCTAAATCTAAATGCTAAATCTTCTGTTAGGTGGCAATTGCTCAGAGCTTTTTTTGGGGGGAGTGGTATTTATTAATCTTTTTCTAACTCGAGCTATCTGAATTCTCTCCCCTCCTCCCTTTTCTCTTTCTACTGACACTAAGATTCACTTCTGGAAATCTGACAACTGCATTTTTTAGTTTTTAGATTCTGTTTAGAGCATGGATGGGTAAAATGGGCAAAAATTAGAACAAGGTTGGCAACATGGAGCATATTTCACCCCTCTTCTTTGTCGTCACTAACCCAATTGCTGCTGAATTGGCCACTGAGGGAAATAGCTGATAACACTCATGAAACAATTTAACACAGGATCGGCTGAAGCGTCAAATGTTTATTTTTACGTTTCTGCAGACACAGGTACTCTCTAGAGAGAAGGACGCCCTCTCACAAAACAACAAACATTTTATCCCCTACGCCAGCTTCCCTCCCCTGGGACAGGACCCAAAAGTTACAACCCTATCAGAATCAGTTACATGCCCCCTTCACCATATTTACAGTATAATCATGCTTTTCCCTCGTGGTGCCTTAATCCTTATTTGTAATTTCAAAATGCCCATCAAACAGATTCTAACCTCCCATTTTGCTAAACAATGCCAAATTCTTGTCCTGTTTTTCTTTTATCAGCTTTGTTACCGCTTTCAGCTTTTGCTGACCTTCAGTCTGCATAAGCAGGTGCTTCCAAAAACAAGTACATACATCCCACTGATCCAGTATAAGTACTCTTGAATTCAGTGTGCCCATCCTGATGCTGTAAAATTGATTACTACCTCTGTTTGAGATGTTTGTGGGTGAATTCTTGTATGTCTTTTTGGGACCAATAAGCATTATAGTGTCTGTGTCGTCTTACTTCAGCTTAAGTACTCTTACCTCACTTACTTTTAATGATCTACATTTATGTGAAATATCATCTGTCAAACTTTTTGTTCTGTACACTTGTAACTTTTGGAAAACAATTTTAAACTTGCTATAAGAATTGTCTGAAGTCCTGAATTTTGAGTGCATTGAATAGGTCTAGTGCAACGCTTCTTAAACTTTTCACCCATGTGACCCCCTTTACATCTACATGAGGACATTCCACCCTCCCACTCCATGTTGTGCCCGCTGTGCCCCTCTCTTCCTCTTTCCCACAGGCCCCTCATGTGCACACACCCTTTGTCTTAACACTGAGTTCTCATGCTGTTTGCCTCCTCCCTTTCCTTCTCTTCCCCCTCCACCCAAAAAACTGCCTCATGATTGCTAAGATGTGTGCCTCTGCTGCACCAATGATGGAAAGTTTGGAGAAGCTGAGTGGGCTAAGCATTGAAAAGGGAAGCTTATTTTTGGAGAGAGGCATTATGACGGAAGTTACTTTGAGTTGCCCTTTTTCAGAAACTGGACAATCCTCAACTGCAAGTATGCAAGCTTGCCTTTCTTTTTCACATTTGCTGTACTGGCAGGCTGGGTTTTCTTGTGCATCCCTTGAGCAACTCGCCCCACAGTTTGAAAACCACTGGTTTAGTGGAACAGCATTTGCTTTCACGCACTTAAGCAGTCCTTCTGAACGGTTCTTCTACTTCAGTATGTGTATATATATATAATGTTTTGTTTTTCTTTTTCTTTTACAGAATTGGAAGCATCCAGGAAGTCCTGATTTTGAGTGACAGATGGCTTAAAAGACAGCCATAGCTAAACTGTGAAGCCAGATGCATCCCAAATTGCCAAGTTGAAAGAGTGCCTGTGCATACTGTGTGCATGCACACACGCATACATATCCGCAACCCCAGAGACGGGCAGTTGCATACTTTAGTTTTAGCAATTGATGAAAATTAATTCAAGCACCAGATGGAGCAACCTGATAGCACAAGGACCCAAAGCCCATGGAATACCATCTGCTAGCAGTGGCCAGCTTTCCTTATGGTGAAAAAAAAAGCTGCAAGAAGGAGCAGAAGACGAAACACTCTCTGTGCAGCAGAAATGACTCAACTATCTGTATGGGGAAAAAAATGAAACAGTCTGTAAGAGATTGATACTGTCCTCCCCAAAGGAGGAATAATGTTCAAGTTTCTGGTGCATTTCATTAGGATTTAATATGCTTGCTAATTAAGCAGTGACGAATAATAGGTTGTGAGGTGCTAACTCATAGAAAGTGATTTGTGGAGCAGTGGCACAGATCCAGGGGTTGAATTCCAGAGACTTTGTCATCCCATATTGAGTTTAGCAATGGAATTTGCTACCTTTTCTTCTCTGCCCTCCTTTTGTTTTGGTTTTGTTCTTTGTTAATATGTTACAAATGCTGATTAATATTTTCTAATAAATGTTGCACAGAACATAGGAAAACTTTTAAAGCTACATTCTACAGCTGCAAATGTGTTGGTTAGAACTATGAATCTGCACTCTAGAAAAGCACCAATAAGGAAGACATATACTGACCAAGCAAAAGATGCATCCCTGGAGACTCTAAAAGGAAAAGAAGTTGGTTTTGTGTGTGTATGTGGCTTCCCTCTCTTTTTTTAGTTGGCTGTTCTCCCTCCTGTCTTGAATCCTGCAGGATCTGCAAGTAATTGCTCACTGGATGTGCTTTTAGCTCTGGCACTTGTTTTTACAAGAAGATGAAAAAAACCCAAGTCCTATGATTCTCTCCTTGCAGCAAAAAGGGAAAAGGCAGAAGCATAGAACAGCCCAAATGTTTTGGAGAAAACTTCATGGTTCACCTGAGGTGAATATATCTCCTTTAAAAGCTTAAAAGCATCAGAGCATTTTAGGAAACAAACTGCTAAATGAAAAGGGACTTTCATTCTCATGCCTGTATGTGGCAGCAGGTTGTAAGGTGGCAGGCAACACAGTGTGAAAAACCGAGACTCCTGTGGAAGCTGCAAAAGAAATGGGACTGCCTTTGGATTGCAAAGGCACTCGGGTTGAACAGTGAGCAGTGGAGTTCAGAAAGGGCTTTTCCATCTGGCCTGGCACATTGTTAACTGCACAAAACTTTGGTTCGTGGTCTCACATGGTCTGTGTGCCTTCCCCCTCCCCCCTTTATGCAATCTATTTCAGCTTTAGCAGCAGAAATCTGGTCTGTTGGGGAAGATATGCCCAAGGAAGGCTTTGGGAAAAGATTGAATGAATGTTCTGTATGAGTACCTATGGAAATCCAACTGGAGAAAATCTTTTTAAAGCCTTAAGTTACTTGAAACCTACACATCTGCAAATTTTCGTCTCTGGAATTGCATAATGCTATACTGGAAATCTCAGGCTGTACGATGATTATATCCAATTGAGCAAAAAGGCAGCTTGCCGCTTCTTTGAACGCCTCTTCTGCAGTAGCTGTTTCTCCAAAGGATAAGTGTGCCCTCACTCTTACGACTCCAAATCAAAATGAACATACTTTGTTTTGGTTTTTTTAAGCATTACATTTTCTTAGCCAACTGTCATCATCTTTTATAGAGAAATTTTTCACTATGCATTTGGTGGATATTTATAAAAACTGACTTTTTCTTCTTCTCCCTTGTATTCGGATCTGTCTAAAATTTTGGTCGTGTCGACAAAACAAAAGATTTACATTTTCTGCACTAATCATAGTACTTTCGTATGTCAAAAGGGAAAAATACATCAAAGCATGTATGCAGCTGTGGAACATGGGCCTGTTCTCTGCAGTGATTCCAACATCCTCTGCCTCTCTTGGAAAGGCAGGGTTCCTAAAAGTGAAAAGGAGAAACCAGTATGCCGGAGGCGATATTATGAGGAAGGTTGGCTGGCAACAGGCAATGGCAGGGGAGTAGTTGGTGTTACCTTCACTTCCAGCCACTGTAGAAGAGACAGGAATACACCACAGAGAATCAACTTTAATTTAAGGGGCCACAACAGTGAGGTGAGTGAATTCAAAGTACTATGTTTTAATCAAGAAAGGAGACCAAAATGGTCTGTCTTGATCAAAATAGTGATGCCAGAGAACTCCATTATTAAAAATATTTGGTATACTGCTTCAGATAGGCAAGTGGGATTTTGACATTTTTTGGCCACATACACCCATTATTCTAAATCATGGTTTGACACAATATACATGAATAGGAATGAGTTGCAGTGACCTTCAGTTCTCCTCGTCCTCTTGCACCCCCTTGAACATGATTGGTTGTGTGGTCTGGAGTGACAACCTGTGGTTGGCATTAATTACAATTAGTTAAGCCAACTTTGAACTATGGTTTCTGAAGATGGCTTATCAGTCACAAGAGAAAGGGAAGAAAGCAGGCAGGAATGCTTACTGTAGTGGTGGTTCGTAGCTGTTATGTCTGTAGTGTTGTGAATCTGCTCTGAGTTTTAATCCAGATTTTAATGGAACTATTAAAGGTCCTGACCACGCTAAAACCTGTAACAGATTCGTTGCCTCAAATTACATGAAAACCACTGGCTGTCATTGGCTTGCTGTGGCGCCTTTGTGCTTATGCGTGTTTCACAAAAACATGGTGCAGAATTACATGTGAAGAGGGCTTTTGTTTCTTATCACTACCTCTCTAAACTGCTGCAGACTCAAAGTTTATGTCTGGCAGTGATTTGCCATTGGTGAGACAAAACTGACCAGGTTCAAACAGTTAAAAAATAAGTTAATTAGGCCTGTGCCTTCTCTTAGAATACAGGCATTGGACATCATAAGTGCCTATGTGCGCAGAGCCCAATGAGTATAAACCTGAACTATACAATCTATACTTTAAAAATAAGTATATGGGCTATGTGCAGCCATTACATCTTCTGTAAGAGGTGTGATGATGGGCATGCTAGAATGCTGTATGGTGAGTTGCCACAGCCCTTTGTCACATGTTTGGTTATACTGTGTAAAGCTATAGGAAAGCAGAATAGAGTGTATACTTCAATTCCCATGAAGTGGTGTGGGAAGATGGGTGCAGCCCTGGGCAGTGTTTTATTACTGTACTTCCAAGGTCAAGAAAAATGCTCTTGCTGCTGTTGTTATTTTAATAATGGTCAGGTTTTAAGATTTATGTGTATGTTTTAAATGCAAAATACTTCTTTAAGTGGAAAAGAGAGCAGGAAGAGTAATGTTCCTGACTTATTAAAAGAGTTTACACTAGCCTTAAGCATTTCCTTGCTCTTAATGTGGCAGGAAGTATATAGCTGGTGCTCAAAGTGGTGAAAAGTAGAATCAAAAGAAAGCCGAAGGCCGTGTATGGTGAATTAATCCTGTCTGGTTTTTTGTAAGTAGATTTTTAGCATTAGTAGGTTTTTATTTAGGCAATGGATTTTCCTGTTCAAGCAATTTTATGCATTGCAGCCTTGCTCCGTTTTTGTTTTGTTTTAGAAAATGCTTTTTTTGGATCTCTAAATGGGAAATATGGGTAAGGCTAGCATCATCAGAAGTGTAGCTTTTGGTGCCTGTAACAGAGATTGGTACTTAAGGCAGGGATTCACCGTTTAGAATTGAGGCATCTTGGGCAGCATGGAATTTTGCTTGCATAGAGAGATACGTTGAGAATGTCAAAGACTGCAATATATATGGTTGTAACATTTTTAAGGGCAACTAGCATTATAATTTAAGTTTGTGAATCTTTAATGTGTATAGGGAATGGGCCCAGAGAATGACTTTTATAGCTAGACATTCAGAGTGTTAATTTTGGGCCCCATCCAGAATGAGTTATGTCTGTTGAATTTATTAGATGGCTGTGCATGCTTTGAGATCTGACAGTGAGTCCCTGCTCGGGATCCTGTCTGTTGCAGATACAAGAGCAGCAATCATTCAGAGCATGACCTCTTCAGTTCCTGCTTCAGTAATGTAGAGTATCCTTTTCCTCTGGAATTACTATCTGTGTATCTCTTTTAGGAGGGAAGCAAAACACATTTCAGTTCTGATCTGGCTTTTGAGTTGGCTCATTTTTAACAAATGGCTCTTATTTTAGTATGGGATGGGCAACTGTGGAAGGCAACAGGGCCATTTTGGTCCTCCAGGAGACCTTGAAGGGCTGTATCCTCCTGCATGACCCACAAAAATTATTTGGTTTTCCCCAAACATCCTCTGGTGGACAGGGGGACAAAAATTTTGCCATGTTTTTAGGCTTCCTGGTCCATTTCAAACAACAGGAAGCACTCACTTTCTGTCATTTCCTCTTTCAAAAAAGGCTTCTTCTAGGGGGAACCAAAAACATGGTGAAAATGCTCTCAGAATCCCTAGAGAGCAGTCAGGGCATTATTTTCTTTGAAACAAAAGATTGTTTTGTCCAGTCTTTGTTTTGGCAGTTAATTTATCATTGCCTGTTATCTGTATGTTTTTATTCTTATGCTATAAAAGAGTTAGATAGAAGCCATTGAATAAAGAGAGCATGATTTTGTAGGTGAAATTTTGCAAGTGGTTATAACAAAAGGCTAATGTTAATATTGAGTCTCTTCTGAGAACTCAATGAAATTTAACATTGCTGTTGCTTTCTAACTTAGTGGAATTGTGATGCAAAAGGTTCCAGTAAAAACTGCCTTTGTAGAAACCTGTCTGAATCTGATTATGCTCATTCAGTCCTTTAAAAATTGTCAGGGAAGACCCCCTGATAACAGATGGACCCAGAGGCTGATTCTCAGGCTTGAAATGACTGAGAGAACCATAAGCAGTTGCACATGACAATCTCAGCATTGCAGCTGTGCTGGAGGTGGGGTGTGTGTCTTATCTATCTTAATATGAAATTCTGTTTCAAGGTAATTAGAGTCAAATAACAGGTAGAGTCTGAAATTAGAAAATGGTTTATTCTTATAAACAATGGCCTGCACTTGTCAATGTAAAAAGAGTGGGATGTAGCATGTTCTATTGCTGTGTTTTTGTGGGATAACACTTTGTTCTAAGGCAGCCTTATGCTAGTTCTGTTTTGATATCAAAGTTTGTATGTGCTTGATTTATTGTTGTTAAGTCAACTTTGACTTATGGTGACCCTATGGGTGAGAGACATCCAAGTCACCCTATTATCAACTCCCTGCTCAGGTCTTGCAGATTCAGGGCCATGTCTTCCTTGATTGTAATATGGTAATAAGGAGTTAATTTTCTTCCTATAAGCTTTCTTCAGTGTTCACAACCGTATATGGAAATACAGTGGCCTGAATAATCCTAACTTTAGTATTCAACGATCTTGACTCTTCAGGATCTTGTCTATTTCCTCCATAGCTAACCTTCCAAGTTCTAGACTTTTTCTGATTTCTTGACTACAGTCTCTATTCTGATTAATGACTGAGCGAAGGTATTTTGATGTCTTCATGATCTGCTTTAAAGTTATGTAAATCATCTGTGGTCATTATTCTTGTTTTCTGTTGTAAACCTGCCTTTGCACTTTCTGCCTTGACTTTCTTCAATAATTGTTTCAAGTCTGTGCTGTTTTCTGCTCGTAAGGTCTAAGCTTGAGTGCCTGCTTGGAGCTTTTTGCTTCCAAAGAACCAAAAAAACTACATACTTCATGGATTTCCCTACATGAAAATAACTTCCCTGTTGGAACTTCCAGTACATTGTGTATATAGCCAACGATGGGTCTAAATATGAGTGTCTCACTGTATTGTGATGAGAGCTGTGCACTGGGTTTACTGTTTTGGGGAGAAACTGCCCCAGGCACTACCTCTCTCTCTTCTGCAGAACCTTACAGGCTATAGGTTTTAAAAACACAATTTACCAGAGTAGCTACAAAAACAAGGAAAGAAAAAGGAATCAGATTGAAGACAAGCTGATTTTGAAACACAAGTAATTATTTCTTTATTAAAAGACAGAAAAACATGCCAGTGGAACCCAGTAGAACAATATGTGTTCAATACAAACTGTTTCTCAAAAGGAAAGAGGGGGAGACCTTCACAGGTGCTAAATACCCTACTTCTGACCAAACTAAGGGGGGTAAAGGTGTACAGTTACGCTTAAGGGACTGCAGACTAAGACACATACGTGGATTCTTTTACTGTCCAGTATGAAGCAGAGTCCAGTTGTCTGGGTGGCTGAAGATAAAGGTAGCAGGTTCTTCTCTTAGGGAATTCTCTGAGATTTTTCCAGGCTCTTTCTGGTCTGTCTACCCGAAGTCTCTCTGGCATTTTTCCCAGCTCCTTCCTTTCAGCCTTTTTCTATCTGGGGTACAAGTCTGCAAGTCTGTCTCTGCTAGCAGGCTCTTTTCTTTTTTTTAGGGGAAGCAGCTGCCTCTCTAAGTGTGTGTGTGTGTGTGTGTGAGAGAGAGAGAGAGAGAGAGAGAGAGAGAGTGTATTTAACCCTTTCCTAACTTGGGGGTTGTCACCTGGATTCAAGGGGATGCCTTCTGGGAGGTACTAATATGACCATGTTACACTCTGGAGGGTCAAAAGTTTGGATTTGAGTATGACCTCTGCTCATTACCCTCTGGATACTGGTAATGACTCTTAAGTAGTCTGAGGAGAGGCAAACAATACATTCTCCACACATAGGACAAAGCCAGTCTGATAGAGCCATTTGCTCTTTTTCAAATCTGGATGGGATTTCCCTGGACATATCTAGACAATGCGTGTTACCTTACAATGACAGTTATACCAGTCAGTACCAGTTTTTGCAGACCTTCCATTCAGTGGAAGTGAACAAGTCAGTTAAGTACTCCATTGTTCTCCCAAACACATGAACAAGCCATTTCCTTGTCAGCAGGAGAGAGCTGGGTTTTTCTTTTCTTTTCCCTCCACTTGTTTGGTGGGAAGGTTCCAGCTTGTATTTTAAAATGAGGCCTGACTTCTCCAAGATGGACATGGGATTCAGGCAACTGTATAATGCCCTACCCTGCAAGTGCACAGACTATGGCAAGAGGAAATGCCCTTCCTGATGCGTCGCATCTACTCACAGTTAATACCGGCATTTATCAAGCAAAACTCATAACAGTATTTATAGTCCAAAAGAAATAAACATTTGCAGGATTAGACACATTTTTTTTATTATAGCTGAAATTTGGTTCCTCACTGAGTTTTATTTGTTATTATTTGTGCTTTGTTGTTTGGTCAAGGCATGTATACATGTATATAACATATATAAAACATTTATAAAAATATCACTAAAACTTTTTCTTTTCCAGAGAAGGTTGGGAAATCATTTATAATGGAAATGATAGAGTAGACCAGAGAGAGCATCCTATTAGGGATGTCTATTCATAATTAAAATCTTCCTGCTGCAATGCTGGACATTGGGCTTAATGACCAACTAACTGCCTTTCAGAGTCTTCGTTAAGGATCCATTTAAAAATGAAATCGAGTCCCTTATTATTAATTTGTAAACATTCTACAAAAGCTAATTATATGGCAGTGTTAGAAGAAAATCAAAAGCTCTTTCTTGGCTTCATCTGTTTCTACAACACAATTTTTGACAAAAGTCCAACTGTCTAATTCAAAATTTCAAGACAGTATTTGAAGCATTAGTAGTCAAAATTCTACCTAGTAATGGGTAGGTGGAGATGCAGAGTGGGGGACATGGTGCTATGGGAGAGATGAGAGCCACAGGATGTTGGTCACTCCCAAGCTGTCCCCCTCTTCAAATAATCTTGATAGCCTTGGCAACAGGCCCTCTGGGTTGAAAATGCTGCTTATACCAGGCCAGTAGAAATGACAAATGAACCTTGATCCATGATCTCATATTGGATGAGCTTATCAACCTGGCCTGTATTAGAGACCTGGCTGGGTGACACTGGGGAATGCTCTCTCAGCTTTATTTGCTTAAATTCTCTGTAGAGCAAGAGGAAAGGCCTGGGGAGTGGGAGGGAGGCAGATTTACAGTGGTCTATTGTGATTCTGTCTCCCTCACTAGGTGCCCCATCTCATAGCCTGCTGGGTTTGAGTGTTTGAAGGCAAGTGGCTGGGACAGATTAGAGATTTTGGTGGTGCACTCTGCTTCTCAGAAGTCTCCCTTCCTGAATTGGCTGAATTGATCCTGACAGTGATGTTGTGGTCTTCCTAGCTTTTTGTGTTGTGGGACATCAACATCGATGCTGAGACCACTGTATTGGGAGTGGCTCAGGATTGCATGTCCATGATGACTGTGGGTCTGTCCTAAGTAATAACCAATACCACCCGTCTCACAGGATATACACTGGACCTAATTTTCTGTGATGGGCAGGAAGATGGTGGTCTTGGTGTGGAGGAACTTTCAATAGTTCTGTTGTCATGGACAGATAACCACTTAACTGGAGTTTTGATTCACTGGTGCTCAAAGCCTTTACAAGGGTCTGATTAAGATGATCCACCCAGGAGGCTTATGAATCTAGATGGATTCCTGATGACTCTTGGGGAGTTTCCTGTTGCCTTGGCTGCTGATCCTGTTGAAGTCCTAGATGATTTGTGGAATAAGGAAAAGGCCAGGGTGATAGACATCATCATCATCATCATCATCATCATCATCATCATCATTATTGATTTATGTAGTGTCATCACTGTATATGGCACTTTACAAGCAAAAGAACAAGAAAAGAGTTCCCTACTGTCAGGCTTACAGTCTAACTAAGAAACAGCACAAAAGAAAAAGGGAATGGCAGTGTGGGATTAAGTCCAGAACATATTGCCTCTTCTCTCCCTCCAAGGTCACAGCAGTGGCAGTTGGGATGGAGGGAGGCCCTTTCATCTGCTTCTGGGACTAGGCATAATGGAGCTGTGCCAGGTTTTTTTTTTTTTTTTCATGATCTCTCCTAAGTGTTCCCTCATACAGAGTGGAGTCATGTGAGGACCTAGTTTGCTAGGAACTGGTGGTGATGCAACAGATGATGTGGAGACTAGAACTCCCGCAATGGAAAACTCAGAGTGAGTCTGACTGAACACAGCCTAGAACCCATTGTAAAGCCTATGATGTGGTAGTGGTGGCAGCAAAGAAGTCATATTTCTTTGCCACCATTGTGAATGTAGAGTGCCATCTGGCAGAACTATCTTGAATGATTAGGAGCCTTTTACACTCTGCCCTACAAAAAGAAAATGGAAAACATGTGATTGTCTGTTATGAAGAATTTGTGAAACACTGCAGACAAAATTGCTTGGATGTGTTCTGACTTAGATGCTACAGCTGATACAGGTCCAGTGGACATAACCAATATGTTCCAGTTTGTGAGCCTGAGGATATGGGAGCATTAGTTTGCATGGGTTTTAGTCCTTTATGGAGGGGCAAACTCAGAAGGGGGATTCTTGTTTGAAACTATGCTGTTGGTCTCTTGGGTCTTTCAGGACTTGGTTTTGTCCTCCATGCTATTCAACATATATATGAACCCTTTTGGAGAGGTTATCTGGAATTTTAGAGTTTGGTGTCATGAACATGCTGATGGCACTCAATGCTATCTCTCTTTTCCATCTAATTCCAAGGAAGTTGTTTAGGTGCTAACTCAGTGTCTGCTGCCAGGAATGAATGTCTGCTGCCAGGAATGCCAGGAATGAGGGTGAACAAATTGAAGCTTAATCCAGGCAAGACAGAGGTGGTCCTGGTGAGTTGAAAGGCAGATCAGAGTTAGAGATTCAGCTTATGCTGGATTGGGTTACTCTCCCCCAAAATCTCAGGCTCACAGTTTGGTTGTGTTCCTGGACTCAGCCCTGAGGCTGGGCACCCAGGTTTCTGCAGTGACCATCAGTGCATTTGCGTAGTTAAAACTAGTGTATGAGTTGCTGTCATTCTTTAAGAACTCATACCTAGATATGGTGACATATGCCTTGATTATATGCTTTGTAGATCATTGTAATACTTTCTAGGTGAGGCAGCCTTTGGAAACTCTTCAGAAACTTCAGTGGGTTCAAAATGCTGTGGCCAGAATATTGACTGAAGTTAGTCACAGGGAGCATATAGCTCTCTTGTTGAAACATCTTCACTGGTCACTGGTTTGTTTCCAGGTGCAATTAATGACATAGTCATGACTTTTAAAGCCCTATACAGCTATAGGTCTGAAATATCATGTCTCTTTATATAAGCCTGCTAGAGTCTTAAGATCCTTGAGGGGAGGGCATTCTCACAATCCCACCACCATCTCAGGCTCTTCTGGTGAGGGCATGAGGGAGACCAGTGGAATATACTACCTCGGAGTGTGGTAGAGTCTGCTTTGGAGGTTTTTAAGCAGAGGCTGGATGGCCATCTGTTGGGAATGCTTTGATGGGTGTTCTTGCATAGCAGGGGGTTGGACTGGATGGCGCCTGTGGTCTCTTCCAACTCTGTGATTCTATGATTCTGTGAGAGCCTTCCCAGTGGTTGTGAAATTCCCCTTTGTGGGAGACTAGGTTGGCCTGCTGTCTCTTCTCTTTTCAACAAGTGGCAAAACGTAATGTTTTTATTTTTAAAGAGAACACCAAATCCCTAAGTGCAAGTTGACTCTGTTCTTGTTCTTATAATAAAGATGGTTGTGGTTTGAGTGTTCGACTACAACCCTGTAAACCAGAGTTCAGTTTCCCACTTGGCCATGGAAACCCACTGGGTGACCTTGAGTGTGTCATACATTCTCAATGCCCAGAAAACCCCATGGTAGATTGGCCTTAGAGTTGTATTAAGTCAAGAGACGACTTGAAGGCACAGAGCAACAGCAATTTCTTTTATTCATCCAAATGTTAAAGGATCGGCTTTATTGTTAACAGAACATTGTCCATGTTTATCAAGAAAAATGGCAGATAACTTTTGAATGGAAATAAAAATGGCAAGTACCCTTCTATATTTTGGACAGAACATCTTTTCAGGATGACCTGAACCACTTAGTGAGAATTAAAGTGTGGCTACGGTAAATAGTAGCCAGTTGCCTGGCTATGGTAAATGGTGCTATGGCACCTCAATTCAAGAAGGATATCGACAAGCTGGAACGTGTCCAGAGGAGGGCAACCGTAATGGTGAAGGGTCTGGAAGCCATGCCCTATGATAAACGCCTTAGGGAGCTGGGTATGTTTAGTCTGCAGAAGAGAAGGTTAAGAGGAGACATGATAGCCATGTTTAAATATTTGAAGGGATGCCATGTTGAGGAGGGAGCGGACTTGTTCTCTGCTGCTTCAGAGACTAGGACAAGGAGCAATGGATTCAAGTTGCAGGAAAGGAGATTCCACTTGAACCTCAGGAAGAACTTCCTGATGGTCTGAGCTGTCCAGCAGTGGAATATGCTGCCTCAGAGTGTGGTAGAGTCTCCTTCTTTGGAGGTTTTTAAGTGGAGGCTGGATAGCCATCTGTTGGGAGTGCTTTGATGGGTATTCCTGCATGGCAGGGGGTTGGACTGAATGGCCCCTGGGGTCTCTTCCAGCTCTATGATTTATCTCCCATGTACCACACACACTACCTTTCAGAGGCAATTTCTCTTTAATTATGCTATAATGTAACATGATTAATTCCACCGGTAAAAATATTTATCTTTTTGAAGCGTTTCAGTTGTTTTTGTTTTTATTGGATTTCATTATTGCCTGCATTTTTTATAGAAAATTGTGATATAATTTTAATAAATAATTAAAAATACATTGTCTTTATAACAGAAAGATGTAAGGTTATGTTGGATAAATATGCTATAACATTTTCACTGCAGTCTCTGTCTGTAAGATTTTCTCTATGCATCTGCTTGCTATCTGTTGTCTGGAAATCACTGTGAACACAGGTAGCCTTAACAAAATATTTTCCTTAACAAAATATTTTCAGGAGACAAAGTAATTAATCTGATCCATTCTCATTTTGGTCTTAGAATGGTTCCACAGAAACAGTAGTCATCTGGAGGTACTGATGAAGTGGATTTGTTCTATTTTACTTTATTTTTTCAAAATCAAATTAACAAAAGCTTCACTGATACGTTGCTGAACAAGTAGAGAATAATACCCATTGTAGGAATGCTAGCAAAGCATATATAATTACCGTCTGTTTGCAAAAAAATATCAGCAGAGCATTTCCAGCATCAGAAATCAACAACAGCTGTTGTGTACAGCAGCCAGTGAGAAAGAGGAACTGAAGGCTAAGTCAAGAGACAACAAGGATATAGCCAAAAATAGAAAAAATGAGGTCAATGTGGTGCAGCACAAGGTAAATTAAATATAAGGTTTATTTGGTTACACATTTGCTTGAGTACAATGGAGGCTGAACAGTTCAGCAGTGAGACAAATCATTGATAGTGTTACAGATGTTTGTGATTGAACCAGAGTTCTATATGCATGAGCCAGTTGGTTTCCTAAAGCAGGTGAAAAGGCAGTATGGGGCACCACTAAGACAAAAAGTGATGAGATAAGACAAGTGCCTCTTTTAAGAAGAAACACTGCTTTGATCCAGCTGATGTAGGTGGCAGAATTGCCTTCACATCTCTGTTACCATCATCATTAGTTCTTAGGTGTGGGAAGAGGCACAGTATCTGAAAAGCTGCCACTTAGTTTTCATTTGAGTACACAGGGCACAATCAAACTGAGTAGGAGATAGCTTAATTGTGCTTATATTTTAACTGCAAAATATCAAGCTAAAACATCACAGTGGTCTTCCAAGGAGTCAGCTCAATCTTTGTAGGTAAAATGTGGGAGCCCCCTCACTGTTTGAAAATTGACACTGCACAGAAACACTGGCGGTGTTACCCTGTTCTCTGGGGGTCCCGGGAGGGGCGCCCAAATAACCAAACAACAACAACAATTTTGGGGGATATTATCTGGAGCACTCACTAAAGCTAGCGAGAGGGAGGGTAACTTAGCAGGATCTTGCAACCCAGGGTCTATAGGATCAGGTCAGTCGAGCAGTCAGACGGTTTAAAAGAGTAAAAACGATATTTTATTAAACACAGACAAACACAAAAGACAACACAGTCACACAGCTAACTAAAGATTTGGAAATAGGGATTTTCGGAGGGAAATGGGTGATACGACACCTGTCTCGTCCTGGAGAGATTTGAAGATGGAGTTCGTTGGGGTGTAGGGGAGAAGTTCAGCGCAGTTTGCTGAGGGGAGCTCACCAGACAAAGCGGCAGCAAGGCGGGATGAAAGTCCAGAGTGATGCGGGGTTGAGTGGGCTCAGTTACAGGAACTGAGGGGACGGCTCGCCAAGCAGAGCAGCGGCAAAGCTGGATGGAACTCAGGAGCGATCCGAGGTAGTCTCGGAATTGGGGGTTTCTATAGGGTGAATTGTGACTGCAGGCCATACCTTACTTGGTGAGAACAATGCGATTTAGGAGCAGGACAAAGCTTTGGAAAGGTCAGAGTTTAGCATGATTGGCTTAAAGCTGAATCAACAATAGTGTAGCCAGTATGCAAATACGGAGCGCTTAGTACAGCTTTGTGCGGCTACCTGCTCAGGGCAGGGGAGCCTTTGTTAGTATCATGCATAAGCAAAAGGGTGTTTGACGGGGAGGTCCTTAAAGCGACGAACTGGCTCTGTCTTGTCTGCCTGGGTGGAGAATGGAATGTCCAGCAATTATCGGCTGCACCTGTTTACGTGCTTGTCCGGAGGCCTCGCAAACACGTGGAGCGGGGTGGCAGAGGAAAGCTGAATGGTTTGATATCAAAACGATATCAAGTGCTATCTCCGGGTAGGCCTGGGCCGCAGTAACAGTGGTGATGGAGTAAAGTTTTTCAAATGTTACTTCCAAAGGATTTTATATGGCCTCTAGCAGTGTTTGCTCAGACACAGTGTGAGTTTTTCTCCATCTGTCTTCCCATTGTTTTCCCACGTCATTCATCATGCATAGCCAGCCTGGCTGCATCCATGGGAGATAGTGACAGATAGTGATTGTATCAGTGCCCTGGTCAACTCCAAATTCTGCAGAATCACTGGAGTAAACAGGAACATCAGCCTTGCCCTCAGGAAACTCCCCTAGAAACATCTGAAAATCAGCTGGATGAATTGGAAGCTGAGGACAGATCAGCTGAACTGGCCCTCTACTTCTGCAAAAGCTAAGGGCCACCATTAGATTAGATGAAATCTGTCCACAACGAAGGTGTTATTAACACAACAGTGAAGGCAATCTGGATGTGAGGAACAGGGGCCTTTCTCTGAAGTGTTTTACCCCTGAAATGGCGTTCTGCCACCTACAACAACTCTGGAAGACTTGTCTCCCTTCCTAGGAGATACTGCTGAGCACCAGCCCACTTGAAATGTACACTTATAAGAGAATGCAATGTGAGTGCAGATCTGTAGAACTTATAGAAGGGTGCGCACTGTGTCACTGGAGAAATAAACCTTTCAAAATAAAAGGCACCTAATCCTGTGGACCAGGACGTTGTAATCTCATCACCGTTAAAATCATTTTCAAAGCAGTGCTTGCAATCTGTTTCCAGAGATATTTACATCCCTTTTGCCCATGACATTTATTGTGTCATTTCCAGGACAGCCATAGGCAGACCTCTGGCAAAAGAAGCAAGTAAAACAACTCTGCTTAGTATTGTCTTTCTGCACTCCACTGCTCTCTTCTTGATGAATGTCAGCTGGTAAATTTGTTTTCTTCATCTTTATTTGGTAACTGAAAAAAGCTATTCACTTTGGAGAAAATAAAGGTATCCTATCAATATTTTCCATTTCACATCCAATCTCTCTTGAAAAAGCTTATTGATTTTAATCTGTTATGATTTTAATAAATTCATTTTGAAACCACTGCTTTCTTCAGTAGCCTTTTAAAACCTAACAAGCATATGTTCACCTTCTATAGGATTGTGGTGTTGTTGTTGTTGTTGTTGTTGTTGTTGTTATGTGCCTTCAAGTTATTTCAACTTTTGACAACACCATCATGTTTTTTTTCTGAGTAAGATTAGTTGGGGAGGTGTGCCATTGCCCTCTTCTGAGGTTGAGAGAGTGTGACTTGATTAAGGTCACCAGCTAGCTTTCCGTAGCTGAATGGGGATTTAGACCCTGGTTTCTAAGAGTTGTGGTCCAACACACAAGCTGTTATACCACCCTAGCTCCCTATCGTGCTGCTTTTTCTTCAGAAAACTAGAGGGGACCCACCATGGCACTGCCTTTCCATGGTGGTGGGATTGCATTCTCCTATGGGGCAAGAGGCTATGCTGATGGTAGCAGTGCTGCTGGTAGAGTCGCCAGTGCCAGACACACTTTTGCTGAGGAACCAGACTAAATGTTCCAAACAGCTAGGCAGCAACAGTAGTGTGTGTATGGGGGGGGGTGATACTGGCAGAGGATCTCTCAGAGACAACAGCAGTGACACCATAGCTGACTTTTATTAATACTGTGCAGAAGTCAGTAGTAAACCACTCCTGAAGACTTCTGTCTTTAATACCCTATGATGAGACAGTCAAAACTGAAACAGCATTTAGTGCCATAAGAGGAGACTCCTAGCTTGAAAGGGACTCAATGCATTACTGGGGAGGAGCAGGTGACAAGTACAAGTAGCATTGTGAATAATGATGCAACTGGATGCAAGCTGAAAGAATGTTCATCTGCTGATGTGCTCTGCTGTGAAAGGAAAAACCAGAGCTGCACAATACATAGGAGCATGGAAATGTGATAAGCATGATTCTGGGGACATAGTAAGACAAGAAATGGAACCCCAATATTAGATTGAGTGATGTAAAGTAGACAGGAATGGAATATTTTGAGTCAGATAGTTACACAGTATTTTACTCAGGAAATGAAAATCTAAGAAGAAATGGGATGGCATCAATAGTGAGGAGAGATGTAGCAAAAGCAGTCAAAGAGTATAATACAAAGTCTGACCAAGTCAAATCAATAAGACGTCAAAGAAAATCTATCAATATAACCATAATCTAAGTTTATGCTCCAACTACAGAGGCAGAAAAAGAAGAAATTGAAAGATTCTATGCTGTGGTCCAGGTGGAAATTGATCACACACCAAAACAGGGCATGTTGATAATCTTAGATGACTGAAATGTAAAAGGAAGGCACAGAGCAGAATCAAAAACTGTAGGAGAATTTGGCCTAGGATGGAGAAATGAAGCAGGGAACTAATTGATTGAATTTTGTGAAGCCACCAATTTGTTCATCACAAATACAGTCTTCAAGCAGCCAATGAGGCTACTGCATACATGAACATCAGCTGATGGCCAACACAGAAATTAAATACACTACGTAATTGGAAGCAGAAGGAAAAAAGCTCCATTCTCTCTTTCTACAAAAACAAGACTGAGAGCAGACTGTGGCACAGACCATGAACTACTAATATCAAAAATAAGAGTAAAGCTAAAAAAGAAAACTGATGAATCTTTGTGCCAAAATACAGCTGAAGAATGCCTCATTAAAATTAAAAGACAATGTGAAAAATATATTTGCACTATTAAGCCTAATTGACCAGAATTCAAAAAGAACTCTGGACTGCAGCCAGGGACGTTGTCAGTGGTGGTGATGGGGGGAGGAGAATTAAAAAAAACACACAACCTGCAGCCAAAAAGAAAGAGAAGTTTCAGTAGATGACAGATGAAACTCTTCAAGCCATTAAGGACAAAGAAGCAAAAATAAAAGGGGTATAGAGTCCCCAGTCAAATTGTGTGCAGAGACAACCATTCAATGAATTGTGTGCAGAGACAACAATCAAACTGTAACAATCAATGCAGACCACAACAGAAAGGAGAAATGGAGAAGAAAAAGGAGAAGAAAAGCCTTCTTCCACAGGATATGAGAATTCAAAAGGAAATTTAAACCAAGAGTGGGGTTGCTCTATGACCAGCAGGGGGACATGTTAGATGATCAAGAAGAAATTAAAAAAGATGGAAATACACTGAAGAATTATATAAAAGAGATGAAAGTGTGACAGATTCATTCAAGGACAAACCATTTGAAGATGAGCCTACAATTTTAGAAAGTAAAGTAGAAGCTGTACTCAAAGCATGTGGGAGAAATGAATCACCAGAAGCAGATTGCATACCAATAGAGCTATTTGAAGCAAGAGAGACAGAATCCACTCAAATTATAACTAAAATTTATCAACAAATACAAAAAACAAAAGAATGGTCCACCAGTTGGAAAAACACAATATACATTCCAGTCCCCAGGAAACGGGAATCCTGTGGTTGCAGCAAACACTAAACCATTGTATTAATCTCTCCTGCAAGTAAAGGAATGCTCATTTCTACAACAAAGACTTACCATATATGAAGTGAGAAATACCAGATGTCCAACCTGGATTCAGAAGAGGAAGAGAAACAAAGGGTCACATTGCAAACACACATTGGGTAATGGAGTGCACCAAAGAAGTTCAGAAGAAAAGCAGCCTCTGCTTTATAGATTATAGCAGAATATTTGATTGTCTAGATCAGTGGTTCTCAACCTGGGGGTCGGGACCCCTTTGGGGGTCGAACGACCATTTCACAGGGGTCGCCGCTCCTCATTCCTGCCCCCCCTTTTAAAAGAAGGTGGCCTCAAAGCCAATGGGAGCAGTGCTTCTGAGTCCCCTGCGCTGGGGTTCAAACTGCAAACCCCAGGATTCCATGGGATGGTGAAAGTGGAATAATAGTGCTATAACAGTCTAGTGCAGAAATAGCCAGGACGACTTTCTTCTCTCGCTTTTGTTGTGCGTGGACCCTTGGCGCTTGCCACATGCACGTGTTGTGTTCTTCACCCTGACTGTCTTGCATTCCTCACTTTTTGTATGTTCAGCATCCACACTCCCTTTAAGGGAGGGAGGAAGGGAGGGAGGAAGGGAGGGGGTGAAACAAAACCCGTCTGCTTATGCCGCTGCCATCTTTCCTCTCTCCCTGTCCTTTCCTCCCTGCGCCTCGTGTAAAATGTGGGCTGTTTTGGCATTGCCTTTGGGAGTGACTGGCTTTTTGAACTGTGGAAACCCAACATTCAGAACTAGAACTACTGCCTTAATTCTGGCATTGATGGATGCTTTCTGTGCTTAAAAAAGGGGGGAGGGTTACCAGTTTTTAGACATTAGAAGTCTATCCAGAGCAGTGTTTTAGGGCAGTGTTTCCAATCTATTTGATGTTGAAAATAACTAACTAACTAAATAATAAATAAATAAATAATAATGAAAATGATTTTATGGTTGGGGGTCACCACAACATGAGGAACTGTATTAAGGGGTCGCGTCATTAGGAAGGTTGAGAACCACTGGTCTAGATCATGAACATTGCTCTTAAAAAATTGTAGTACCACAACATTTAACTATCCTGATGTGTAACCTGCACTCACAACAGGAGGCCACTGTTAGGATAGGAGATGGAGAAACAGAGTGGTTTCTAGTTGGCAAGGGAATCAGGGAAATTTGCATTTTATCATCTTATCTGTTTAACTTGTATGCTGAACGTACTATATGCAAAGCTGGATTAGATTCTGAGGAAGGAAATGTGAAAATTGGAGAAAGGAAGATCAGTAATTTAAGATATGCAGGTGACACCACACTACTAACAGAGAATAACAAAGACTTGGAGCAACTACTGAAGAAACTCATGGAAGAAAGTGTAAGGGCAGATTAACAGTTGGACATTAAGAAAACAAGCAGTTTTCAAGAGTGGCCTTACACTGAAGTAGATAGTGATGACTCCAAGATAATGAAATATTTCCTATACCTTGGCTCAGTAATTAATCAAAACGGGGAACACAGTCAAAAAATCAGAAGAAAACTAGGACTTGGAAGGGCAGCTGTGAAGGAGCTAGACAAGATCTTCAGGTATAAAGATATATCATTGAACACTGAAGTCAAGATTGTCCATGCATTTGTTTTTCCAGTTTCTGTTTACAGTTGTAAAAGTTGGACAGTGGAGAAAACCCATAGGAAAAGTATAAATTATTTCAAAATGTGGTGCTGGAGGAGAGTTCTGTTTATTCCCTGGACTGCCAAAAAGACAAATCAATGGGACCTAGAGCAAATCAAGCTTGAATCTCCCCCTGGAAGCCAAAATAATTAAACTGAGACTGTCATACTTTGGACATACCATAAGAAGACATGACTTGCTGGAAAGGACAATGATGTTTGGCAATGGAGAAGGCAGTAGTGAAAGAGGAAGGCTGCATTCTAGGTGGATAAGCTCAGTTAAGGAAGCCACAGCCCTGAGTCTGCAAGACCTAAGTTGAGCTGTTGATGACAGGGTGACGTGGAGGTCTCTCATTCATAGGGTCACCATAAGTCAGTGTCGACTTGATGGCAGTCAACAACAACAGCAACACAATGGGACCAGATGGAAGTGCTAGTCAAGCAGTTAGAGTAGTTGAAATATTCACCAGAACCTGGGAAAATTATCTTTTCAGGCTACAACTGTCCCTGTTGGCTAGGGGGTTTGGGGAGCTATAGACAAAAAAAAAAAAGTAACTTCTTTTTCTTGGGTTCACATTTGGTTGTGGTTTCCGGAAATGTACAGGGTTTCACTTACCCTTCACAAGATGCAAAGGAGGAAAGCAAATGGTTATTCAGTGTGGTAAGAGAAGATTAGATTATAGAACCCACAGCTGGAATATAGAACCAAGTTATCAAGACAGAGATTAAGTAATTGTCCCAAAGCTTGGCAGACAGGAAAAAGGGGGATGAATGGGGATATTAACCAAAAGGAGGCCAGGTAATTGCAGGCTGTTTAGCCTTTGATTGGTGCCATTTTTTAGCAAGGTAAGAACAGACTTCTCCAGGCCTGAGCAGAATCAAGAGATAACATTTTTATTTTTTTGAGTTAATGTTTTCAGGTAGCAGCTGAGGGAAGGCTGCATTTCATTCCCACATAAAAAGTTCAACAACTCCTTGTGCATAGAAAACTTGCATGTTGAGAAAGCCTCATCCTTAGTCATGAAAGCTGGAGGTTGCAGAGTCATGTGAACAATTAGCACACCTAGAGACCTCCAGTGGGGTTTAGAAGAAAAAGTAGTTCCATTGTTCCACATCTGGTGATCAATCCATAGTATGTCTATCTGCTCATTAAAGCTGGAGATAATGAATTGGTGGATATACTGGCCTGCATGGAGTAGTGGAGGTCCATTTCTCACTTTGTGAATGTTAATTCTGTCTTCCACTAAATTTACCTTGTACCTGCAAGGCTCTTTTACATTTGCATGCTGCAAACAGGAAGTAATACCAACTACTGTTTGTGTATGATCAAAGTGATGAAGATGAAGTATAACTATCTGTGCCAGGACAGAGTGAAACTCTCCCTTGGGAAGACATAAATTCATTTTGTTCACCAGTTCACTTATTTTAGAGGCTGTTGATTCTTTCTCCTTGTTGTTCATATTTGTTTACAAGGCTGGAAAGCCAGCTAGTAGGGTGAATAATACCATATATCATTCTGAATAGGAGAAGATGTCAAAGCACACCCACTTGTATCATTAAGAACGAGGAATGAAGCATGGTGATGACTTCTGAGCAACAGAGGAAAAATAAACACCTTTGCAGAAGCAGAGATGTGACAATACAGCTATGACCTTTTCCCCTTTCTTTTCAACTGACTTAGCAATAATTTCGGAGGGCCAGGGGGTCTGCAGTTGTTTCCTTTGCTGTCTGAGGAAGAGACCTCCATGTGTTCATCTTAAAAAAACAGATGTGGTGGCAGAGTCGCAGTAGGAAATTGTCATGCTCTTTGGTTTCCCAGATTGCCCATTTGACAATGAATTTTAATTTTGGAACTTTTTATCTGCCTTAATCTTGAAAGGAAAATGAATTAGTGTTCTTCCATAGATGAGCATGCACTGATAAAAATAGAGAGGGAAGTGATGAGGGGGAAGGAATATGAGAGAGAGAATGAGAGAACAGAAGTAATTGAAATATGGGAGAAAGTAGAAAAGAAGAGAAGTAAGTAAGCACAGTGTAGAAAAAGATGGATGGAATTTGAACTAGATTCTTACAGCATAAAAGTGCAAGCAAAAAGATACGTATTCTTTGAATGCTGTGGCTTCCACCAGAACTGTGGGATGTAATGCACGTGGCAGTGGAAACTTCAGTGAGAAGGTACAACTTGTATTGGGTTCCACAAGGTAAATAAATTCACCTACCAATCCTCAGAATTTGCTCGCCTGTTGTCGTTTTCTTCCTATTGGAAAAATACTAATTATGGGATTAAGAAACTGGGATACAGCCTGTATATTTCAGGGTTCTTGAGGACACACGGTGTGTATTCAGTGTGTATTCAGCGTGTATTTCACAGGTGTATTCAGGTATATTGACATTCTTCCCAGTGAAAGTTGAACAGCACTGCCGGTGGCAAGTGTGCTTTCCTGCCCCTTCTCCATAGCTGTATCATAAAGTGAGGAGGTCACTGTTTTGTTCAGCCACAGTGCATTCTACTAATGTGCAGGCCCTTTCTGGCTCCTTGTGACCCATGTGGGCCACATGTGGTCATTTTTGCAGAACCAGAAGTGGTATTCTAGTCACTTCCAGTCACTGTTTTTAATTATGCTTGGCTTTTGGGTGGAAGGATAGGACAAAAACAATGATTATACACAAAACAATACCTCTTAGAGGCTTCTAGGTGTCTGTTATTTTTTCAGACAATTTTTTAAAAAATGAGTGTCTTGAGGGGGTCCCAGAGGGTCAGAAAACTGCATAGAAGCCCTCCTCCAGGTACATGATTCCCACCCCTGTGTTAATAATGATTTGTTAGTTGAATAGATGTTTTGTTTACAGTCAGCCCTCCACATTTGTGCGTTTCACTTTTGCGGATTTGATTATTCACGAATTATTTGCTGTTAGCTCTGCTGCCTCCCTGTGCCATTTTTAATAGGGACCACAAGCCATGTGAGACTGAGAAACTGCGAATGAAACTTGTAAGTCTCTATTACCCTATTATCTACTTCTGCCTTATGAAGGAACCCTGATGCCTTAAAGGAATCCACAGTGGGTTGAATATGGTGATTATACTTTTTTTGTCTGTCAAATATGGTTTAGGAGGACCTAGAGTTATTCACGTTTTTTTCACTTTCACAGGAGTCCTGTGCCCCTAACCCTAGCAATGTAGAGGGATGACTGTATTTTTATTAACATCTTTCTAAACTAACTTTCTGGAACTCAGTATGAGGATTCTGTCTCCAGGCCTATACATACAGGGAGGTGGCAAAGTAAGAACATTGTCTCCCCTCACCAATAGGAATTCACATCCTCTCTTGAAATTTTTCTTCAGTCTCCAGATTTCTAGATTGCAGTAACTTAAAGCTTCAGCTGAGCATTTAAAAACACATTATCGGCATCCAGAGAATAGTGGCAGGGAGAGTTAGCAAGGGAATGCAGAAACAGCAAATGGAAGAGTTCTAGGTATGAACAATTTTTAGTATCTTACTCTCTGCAATGCTAGAAAGTTGGAGATTGAAGGAAAATTTCACGGGCAGAATTCTTATTTTGGGGCAGTATTTTGCTCCCTCCCATAGCCAAACCCTGTCTGTGTCTCTTGTTTCCCTTCCTTCTGTGTCACGTAGCTAGACTCTACCATGATGAATATCCCTGTAGACTTTCAGTAGCTGTGCCTTAAATGTATTCTCTTCCATCATGTTTAGAAATGTGGGGGTGAGGCAGAAACACTACCATCTCCCTCAGTGCTGGATTATGTGGCAGCCCGATTCTAGCAACACTGCCAGAAATCAAGCGATGCTTCTTCAGGACGGTGACATTTTTCCTCCTTCCCTCCATCAAGTGGATTATAGGTTGCACTACGACAATCTGAGTTCATGTTTATTCTAAGTTATTATAGACGGCTCTGTTTTGAAAAATAAAAGAGGAGAATCCTTCAGATGAATGACTGCTGGAGCTGTTTGTTTATATTTTAGGCCTAATGTTTAAAGAAGAACTGCCAGAATCTCAGTCAACATTTGAGGGGGAAAATTATAGCTTTGCAAAGAAGAAGCCATATGGTGCTTTACCTAATTTTAGAGAGGGAGAATAGAAATGGCACTAGATTTCCATGTTGGGTTTTAAAGCCAGGCAACAACTCGAAAACCCTAAAGCAATTCTGTTCATTTCAAATGAGATTTTGCATCAAAACCGTATTATTAAGGTGAACTAAAGATCAGATAAATGATCAGTTTGATTTTTTTTTAAATGCCCCTATCCACGCAGAAGTTCTTTCACTAAAATCTCTGTGTAATGCATGAAAACTGTACAAGAGCATGGTCCTAACGATATCATCATATAAATAAAATAGTAATAATGAAGTCAAACCCACCAATTGCACTACCTTTCTGTGGCAATGGAATGGCATGCTCCTGTGAGGCAAGAGACACTGCTGATGGAGCAGTGATGCTGGTAAGCTCTCCTATCTTGGACAAATTCTTGTTGAGGAGCCAAGCTAAATGTGCCAAACAGCTACTGAGCAGCAGCAGTAATGAAGGGTGACACTGGTGGAAGATCTCTCAAAGACAACAGCAGTGATATAGCTAACTCTTGTTAGTACTGCACAGAAAGAGGCATGGTAGACCCCCTTTGAACATCTTTTATCATGAAAATTCTGTGATAAGATAATCCGAAATGAAACAAGAGAAAGTGGCAGAAGATGAAACTCCCAAGTCAGATGGCACTCAGTGAGCTACTGGGGTACAGCAGAGGGCAGTTGTGGGTAGCGTTGTTGCTAATGCTGCAACTGGACTCAAACCACAAGGATGTTCATATATTGATGTGCTCAGAGGTGAAAGGAAAGGCTGAAGCTCAATAACACATATTGTAGGAAAATGAAATGTTAAAAGCATGAGTCAGAGGACTGTAGACATAGTAAAACAAGAAATGGAACTACAAACATTGCAATGCTTGAGGAGAGCAAGCTAAAGCGGACGGTAATGGTACATTTTGAGTCAGATAAGTACACAGTGTTTTACTCAGGAAATGAAAATCTAAGAAGAAATGGAATGGCATTAATAGTGAGGAGAGATGTAACAAAAGCAGTCAAAGGATATAATGGGAAGCCTGACTTAACAATATCAATAAGACTCCAGGGAAAACCAATCAATATAACCATAATTCAAGTTTATGCTCCAACTGCAGGAGCAGAAAAAGAAGAAATTGAAAGATTCTGTGTTGGAGACCAAGAGGAAACTGATTACATACCAAAACAGGATTTTTTGTTGTGATCAGAATGCAAAATAGGAAATAGACCAGAATCAAACATTGTAGGAAAATATGGCCTGGGCTCAAGAAGTGAAGCAGGAGAGTAACTGATGGAATTTTTTTAAACCAACAGTTTGTTTATCGCAAACACATCCTTCAAGTAACCAAAGAGGTGACTGTATACATGGACATCATCTGATGGCCAATACAGAAATCAAATAGACTACATAATCAGAAGCAGAAGACGAAGAAGCTCCATTCTCTCTCTCTCTCTCTTTGCAAAAACAAGATTAGGAGGAGAGTACTTCACAGGCCATGAACTACTAATATCAAATACAAGAGTAAAGCTAAAAAAGAGTACTGAATCAATTGTCCAAAACATAACCTAAAGAACATTCCTTTAGAATTTAAAGGTTGTTTTTTTTAAAAAAAATATATATATGCATGATTAAGCCTAATTGACTTTATTAAGCCAGAAAGAACTCTGGACTGAAGCCAGGGATATTGTCAGGGAGAAATGCAAAAATACACTATTTGTAGCCAAAATGAAAGAGAAGCCTCAATAGATGACAATCTCTTCAAGCTGTTGAAGCAAAAATAAAAGGGATCAGAAATAGGATCAGTACCCTAAACACAACTGTTCAATGAATTATGTGCAGGGACAAAGAGAACTACAGTAACAATCAATGCATAGAAACAGAAAGTGGCAACAGAAAAAGGTAGGACAAGAGACCTCTTCCACAAGACCTGAGAATTCAAGAGAAGTTTGACTCACAAAGGATTTGCCATAACAGTTCAAATGGAATCATAATGCTATAAATGTGAAATGTGAAAGGGCTCTAGGTTAGTAATGTTAGGAACTTAGCTGAAAGGCCATTTTGGTTCTTAATTGGATATGGAAGCATCCTTTCAAATCTAGGATTTATATGGATTCACCATCTCAGCCCGACTACCTTCTGTGATTTTACCAAGCTCTTCAGTTGATTGAATGCAGTGTTTTGGTATTGCTTGGTTTATTTTAAATGGCCAGGTATCTACTTTTGCTACTGCTTGTGGGTTTTGCACATAGCACCAACCACTGTGCATTGGCAAGCTGTCCCCCTGGAAATTGACCCAGTGTTGGTGTTTTTCTCCATCTTAATGCTTGTGCAGTCATCACCTATTGAGACATGTTTGTAGAGAAATGATCGCCCCCTTTGTTCATTTTGCTGTATCAGCATATTCAGTACTTGAATAAGCCCAAGTAAATTGTGCTGTGCTGAAAGGAAAATCTGTTTGACAGCGACAGCCAAAAATAACTTGAATAGCTTTAAGAATGCACATTCCTCTTTGGAGTTAGTCATAACTGAGCAGACCTGAGACGGAGAGTTGATAGTCCTCATTTTGTTCATGTAAAAAGTGGCAACAGTACTCTCTGCAGGAGGGAGCCCTTGCAAATCTGTCACTATGGCTGGCAATGATCTTCCTTTCCCTAGAGGTTACTGTGAAACTAGCAGGGGCCAGTTCAATACATTTTGGCTCCTTCAATGGAAACCTGCAAATGGTATCTATCTTCTCAGTTATTTACATATTTATTTATAATAATTATAATCCAGTATCTAACATGCCTTTTTTCGGGCAAGGTGATCAAGAAGGTGGTTGCCTTCCAACTCCAGGTGATACACACTTCCTTGATCCGTTTCAAACTGGTTCAGAGCAGGATACGGATTTGAGACTGCTATGGTTGCCTTAGAGGACGATCTCTTTCTTAGCATCAACAAGGGGAATCTGCTGGTGCTTTTAGACCTGTCAGCAGTTTTCAATACCATTGACCATGGTATCTTTCTGGAATGCCTGGGGGGCAGGGGATCGGAGGCACTGGGTTGCAGTGGTTCTGGTCTTACCTCTCAGGCAGGTTCCAGGTGGTGGTGCTTGGGCATAGCTGCTCCTCAAAAACGGAGTTGTTTTATGGCATACCACCAGGTGCCATTCTGTCCCCATTGCTTTTTGTCATTTACATGAAACCATTGGAAGAGATCATCTGAAGGCGTGGGGTGGTGTGCTATCAGTATCTTGCTTGTTCTGGGCAGACACATGGCTACAGTACAGTTGACTGGAGTACATTCTACTTTCCTTACTCAAGCTTTATTACATTGTTTACTGCAGGGACACTGCTGCCAGACACCAGAAGTCTGTGTTTCTCTAGGTCTCCTTTACCATATTTTCCATGCTGATGCTGCTAAGACACTTCCAGTTATACAGAAAATGAGAAACAAAATGGGGCTTGAACAGGCATTCGAAGCTTTTGTAAAAAGGAGCTGCTTTGTCCGTGGCTTTGTTAACTGACGTATGTCTGTATTACATGGCATTGTTTTCCTTAGGAAGGAGAAAAAAATAAATCTTTAAACTGAGTGGTTCATTCATGCATGAATACCAACAATGACCTTACAGGCTGCCTCAGAAAAGATTCTGATATCTCCCCATTTCCCCCCCAGAATAGTTTAAATAAACTGATGTTACTGTTTGCATAATGGAGATTTTAGCAGAGAAGTATAAACGAGAGAGAGAGAGAGAGAGAGAGAGAGAGAGAGTTTCTTAAATACAGTACTAACATTTGGTATTTTTACCCCACTTTGAAAATACAGATCATAAATGGGACCCTCAACCATCTCTTATATAAGTCTTGGTGAGATACTAGCAAGTTATGAGGTGGGAGGGAGGATTGAGGATGGCTAAGGATGTGCTCAAGTGAGATTTAGATGTTATAGCCATCCTGTCTTGTTCATGCAGTTTTATAGTGAGTCAGGTAAAACTTCCACATGGACCTCCTGTGTTTCCCCACAGCTCCTTTTGATGTATTTATTTAAAGAAATAAAAATTAAAAACCTGTAAGTAGAAACAACTGTCTGTGCAGTTCCTCATTAAGTTAAAGATAGGTGCATAGGATCTTCTCAAGAGGACTGGTGCTCTGGAGTAGGTTTCAGATGTGAAAGACATATACATTTCATACTGTGCAAGATATATATATTTAATGTGTTCATTCAATTCTGAAGGATAGGCAGCTGTGATAAGTCTATGGCAAGCCTGCTGCAATGCCTGTAACATCTGAAAGCCAGTTTTTATGATAGTACTGATTACTTGTGTGTTTTGAAGTCCGTGCAAGACTCCAGTTTGGTACATTCTATAGTAAACAGAATTGTGCAAATAATCCAGCAAAATTGCTTTCTTTTCAGGTTGTAATCTGGCTGAAAACAACATGCAATAATTTAAAAATAAAGGAAGAGGGAAATAGTAGTAATGTACATCCCAGATTTCAAAAATAATGAAGAATGTTTGTAGTTGATTGAAATAACATGGAGCAGATCCAGAGAATCAAAAGCCCAGTTCTCCCTGAGGTGATAAACTGGTGGTGAACTGGGCTGTACTATTTACGTTAAGAGTTGGGGCTCACATGACTGAAAATTCTGTCAACACCCTTCCTCATATTCCATCCATTTAGAAAACTAGCATTTTGGTGAGAAAGCTATGCTATTATTCTTCTACCCCACATCTACTTTTCTGTTCAAAGGAACTTTTTGTGTGGAGAGGGATCTCAAGTGGTATAGTCCAGGCTTAATTCCGCTGCGGGAATTAGGCCAAGTGATGTCAAGCAAGTTGCACGGGGCTGAGTTAATATTGGCCCCGACCAAGAAAGTCAAAGTATAAAATGGGCATACATTTAGTGTAATGAATGACTAGCATGTAAACAAATGTTAACATGTTAAATTATTATGCATTGTTTAAATTAGTTTCTCTTGATATAACTATATCATATAATCACTAAAATGCACAACAGATGATTTGATAATGTATTAACAGTGTCCTCTCAAACATTTTAATCAAAAATTAAAGTATATGTTGAAGGTTTATTACTATTTAGGAGTTCCCAGGTCATTTAAACACTAGTTTACTGTTAGCTCTATATTCAAGCTACCCCAGATCCATCATTAGCACCATAATATCCTAGCACCTTGCAGTGAGTAAGTGGATGTTTTAGTCTTAGGATACAGGTGTACTCTTAAGCATTTTTTTAAAAATGGTCACAGAATTAAGAGCTCCAGTTGGTGAAGTGGTATGAAGAGGTTTCCAACATTTTTTTAAAGCAAAAGATTCATAAAATGAGGGGTGTTCACAATTTCATTTTTTTTAATGAAATGGTAGGGCCAACCAGACCACATGTATTTATTTGATTAATTAAAATATTAATTAAAATATTTATACCCTGACCTATATCAAGGGATCTCAGAGCAGCTTACAGATAGCATCAGAACTGGTTAAACAGGTTAAAAACAGTAAGATAGTTTAAATAAGCTAAAAATATATTGATATAAAGAGTGAAAGGCAAATTTTAAAAATTGGAAAGTTTTAAAAACTATATGTAACAGTTGTTAGGTTCAACGAATGAGGCTAAAGGCTTTGGCGAACAGCCAGGTTTTAATTTGGTGCCTAAATGATGTGAGTGCTGGTGGCCGTTGGGCCTCGGGGGAAAGCATTTTACAGTTAGGGTGCCATGGCTGAGAAGGTATAATGTCTCAACAGTGTATTGACCTGCATTTGCAAATTGTGAAACAGAAGGTGATTTCCCACCCATTTCAGTGCCATGCTGGTTTAATAACCAGTGATTTACACGAATAAACTGTCTTCTGTAATATGTGCACCAGCTGTTAGACTAGTGCACTTCAAGAGGAAGGAAGGTGGTAAGTCCATCCCCCCATTCCATTGGCTTGCTTGGCCACAGAGAAATGTGGTTTTTGATTAAATCCTGCATTTCTGCTGTTGTGGGTTTTAAAAAAGTATCTTCCATCCCATTATATGGATTTGTTTGTTTTTTTTCCTCTCTGTTTGTTTGATTGTTGGGTTAGATGTAGACTTAGGCTGGTAGAAGGGAACTTCCCCACTGGCTCCTCCCCATGGCAGACCCTCCAGCCCCATGAAAATGTTACACAGAGAATTAAGGGACCCTGCTGAATGGGGTGTGCTTTGATGCAGCAGGAGGCAGACTTTGCACCCAGCCCATTACATTTCTGTCCCACCTTTCCCCAAGGAGGTCAAGATGGAATACAGACATCCCCCACATCACTTTTAACCTCACAAGATCTCTATGTGATAGGTGACTAGAGGAATATATGACTGGTCAAAGGTCAGCCAGTGAAATTCATGGCTGAGTGAGGAGTTGAACCAGAGCCTCTGTGGCCCTGATATATTTACCCACTGTGATTGATGTTTCACTTGGTGGATAACCATCGCATCCTAATCTGACATGCTTAACAATTATGGCATGCTGGTTTAATGTTGACCTTTGAATTTATTTCTGAGACAAACTAGGTGTTTTGGCAGAAGATACATGTGATGAAAGCCAGGCTCCAGCCTTCTTTTCTGTTAAGAATATTTGTGCCTTAACAGAGCAGAAAATGTTGACTCCATACTCTGCTTGAATAAAATAGGATTTTGCCATGGGAAGAAAATGGAATGCTCTTCAGGTTTAAACCTTCTCTAAAGCGATTCCTACGGGCTAAGGAAGGTGCCAAGAATTATAATCTCTGTGTATGTTTGATTTGGCGTACCCCAGCCATCCCTTCTGCGTGGAGGCTTATTTCTCACATGCCAGTTGTTTCACATCCTGCACACCAACATAAAAATGGGATAAATTGAGTGTTTTCTTTGACTCTTTTTGACTTGGCAATCTTTTCTTATTTTCTTCAACCCATATCTCTAGATATGTATCTTCTCTGCTTTTTGCAAAGTTGCATAAACTCTTGCGAATTGTAACCATCAGGCTAGTTGGAAATAGCATTTTTATTTCCTGTGTAGTTTTTGTATTATTTTGTGTTATTATACTTACTTTTCCTCAACCACTCAATATATTTTGGATTAGAACCTTGTGAAACATCAGCTTCACTAACTCAGAGTGTTGGTCTCACTTGTGTCTGGTTAATTAAAGAGAGAGCTAGGTCTGTCGTTTCTGTTCCCAAACACTGCCAGTCGGAATTCCCACACTTTGACTGATGATTTCTAAAGAAGGAAGTACTTCTTTTCTTTCTTGACAAAAGGAAGGTCAACTCCTTGTTTTGTCAACAGATTGGGAAACTGCTGAAAGTGTCTAGAAGCAGTGGGAGAAGTGCAACATTTTATGGCAGGAGAAACAATGGGGCGTTTCACCTTTCCCTGTTTCTCCCTTGTACTCTTGGCATCCTAATAAACAGATGGGCTAGATTTCCCAGATATGTGTAATGATTTGAAGAAAAATACATGGTGGGGAGTAGTCTACAGGGAAAAAGCTGCTATCAAGGCACGGGTTAAGCGCCTCTCACCTGTCTGTCATTGATCTTCATGCTCATTCATTCTCATTCCTCAACACAAACATGAAATTTGATAGAGTCAGGTTTCAAAAAATTCAGTAGACTCAAGGTTAGTTGTGCATTTGAAATCAACATTGTGACAGAGATTTAGAAATAATGATATAGCCATTGCGTGGGTTTATGTAGGATATTGTAATGCTCCATTGTAAAATAGAAAATAACTACCATAGTTTCTGAGAAGATTGGTAGAGAAAATCGCTAACAGTGACTTCTTCTCTGCCTCCTTTTTTTTTTTTTTTTTAAGTGAGAGCTTATGCCAGTTCGGTGTCTTGTACACTGATTTCTTGACAGATCAGCTGCGCTTGTTTCACTTTTTCCCCCTGCAGCCAGAGGTTATGGCATTAAGAATCATGATTGTGCTGTTTGAAAAATGGCTTCATTAAATGGGACAACTGTCAAGGCAGGTTAATGTACTAAAAGCAAAGTAATATATGTGTGCGTGCATGTGCCCATGCATGCCCTTAAATTGCCTGTCGAGTTATGGCAAGCTCCTGGATTTCATTGAGTTTTCTTAGGGAGGAAATCTTAAAACTGGTTGTGCCAGTTCCTCCCTCTGAAATATAGCCTACAGCACCACATATTTGTTGACGGTCTTCCATCCAAGTACTAACCATGAGTGACCCTGTTTAGCTTCCAAGGTCAGATATGATCTGGTGCCTGGGGGATATACTTTTTAATATAACTGAGTCAAATAGAATATTATCTGAGCATACACAGTTTGTTTACAGAATGTATCCCCCTGCAAATAAAGTCAGTTCAGAGAATCTAGAATGTAAAAACAATAAGAAATTTAAAAGAAAAGAGACATATATGAATAGGGTTTAGTTGTACGCTGAGCCAGGAGAATGATTTAAAAGCCGTTCCTTGATGCAGTGCACCTGGGAGAATCCAAAAACAACAAAATTTGTGGTGCAGACTGTACTGAGTGTGCTAGCTCCATGATCACATGAATATGCTGTGCAGACTGCCAGAGAACTTTTCTTGGTGGAAAATCCATGCAGGGGAATGCGGTGAAAACTACACTCAGCGTAGTGTTTCCTTGGGCACTTTCTCCTGCACTTACTGGTTAGCAGTGAATCTATAGTGTGCAAAGCCAAATATTAGTATTCCCTGTTCCATCTGAGAAGGAAATAGTTTGGCTGGTTCTTTGAGAGATCTCCCTAGAAAGGTTAGAAGGGCTCCTTCTCCATTATGTTGAGGCAGGCGGTGAAGATGTTCCTAATGGGCTTTTGATTGTATATTACGTTGTTTTATGTTACGCTTTGCTTCACTCTTAGATTTATTGTACTGAATGTCCTGCATTTATTGTATTCTGTGATGTAGATGTTTTACTTAGTTTTTATTGTGTATCAACCTGTGCCACCTGACAAATGGAGAATGTAGTTTGTGAATTTATCACGTACATTGAGAGAGAAACTGCATACATACTTGTATATGTGCAGGTTCTCATATTACATTTAAATAGCAAAAGGGATCATGTTTATCAAACAGAGTTATATATTATAATGCTGTTTTTTCAGGGTGGCTCGTGGAGAAAGTGAATAACTTTCTTTCATTAATTTACTCCTTCAAACAGTTTGCCATGATCTGGTTTCTGGAGAAGCTATCTCCAGAAGCTGTTGGAGGGCATGGACACAACAAAAAGAGACTCTTAGATGAAGACTTGGTGACAGAATGGTTTGTTTGTTTGCTAATCTTCATGCTAACATGAAGAAAATTATAGACTCTCTGGCATTTATAGAATGAATCAGACCTATGTGAAAAGATGGTAATGTTACAGTTGGTCTGTAAAGCAGAGTAACTGTACTTTGTGATCAATTTGTAAAGCTTTGTGAAAAAACAGAGAGTCTTTGCAAATATTCCTGATGTAAACCTCTCTATATATTTGCATTATTCACTACTTCAATACAAAAAGAGAAATGGCTTGGATTGAATACAAATTTAAGCAAAGCAATTAAGCTGCTGCTTTTATGATAAAATCTTTGTGATAAAAGTCGTACTAACTATTGTTATAAAGGAGAAATCAGTTGATTACTTACTTGTACTAATTAATAGTAAAAGCAGTAGAAGAGGAACCATTACTATTTTAAAGATTACTTCATAGGTTCTAATATTTTCTCACAATACAACGTAATAAGACTGATGACAAATCGTTAAAAGTCATAGAATCATAGAATCATAGAAATGTAGAGTTGGAAGAGACCACACGGGCCATCCAGTCCAACTCCCTGTCATGCAGGAACACCCTCAAAGCACTCCCGACAGATGGCCATCAAGCCTCTGCTTAAAAACCTCCAAGGTAGGAGACTCCACTACTCTCCGAGGCAGCAGATTCCACAAAATATTGGACAAAATCTTATAGGATCAGACTTGCTGCTGATCTTCTGATGTATCTTATTCATTAGAATTGTGTACATTGCCAAAGACTTCTAATTGTGAAGAAAACAATCCAGTCCATGCCAGCTAATGGAAAGGGTCACAATTCAGTGGCAGAACACGAGGTTTGTACCCTTGGCATCTCCATGTAAAGCTGGGAAGGAATTTTATGTGGAACTCTGCAAATTTACTACCAAAGAGCGAAGGAGGCAACATTGAGCTGGGTGTTGTTGTTATCATCCTCATAATCATCGTCGTTGTTATATTTATATCCCACCTTTTACCCAAAATTGGGACTTAGGACTCAATGGTTCTGTAGGCTATATTTCAGAGGAAAGAACTGGCAAAACCACTTCCGAGTATTCCTTGCCTAAGAAAAGCCTATGAAATTCATAGGGTTGCCAGTAAGTTAAAAAACGGCTTGAAGACACATCCATACAATAGTTAATGTAATGATGGCATGCATAGGGACCTATTCAGCTGCTAAATCACATGAAAAGCTCTCAACTATAGCAGAGGCTGTTGTGGGTGACAGAGGTGACGATGATGACAGTGGATGAGTTAGTGTACTCACCACATGTATCTGCTTTAGGGACAACTGAATTGGGCTTAGCTGTGACAAGGTCTGCTTTCTGTAGGTAACGCTGCCGTTGGTGAATCATCGGAAGCTGGTAAAAAGTACTCCTGGCAACCCATGGTACCTGCACTTCTTTAAGCAACAGTGCTGCATCCAAGCCCTAAAGGTTTCAGTGCTGTCAGGCCTTTTGCAAGGAACAGAACGGAATGCTTTCAGCTTTGGGCAAAAGCTAGAAAGAAATGTTGAGGTCTCCATTATCTTCCTGAAGACAGCCCTAGGTGCTTCTTTCAGCTAATCTTTCGGCTTCTTTCAAGTCAGAAGTTGCTTTGTGTTCCAGAAGGTTAATAAATAATGCTAGTTGAAGTGTTCTCATGTAATGTTCTTTCCCATATCCAAAAGACATCCCCCTCAGTTTCATACCCTTCAAGAAGGAATGCAGCACCATCCTGAACCAATCATCTGCCTCTCTCCAGACTAACAGGCTGCCCCACCCATAGATCCTCTCTCTTACCTGCATTAAATGCCATCTTGTTTGTCCTCATCCACCTCTCCACTGTCTCCAGATGCCTCTTCACATTCTGCATGTCCTATTTTTAAAGTTTATTATTAATTTTAATGCAAACAGTCTAATTCACAATTAAAGTAATATACATTCGGAAAAAGAAAAAGCAGAAAGAAGAAAAGAAATAAAGTAAAATAAAACAAAACACAATAAACACTAAAGCTCTAAAACAAAAAATGGAATGCTAATGAAAACATTAAACACTAACTTACAGAAACACAAAAGACCTCTGACCCCCCCGCCAAACTGTAATGGATTAAAACAAACAAACAAACAAATAAATAAATAATTCATTCTACCATTAGAGATAAGATTGAATAATCCTACTAGAAATACTAGTAACTGTGGTCACAGATTATAGTGTCACTAGGTTTCTTATTGCTCAAAAAGTCCCTAAACAATTTCCAGTCTTTCAAAAAATCTTCAATTAACTTAAAACCCATTTTAGCTTAGCAATTTGGGCTAACTCAGTAACTTTAAAAATCCATTCTTTTGTTGTCTGTGTTTCAGTCCATTCCCAAGTTTGAGCAAACTGTTCTTAAAACTATTATCATATATCAAAGAAGTAATCCATATTTACTATCCAATTTTTTATCCATAGCGCCCAATAGCAACATTTCTGTTGACATTACAAAATCCACCTCTAAATTTTTTTGATTAATATGTAAATCTTAGATCAATAACTTTTCACCTTCCTATAGCTCCACCACATATGGAAAAAGGAGCCCTCTATATCTTGACATCCCCAAGTTGATTTGTAACATTCTTAGACATTTTTGACAGCTTATTTGGGGTTAGATATCATCTATACATCATTGTATAATATTTTCTTTTAAATTACTAGTAAATTTTATATCTTTGGATACATTTTCCCCATACATCCATTTGAACATTGTGCCCAAAATATTTGGCCCACCTTATCATGTACTGTTTTACAGAGTCATCTTCTGTGCCTGGTTTCAAAAAGCATTTGTACACGTTTTAAATTAAGTAGTCATCATCTTTGTTGTTGCTGTGTGCCTTCAAGTAATTTTCAACTTATGGACCTTAAGGCAAACCTATCATGGGGTTTTCTGTGGCTGAGAGCATGTGATGCATCCAAGGTCACCCAGCGGGTTTCCATGGGCGAGCAAGGAATTGAGCGGGTTTCCATGGACGAGCAAGGAATAGTCCAACACTCAGACCGCTACATGACAATTCTAACTAAAACTAGTTTTCTCCATTGTCTATGGCTAGATCTTTCTTATCTTGATTAAATCTATCCTTGAGTTGCATATAAGCAAACCAGTTAAGATTTTTGTCTTCCTTAAGAAACATATCACTTGATTTAAACTCCCAGCTGTCTTGTTCAAAGTACAAAAGGTTTATCCTAAAACAACCATCTCCAGTTTTGACCGGTTCTTTCCTGAAAAAGGCTTCCTGCTGTGAGCTGGAAAATATTTTCTTAGGAAAAAGTTTCTACTTCTATTTATATCAAACTCATAGAAGAGGCTTTCTTATACAATGATTTTATAATTCAGTATGTGGTATCATCATACCAAAGCTAACCATACCACCCAAATCTTAAATCACAACCTTCAGGCTCCACGGGTCTCTCATCTCTAAGCAATACCCAATATTTACACCAGGAATACATCCCAATGCCTTAATTTTTTCCAAAAGAGCCTTCATTGAGTCAAGTGGATTTGGTGTCATTAACACAAGATCATCTGCATAAACCCTTAACTTACACTGTTCTTTTTTAATCCTCATTCCACAAATTCTGTCATCTTGTGTGATATCTCTCAGTAATGTTTCCACTGCCAAAATAAACAACAAAAGTGAGACAGAACAACTTTGTCTAGTTCCTTTTTATATCTCAATTGTTTTGCCATTTACCAAAATCTGGACTTTTTGAACTTGTCTTTATTACCTGAATAATATTTTCACCAAAGTCCATTCTCTGCAATATTTGAAATAAGTAATTCCAAGAAATATTATCAAATACTTTCTCTGCATCTACATTTTGCATGATTTTCTTTTCTTTTCTTTTTTTTAGTCTAGTAGATGAGAATAAGGGCTAGGGCAGCAAGCTACCCTACATACTGATGATATGTTAACCTAGATCGCCAGGCAGTTTCCGGCAGCAGTGTTTTTCACTGACCAAGAGTCTACAGGATACTATAGAAGCATTGTTTCTGTTAAATTCAGAGTTATAGCTGTAAACCAAAATTGCTGAGTCACAGAGAATGAAATGAAAATCTGTCAGTGTTTTTTTTTTAACAGCTCAAGAGTAGTTGTCCATACTACAATAATAATGCCTTCAGTCAGAAAATCATGGAGAAACTTCTCCTTCTCTATCCGTCTATCCAGCTTAATACCTGATTTATTGAGATGCTGAAAAGGAGCAGCCTGTTGCCTTGAGGCATGTGTTCTTTTATATGACAGAAGGGAAGAAAACAGAACAGGAGGATAAGGAGAGCCAAGATATGGTCTTGCTTGTCTAAAATATAACTCATTTCTTAACCAGGTTTTCTCTTCTGTCACTTCCCAGATACTCAGTAGACAAATCTTTGTCCTGAGGCAGAAAATTCATACATATCTTACCCCAAATAATCCCCTTCAGGATTAAACAATAATACGCACACAGTATATTTAAATTTCTCTTTTCTTTTTTGTATTACAATAGAAAGATAGACATATAATGAACATGAGTATATTTTTCATCTCTGCAAAGGAGATTTACTCATTATGACAGGTTAAAAGGGAGAAGAAAAAACATATTCCTTCTGTGCAGTGGGAAGAGCTTTTTCTCTTACTCACAGGTGGGAAAGGTACAAGAGATGGCATGTGGTAAGAGTGATTCCAAATCCTGCAAGAGGAACAGCCAAAGCCACATCACCTGCTGCAACTATGGCCCTTTCCACACTAGACTGTTATGGCGCTATTATTCCACTTGCAACATCCTATGGAATCCTGGGGTTTGCAGTTTTGGGAGGGGCCAGGATGTTGCAAGTGGAATAATAGCACTGTAACAGCCTAATACGGAAATGGCCTGTGTTGGGGCATACTGTAGCTTTCATTTATTCTTCTTGACTCCATGATAACTTTGTGAAGCTGCCAGGGAGCCTTCACTTGGATTGAGTTTTCCATAATCAATCCTGATAAGTTATTGTCTGAAGTGTGTTTTCCTCATCCCCGCCCATTTCACCAAGCATCTTAAGTTTTTACTTAATTCATGCCTGTAGAATGATAGAGTCATAGGGTTGACCATCAGGTCCAACATCCTGTTGAATGATCCCCAGTTGAAGCATCCCCAAGAAATAGCTCTCCAGCTTCTTTTTGAAGACATATAAAGAAGGAGACCTCACCATCTCTCTAGGCAATTGGTTCCCTTGCCAAACCGCTCTCACTGACAAGAAGTTCAGTCTAATGTTCGATCAAAATCTACTCTCCTGTTGCTTAAAAATATTTGACTGAGTTTTGCCCTCTGAGGCTACAGAGAACAGGCCTGCATCCTCCTCTTTGCAGCAGCTCTTGAGGCATTTAGAAAGTGTGATTGTGTCACCCCTCAGTCTTCTCTTCACCATGCTGTTTTGCTCTCCCCACTTCTTATCGTCTTCATTGTCCTTCTGTGAACTCTTTCCAACATATCTATATCCTTCTTAAAATGAGGTGCCAGAACTGAACACAGTATTCCAATTGAGGCCTGACCAGCGCAGAATATAGAGGGGCTATTACTTCCTTTGACTTGGAAACTGTGTTTCTCTTAATGTAGGCTAAGATAGTGTCTGCCTTCTTTGCTGAATCATCACACTGCTGGCTCATATTCAATTTAAGATAATAATCCAAAGGCTTTTTTCATATGTAATACTGCGGAGCCAAGTATCCCCCACCCTATACCTGTGTATTTGGTTTTTGTGGCCTAAATGTAGAATTTTGCATTGGTCTCTGTTCAATTTCATTTATTTTATTAATTTCATCCCAGAGAGTGTCTGAATATTATAGTGTTGGTCTACTCAAGAGTCTAGAGAGAAAGACAGAGGAGAGACCAAACTAGTATTGAGTTAGGTCATAAGGTTTGACCTATGCTATAGGCTTGTGAGTGGAAGGAAAGCCAAGGGCCTGTGAATATGTGGAAGTTTTGTGCCTATGTATATGGAATGAAGTTCTGTGCTGTTTGACATTATTTATTTACCCAATACCTTTTTCTTGTTTACTAAAAATCACCTGTTATTTTTATAACCTCTTGACTCAGTGGAGTACTTTCCATTTGATTTAGTCCATTTACAACATGCTACCAGAGGTTGCTCATTCGTTTTGGAGTAACCTTTAAGACGCTTTGCCCTTTATCCACAAAAGTTGTGGGCTTAGAGAAAGCAGGGGTGTGATTAAGTGTGCGGAGGGAGTCAGGGTGTGATAATTATTAAAAGGGATGTTGCTTCTCTGGGGTGGAGAAAAGAAAGCGGGCCAAGTCTGTCCTAGCCCCAGCTGATCCTAAGCTGTCCACACTCATCTCCTGTGGCACCTCACTTGTTCTCCAAAATTTCTCAGAAATGATGGCAAGTATGTGAGGGAGTTCCTTCAGTATTCTGGGCTGCAGTTACAGAGTATTGAAGGAACTTCCTAACATGTTTGTGGAACCACTTGCTATCATTTTTGAGAAATTTATCACAGAATAGTTGCTATACTCACATTCACCACGAGTAGCTTAGAAATATCCATTCCAGCTGTTGTTTCTTCTTCTAACTCTTTGTTCTATTCTTGTTCTTGCTTTTCCATTGGTACTTTGTGCCCCAAATGGCTCATAGTCCATGAAAGATACAAGAAACAATAAAATAGTCTATATCAAAATTACAAACCACAGTAGTAACCTATAAATAGAGGAAGACCAAAATAAGGACAGCACAGCATGTAACAGGCCATGAGAGGACGATAAATAAAAGAAATCTGCAACTTGATGTTTCAGAGCAGATATTGACATTTGTGTTCCTCCTGATGTTTGTGGACTGCAGCTCCCGTAATCCCTCGGCATTGGCTGTGCTGCATAGAATTAAAGGAAGTTACAATGCAGTAATATCTGGAGGTTTACAGTTGCTCACCCCTCACTTTAGGTCCATACCAGCTTCATGTAGATGTCAAACAGCATAGGATATGAAACAGAGTCTTGTAGTACATACAGGCATCCATGTGGAACAGGATGACTGAACTGCATTGCCCTTGATTGTCAGTCCAAAATACTGATTTGGTTGATGGGATTAAAAACCCTGCATTGGTCTAAAAAAGTTAATTCAGTCTCATTCCCCTTTCCACTCTGCATAGGGATTGACCAGGGTGATCACAGCTGTTTCATAGCCAAACCCAGGGTGGCAACTAGATTGAAATGAATCTACCCGAACATTAGAATTGCAGATAAGTTATTTTTTTGAAAAAGTTGTTTGATGAAAGACCTTCTGCCTTTGTTTGAATTTAGGATTCAATTCAGGATGTTGTTGGCATTTAATCTGATAGTAAATCCATCTAAGGTTCAAATGTATTGTTTAAATCAGCCCTCACTATAATATAATATTTATGTCTGCTTAGTGTTGAGCTAATGTTACTGATGTTTAAGTCTGCAAATTCCATTACATTTTTCTGTTGGTCAGACTACTTATGGGGCAGTTAAATAAAGCTTCTAGTGACAAGTTAGATGTTGATCTGCACTTAGGCACTGTGGTCAGTCTTTTACCATTAGCAGTACCGTGTTTCTTCTTCGTAGTCTCTGTGCCTTCATACACTAGGAGCTTTAGCGCCTGCGCGGTAGCGTTCGGAAACTTCTAGAGCTTGTTCGCTTGGCGGGAACCCCTCCCCCACGCCGGTACTGCGCATGCTCCTCCCGCCGAGCAACGGTCTCTCCTCAGTTCTTTCTCGTCCGCCGCCGCGTACGGAAGGTTCTTTAGTTTGTTCCTCTCACGTCGTGCTTGGCTTGCTGTTTTTCACGGTTTTACGGACTTTCGGACTGTCTTTGACCTCTCTTTCGGACTCCCCCTTCGGCTTTCGTCTTTTTTGGATTTCGGAGTTTGGCGTTTCTTCGTCTTATGTCCGCGCTCTTTAAGAAGTGCGTGTCCTGCGGCCGCAAGGTTGCCCTCAACGACGGCCATAAGGAGTGTCTCTTCTGTTTGGGCGAGTCCCACAATATCCGGACTTGCCAAATTTGTAGGGATTTTACTCCCCAAACTCTTCGCAACCGCTCCGCGAGACTCAAATCTTTTTGTTGGGAGCAGTCTCTGCGGGCGATAGACGAGACCTCCACTTCCAAGATGGCCGACAAGAAGACGACCACGCCATCGACGGTATCGGCGGCTGCCGTTCCGTCCACCTCGTCGGTATCGGGCTCGGTACCGGCGAAAACGCCGATCTCGGCGTTACCGAGGATCCCGAAGCTGTCGGCGGCTGCCAAGTCAGCTAAAGGATCCTCGACGGCGAGGAAGGCTGAGGCTCCCCTTACGGAGACGCCTGCAAAAAAGCGCCCTGCTCCGGACGGAGGCAAGGGCAAGGAGAAGGAGAAGAAGAAGAAGAAGAAGGAAAAGAAGCGCTCCCCGGCTGGGGACGCTCAACCTCCTACTCCTCCTCCTACTCAGCAGCCTTCCAAAGGGCGAGGCGAGTCCGTCGACCTCTCGGAGGATGAGATCGAGGACGTTCCCCAACAGCGCCCGGACTCGCCTGTGGCAGACCCTCCAACCCTGGTGGAGGAGCGCCACCGCCCTCTTAGCCGTCGCAGGTCGGCCGACCTGCAGCAGAGAGAGCCCTCTGCTTCTCCGGAGCGGCGTTCGACCTCCTTCAGGTCCCGGTCCCGCTCTTCCGAGCGTCCGGTGGCCTCGCCGCCTCCCAGGGAGACAAGAGAGGAACAACCTCGCTCGTCTGCCTCCAGATACACCTCGGCGTCCTACGTGGCCAGGTACGCGAGGGAATCTGAGTGGAGAGAGCGCCCGGCCTCCTATCGGTCGCATTCGCCATCGTACCGGGATCGGTACCATCGTGGCCCGAGTCGCTGGGAGACCTTCCGGAGGTCCCGGTCACCTCGTCGACAGCGCGAATCGCGCTCGCCTAGAGGGGACGAGGCTCGGTACCGTCGACGCCGAAGCCGATCTCCGTCGGACCGCCGCTCCTTCAGCCGCTCTCCCTCCCCTCGATATCATAGGGCGAGGGAGCCTTCACCACGGTATCGGGCGATATCGCCACCTCCTAGGGTCACGGCAACGGCGACGCGCCCTACGGAGTCGGTGGTGACTGAGCGGGCTACGACGACGTCAGCCTGCCAGACTACCCCGGTCACCACCAAGAGGGTGAAGTCAGTGGTCAGCCATCCCAAGCGGGACGCTGCTGTTACCACCGCCCCGGCTGCAGAGAAGCCTAGGAAGGCAACACCTGCGGCGACTACGAAGGAGCCGGAGAGCGAGCGGCGAGAGGACTCACCGAGCTCGGAGTCGTACGACTCGAGTGCGGAGTCTGAGGTGTCTGAGGCGGCCTCCCAGGAGTCTCCTCCGTTGGGATTCGGGGACCCGATCCCAGATTCTGCTCCAGAGGACGTCCACCAGTTCTCTGCGATGCTGCTCCGCATGGCCACTACCCTCGGCCTTAAGATCGCCGATGCGGAGCCGGAGGATGACGATCCAGCCTTCTCCGTTTTCGAGGAGAAGCGACCTTCCACGGCCCCGCTGCCTCTCCTGCCCCGGGTATCCAGACTGGTGAAGGCCGCCTGGGATAGACCGGCCTCGGCTCAGCCGATACCGCAGCGGTTAGAACACCTCTACAGGGTGCAGAAGGATAACGCCGGTTATCTATTTAATCACCCTGCACCGAACTCTGTGGTCGTCGAGTCCGCGCAGACGAAAGGCTCCGGCAGGCAACACACCACCCCGCCGGACAAAGAGGGCAGGAAGTTGGACGCCTACGCAAGGAGGTTCTATTCGGCTGCCTCCTTGCAGATCAGGCTGTCCAACACTCAGGCTTGCCTCGCGGCATACCTGAAGAAGGTGCTCGATCGCCTGCAACCAGCGATGGAAGCGGTACCGGAGGACATCCGCCAAGCCTCCTCCGTGATCTTCAATGAGGCTATCTCCATCGCTCGGCACCAGATGGCCTCCTCCCGGCACGCAGTGGAGATCGCCTCCCGGGTCATGGCGGGATCCGTCGGCCTCCGCCGCCATGCTTGGCTTCGACCGGCCGACATCCAGGAGGACACCAGAAGGAGGATTGAAGATCTCCCCTTCGACGGTGAAGGCCTATTCAATTCGTCCACAGACGAAGCTTTGGACAATCTCGTCAAGGCGAGACTGACCGCAAAAAAGATCGGGCTGCAGCCGGCCACGCAGACCCGCAGGGCCTCCACCTTCCGACCATCCTGGCGACGATCTTCCACCTCGTCGTTCCAGCGTTCGGCCCAGTCTGGACAGTCGAGACCGTCCTCCGGCTCATCGGCCAGACGCACGATTAGGCGGCGCCCGCCTTCGTCGAAGAAGTCCTCCTCCGAGACAAAGTCTCGGTTTTGACGTGTCTGGCAGGACCCGCCAATACCCACTCTTCAGCCTACCATCAGCGCTCGGAGACCGACCGACTCTCGCTCGACACCTAGCGGAGTGGCAGTATGTCACTACGGACTCTTGGGTACTTTCCATCGTCCGTCTTGGCTACGCCATCGAGTTTCTCGATATTCCTCCTCGCGGCGTTTATTACTCCACGCCGTCGAGTCCGGCCCTCCTGGAAGAGATACAATCCCTCCTCCAGAAAGGGGCGATCGAGCGGCTCCCGCAAGAGGCCAAGACCACCGGCTTCTTCTCCAGGTACTTCACGGTACCGAAAGCCGACGGTACCCTCCGGCCGATCCTAGACCTCAGAGGGGTGAACTACTACATCCGCCCCAAAAGGTTCAAGATGGTCACGATACCGTCGATCCTACCCTTCCTACATCGAGGGGACTGGTTCGCCTCCATCGATCTCCGAGACGCATACTTCCATATCGCCATTCGCCCGCAGCACAGACGGTACCTCCGCTTCGCAGTCGACGACACCTGTTACCAGTACAAGGTGCTGCCGTTCGGACTCTCGACTGCCCCAAGGGTCTTCACCAAGTGCATGGCCCCGGTGGTATCCTACCTGCGGACGAAGGGCGCTTCCGTCTTCCCCTACCTCGACGATTGGCTGTTGGTGGCGTCCTGCAAACAGAGACTTTACCACGACGTCCACGTGACGTTGTCACTCCTGACCCGCCTTGGTCTACGAGTGAATCCGAAGAAGTCCCACCTCGAGCCGGCGAGGGTCTTGGACTTCATCGGGGCGACGCTCGACTCGACCTCCGCCAGGGCGTACCTACCAGACTCTCGAGCACAAACCTTGATCCGGGCCGCCGCTCACGCTCGTACGGCCCCGACGTTATCTGCGAGAAGCGTCCAGCAGCTCTTGGGCTACATGGCTGCGACGACTGCTGTGACATATCTCGCCAGGCTGAGAGCAAGACTTCTTCAACACTGGTTCGTCCGCATATTCGACCCCCTGCGAGACGAACAGACACTCCGACTGCAGCTGCCGGGAGACGTCCGCTCATCCCTCCGATGGTGGCAGTCGCGACGCAATCTCATGTCAGGGATGCCTTTCCAACAGCCGACACCGAAGGTGACGGTAACGACCGACGCCTCCCTGTATGGATGGGGTGCCCACTGCGGCGATCTCAGAGTCCGCGACAGATGGACCGACGACGAGACCGCTCTCCATATCAACGCGCTGGAGCTGCTCGCCGTCTGGAAAGCCCTACGGGCGTTCCGCCATGCCGTGGCGGGGCGCACGGTCCTGATTCTGACGGACAACACCACCGCCGTCTGCTACATCAACAGACAAGGTGGGACTCATTCCACGACCCTGCTCGACATCGCGCTCGGCCTGTGGGAATGGTGCATTCGCCTGCACACGCATCCCGTGGCGGTTCACCTGGCCGGGCAGGAGAACACCACGGCAGATGCCCTCAGCAGAGACACCTCATCCCATCACGAATGGTCTCTCTCCGGAGAGGCGTTCAGACTGATTCGGGACCGCTGGGGCGAACCATCGATCGACCTCTTCGCGACCAGGGAAAACGCGAAGTGTCGCCGATTCTGTTCCAGAGCGGGCCACGATCGTGCCTCCATCGGGGACGCTTTCCAGTTTCCGTGGACCGGGGAACTCCTCTACGCGTTCCCGCCGTTCCCGCTGCTCGGCCGGACGATATCGAAGATCCTCGCCGACCGAGCCGACGCGATCCTGGTAGCCCCGTACTGGCCGAGGCAACATTGGTTCGCACCCCTGCTACGAGCCGCGCGAGACGACCTGCTCCGGTTGCCACCGACACCGGACCTGCTCTCCCACTCCGGCGGCCGAGTCCTCCATCCGGACCTGCCACGCCTGGCCCTCCATGCCTGGAGGATATCGCGCTAGACGATCCCGTGCTCGGTACCGTCCTCGTCGCGGCCAGGAAGGAATCCACCCGTCGCAACTATCAATACAAGTGGCGACGCTTCCTGACCTTCGCTAACGAGAGGAGTGAGCCGGTATCACCCGCGGGGCTCTCGACCGTCCTGCACTTCCTCCTGCACCTCCGGCAACAGGGCCTGGCGTTTCCATCCCTGAAGGTGTATCTCTCCGCGATCGTGGCATACCAACCGCCACGATCTGCTGCCTCGGCCTTCTTCAGGAACGATACCGTTAAGCGGTTCCTGAAGGGACTTCACCATCTCTACCCGCCGGTATCGCCGCCGCTACCGCCGTGGTCCCTCTCGCTGGTGCTCTCGCAGTTGACGAAGCCGCCCTTCGAGCCGATGGCGACCTCGGATGACAGGCTCCTGACAATGAAAACCGCCTTCCTGGTAGCGGTGACCTCAGCGAGGCGAGCGGGTGAGATCACAGCTCTTCGTTCCGATGAGCCCTTCATGGTCTTCCACAGGGACAAGGTGGTCCTGAGACCTGACATCTCGTTCCTGCCAAAGGTGGTGTCCAGTTTCCATCTCAACCAGGACATCATCCTGCCTGCCTTCTTCCCGAACCCGACGACACCGTTGGAGCGGTCCCTCCACTCCCTGGACGTGCGTCGAGCATTGGCTTTCTACAAGGACAGGACTGCTTCCTTCCGACAGACGCCGCATCTCTTTGTTTGCTATGGGCGACGTCGGAGGGGCCTAAAAGTGTCCACCCAGCGCTTCTCCAAGTGGGTGGTAAGGACTATTGAACTGGCGTATGAGCTCGCGAGGAAGCCTCCGCCAGTCCTGCTTCGAGCCCACTCCACCAGAGCTGTGGCTACTTCTGCGGCCCTCCTGCGAGGAGTTGACCTGCATGAACTCTGCCGTGTGGCGACCTGGTCCCAACCATCGACCTTCGTGCGCCACTACAGGCTCGACTGCCGGTCGCGCAGAGATGCCCGGTTTGGACGTGAGGTGTTGGCTTCCGTGCTGTAGGACCTGACCCGCCGTCCGACCGGTAAGCTACACAGTCTCCTAGTGTATGAAGGCACAGAGACCACGAAGAAGAAGAACAGGTTGCTTACCTGTAACTGTGGTTCTTCGAGTGGTCATCTGTGCCATCATACACACCCGCCCTTCCTCCCCTCTTTCTCAGGTCCCTGTAGGTTCTACGGCGGATGACAGAACTGAGGAGAGACCGTTGCTCGGCGGGAGGAGCATGCGCAGTACCGGCGTGGGGGAGGGGTTCCCGCCAAGCGAACAAGCTCTAGAAGTTTCCGAACGCTACCGCGCAGGCGCTAAAGCTCCTAGTGTATGATGGCACAGATGACCACTCGAAGAACCACAGTTACAGGTAAGCAACCTGTTCTTACACATATGATAAATACAAGTTTGACTCTAACTGTGTTTGACTAGGAACACACCAGTTTGTTAGTGTTATAAGAAATACACCAAGTATCAAGATAAGGTGATGGAAATGCTACCTTGGGGACTTTGTGCACTCCTATTGAATGGGGCTTTGTGTTGCAGCTTTAACAAATAAGTAATGGAAAATGAAGCGACTAGAACAATCTTCCCTATCCTGGTTGTGATGGAACCTGGGGGTGTGTGACTTACCTGTGTGTCAGGGCAGCCCTAGCAACAGGTTGCCATGAAACCAAAGTGGCTCTGGATGAATGAAACCCAGCCAATAGGCTGGGTTTCGTTCATCCAGAGCCACTTTGGTTTCATGGCAACCTGTTAGGTGAGAGGAAGGGGCTGAGGTTTATGAGGAGAAGGCCTCTATATAAGGCATACTGATTTGGATTTTAGAGGTACCTTCAATGAGATTTCCAGAGAGAGAGAGTTTTGAGTTATAGCTCTTCAGTCAGCCAGGGCGTTGTTTGAATAAGTGTGGTTGTCTTTTCAGAGATCTAGGGAGAGACAGAGGAGAGACCAACCCATTTTTGAGTTAGGTCAGAAGGTGTGACTTAGACTTGGGAATTAAGCCTTTGAGCAAAAGGGAAGCCAAAGGCCTGTGTATGTATGAACATTTTGTACGTGTATATTAAGTGAAACTATAAGAAACTAGTTAAACACTTTTTGAAGTTCTGTACTGCTTTGAATTTCTTATGACACCGAATATCCTTTCTCTGTTATTTTAATAAAGATTACATTTATATTTTTATAAATTCTGACTCTGTAGAATGTTTTCCATTTGTTCTAGTCAACCAGAAACACCTTACCACAGATCAGTAAATCATTCTGAATAAAAACTGAGAGGCTTTACCCTTTATATACTAAGGTGGTGGTTTTAGAGGGGAAAGTAGGGGTGTACGGGGGGGGGCAGGGTGCTATAGCAGAGTGGGAAGGAAGCTGCCACTCCAGTCTGTGGGGGAAGAAATAGCAGCCTGGGCTCCTCCACACTGGTGCTTTCCAGGTTCTTTGGACTTAGAATTCCTGTCGAACCTAGTCAGCATAGCCTATGACCAGAAACACTGGGAGTTGTAATTCAAAACATCTGGAGGACACCATGTTGAAAAGAGCTGAATTACTAGTATCTCCTGCTTCTTCCTTCCTTAATCATTCTGTCCACCACCCTCTGCCATCTGTTGTGCCATACACTTTGAATGATGCTCATTTCATTAGGTGAAAGAGACAGATGAGAGGGCTTAGAATACATCTAATAGGAGGTACCATGCCTATTACAGTTCTCTCATCTCTCTTTATTCTTTGAGAGGTTTAAAGCCCTCCAGACATTGTTGGATACAAACTCCTATCATCTCTCACCCCTTGACTGAAGTGACTAGTGTTGATGAAAATCACCAACTAGCAACATCTAGGGGGCCACGCATTGCCCACCCTCAAGTTGCAACCCGAGAACTCAATATTTTGCTGGAATGCCGCCCTTACAGAGAACTGCCACTAGTCCAGGTAGCTGTCAGAAGAGGATAGGCTCTTAGTAGGCTGCACCAGTTGACAGTTAACTAGAGAGCAACAGAAAATGTTTTATTTCTGTGTCTTCCTATCCTAGTTATGTTTGCTTTTTTATATCTTCTTACTCTGCTTCCTTCTTGCTGTCGGTGATCATCCCAGCAGCAGCCTCTCATCAAATATTGGTTTGTGGTAATATCCAAAGGGCCCTAGAAAGGAAATTGGTGTTATCACACAGGCTGTTTTCTCATTCCCTTGATTATTTATGAGGTTTAAAACAATCCCACTGACTTCAGGGAAAGCAGAATTACTTTTGTTACAAATGAAAACACTGACAATATCCATCCTAATGACAGTATAGTATGGTATGGTATTTATTTATATGGTTTTTATTGGTATAAGTTTATAACTCATAAGTTTTTTTGTGTTCAGTGTTCACATCAGAGAGATGAAAGTATAGTCGCTTCATTTTCATTGTGTTCTTTTTTTATAATTATGTGGATATAAAGCTGACTTAAAAGGAAGGGGCCAAAGTGGGAGATCTATTTTTAAAAGCCCACTGATCGAATGCCACTCAAAACATGTTTTAATTGCAGCACTTAGTTTTAAGACTTCTCATCTCTCATGTTGCTATAATATGTGCATAATTTATTATCTGCTCTGTAGAGGAAGAAACCAAAGATGACAGTAATTGCCAGGATAATTCATCTTCCTGAAGTAAAGCTATAAACATAGGATGAAGTAACAGCATTTGAAATGCAAGTTCAACTGGAGGCCAATGTCCAGCATGGCCTTTGGGGGGTTTCGTGCATCTTTTCTTTTGTGCTGCTGTCCTGGCAATTTGAAATTGTCAGTGACAGTTTGTATCTTTTGCTTTCAGTGGTTGCGAGAGATTAAGGTCATTACAGGATATCCCTGTCATTTTTTCTAGCATCTGAATGCTATTCCCAGAAGATGTCATATTGGTTGTCATCGTTGTTTTTTCAGAGTATGACTGGCTTTTATATGGAAGCCATATAAAATGGAAGCAGATGGTTTTCTAGTCAAAGAAATCTGCAAGAATTGAAAGCATCAAGCCAATGTTCAAATGTGCTTAACCTAGGACTGGGTAGCTGCCAGGGGTTGGCGGGGGGAGGAGCATCGTCCCTCCATGGAACCTTGGAAGATCATACTCTTCTTTGCACTGTGCCTCCTACATCCCACCCCATTTTTCTTTTCTTTTAAATGGCAGAAATATCTGCCATACACCATGAAGAAATGATTTTACTAACCCCTCAGTCATTATAGATACAGGGGAGGCCTTTTGAAAAACATGAACTTCTAGCTGATATGGGGATGTGGCAATATTGGGCATGCTTGGGGTGTCAAATGTGGCCTTGAGAGTCATGTGTGTGTGGTCCACAGCTGCACATTCCTAGCTCTGACTTAACAGATAGAGATGAACAGGTAAACTAGACAAGTGTTCATGGTAACTGAGGGTGGTCAGAGATTAAATGGCTCTACAGTCTGCCCTTTGTAAGAATGGAGATACCTTAAGTAGAAATTAGAAGTTAGAAACAGTATAGGCTTGAACTAGGTTAAAATTTCCCTTGGGGTAATTTTTTTTTTGCTCCAGTTCAGGTAGCTCATGGATTGCTGTACTAAGATTCAGATATTTTCCACTGATTTCAAGTGACTAGGATTCTAAGATTTCCACCCCCACAGCCCATTTCCCTTCCTTTTCATTTTCAAACATAATTGTATCTTCCTTTGTAGCATATAGCTGTGCTAATTTAGCTGAGCCATTTGCAAGTCACCTTTCTCCACTCCATGCTGTGATTAGGGTTCTGTAGGCTACTGCATGGTGGGTTGATGATGACTCCTGAGCAGCTACTGCTTCACAGCTGAGTATTTGACTGAATAGCCTTTTGGTACATAGCAACTATATGTTTCTGTAGCATTTTCTCATATGATAACTCACATCTCTTATGGGTTGTGTTAGAAGGAGGCTGCAGCTGTCCTCTAATTGATTCTTTCTTACTGTTAGCCATTTCTGAGAGAAAATTTACAAGTGTGAAATAGCAACAGTAAGAATAACTGCTGCTGCTGTAACTACGACTGGTAATAATATTAGTATTTTTAAGAAATTACTTTTCTACCCAACAGGCCACCCAAAGCAATATATAGCAGCAACAGATTAAAAACAACAAAATAAAAAAACAACATTCTTTAAAAACAGATTAAAACAATTTCAAAAGCCAAATTTAAAGCCAGATTCAAAAATATGAAATAATATGTTTTTGGCTACCATATATTTATATATCCTGCTCAACAGGGTATGAGGAACAATTATCTCTGATTTCAAAAGTAGTAGTAGTAGTAGTAGTAGTAGTAGTAATAATAATAATAATAATAATAATAATAATAATAATAATAATAATAGTAGTAGTAGTAGTAGTACAGTGATCTGGCAGTTTCCTTCAATGTGTAATTGCAAACTTGCATTTTTCAGATTATCTTTTATGCTTCCACAAACTTGTATTGTGAGGGAAAGGGCAGTTCCAGCTTAATAGCATATATAAATGAACTGAATTTGTGAAAACAAGGATTGTAAAAACAAAAATCCTGTAAATGAGATCTTCATTCCCCCGTGTTATGGATAAAGATTATCTTTACTTTCTAGACCTGGATGAGAATGTGTGTCTCCATTATTTCAGCATCATTGCTGGAATCCAATATACACTACACTGCTACATAATTACTATATTTACATAACTCAGTCCACTCAGTCCCCACTTACTGGTCAGCAGCTGCTGCGATTGATGGAGATCTGTTTCCCAGTTGCTTGGAAAAATACTGGCTAATGTTCCCACCCCTCCCACAAGAAATTTCCAATGAGACTGAAAGAAACTGGACCCTGTCACAATACCCCTTGGACTAGAGATTGCTTGTGCAAGGAGTGTGTGTGAAACTATCTGGTTGCTTCTCAACTGAGAGGGAACAGACCTCCGTAAATCGCAGTGGCTGTTTCCTGATTATTAAAGATAAGGGGCTATGCTGGGATTGTGAATACGAAGTAGTCACAAGTGTGTAACCCCGAGTTACACATTTGTAGCTACTATACAATATTCTGGCCCTTATTTTATAGATTAGAGTCAGTTTATATAACAGCACTTAATCTACCTTCATCCAAGTTAAATATTTGGGTTTTTATCTGCAGTGAACTGAGTATGATCCTCATTTCTCCTCTTTCTACCTCTGATGAGTCTTCTAATGCTGTGAAATGGTAAAATGGTCTCCTTTTCTCTAAGCTCAGCACACCCAATTATTTTATACTTTCTCTTATATATTCATTATACAAGATCGGTTTTTAAAAATCTAAAGATGTATGCTATGTAACTTTAAAGATTTCTCTTCAGACAAACGCCCTGGAGTGATTTGCAAAGAAGATGAGGTAGGAAAGGAAGCGGGTTTCTAATTCCTTTTCTTATATTATTCAACAGATATGATTTCTTCATTTTGGCATACTGGAAATTGGCAATTCCTAGTTTGAGGTATTTTTGTTGTTAACTCACAACACTGCAACTTTTAAAAGTTGTTTTTCCATTAATAGTTCCTCTCAGGGCTAGCCTGAGAACAATGTGAAGTGGCCCACCACAAGTAGCAGATATTTCATTCAGTGACACCATTAAAGGGTGGCAAGTGGTCAGTTGTTTAATTCAGTTATTTCTTCTGTTGCTTTCTCCTTGATTCGATTTATTTTTATTCTTATGCTATCAATTTCTGTATTTCCCATATCTAACAGTATCTCAAAGTGGAGTATATTTTGAACCAGTGTGCCACCATTTTGGATTTTCTACCTTAGGTATAAAATGTTTTGGAGCTATCTATTGTTCTGATTTTAGGAACTCAAGAGCCCACAGTGTTGAATGTATATTGTAATGATCAGCAGTAGAATGTGAAATGATCAGATGGTCACTGTAAGAAAATTACTGATTAAAAGTAGTTAATTAGCCTCTGATAAGTGCTCAGAAACTTCAGTTGGCCCACAAAGCTGCAGCCAGATTGTTAACTGAGGCTGGCTACAGTGAGCACACAACTCCCTTGTTGCACCAGCTCCATTGATTGATAGCCCATTGCCATCAAAGTTCTGGTTATGGTCTATAAAGACCTATATTGGTTGGTTCCAGGATATTTGAAGGACTGTATCTGCCTGTATGAACTTGTTTGAGTGTAAAGATCTTCAGATGAGATCCTTCTCTTGTCTCAGTACCTTCTCAGGCATGTTTGGTGGAAACAATGTAGAGGCCCTTCTCGGTGGCTATTTCCTTTGGAACTCTCTCCTTAGGGAAGAAAGTTAGGATGGCTCCCTCCTTGTTCTCCTTCTAGCAAGGGAGAACTTTCTATTCTTTCAGGCTTTTGGGAACTGACTGTAAGAGACTTTTAATGGTGCATTGCTTTGTTGATTTTTAATTTTTTTTTTCTTTTAATAAATTTGAAATGACTGATATCTTTAATATATATGTGTGTGTCTTTACTGATGTTTCTGCATGTTTTAATCTGTACTGATTTTAGTAATTTGCAAGTTGCCTCAGGTCCCAAACAAAACAGTGGAATAAGAATGATTTAAACAAGATTAGTACTAATACTATAGTACTAATATTGGTACTAATATTAATATTACTACTAGTAGAATATTAGTACTAATACTAGTACTAATAAATGATCTATAAGTAGGAGTGAAATAATATATACATGAGGGTTGTTTAAACCTCATGCATTCAGGCATTTAAGTGCTTAGCCCTCATGTACTGAAAAGGGACAGTTTAGTCTCCTAGAGTCACATTGGTTGCAAAATTCACACAGAACTAGATCAGCAGTGTAGGCATTCTGCAGCACGTTCTCTTGAACAGTTGTAAAAATTTTTCTCAGATATCAAGTCACTTCCTTAGATATCAGCCGTGTACATTTTCCCACAACAAACAAAATGGCTGAGCAGAAATGCCCCAGCTATTTTATTGAATTTTGCCATTGAGATATCTTTTTTCAAGCAATGTCATCTGTCAAGATTAAGCAAAACAAAGCAAAGGTCCCATGGTATTTTTCAGTGAACTGTAATGTCAAGGAGTATACATTTCATGCTCTGGTTGGCCCCTAATGACAACCAGATTTTTAAAAATCCAAGTGTACAAAGATTAAAGAACAAGTTGTATATAAATGCCCTGTTAATGAATTCTCATGGAAAATTGCCAGAAATTGTGGTTCTTTTGTTTCATTGTTTGTATTCTTAACTTTTGTTGTAAAAACTACGTATGTTAAAATGATTGAAATTGATACAGAATGAATAAATCTTCCAAAAAAATAAATCTTAGGGGACAAGGGACCTATGAAGACTAAACCACAAAATGCTTCAACAGAAGGGTGTTTCTTTCTACCGTGTTCTTTCTTATTAAGTTACTTTTAATCTAGATTTTTTTTTAAAGCAGGTTTTTTTATTGCTGTTGAATTAATATTCAAACATGGTGGCATGTAATGAATCTAGGAAGATCATAATAGCAGCTCACGTTGTCAATATACTGAATTAAGATAGAAACCCCAGACCTCCCATGAAAATGTCAGTGGGTATGGAGAGAAGGATACAGTTATATTGAGGAGAGTGAGAAAAATAAGGTGGAGGTAATGGTGATGATTGATGTTTTTCTTTCATCAAATAAATGAATAAAGTGACTATTATTTTAAAAATAACTGGGCGGGAAGAAAGAAGAAAGCAATCTTTATTTAAGCATAACCTTTTGTGGGCAACTGCCAAAACAGACTAACACAGCTCTCTCTTTGAAAATTAAATAACAAAATGGCAATAGTGACAAAGTAGTTGAACATATAACAGAAATAGTATTTGAGAGTGAAAGACCAGTCCCCATGATTCATTTGAGACTGATAAACAAAAGTTAGTTGGATGTGTACTTTATCTCTTTTTCCTTTTGTTTGGTTTTTGGAACTGATTCACATGGCACTGACAGCAGAACTGCACATGTAGAATCCAGGTGGTAGATTGAGATGGTAGAAATCTTGGTTGTAGAGACTGCTTATATGAAGTGGTATGTGTGTCATGTTTTTGAATGTTTCCTTATGCCCTACTTTTGTCTTACTATCAGCCCCTTTGTGTACCACATTTGTGGGTTTGACTTTCACAGATATTATTATTTGTCACGCTATAGAGAATTCCTTTATTCCTATGGAGTGGCAATAGATGTGGCGAAGAAGACTTTCCTCTCTGCACGTATTGCATCTGCGACTTCCCGTCCAGCAGAGCTGTTCAGGGTGGTAAAGAATCTGACTCAGATACCCACTCCCCCAAACTCGCTGTTAGAACCTAGCGTAGCTTGCTGTGTTGCTTTGAATAATAATTTCGCAGATAAAATCTCTCAGATAAGAGCCGATTTGGATGCAAGTGTTACTGCAGAAGTTACAAGTGGAGTGTCCGGCAATTCCGTGAACAGAATTATACTAGATCAGTTTCAGTCAGTGAGTACCGAGGACGTAGACAAGCTCCTTGGAAATATAAGAAAGACAACTTGCCCTCTCGATCCCTGCCCTTCATGGCTGGTCATCCAGGGAGGAGTTGCAATTAAGACCCATTTAAGATATATTATTAATGCATCCCTTAGGGAGGGCAATTTTCCAGCTTTTTAAAAAGAAGCGATTATACGGCCACTTCTAAAAAAGCCCTCCATAGACCCCTTGGATATGAATAATTATAGACCAGTCTCTCATCTCCCATTTTTAAGCAAGGTGATTGAGAGGACTCTTGGTCTTCAGCTCCAAGCTGTCTTGGATGAAATAGATTATCTAGACTCATTTTAAACTGGCTTCAGGGCAGGATATGGAGTCAGGACTGCCATGGTCACCTTAGTGGATGATCTTTGCCCAGGTATCGACAGGGGAAGTGTGACCCTGCTGGTACTCTTGGACCTCTCAGCGGTGGCGCAGTGGTTAAATGCTAGTACTGCAACCATAAGGTTGTGCGATCCTGCCGGGCTCCAAGGTTGACTCAGCCTTCCATCCTTCCGCAGGTTGGTAGAATGAGTACCCAGCTTGTTGGGGGCAATTGGCTAAACTACATTGTAAACCGCTTAGATAACACTCAGTTGATAAGCGGTATAGAAATAAATGCTATATATATATTGCTATTTTCGATACCATAGACCATGATATCCTTCTGGAATGCCTGAGAAGGTTAGGGATCGAGGGCACTGCACTCAAGTGGTTCAGGTCCTATCTCTCAGGTAGGTACCAGATGGTGATGCTTGGGGACAGGTGCTCCTCGAAAAAGGAGCTTAAATCTGGCGTCCCTCAGGGCTCTGTCTTGTCCCCAATGCTATTTAACATCTACATGAAACCGCTGGGAGAGATCATCAGAAGACATGGAGCAAGGTGCTATCAGTATGCTGATGACACCCAGATATATCTCTCCATGCCTCGGATAATAGCATCAACTAAGAGTGGCATCTCGCCTCTGAATGAATGTCTTGAAGCAGTAATCAACTGGATGAGGAAAAACAGACTGAAGCTGAATCCAGATAAGACGGAGGTACTCGCTGTTAGGGGCCCTAGCCCAGACATGGAGGTCTGTCAACCAGTCCTAGACGGGGTCACGCTTCCCCTGAAAGACTGTGTTGGGCGTGCTCCTGGACTCGCCACTTCAGATGACAACTCAAATTGATGTGGCGGCCAGGAGTGCCTGTTATCAGCTTCGGCTGATATGCCAGCTGCACCCTTTTCTGGAGCTGGAACACCTAAAAACAGTGGTGCATGCACTGGTAACTTCACAGCTCAACTTCTGCAATGCGCTCTACATAGGGCTACCTGCGTGCTTAATCTGGAAATTTCAATTAGTTCAGAATATGGCAGCCAGGTTGATCACTGGTAGACCTAAAACTGACCATATAACACCAATTTTAAAGTCTCTTCATTGGCTGCCTATTAGTTTCTGGGCACAGTATAAGGTGTTGGCTATTATCTTTAAAGCTTTTCATGGCTTGGGGCCAGCCTACCTGCAGGATCGCCTTCTCCCATATAATCCGCCATATAAGGTCCTCTGGGAGGAATTTACTGCAGCCAGTCAGAACTAGGTCGGCTGTGGTTACCCAGAAGACCTTTTCTTCTATCGCTCCCAAGTTATGGAATGGCCTGCCGGAGCAGACCCGGCATATTACCAGCAGTCAAGATTGATCTGTTCCGACAGGCCTTCCAAGACTAGCATTTCCATCGCCTCCCATCAATTGTCCTTCTGTTTTGTTAATAGTTAATTGATGGACTGTTAATTATTGTGTGTTTTAAGGGGTTGGTTTAGGTGGGTTGGTGGGTGGAGAGGATTGGGTATGTTTTTAATGTCTTTTAATGTGTTTCATGTTGTTCACTGCCTTGATCCATGTGGAGAGGCGGGATAGAAATAATAATAATAATAATAATAATAATAATAATAATAATTTAAATAATTATATATTATTATTATTATTATTATTATTATTATTATTATTATTATTATTTCTTCAATCCCTGCCCCCTCCCCAAGTGCTTCTTTTCTGGGGAACACGCCCTCTCAACAGTTCCAATCAGGCCACATAGCCCTTCAGAAACCCACCTCTGGTCCTCCTCCTCCTCCTCTTCCACAAGCTACAGTTAAGAATGTCTCATAGCCTGATTTCTCAGCATGACAAAACCTCTCCGAATGCCACCCCACACCCAAGGATAGAGATGGACAAGAAAGAGGAAGTATAGAGGCACCATGCCAACCTACTCTCCTTTCCATTCCTTTCCTTGACCTGGTTTGCACCCTGGGTGTCCATCCTCCTCACCATGCCTCAACCCCTTCACACAGACACACACACACACACAAATGTTTCTACTTTTGCCAAGATCCTGTGCCCCTAAGCCTGGCAAATGTGGAAGACCAACTGCAATTAAACCAGTGTGTTAGGAAGAAAGATTTAGTGTCTGTCTTCTTTTTATGTAGGGAAACACTGAGGAAATATGACCCTTGTCCCTGCAGTCAGAAGTGATACAATGTGAAATGACTGTTGGATTGTAGCTGATTGTTCCTGTGCCTTTGTTCAGGGTACACCAAGCCTCCAGAGCATCTCTAAGGTTGGGTCCATCTGCACACTTTTCAGCTGTTCACCTGGGGAGTAGAGACGGGGAGGAAAATCAACTGGAGGAGAGGAAGCTGGCCTGCAGTGCTCCAGAAGTCCTCCAAGGACCATAGAGAGGCAGCAGTTGCACGTATATGGTTTAAGACAAACTTCCTTGTGATCTGTGTCCATGGAAAAATAATCAGACAACCACTTTCACATGTAGAATGGATAATCTACTATGAAAGCCAGTATTAGAAACAACCTGTCCAGTCAATTTGTCAAGAACAGAGAAATGTTAGAAGTTCTAACTGGGAAGCTGGTTCAGAAAGTGACTCCAGCTGCTATAGAAATTTAAAGAAAAGTAGTGATAATGAGGAAAGAGAGAAATTATTTCAACAGAGACTTCTTGAATTGGAAAAGAAGAAGCGATTGCTTATAGGCAAGCACACTGACAGAGCATCATCATACATTTCTATATAGTCTCTAGAACTGTGAGTAAGGAGTCAAAAATCCAGCCATTTGACTATTCATCTAGAACTCAGTAGAGCAGTTGATGGCAGGTGAACAAGTGTCAGTGTGAATAGTGTTTGGTAGAATTTTCTCAGCCTCATTCTAAGAATACTGCTCAGCTTCTCTACCACTATGTGATAATATATTTATGTTAATTTTTATGGGGGTGTTCTGAAAAACATCCATTTTAGCCATCTGCTGTCCTGTAGTAATTTGGCTGACACCAACTGAAAATGACTCAGTCTAAACGCATGTCTTTCAAATAAATAAAAAACCCAACTGAAAATGACTCAGTCAAAATTTCAGTAATAAACCCACTACTTTGTTCCAAAATTGATGCAGAAACTTTAGAAATTTTTCCCTCCCTCAGGTTTTCATACAGGTATTTGTGCAAAGTAACTGAGCATGCCTTCACCACTGAAATTATGAAGTGCGGTAAAGAGTGGCTGCCCATTGGGCTAATTATTCCCTCTGGATTGTACTTGGTGATTTAAACTGTGTTTGCTGTCAAAGGGGATCACAAGTAGGGAGGAAGGATTGGACATTTTATTGGAATCTAATTTTCATTCTTTTCAGTTGGGAGATGACATTCTCCCATCTCTTGTAGAGTTGGAAAGAACCCCAAGAGTCATCTAGTCCAATCCTCTGTTAAAGAAATCTACAGCTAAAGCATCAAGTGGACAAACAACCTGTGCTTAAACATCTTAAAGGATAAGCCAGGTTGAAGACTTTTACAAATATTGGAAGCTGTTTATGGAGGATTTTTTCTGCGCAATAAGAAATCTTAGATGCAATAATCTGTGACTATTGTTATTTATAATTTTAGTAGGATTGTTTTGTTGGATCTGTAATGGTAGAATAATATTTATTTCCATTTTCCTTTTTTATTACATTCAGGATTGGGAGGGTCCAGGCCCTACTGTGTATTAGTTGTATTGTATATCTTTCTTTTATTTTTTATTTTTCTTCTTTTTGTTTCTCTGTTTTTGATTGCATATTATTTTGATTGTAAATTTGATTGTCTGTGCTAAAAATTAATATTTTTTTTTAAAAAATCATATTAGAATGAAGGAAAGTCCACCCCCCTTCCAAGGCAGCTTAGTCCACTGTTGAAATTGCTCTTTGTTGTTCTTGATACTTAGGATCTCCTTTCTTTTAATTTAGCTGTATTAGTTTGGGTCTTGTCCTTGGAAGAACTGCTTTCATGCCCCTTACGTAATAGCTTGGGGCTAAATATTCTAAAAGCACCGGGTGCAATCTGATCTTGGTAGCTAAGCAGGGTGAGTGCTGGCTAGTATTTGAATAGGAGACCACCAGTGAATACCAGGTGCTGTAGGTTATACTTCAGAGGAAAGACTGGCAAAACTACCTCCAAGTATTCCTTGCCTAAGAAAATCCCATGGAATTCCCTAAGTTGACAAGTGTTTTGAATGTGCACACACACACACAATTTCTTCTGCATGTTGCCTTCTGCTTGCAACAGACATTCTTTGCAAACTTAAGTGATAATGATAGTGGTGGTGGTGGTGATGATGATGATGATGATGATAATTTTATTTGTTACCCACCTTTCCCAAGGCTTGTGGTGGGGTACAGCATAGACATTTTGTGTTACCAGTCCTGTTTTTCTTCCTGCCAGGGTAGGATTATTCTTTCTATCTCCCCTTGTTAGCAGTGTCTTTGGAAACAGTAATATAGATATAAACTAACCTATATAAACTAAAGGTCTGTTATATGTTTGTAGTAATTACTGCAGTTGGCCTGTCATTTATAATAAGTACAATTGAGTATATATTGATGGCCACCTAACAACACTGATGTTCCACTGCATTTGAGCTGTTCAGTTACTAATATGATAGTAGTTGATAATTAGAATGGCCCATGAATTAATTTAACAAAGTTTTCAAAGTGCAAAGGTTGGTATTTGTGTTTCCTCATTGCTCTTAATTACTGCTATAGTGCAAAGAGTGAGATGATGGAAGAAGAATGGTAGGTATGGATTTTACCTCTTCTGGAGGAAAGCGGGAGACATGGAAAATTGCCATACTGACTGGAAAATTCTGGCAGTAACTACTTAAAAACGTAACTCTTCCCAGCTCAGATTATAAGTCATGGTTACCTCAGCCAAAGCTGATCTTATGTCTATTCCCATTACTCTGTATAACCTGAAAAAGATGTAGTGTGTGTGTGGTATGTAGTCCACACAGTTCACCATAGGTGCCTACATTGGCAGAAGTTACTGAGGTGCTTCCTTATCTTAATATATATTTGTTTTTCAGCTCTTCCTTTTTGGTTTGTTTGTTGGCTTTGTTTCTCAAATTCAGCAGAGTCTCAGATGCCAGAACAGCTCTTCCCAACTTGCTCCCCTTCAGATGTTTTGAGCTACAGCTCTCATCAGGTCCAGACAATGGTTAGGAACAAGGTGAAGTAAAAAACATCTGGAGGACTCCAGCCTATGGAATGCTGCACTACAGAAAGTCAAGGGAGAATCAGTAACAAACTTGGAGTAGCCACAGAAAGAGGTGAAGCCAAGAAGTTGATCTGATCTGGTTTGAGTATGGAGTGTGATCAGGGAACAGCAGTATTAAGATGGAATCAGATCAGCACTGCAGAATGTCAACAAGATCTGAAGCTAATTCTTACCTTTTCCGAAGAAACTGAATCAGTCCTATCCCAGTTCTGTTGAATTGATGCTGAATGCTTTGGTCCGATAATGTATTTAAAAAAAAAGAAGAAAAAAAAGAAAAAAATGTTTCTTTTAGATGCACCTGAATTAAAAAGTGCTGTCAGAAAGATGATTTGTTGTCACACTAGTGACTAGTAAATTTATTATGTATTTTACCTTGTTTCATTTGCAATCATGGCACTATCTTTATAAATCAAAATGGAAGGCTGTGTGTTTGTATGTGAGGGAGAGAGAGAATGAGAGAGAGATGTTTTCAGTATTAAAGCTCAATAGATGACTGCATGATTTGATAACAAGTCCTGTAATCCTAAACATGTTTACTCAAAAGCAGTTCCACTGGTTCAGATTTGGGGATCATATTAAGGAGTAAGTTAGGGCATTAGAAGTTAACAATGGGAAGTGCACAGGTCAAGTGACAGCTTGTCTGCCGCATGGAAAGAGGCTGGTACAATTGAACAACCTAGCTGGAGGGGACCCTCACTACTTACCATCTCTTTTTCTTCTGTGGTTTAGTAGCTACATTCTCCATTGAAAAATTGTAATTTGTTTCAAATCAAATCAAATCTTAAAGGGGAAAGAAGAGAGAAACTGAATGTAGTTTTGGAATGTTAGAAAATGAATATGGGGGGCATGTGCCTGCCTCCATCTAGCTGGGTAAATTTAAGACAATCTGTGGTCCATTTGCTGTAACAGGTTACTAGAATATCCAGAGAGCTGAATGGATATGAAAAAGTTATCACTTAATTTTTCCACTCTGCTTCTGGGTTTGGTCCCACTTTGCTTGCCCTCAGTTCAGTGATCATGTAGTGTATAACTGGTGTATAACAGCAGAATCAGGAATTGCCTTGCTGCTGTATTTGCTTTCATTGGATGCTGAATTGTTTGCATTGTGCAACATTAAAAGGGTTTGTGTTCATGTCCCTTACTGTATGAACTTTTGGGCTAGTTTTCAGGTATTTAATTGTTTGGTATGTGTTGCCTGTGTTGTTTATGTTCTTGTAAGTCACTCTAGGAGCTTTGGGTGAAGATTAGCTAATATATTTTTTTAAAATAATGGGCCTACATTCTATTGTAGGTAGAATATTTTGTATGAACTGAAGACAGTCTGAGTACATTTTTATTCAAGTATGTGCCACCCATGCAATATGGTGACACCTTTTTTTAGCAGCAGCAGCAGAGTTGCAAACTTGTGGCAAAATAGGATGCAAATGTATGCATATAGGACCTTGACTGATGCCACTAAATTGAGAATATGCTTAGCATGATTCAGACTTTCCCTTGTTTGCCATAATTTTAACTAGGGATGGGGCGAATCCACAATTTTCCAGATCTAAATCTGGATCCAGATCCCTGGAAAGTTCTGGGAATTGATGAATCTCATGAATCTCAAATCTTTCAAATCCTTTTTTTAAAAAGAGTTTAAAAAGCAAGGAAAAGAAGGATAATCTTGGGCAAGACACACTCTCTCAACCATAGCAGAAGCCTAGGAAAAGGCAAACCTCCCTCTGAAGAAATCTGGCCAGGACAATTGTTATACTTTTGCCTCAGTATCTCACCAGATGGAAAATGACATGAAGGCCCTTTGTACACAGGCAGGAAAATGTGGTATTAATCCACATTTTCCTGCCTATGTAAACAGGGACACATACTACAGTACAGAGATAATCCAGGTCAAAACTGGCTTTTCTTTGCATAGCTCCTTATGGCATCCTGGGGTTTGCAGTTTGCTAATGCACCAGCACACTTTGGCAGAGAAGGCTGTGACGCCTTGTAAAACTACAAATCCCAGAATTGTGTATGGAGGAGCTTTGCAAGGGAACTCTGCAAAGGAATCTTTCAGCTATCCTTGAAATCTCTAGCCAGTCAGGCCTTTGGCGGGTCCCAGAGGCGCTAATTTTTAAAAACAATTTTTCCTTTGTGCTACATGTGGTTTGTCATGTGGCTCATGAGAAACCATGACAGACATTTTTCACTTCTCATCCTATTCCAGCTATAGGTTTACAACCAGGCACTGGTCTTATGGAAGGAGGTACACTGGCCTGCATGTGGCAGTGACTGAATGAGATTGTGTGACATTGTCCTCTGCTCCACTACTTCTGATAGACGTCAGACCCACTGATCCCAGCATTTCTACATGCCGTTGATTTTTAGCACAGAAAATAATGTTGAACTTAAATATTAAATGTTCACTTTAAATGTATTAGAATACAACCTCAGATGTAATTTCTGAAATTGTTAGCAAAAGCCATTATTACTCCAAGGGGAACAACTCACCTACTTGCCAACTCCCCATGTGTGTCTGGTCTTCCAGGTTTTCAGGTGTCCTGGTCTCCCAAGTTTTCAGGCATCCCAGTCTCCAACAAACTATTTGGTTGGTGGATTTGAAAGATTTGGTTTGCCTATTTTGGCGCAGGAATTCAGATTTGTGAATCTCAAATCCTTGCCAAGGGTTCGAGAATTTGATTGGCCCATCCCTAATTTTAACAAATACTTGGTTATACTGTGTACCTTATTATGCTGTCATCCATGACTCTTTAATTTCATTTTATCCTTCAGTACCAAAGAGAGAGCCAGCATGAAGATAAAAGTTTGAATCCTTGCTTGGTCAAAGAACCCACTGAGTGACCTTGGGCAAAACACACTCTCTCAGACTCAGAAGAAGACAAAAGCAACCCGCCTTTGAAATAATGTTACCAAGAAAACCTTGTGATAGTTAGGGTCTTAAGGTCGCCGTAAGTCAGAAATGACTTGAATGCACACAGCAACCAAAGAAAGAAGTAGAAAAAAGCATTCTTTAGGTATCACTATCAATGTAGTTTAGGAGTGCTAGAAGATGACATTTTAAGTTTAAATTTTGCCACTTCTCAGCAGATTTCCATTCTTAGGTATCCCCCTAAATATACTTTGTAATATTACATGCAGCCTGCATTCAAAAGAAAAAAATAAGAACCAGCCTCTTCAAAACAGCTGTGTAGTGAAATCCTTTAATAAATTTATTGGCTTTTATTAGTATCTGATAGGGATTGGAATATTGGTGGGGTAATTAGGTTTATGACTTGTACCTCATTGTACCTTTGCAGCTTTCTTTATGTTAACTGTCAGACCTCTGTTTATTATTTTATCAAGTACTAAAAGTACCCATTTTTCAAAATAGTAAGCCACCCGCAACCATAGTTAATCAGTAGATGTTTCAGGCACTCAGTTCCATTGGGGGTGTGGAAATCAACCACATGCTGGTAGTAGAGAATGTTTTTTCTTCATCTCCTCCTTGTCACTGTTGTGTACATCCTGGATGTGTGCTGACAAATTTATTGCTGTGTTTGACTGTGAAGAAGAGAAGCAATTGTTTTAGAGGCGTTTTGTTTGACTGTAAGAGACCTTGCAAAGCATGGGAAAGGTAGAGGGGGAAAAGTAGTGCTGTATTAGGTAATACATAATTTGAGCTTATTACATAGATGTGGAATGAAGTTTCTCTGCAGAACAGTTACTTCATGGCAACCATACACCGCAAGGATTTGCTTGCTTTTGATGTAAACAGTAGCAACACTGCAGAGTGCTCTGTTCCTAAAAATATTGTGTAACATTGCTAACTACATGGCAGGAACGGCTTTATTAGCAAGAAGACAGTATACCAGAGCTTTCCAAACTGTGTGTCGCGACACGTTAGTGTGTCGCCTGCAGCGTGTGGGTTGTGTTGTGCGAACATTAATGGGTGGAGGGACTGCCTCTCTCGCCACTGTGGTGAGACAGGCAAGAGTAAAAGGGCTGCCTCTCCTGCTGCCACCGCTGCCTCCGAGCTGAGGAAGACGCAGCCAGGGTGGCGGTAGTGGGCCAGGCCCAGGCGAAGAGTCTGCCTCCGCTTACTGAATCACTTACTGAATTACTGTGTCATGAAATGATGCTTGTCTAAAAAGTGTGTCACCAACATGAAAAGTTTGGAAAGCTCCGAAATATATACTTAAGACTGCAGAATGAAACCATTACTGCACTGAGCAATACCTTTTACTGGTTTCTGGGTTACAGACAGGTGCTGAGGCATGAAACCAAGAGTGTTGATTACTAAACTATATGACACTTCAAATAACTAACAGATACATTAGTAGGACCATAGTAATGCCTTCTGGAAATTAACCACCACACAAATTTACAGATAAATTCAGAATAAACAGCAGTTGCTATGTTATGTCTTCACTACTAATAGATTTAAATAAATGAATAGTGTTTCGGCCCTTTAGAAACAAGACAGATTGTATTCTTAATCGTTGTATAACTTCGTGCCCCTAGATCAGGCACTGGATCCTGCAGTGACTGGAAATCCCTAGGTCAGTTCAGGAGAATTTCAAATTTGTCTTCCTTTCCAATGCAGTTGACTGGGAATAATTTCAAAACAGAGAAAAGAACGTTCTTCGCACATTGCATAACAAATTTAGGAAATCATTTTCTATATTATATGGTAACAGAAACAGTATGCCAGTGGTGAGCAAAGTGTGGCTTGGGGTGATGCAACCCCCAAGAGTGTTTTTGTAGCTTTTGATCCCTGGGAATTCTGAGACTGCTTCTTTTCTACCCCCCTAAAATATGAGTTGTCTCTCTAAGCAGCCTTCAGCAGCAGAGATTTACCTTTTAAATAGGTTGCAGCAGCATTTTTTAAAAATTGTTTTTCAAAACTAGAAGTAGATTTTTAGCCATTTCTGTCGCTGCTACTGTCTTCCTGCTTTTTCTCTGTCTCTCTATTTTTGGTAGACCATGTGATATTTGGAGGGTTCTGAGGTATAAAAGGTTGGGGAATTGACCTTGGCTGTCATGCAGTTAGTTGCTCACCCCTGGTTTAGATGAAGTTCTGAATGATGGAACAAGTTCTTTGTGGTTCATTGTTTATTGCTCTCTCATATGGCCAGTTAGCTTTAGTATCTGAGATGGTTCTGACTTGGATCTATGAGGGGGGAAAAACACATTATTGACAGAGTCTTTTTTACAGGAAATTCTACATAAAAGGACAGGTCAGGCACAAACTGGCTTCCCAAGACTGAAAGGATAGATTCAGTGCTTCCATCTCTATTACCATAGTCTTCCAGAGAGATCTTCAATGTGCATGTTCAACAAAGCTAATGAGATATCAAAACATATCTGAATGTGTGTCGATCTTGGAGACGATAGTCTTGGAGACTACGGTTGAGAGAGAATCTAATAAGATATTAGGAACTTGATTTGTTCCTGCTTTAAAATGTTGGAGAAAATTGATCATAGGCGTCTTTGATTTCAGTGAAGTGCATCCATGGGGATTCTCACTTGCTTTTACAATTGCAGTGAAATATATCCAGTTGTTCTTAGGGAGAAATCTCAGCAGCTGAGTGTTTCTATTTTCGCGGCTGTGCTTTAGAGTTTAAACATGACAATTTATTTTTCTTATTCAGCGTAGCTGAAATACTGGCAAACAGTAGGTTGGCACCCTGTTCAGAATCATGAAAAATGTTTTTGTTCTCTGGAATCTTCTTAGGTGGTGCTTGTAAGATGGAATGAACCATTTCAGAAGCTGGCAACCTGTGATGCAGATGGTGGAATATTTGTTTGGATTCAATATGAAGGCAGATGGTCTGTGGAACTTGTGAATGATCGTGGTGCACAGGTTAGTAATCATATTTTGGTTTTGGTTTAAGAATTTTACTAACCTTTCTTTTAAAAAACAAACCAACTTTTGTTGGAAGAAATGAAAATGAAATTGTTAGAGAAACATTTTAATTGAAATGAGTGCCCAAGGAATATTCTTCCTCTTGCTTGCCAAAGAGGCAACTATATCTGGCTCACAGATGGAAACTACTGATTGAGTGCAAGTTGTCACAGGATACATGCACAGGGATTTTTTTTTTAAAGAGCCCAAGTAACCCAGATATGGCTTTTGGATCTTACACCAAGTATCTCAGTTTGGCAGTGTGTATCAGTCTTTCTCAGCCTTTTCACCCTGAAGGAACCCTTGAAATAATTTTCAGGTCTCAGGAAACCCCTGTATTAAAATTATTATATCTATAACTAAAAGAAGTTTTTTTTTAAATCACAATCTCTCATGGAACCCCTAACAACCTCTCAAGAAATCTTAGGGTTCCAGAGAACCCTGCTTTGTGCATATTATTATACCCATGACTCAAGAGATAACTTTATTGACTGTAGTTATTTTTTTTTAATAGGAACAAAGTCTTGTCTTTCTAGATAATAATATGCGTTTACTACAATGGCAGTGGCTGCCATTTTGATTTCATGTGTAACAATCAAACTAATCCCAGGAATGTTTTGTAACATTTTATGTTAATTACTCATGAAGATTCATAGTAGCTGTATTTGCATGTTGTGCTGACTTCCCGAGGTCTCCACATGTTCCCTCTGCACCTCAGAGGCCTTTGCCTCTCCCACACCCAAACGTTTTTAACTGAAAAAGCTCCTGCAGCTCTTGGTGAGATTTAATTCTGCCTGCCATATGGTTTAGGCTGCAAAGGGACATTTTGTCAAAACTGGAAATTACCAGAAGTGACTTACAGTTTTAGAAAACCTGCAAGTCTAAAACAGCTCAACCTTACCCCTAGCAATGAAATTGCCCCCTACTCTTTAGGGGGTATAAGAGGTCTTTTTCATTTTAAAAAAACTGAAGGAGAACTACATGTGGGCTGTGGTCACACTTTGCTCACTGCAACACTAAACCATATTAACCATGATGCTTTAAAAAAGTTACTCATTAACTGTATCACAGATGATCAAAGAAACCATAGTTTCTTTTCCCTGTTTCTGTTGTTTCTTCTTCGTGGTCTCTGTGCCTTCATACACTAGGAGCTTTAGCGCCTGCGCGGTAGCGTTCGGAACTTCTAGAGCTTGTTCGCTTGGCGGGAACCCCTCCCCCACGCCGGTACTGCGCATGCTCCCGCCGAGCAACGGTCTCTCCTCAGTTCTTTCTCGTCCGCCGCCGCGTACGGAAGGTTCTTTAGTTTGTTCCTCTCACGTCGTGCTTGGCTGCTGTTTTTTCACGGTTTTACGGACTTTCGGACTGTCTTTGACCTCTCTTTCGGACTCCCCCTTCGGCTTTCGTCTTTTTGGATTTCGGAGTTTGGCGTTTCTTCGTCTTATGTCCGCGCTCTTTAAGAAGTGCGTGTCCTGCGGCCGCAAGGTTGCCCTCAACGACGGCCATAAGGAGTGTCTCTTCTGTTTGGGCGAGTCCCACAATATCCGGACTTGCCAAATTTGTAGGATTTCACTCCCCAAACTCTTCGCAACCGCTCCGCGAGACTCAAATCTTTTTGTTGGGAGCAGTCTCTGCGGGCGATAGACGAGACCTCCACTTCCAAGATGGCCGACAAGAAGACGACCACGCCATCGACGGTATCGGCGGCTGCCGTTCCGTCCACCTCGTCGGTATCGGGCTCGGTACCGGCGAAAACGCCGATCTCGGCGTTACCGAGGATCCCGAAGCTGTCGGCGGCTGCCAAGTCAGCTAAAGGATCCTCGACGGCGAGGAAGGCTGAGGCTCCCCTTACGGAGACGCCTGCAAAAAGCGCCCTGCTCCGGACGGAGGCAAGGGCAAGGAGAAGGAGAAGAAGAAGAAGAAGAAGGAAAAGAAGCGCTCCCCGGCTGGGGACGCTCAACCTCCTACTCCTCCTCCTACTCAGCAGCCTTCCAAAGGGCGAGGCGAGTCCGTCGACCTCTCGGAGGATGAGATCGAGGACGTTCCCCAACAGCGCCCGGATCGCCTGCTGGCAGACCCTCCAACCCTGGTGGAGGAGCGCCACCGCCCTCTTAGCCGTCGCAGGTCGGCCGACCTGCAGCAGAGAGAGCCCTCTGCTTCTCCGGAGCGGCGTTCGACCTCCTTCAGGCCCCGGTCCCGCTCTTCCGAGCGTCCGGTGGCCTCGCCGCCTCCGAGGGAGACAAGAGAGGAACAACCTCGCTCGTCTGCCTCAAGATACACCTCGGCGTCCTACGTGGCCAGGTACGCGAGGGAATCAGTGGAGAGAGCGCCCGGCCTCCTATCGGTCCCATTCGCCATCGTACCGGGATCGGTACCATCGTGGCCCGAGTCGCTGGGAGACCTTCCGGAGGTCCCGGTCACCTCGTCGACAGCGCGAATCGCGCTCGCCTAGAGGGGACGAGGCTCGGACCGTCGACGCCGAAGCCGATCTCCGTCGGACCGCCGCTCCTTCAGCCGCTCTCCTCCCCTCGATATCATAGGGCGAGGGAGCCTTCACCACGGTATCGGGCGATATCGCCACCTCCTAGGGTCACGGCAACGGCGACGCGCCCTACGGAGTCGGTGGTGACTGAGCGGGCTACGACGACGTCAGCCTGCCAGACTACCCCGGTCACCACCAAGAGGGTGAAGTCCGTGGTCAGCCATCCCAAGCGGGACGCTGCTGCTACCACCGCCCCGGCTGCGGAGAAGCCTAGGAAGGCAACACCTGCGGCGACTACGAAGGAGCCGGAGAGCGAGCGGCGAGAGGACTCACCGAGCTCGGAGTCGTACGACTCGAGTGCGGAGTCTGAGGTGTCTGAGGCGGCCTCCCAGGAGTCTCCTCCGTTGGGATTCGGGACCCGACCCAGATTCTGCTCCAGAGGACGTCCACCAGTTCTCTGCGATGCTGCTCCGCATGGCCACTACCCTCGGCCTTAAGATCGCCGATGCGGAGCCGGAGGATGACGATCCAGCCTTCTCCGTTTTCGAGGAGAAGCGACCTTCCACGGCCCCGCTGCCTCTCCTGCCCCGGTATCCAGACTGGTGAAGGCCGCCTGGGATAGACCGGCCTCGGCTCAGCCGATACCGCAGCGGTTAGAACACCTCTACAGGGTGCAGAAGGATAACGCCGGTTATCTATTTAATCACCCTGCACCGAACTCTGTGGTCGTCGAGTCCGCGCAGACGAAAGGCTCCGGCAGGCAACACACCACCCCGCCGGACAAAGAGGGCAGGAAGTTGGACGCCTACGCAAGGAGGTTCTATTCGGCTGCCTCCTTGCAGATCAGGCTGTCCAACACTCAGGCTTGCCTCGCGGCATACCTGAAGAAGGTGCTCGATCGCCTGCAACCAGCGATGGAAGCGGTACCGGAGGACATCCGCCAAGCCTCCTCCGTGATCTTCAATGAGGCTATCTCCATCGCTCGGCACCAGATGGCCTCCTCCCGGCACGCAGTGGAGATCGCCTCCCGGGTCATGGCGGGATCCGCGGCCTCCGCCGCCATGCTTGGCTTCGACCGGCCGACATCCAGGAGGACACCAGAAGGAGGATTGAAGATCTCCCCTTCGACGGTGAAGGCCTATTCAATTCGTCCACAGACGAAGCTTTGGACAATCTCGTCAAGGCGAGACTGACCGCAAAAAAGATCGGGCTGCAGCCGGCCACGCAGACCCGCAGGGCCTCCACCTTCCGACCATCCTGGCGACGATCTTCCACCTCGTCGTTCCAGCGTTCGGCCCAGTCTGGACAGTCGAGACCGTCCTCTGGCTCATCGGCCAGACGCACGATTAGGCGGCGCCCGCCTTCGTCGAAGAAGTCCTCCTCCGAGACAAAGTCTCGGTTTTGACGTGCCTGGCAGGACTCGCCAATACCCACTCTTCAGCCTACCATCAGCGCTCGGAGACCGACCGACTCTCGCTCGACACCTAGCGGAGTGGCAGTATGTCACTACGGACTCTTGGGTGCTTTCCATCGTCCGTCTTGGCTACGCCATCGAGTTCTCTCGAATTCCTCCTCGCGGCGTTTATTACTCCACGCCGTCGAGTCCGGCCCTCCTGGAAGAGATCCAATCCCTCCTCCAGAAAGGGGCGATCGAGCGGCTCCCGCAAGAGGCCAAGACCACCGGCTTCTTCTCCAGGTACTTCACGGTACCGAAAGCCGACGGTACCCTCCGGCCGATCCTAGACCTCAGAGGGGTGAACTACTACATCCGCCCCAAAAGGTTCAAGATGGTCACGATACCGTCGATCCTACCCTTCCTACATCGAGGGGACTGGTTCGCCTCCATCGATCTCCGAGACGCATACTTCCATATCGCCATTCGCCCGCAGCACAGACGGTACCTCCGCTTCGCAGTCGACGACACCTGTTACCAGTACAAGGTGCTGCCGTTCGGACTCTCGACTGCCCCAAGGGTCTTCACCAAGTGCATGGCCCCGGTGGTATCCTACCTGCGGACGAAGGGCGCTTCCGTCTTCCCCTACCTCGACGATTGGCTGTTGGTGGCGTCCTGCAAACAGAGACTTTACCACGACGTCCACATGACGTTGTCACTCCTGACCCGCCTTGGTCTACGAGTGAATCCGAAGAAGTCCCACCTCGAGCCGGCGAGGATCTTGGACTTCATCGGGGCGACGCTCGACTCGACCTCCGCCAGGGCGTACCTACCAGAGTCTCGAGCACAAACTTTGATCCGGGCCGCCGCTCACGCTCGTACGGCCCCGACGTTATCTGCGAGAAGCGTCCAGCAGCTCTTGGGCTACATGGCTGCGACGACCGCTGTGACATATCTCGCCAGGCTGAGAGCAAGACCTCTTCAACACTGGTTCGTCCGCATATTCGACCCCCTGCGAGACGAACAGACACTCCGACTGCAGCTGCCGGGAGACGTCCGCTCATCCCTCCGATGGTGGCAGTCGCGACGCATCTCATGTCGGGGATGCCTTTCCAACAGCCGACACCGAAGGTGACGGTAACGACCGACGCCTCCCTGTATGGATGGGGTGCCCACTGCGGCGATCTCAGAGTCCGCGACAGATGGACCGACGACGAGACCGCTCTCCATATCAACGTGCTGGAGCTGCTTGCCGTCTGGAAAGCCCTACGGGCGTTCCGCCATGCCGTGGCGGGGCGCACGGTCCTGATTCTGACGGACAACACCACCGCCGTCTGCTACATCAACAGACAAGGTGGGACTCATTCCACGACCCTGCTCGACATCGCGCTCGGCCTGTGGGAATGGTGCATTCGCCTGCACACGCATCCCGTGGCGGTTCACCTGGCCGGGCAGGAGAACACCACGGCAGACGCCCTCAGCAGGGACACCTCATCCCATCACGAATGGTCTCTCTCCGGAGAGGCGTTCAGACTGATTCGGGACCGCTGGGGCGAACCATCGATCGACCTCTTCGCGACCAGGGAAAACGCGAAGTGTCGCCGATTCTGTTCCAGAGCGGGCCACGATCGTGCCTCCATCGGGGACGCTTTCCAGTTTCCGTGGACCGGGGAACTCCTCTGACGCGTTCCCGCCGTTCCCGCTGCTCGGCCGGACGATATCGAAGATCCTCGCCGACCGAGCCGACGCGATCCTGGTAGCCCCGTACTGGCCGAGGCAACATTGGTTCGCACCCCTGCTACAAGCCGCGCGAGACGACCTGCTCCGGTTGCCACCGACACCGGACCTGCTCTCCCACTCCGGCGGCCGAGTCCTCCATCCGGACCTGCCACGCCTGGCCCTCCATGCCTGGAGGATATCGCGCTAGACGATCCGTGCTCGGTACCGTCCTCGTCGCGGCCAGGAAGGAATCCACCCGTCGCAACTATCAATACAAGTGGCGACGCTTCCTGACCTTCGCTAACGAGAGGAGTGAGCCGGTATCGCCCGCGGGGCTCTCGACCGTCCTGCACTTCCTCCTGCACCTCCGGCAACAGGGCCTGGCGTTTCCATCCCTGAAGGTGTATCTCTCCGCGATCGTGGCATACCAACCGCCACGATCTGCTGCCTCGGCCTTCTTCAGGAACGATACCGTTAAGCGGTTCCTGAAAGGACTTCATCATCTCTACCCGCCGGTATCGCCGCCGCTACCGCCGTGGTCCCTCTCGCTGGTGCTCTCGCAGCTGACGAAGCCGCCCTTCGAGCCGATGGCGACCTCGGATGACAGGCTCCTGACAATGAAAACTGCCTTCCTGGTAGCGGTGACCTCAGCGAGGCGAGCGGGTGAGATCACAGCTCTTCGTTCCGATGAGCCCTTCACGGTCTTCCACAGGGACAAGGTGGTCCTGAGACCTGACATCTCGTTCCTGCCAAAGGTGGTGTCCAGTTTCCATCTCAACCAGGATATCATCCTGCCTGCCTTCTTCCCGAACCCGACGACACCGTTGGAGCGGTCCCTCCACTCCCTGGACGTGCGTCGGGCATTGGCTTTCTACAAGGACAGGACTGCTTCCTTCCGACAGACGCCGCATCTCTTTGTTTGCTATGGGCGACGTCGGAGGGGCCTAAAAGTGTCCACCCAGCGCTTCTCCAAGTGGGTGGTGAGGACTATTGAACTGGCGTATGAGCTCGCGAGGAAGCCTCCGCCAGTCCTGCTTCGAGCCCACTCCACCAGAGCTGTGGCTACTTCTGCGGCCCTCCTGCGAGGAGTTGACCTGCATGAACTCTGCCGTGTGGCGACCTGGTCCCAACCATCGACCTTCGTGCGCCACTACAGGCTCGACTGCCGGTCGCGCAGAGATGCCCGGTTTGGACGTGAGGTGTTGGCTTCCGTGCTGTAGGACCTGACCCGCCGTCCGACCGGTAAGCTACACAGTCTCCTAGTGTATGAAGGCACAGAGACCACGAAGAAGAACAGGTTGCTTACCTGTAACTGTGGTTCTTCGAGTGGTCATCTGTGCCATCATACACACCCGCCCTTCCTCCCCTCTTTCTCAGGTCCCTGTAGGTTCTACGGCGGACGACAGAACTGAGGAGAGACCGTTGCTCGGCGGGAGGAGCATGCGCAGTACCGGCGTGGGGGAGGGGTTCCCGCCAAGCGAACAAGCTCTAGAAGTTTCCGAACGCTACCGCGCAGGCGCTAAAGCTCCTAGTGTATGATGGCACAGATGACCACTCGAAGAACCACAGTTACAGGTAAGCAACCTGTTCTTCTCTCCCATCTCTTTTGTTAGCAATTTTTTTCAAAATAGGTAACTGATGAAACAAGCCAGAGTTACTGGAGGCCTCAGTTTTGGGGCTGAATAACCATGTGAATATGTCTAAAAGGGAACAAATGGAAACATCAGCTGGAGCTTCTGGGAGGTGTTTGTATTTGTGACCTCAGTTGCTTCTGTATGCTACTGTTTCGCTTAACTGTGGAATACATTGTGAGAATGATGTGTAATATTCTGTCCATGTATGCATTAAGGTGAGTGACTTTACATGGAGCCATGATGGAACACAAGCACTTATCTCCTATAGAGATGGGTTTGTGCTGGTTGGATCAGTCAGTGGACAGAGACATTGGTCTTCGGAGATTAACTTGGAGAGTCAGATCACCTGTGGCATATGGACTCCTGATGATCAACAGGTAATGTTGCTCTGAGAGCAAACCTTACGTCGCTCTGTGTGTGTGTGCATGTGTGTGTACACATACACACACACCAGAGGTTGCATTCATTAATAAGCATCTTTTTGCTCTGGCAGGACAAGAAAATGTTAGATTTATTCAATGCACTCTCATTCACTCAGTGGCTGATGTTCTCCTAGCTGACGTCCAGGTAAAGTGTTCATTGGTGGCACAAACCATGTGCCTACATACATTCCCATCACTCTCCTTGAAGACTCACATTCACAGTTTGGTTGTATTCCTGGATTCAGCCCAGAATTCACTTGTCAAAAGTAGTGGCAATGGCCAGAAGAGTGTTTGCAGAATCTATGTCTGTTGTTGCCAGTTGTGTCCTGGAGGTGTTGGATCTGGCCACAGTGACACATGTCTTAGTTACTGATCTGGCAGTTAAATTGCGGGATGCCACAATATTGTTTAACATGTATGTGAAATCATTGGGAGTGATCATTAGGAGACTTGGCAAAATTTGTCTCTCTGTTTCTCTGTAACATCTGTAGGAGAAACTATGAATGCCCTGACAGGGATGCAGTTATGAGCTGGATGAGAACTAATAGACTGAAGTTGAATAAGATTGATAAGACTGTCCTGATAAGACAGTGGTTCTGTGGGTGTGTGGTCACCAGATGTGTTTACTTTTTCTTCTGAAGAAACAGATGTGTAGTTTGGGAAAGCTCCTGGACTTAGATCTGTCACAGGAAGTCCAGCTGATCTCAGTAGGCCAGAGTGACCACTACCAGTTTTGATTGCTGTATTAACTAAGTCCATTTTTAGGTAAGGGCAGCCTTGCCACTTTGATTTATAATCACTTAACTAGGCAGCTGCAATACATTCTGTGTAAAACCGCCTTTGTTTATGGTTCAGAAGCTTTAACTTTTTGTGAATGAAGCAACTAGGATGCTCAGTGCAGTATCAGGCTATGTCCGTGTTAAACTGTGCTGGATAAACTGTCGTGATTCTGCCTATTAGCTATGGAGCCTTCTTCAAGGTCCTTTTATTGCCCTACAAAATCCTAAACACCTTAAGGCCAGCATACCTGGCAGATCACCTTTCTTTTTATGTGCCCAATAAATCCCTGAGATCTGCAACCACTACAATGTTGTCATTTAACATTACAAAGAGAGTGGTGATATCTTTTGGAATACTCTCCCCAATGTCATTCCAAAGGGAGAAACTGTGTTGAGATTTCAGCGTAGTCCATAAAGAAACTGTTCCAAGCTCTGTGTCAAACTTCAGTGATACTCAAAGACTGCAAGATGTTGTTGCTTTCCAAGTTTGGCATGAGGTTAGAAGTGAGCCTCTCTCTAACTTGCTTTTTTGTGCTTAACAAACAGAGTGCTCAGTTAGTCAAAAGATAAATCACCACAGGCAAACTGCAGATGGCATTTGTAGACTTTAGATCTGAAACTTTATTCAGGGTGCTGTTTTATGGAATTGGGGTATTTGTCAAGTCTTACCCACTTCAACAGTCCATAGTGTGTGATTTAGAAAAGTGTTAATGAAATACAGTACTTTTAATGTTTTAGCTATCTGAGGGATCTCATATTACTTTAAAGAGGGAATAAATTATCCTCATGCCACTCTTTTAGAGGTCTGTCTTCTCAGTTTCTCATTTGGATGCTGAAGGGGGAAGAGAGAAAATTGATTCCTTCAGTTAAAAGTCTCGCTGGGATGAACCAATTCAAATCTCGTTGCAGCTTGATAGGAAAATTTTCATTGACTCCTGTAGACTATCAGGTTACAAATGTGAATGCTCGGCTCAAAGCACAGATCTGCCTGCTCCCAGCACAGTCACTTAGTTCCTCACCTATGCTCATTGCAGAGTTTTTAATATCCAGTTTAGTGGTTGAAACATAGCCTTGCTGTTTCGTTCCCTTTTATTTTTAGCGGAGCTAAACTAATGTTGAGTTCACTGCAGCTTCTGCTGCTAAAAAGCTAGGGGAATCTGAAAGGGCTAGAAATTTTGACACAGACCCAGCCACGTTTAGTACACTCTGTGTTCTGCAGACTCTGCCACATTGCATTTTGAACTTGACCACGGGGCTGTTCTCCAGAGCCAGAGGCAACACAGCTGCTATTTGGCCAGACAAAGCCACAGCAGAAGACAGAGGTTTTATATTTTAATCAAAAATATGGTTGTAAAAGAAAATGGAGTTTAGAAGATTCAAATTACAGAGGCAGATTTTGGTAACTTCTATGCATTTAATCATATTATTATAGAAATCAGTAACTGTGAAAAAAAGAACAATGCATATTGAGACTCCGAATCCACAGTACCTAAAATGATGTAGTTTACATTACATGGTCCAGATTACATCTTTGTACTCCTTGGTAATTGTGTTACAGAAATAGAAGGAGAAATGCCATAAGATTTTCCTTGTTATGTCCCAAGTGTGAGCCTCTCCCACCAGAGCCCTTAAGATATGTAGGCCAGGGTTCAGCTCTCAAAGCAGCATTAGAAGATATCCAGCAGCTAGCAATCTGCAGTTTATTACCCCCTAGGGTCCATGTAGTGATTGAGGCCTGTTTTCAAAGTCTGAAAATACCAAGAAATATTGATTTTTCTCATCTTGTGTACCAAGGTGTTTTGTAAGCTACAACTTTTTCAATGCATTCTGCTTCCTAACTAATATGCTTGTTACACATTTTATTGTTATGGCCACAATAAACACAAGTAGAAAGAAGCACTCTTAATTAATTAAGCAGGACATTTAAGCTGCTTGGAATAAAGATAATGGATAAATTGCTTGTATAAAGTAATCAATAACATTACTATTTATAAAATTCAAGTATAACAAGAAAAGAAGAACTGAGCCAGTATTACAAGTGAATCTAAAATCCCACTATGGACTTTATCACATGAGGCAAGTAAATCACACTTACAGCTGGATAATAGCATCTTTGGCTAGGACTTTTCACATAAGGTTGTTGTTGTTCTCCCATGAGAGACCATTTGGAAAACATTTCTTTTTATTAACTCCAAAAACCCATTAACAATCTCCTTTCCTGCTTATTTTGCGCTATAATTTTATGTGTGAAAGTTCCGTTGTACTTTTATGGCAATTTTGAATGATCAGAGCCTGTTCGATGGGCTTGTTGTGGTTGGGGAAATGTCAGTCCACCTCCAGTGGTCAGGGGAGGAGAATGAGTGGAAATTTCAATTTGATTTCCTTTCAGTTAACAAAATTAAGTGAGAAACTTTTAATTTTTTTCTATATAGAAAAAAATCAATTGCCAAATAACTGCTTCTCCTTAGTCAACTGGGCTTTTCAGGGAAACCAAAAATTTCTCACTGACTCCCACCCCTCACCTCCTTTTCCAGCAACGTTCTGGAGTCTCTCTCACCCACACTAACACACACCTGGAAATATAGGTGGAAAAGAGCCTTATAGTTTAAAAAGAATTTATTTTATCAGTCCATTAATTCTTCTAACTTCAAACTTAACTAATCACTGGCAGATAAAAGCCAACATTGATGAGACAGATAGATCAGCAGCTGCTGGCTTTCATCTGCCAGCGATGGGTTAAGTCTGAGACTAAAAATGTCTCTTGATCAGGAAGCCCTCTCCCCCAGGAATAAAACACTTTTAAATGAAAGACTATTTTCATTTATATTTGGGGAGGGGATCTCTCTCTCTCTCTCTCTTGTGTGTGTGTGTGTGTGTGTATGATAAACTAGGAAAAGGTGCAGAGATAATGTCTTGGAGGAGGTAGTGAATAGGCAGTCCCAAATGCTGTGTGTGATAAGCTCTTAGCACAAATAAATGCGGTAATCCCAGAATGGTTCTGAAGGTGTGAAACCAAACAGACAATCCTGATTCAATAGCGATTTTAGAACAACACTATTTTAGCAGGAGAAGAGCCAGGTGTGATAAAGCCCTATATAATAATTTAGACTATTTTTAGAATTACTTCAGGTTTTTGTGTTAGCCTTGTCATTTAAAATTAATGATCTCTGGTTGCTCATGCTAAGAGTATTATGAATGTTTCATGTCTGTTGCTGTACTTTTGGACTGGATACATGGTTTTCATTCTATATTTAGAATCTTAAGCACATTTTAGTGATACCTGCTCACTTTTATATAGTTATAAATTATGGAAACAAACAACATTCTTTGCTTCTTGCTCAGTTGCCTAGTGTTTATGAATCACCATGAAATAACTTATAGGTCCCATATAAAAGCAAATTAGGCTAGTTTGAATATTGGCCTTTTATTCCATTTTCTTAACAATGTTTTAGGCTGCACTCATTACTGCTAATCAGTTACAAATATAGAAATGTTCATAGTGTACAAAAAGGTTCCTATATGCTTTCTAAGGTTCTTAAGTCATCATTCTGTCTCTTAGCTTTAGAAATAAAGTGCTATGGATTGCCATTGAGTGCTATGGACCAGATCTCTTGTGGACACAGTAAGACTAAAACAGCTAATGTAAATTGAGTCATATTATTAGAATATTTTATTAATTGCAGACTTATGCAAAGTTATGTATGTTCAGTGGCCCAAAAGGGAAAATGCACCAGCATATTTTACGTTAAATAAAATGCATTCTCAGACAATATTCACACAAGAATGTGAGATATTGGAAGGCCAGTGAATGCTATAACACAGGGGTGGGCAAAATGGAGCACTCCAGATATTTTTGGACTGCAGCTCCCAGCATTTCTCACTAGTGGCTGTACTGATTATGGCTCATGGGAATTGCAGTCCAATGGCATCCAGAGGCCTACACTTTGACTGCCCTGCTTTCCAAGAACCTTAATACCAGAATGATCAGTAACCATTTAAATGTTTTATAGATGTTTTATAGATAAAAATTAAGTTTTGAAAACTTAGAAAAGGGTGTTTCCATTCTGAAAACTCCAATTTTTTTCTTATCACCTGGGAGTTCAAAGATAGTTGTCTATCAACTAAGGACTCTAGAATGAAAGGAATCTGTAATACATCTGGTTCATCTCATGTCCCAGCTGTACCTTAAACCAGATTTTGATCCATGAAAAAAGAATCCCCTTGGAATACAGCATTTTGAATTGTTATTCTAAAGCAATTATTGTTGGAAAATTTGCCCTCTGGTTCTAGCTTTGGGATATACCTACCAGGTAGATTTTACCTGAAGTCTCAACCTGGACTTCCCTATCTGACTGAAGGTATTGCTTTGTAATTCAATCATTGTGCAGCTCCTTTGGTTTGAATAATGAAAACTAATTCTACTTATGAATATGAGAGTGCTGTGGATAAAGGCTATGAAATAATTTTCTAGCTTGTGTGTTTTCATAAAAGGCCAGATGGGTGAACTGAAGCAAAGAGTCCTTTGTAGCCTTTTGGCATTGTTCCTCTGATAAAAACAGATGCAGTTGCTGCTTATTGTCTTCTTTCCACAAGCAAAGTTTGATTGGAAGCAAATATTCTTCTTCAGTAGCTTTCCCTGAATACCCATTTCCACTTTCTGTAGCAACTGTTTTACAGGGTGAAAATCCCATACTTCAAGAATCACTGATCTAGAAGTTAGTAAATCTGAAAGTGGATTTGATTCAGTCCTGTGAATCAAAGCCTCATCTTTAATAGGAAGGACATCAAAGAGATAGAAAATCTTTCTTGAAAGCTTTTATTCAATATACAGTCCTCAGAGAAGGATAATTTACAATACAGGGAACATGCAGACTGTAATATACTACAGAAAGTTTGGGAATCATAAGGCCCTCCAGATGTGGCTGGCCTGAAACTCCCAGCAGTCCTAGGCAGCATAACCAATAGTAAGGAATGCTGGAAACTGCAGTCTAGCAACATCTGGAGGCCCACCTGATTTCCACCCTTGCATTGCAGAAACAAGAGCAGTCTACCATTGTCAGTCTCTTTGTAGGGTTGGATGACTGAAAGGAGACATAGATGTCATTCCTAAAACTGCAACTGTCAGTACTGATGCACACTATTGCCTTTATTTATCTCTTATTTTCTCAAGGTTGATTGATCTACAGCATAATATTATGCATGTTTACTAAGAAGTGAGTCCCACTATGTTCAGTGGGGCTTACTCCCAAGTAAGTGTGCATAGAATTGCACTACCCTACACTTTCGACCCATAAGGCCTTCCAAAACATTGCAGAGAACATAACAAGATACAAATAATCTTTTCCCCATGCCAGTATAAAACATTTAAGATGACCTATTGAAAACAAGAAATTAAAGCAAACAGTTGAAAGCATTAAGCCACTGAAAGGTACCATATTGATGTCAAGTTAATCATAGAATCATAGAAATTCAGAGTTGGAAGAGACCACACAGGCCATCCAGTCCAACCCTCTGCCATGCAGGAACACCCTCAAATCAATCCCGACAGATGGCCATCAAGCCTCTGCTTAAAAACCTCCAAGGAAGGAGACTCCACTACACTCCGAGGCAACAGATTCCACTGCCGGACAGCCCTGACTGTCAGGAAGTTCTTCCTGAGGTTCAGGTGGAATCTCCTTTCCTGCAGCTTGAATCCATTGCTCCTTGTCCTGGTCTCTGCTAGTTAAGTATTTCTCACACCATCCTCTCTTAAATGACTCCTTCATGAGCGGTAAGATTTAGTTTTATGCTTCAGGTATTGTTTACAGCATGTCCTGAAAAACTGGGCCTGTCCTTTTCTTTTCCTTAAATAGACAGAGGAAGACTCTTGACCATATTTAAGTTTTCAACTGGTAATAAAAATGAATTGTGACAATGCACATCCTAAAAATATTCATGAGAAAGAGTGGCCATTAGTGTCAGTGCCATGGAACTACTATGCAAGTATGTGTGTGTAGATTATAGACCAGAATTTACTTTGCCAGGTGTTTCACTGGAAAAATGTGATGTTTGCCTTCTTGAATTATGCTGTATGTCTTTTAAAATCTATGAAAATGTGCCATAGACTGTTCAGTACAGCAGGGAACAAAACATGCTCCAGGGGGAGATATCTGTAGGTTAAAGTCTCTCTTATCTAAGATGATGTACCTTGGCTGTCAGCTAACTGCTATTTTGAACAACATAAAGTCTTGCCTCATGTGTTCTGTGTTTGACATTGGGGGTGGAAACTTCCTTTATTTCTTGTTGTTGAACTTGTAACATTGCTTTCCCACCTGGACGGTAATGCTCTAGTTCCACCTGATTAATTCATATTGATTTTTTGTGAGTTTTGCTGCAGGGACAGGCATCTGCTTGCCCTCAGATGATTGGCAATGCATTGTTCGAGTATTCCATCATTGTCATAATCTACAACTGTCTGTGGATTGCTGCTGGCTGACAAACCTTGAATCTAATGTGCTAAATATTTTACAGTTAGACACTATCTGCTTGAAATTATTCATATTAGCTCCTAAGTAAATAATTATGTGCCCTGGAGGGTAGGGACTCTAACAGTTGGGGTACACATTCAAAAATGTGTTATGGTATGTCCTTACCAGATTGTGCCACTTTAGAATCTACATTAGGGATCTGAAAACTTGACCAAATGAAAGACTCTTTCTGCTGGAAAGACAGCCTGTAAGAAGGGTTCTTGTCATAGATCAACTATAGCAGAGTGCTAGATAAGAGTTGGGAAAGAGATAATAGAACAGAAAGAAATGTCTTGTTCACATTTTTTAAAAAGGGTTCTCCTTTTCATTTATTTTCTCTTAGGTCCTGTTTGGCACTGCAGATGGGCAGGTGATTGTCATGGATTGCCATGGCCGAATGCTAGCACATGTTCTCCTTCATGAATCTGATGGCATCCTTAGCATGTCCTGGAACTACCCAAGCTTCTTGGTAGAAGACAGCAGTGAGAGTGACACTGATTCAGATGATTATTCCCCACCACAAGGTTATTTACTTTAATCTAGTATTCTTTGATACCAGTAGTCTACTTTTCACTGCGATGTTAAAGTTGGATCTTGACTGTACAAATTTAGAATGCTCATATGCCTTCATACATAAGGACCTGGTTCACATAGAAAACAGTGACATAGATTAGTCAGACAAATCTCATCTAGAACATGTGTCCCAAATATTTAGAAGTCAGGTGGGGTGAGGTAGGGCTAGCTGGTGGGTGGCTTCTCTACCTGAGGATTAAAAGTGGAACAGCAAAATATAAATTTGCCATCTCACTGAGAACTAGACCACAGATGTCCAGAATTTTTTATTGGCCCTCTAATGCTGTTGCAAACTAATCTCCCTCCTAAGAAAACCTGCAGGCAAGGTCTGGTTAATGCATTGTATTATTGCCGCAACTTTGAATGTCTTTTTGGCAAAAAAGGTTAGTTCGACAACACTTGGTCCTTTATAGTTCATTTCCTTTATAGTTCTTTTTCATTATATGTACTTACATAGATAGTATTAATCAGTCTACACTGCCACATTTTGTAGGTGAATAGTTTCCTCCTGACATCCTTGAATGTATCTGTCTACCTATTGATCTGTCAGTCTGCCTGTCTGTAAGAGCTCTTTCTGCCTTTACTGTTTAATCCAAGAAAGTCAGCGTAGTTATTCATATCTTAGGGAAATTCAGTTCTGTTTTATTTGCATATCTCTTGCTTTAGAAGATGATCACTGAACAGCTTTTTTTCTTTTCATGTTCCTACTGCCCCTAGATAAAAGAATAAACTCTGTAATAAGGGAACAAAAAGTAGAAAGTGTTGGTGGCATGCATGAAAATACAGCCAACATTGATACAAAAATAACACTTTGCGTGAAACAAATATGTAGCAGAAGTAGCCTCTCAGATTCAGATCTAACTCTGTAACTTTGGGGCCTCTTCAGATGCAACTTTAAAATAAAACCTTAAAATAAAAACATGTTTCATTTGCTTAGGAATTTTTATTTAGTAACTCTTAGGAGCTCAGAAAGAGTGAAAAAAATGTTCTACATGAATTTAACTTCCTTGATATCCCTTCAGGATTCCCACTGTGTTTTCAGAAGGAACTTTAGTAAACAGAGAAAGTTTTCAGTCTCCTGAGCAAGTCAAGTGAGCGAATGACAAGAGGTGGACGTACAATGAAGAACAGAAGGGTGATAGTACTTAGTTAAATTATGGAATTTGCTACCAGAAGTTGTGGTCATAACCACCAACTTATATGGCTTTAAAAGAGGATGTTAGACAAACCTATGGAAGATATGGCTGTCTATCAATATTATTCATGTACTATTCATGTTTATATACCATCTTATATACCATCTTCAAGAGGCAGGCTTCAGCTGAATAGTAGTTGATAGAATTGCTGAAGAACAGCAGGATAGAGCTTTTGCCCTCACGTCCTGCATGTGGGATTTGGAGACGTCTTTGATTACCAGAGAACAAATCAGAGGGAACTGGATATGGAAATAGAGATGGATTCTCTGTCTCCATATCCAGTTTACTCTGGTTGCAATTCTAACAAGGATTCTCACATATGCCACAGTTTTGCATTATCAGGTTTGCAGTACTGATTCAGAGCATTGAAGAAAAGGATTCATGGGTCTAAATAATCTTGGGGATAAGAGAAATCTTCCCATTTTTGCAGATATTTCTAAAATTATGGCATTGGATGTTCAAGACATCTGTGGAAGTGAATATACAATGTTCATGTTAACTTAACTTTGACATATCCCGGACTGATGCTGTGTCATGTAGTTATACAGCTTGTTTAATTAGGCAATGTTTGCCAGTCTGCCCCCAAATTCCTGCTTAACTCCAAATGGAAAGTATAGTTAATCTTATATTTCTTGAAGAAGGGAAGGCTACTGCAATATGGCTTCTGGAGGAGACATGGCCATCTTAAAGTGATTGAGCCATACCTAGCTTTTATAGGGTTGGGAAGTCTGCAACTGGACCCAGGACCCAGTTCCAGTCTATGATCTTACACTGAAAGGGTGTGGAAGCAAAGAAATTATCCCCAACACCCAGTGATGGTAAGGGGAAAAGGCATTCTCTTGGCATATCTGTTTACCTTTTTTAGGACACTGATCTGCAAGAATGAATATTTTATTTTCACTCTTAAAAGAGGGGTTGCTTCCACTGACGGGGTTTTCCTTTATCAAAGTATATCCTAATTATATGACTATTATGGTTCTCTGTTTGTCATGACGTTGATTGCAGTACTGTTCAGAACATTTGTAACATCTGATGCATCCCTGCTGATGACTAAAGTAGGCAAATGTGTAAACAATGCTGAGTCAGTCAGGAGTGGGTGAACTTAGTACATGCTTGCTTCTAATGATTATTCTAATATGATCTTATGAAGTATTGCATGTTCCTAAGAAACCTTTCAAAAGAGACATGCCTTTGACTCATACAGCTGAGTAGGAGGGAGTTGATTGAATTCCTCTTGTGTATAAAAGTGCACCAGTTATGGTATGCTGATTTTAAAATCTTTGTCTACAGCACACTTTCCCTGCATCTCAGTTGTCTCATTACAATAAATAATCACATAAATATTACTGTGTTCTAACTCAGTGTAACCTGTATAATTAACTAGAATACACTTAGCTAGTGTCCTGAGAATATCTTTCATTTGGGATAGCAGCACTTCAAATTCTGGAGGCCCCAGCTAGTGCTGTAGGCAGTTAAGTATGAAATACAAAGAGAGATGACATGAACACTGAAGAATAATCTCATAGAAAGAAGGCTGTCTTGTGCAGTGGCATAGAACTAAGACAGCCAGCTTCTGCATTCTCAGGGCCTACCCTGTCATGCCCCCTCATTGATGATGAGGTTTGATGTTAAAGTTGGCATCATCTAGCAGTAAAGGTTTCACAGGTATGGAGCAAATGCATTTCAGTACTACAAGGTCTTCATTTGGGATAACCAAGAAAAGAATGTGTTTCCTAAAGGAATCATCAAAAAGCAAGATTGCAGTAGTCCTTTTTCTTTTCAGAATATTAGTCCTGATAAACATTCAAGTAATGATTTTACTCATGAAAGAACATGGAAATATATACATAAAAAAAAAGAATTAATAGTATTGACCTAACTATAATATTGCCCTGGTGTTGCAGGTACCAGCAGAACAGAATTTTCTTTCGCTCTCCTTTCCCAGCATCTCTTGCTTATTCTCAAAAACCAACTCTGGAGAGTTTCCCAGATCTGGAGATCAGGTTTTTGAGACGCATTGGGGAAGAGACTGCAGTGGGAAGGATAGATTTGTGTCCCGCATTAGATTTAGGACATTCCATTTTAATGAAAATTTTCAAATGAACAAAAAAAAAAGTTGTCTATTTTAATCAGTAGTTGTATAATGCACATCACCAAACACTTCAAATTCCAGTGTTATTCCTTTGAAAATAAAACAAAAGATTAGGAAAAAAACCTCAGAAATACTAAGGAAATGATAATGTTTTGTATCTAGGAGACCAGAATTCCAATTGCTGCTCAGCTATGAAAACCCACCAGGTAAAATTAGGCAAGTCACACTCTCTGAGCTTCAGAGGAAGGCAGTCGCAAACATCTGAATAAATCTTGCCAAGAAAACCCTATTGACAAGGTCACTGTAAGTTGGCGTTGACTTGAAGGCACCTAACAGCAACAGTTGAATAAGATGGATGTTTCACCTTGCAAGCTCAAAACCTCTAGGTTTGAAAGATAAAAAAGACCACAACAAAGTTTCTTTGAACCTTCAATATATCAGAAAAATTTCTGCTGCAGGCAACTCATGGGAACTAACTTCCAATTGCTCCCAGCCAACCTGCCTCTAGTTTCCTATGCCTCTGAAAAGCTGCTTCATGACTGGCAGCTAGCGTCAAAGCCTAATTTGTTTTTTCCTTTATTCTTTCCTTCTTTCCTCAGTTGTGCTTCTATACCAAAAATCAGGGAGAGGGGTGTTATTTTTCTTAAT